>OZ012739.1:489253874-490453874 GCA_963859935.3 Lathyrus sativus | reverse complement strand
AAGTAAGAAACATATATCTTGACAATGAAACTTTCTTTCAAAATCTTATTACCACCAAACATTTTCTTGTTGAAACACTCAAACTTTAACAATCACAAAATGCATCCTCAAGCTAATAAAAAAATTGAGAACAAACACAAAAATTTTCTTAAAACTAAACACTAATTATTAACACATATTAACACAAGTCCAATAATGGGTGAAAGTGGACAAAAGAATGAGAGATTTTTCCACTTAGTGCACCCTCTGCGCGTGCTAAGCACGAACAGGCTTGCTCAGAATTTTCAAAAATTCAACTTCTCTCATGCAATCCATCCATTTTTACTCTACACTAATTATACTACTAAATGTAAAGCTATACAAACTCAAAAAAACCGTTGGGTTGCCTTCTAACCAGCGATTGTTTCATGTTGTTAGCTCAACGCCTTTATTGTGCTTGGCTAGTAACTTTCTCATAGACATGCCGATGCTTTTCTTCAAAGTGAAAACCTAAAGAAAGTGTCCTAACCAAACACTTGAACAAATTTTACAGGAAAAAACTATATACAACACTTGAACAAACATGATGGAAAATACATATGTATACGTTTGTGCGGAAAACAAGTATGGAAAAAAATTATATACAAGGATGGAAAATAAAAGCAAAACAAGTATTTATACAAGCATATATACAATATAGACAATTATGTGCAATGCTTAGAAATATAGAAACTATCGAAATTGTTTCAATATTTATACATCAATCCCCGACAACAACGCCATTTTGTTCGAACTGCAATATAGCGGCAAGAAGCAAAAGTTTTGGAAGGATTCCCTCCGGGATCTATCATCTCCATAGAAACCAGTGCGAGGGAAAGAATTTGTTCAAAAATATCAACGTTTCTAAGCTTGCTTTGAATGGTTTAAAGGCATAAAATACGGAAAGAAAAACATGTGAACAAGTAAATAATACATTCTTTAGAGTGGAGAGAAATCGCCAAGATTGAATTTCATTTACCCATCAAATACTTAAATCTACCGATCAATTGTAAGAAACCTACAACGCTCGTCAATATCATCATGTATCACCCATAACAGAGGTTATGTCTAACGCAAAGTTGAGAGAACAACCGTATTGTCTCATCAGTGATGTCTCACACAAGTCAACAACACAGAGCATTAAAAACTGATACCCACTGTGAATATTGGATCTAAATCTATATCTACAGTTTAGAACCTAATAGATGTTCATGCTAATTCTAGATCTGAAGAGTATATATCTATAGCAACTCAAATCCAAGCTTAAAGTAAGTAAAACAAGGATAACATCGATATAGATTTGTAAAAAGATCTTGCATAAATCCATGATCAATACATATACATAAAATCAAATTAAACTTACAAACAAACCCCAATGATAAAAAATACAAAGAGAAGAAGGAAGATGAACTGGAAACTCTTGCGGCGCCAAGACAGTTGATGGAAATCCAATTTCGGATCATCAAGATGCAGCCTCTAATGTTGAATTCTAAGTGTCTCTACTCAAAAAATGTGTTATTGGAGTTGGGGTTAAAAGATCCCAAAACCATTCCCTAAATTTATGTGTAAAAGTGAATAAATAGGGGCTGAACATCGCAATGATATTTACATGATAACGCACGATATAAAATAATGTTTCTTGAATATCTTAAAAAATGATATAAAAATAATAAAACTCAATGATATTTACATGATAACGCATGATATACACTATAACATAAACTATACAATATGTACACAAAAGTTGAGGTTTATTGATATAAAATGAATGAAGAAAACTGATGAATTCTAATTATTCATACTCAAATTCACAATAATTTAGCACTCATCAGTAGTTGAATTGTGTGTATGCGTAGAAGAGAGGTTGAAGATTATGGGAATACTTTGTAATCTGGTTCCGTATAGGTAATTCAATAGTACCTTGCTAGATGAAGGTTCACGTATAAGCATATATAGGTATGTGTTGAAAAATGAACAAAAGTAATGCAATAAGTTGGAACAAGAAAGAGAATTTTAAGTTGGTAAATTGTATAGGTCGACCTGTCAAAGCAATAGGCCGGCCTGTCAATGCAATCAGGTCGGCCTATCAAGGTCTTAGGTTGTTCTATGGAGGTTTTGTGTTACGTATAGGTCGGCCTATGTGAGGCGACCTAGGTACAGAAGCTACAAGCTTCAATGCTTCTCCATCTGAGTCGGCTTGAAATGTTATAGGTCGGCCTATATTGGATTTAAAAGTCGTATAGGTCATCTTGTTTATACATGTGTCAGCCTAAAAAGATTTTACCACCCAAAAACATGTTTTTCAATGCAGTTTTGATGCGATCTTATTTTCTAACTTACTTGAATGATTCCTAACACTAATATGCACATCTAGAATGGGATGATACCATCCAATATACATAACACTACACTATCCTAGTTTTGACATCACTCAAAATCTAAAAGCACTTATAACATTTGTTATAATATTTGAAGTTTCTAATGATGATTTATTTTTATGCATGACCATGATGCTTTAAAAGGAATCAACCATGGTCGAAGATTATGATGTTGCCTTAACCTTAGGAGTAGTGGTTTCACAATGTGATACAACTATTTGGGCTATGAGACTTATGTAGGACTGAGTACTCTACTATTACTTGTGGTATGATGTCTATGTTCGTAAAGATATGACATTTTAAGACATCATCTTTTAAATTCCACATGGTGATATGTCAATCACACTGGACGATGTCTCATGTGTGCTGCATTTTCTGATCAGGGGATAACTGTTAGACCATATCATGATTATCATATATGAGGCACTAGAGATGATTGTTACTTATTTGGGAGTTGACCAATGGGATGCCCTGAAGGAGATAGAAGACACCCAAGATTTTGTGCTAGGTTTAATTCATGAGAGGTTGTATGCAGTAGTTTAGTATTTGGATTATGTAGTATTTGTATCAAGCATTATGGATATTATTATCATTCACTACTTTATTATTGTGACTCTATTATGGATTGATTTTTTTCTTCATATATAGCATTTTCATCTTGTATATTTAATGTATGGTTTAATTTATAAAAGATTTATTATGATAATCAAGTTAATACATGGTACATTACATCGGTGTATTCCATAAAAACAAAATTTTACTATCGGGGGGAATAAGGAGGTGCATCTTTGTAACTTGATACAGAAATGCATCTTTGGATCAATTTAAGAAAAAATGAGTGTGTTTTAGTTAGGAATGTATGGGATGCGTATATGGTTAATACGAAAGTGTATCTCAGGATCAATTTAAGGAAACATGAGTATGTCTTAGTTAGGAATGCATGGGGTGCGCATAAGGTTAATATAGAAGTGCATTTCTTAACCATTTTAAAGTAAAAAAAGGAGTGACTCATTTAGGCATGTATTTGGTGTGTAGATGCGTCCGAAAATGCATTTTCGAATTCTCAAGGGCATTTTTAGATTTTCATAGGGTTCTTCTCCGCCACTTACGATGGGGAGAAGCAATTCCTTTAATTTTATGGTTGCTTTGACTTGATGGAAAATCTGAAGGCCCATTCGTCATCAAGGCTCAATCACTACGATGATTCGAGCTCACCTTATTTTTGTATGTATTAAAACATAGAATTTATTTTCAAATGAGACCCTCAAAATTTTGAGGTCATGTGCTAAGGGTTTGGTTTCCCTTACATATATGGTTGTCCCAACATGCACATTAATAAAGTCAAGCTAATGGATGTAAACTATCTTTTTATAGGGGTGAGCAAGGGACGGGTCGGGAAAGGTTGTGACTAACCCTGACCATGTCATAAATTTTAATCAGACTATTTTAATGACCCTAACCCGTACCTAAACAAAAAAAAATCCGATAATATTTAAATTAGTTTAGACTGGGTACCTCGGGTTGAGATGCAAAACCCTGTGCATTCCTTTTTCGGGTTGAGACTGCTATTCTCTTTACCACCTTTTGTTCCTTTTTATGACTTCTCCCCTTATTTTCAGTGACAAGTACCTCGGGTTGAGATGCAAAACCCTGTGCATTCCTTCTCATCTCCTCATTAAGAATATCACCCTTAGTCATTTCCAAAGAAACAACACCTATAGGAGAAAAACTTGTGATAGAAACCCGAAATGTCTCCCAAGACTCTGGTAAAGATAGCAATAGAAATAGTCCCAAAAGTTCATCATCAAATTTTATACTCATTCCTGACATTTGATCAATGAGGCCTTGAAATTCACTCAAGTGATCTGAAATAGAAGTCCCTTATTTATACTTCAAACTTATGAAGCTATTCAATAAGAACAATTTATTATTCCCTGATTTAGAGGCATAGAAGGACTCTATCTTCTCCCACAAAGTTTTTGCATGTATCTCATTAGCAATATGATTATAAACATTATCTTCTACATATTATCAAATAAAACCACATACCTGTTGATGTTAAAACTCTCATTCTTCATCAGACACAAAATTTGGCTTTATAGAACTAAAAACCGATAAATTCAATTTCTTCAGAAATACTAAGTCTTTCATCTTGCCCTTCCATAAATGATAATTAGAACCATTCAACAATACCATCTTCATCTTTGTATTTGACACCATCATTCAAACAAGTAAAATAGCCCTTAACCAAAAGCTCTGATGCCACTCTGATGGGAAATTAAGATACAATAATAGACCAAATCGCAGCGAATGTAAAACTTCCCCTAACTTGTAGGAATCTTGAGGATCAAAAACAAATATGAGATGGAAAATCGAACAAATAAAGGCACAAAAGAACACCGATATTTTTAACGTGGAAAACTCCTTAATATGAGAGTAAAAACTACGAGTCGTCCATACCAAAGAAATAACTCCAGTATAATCAATTAAGAGTACAAGAAAGTATTAAATTGATTCAAAAACTAGTGCTAACAATCGCAGATCACAAAACAAACTAGCTTACAAATAAGAACCAAAAAGCTGGAATTTTTTCCAAATTTGCAGCTTCAGTGCGAAGCAAATAAGTTTCACCTCAGATGTTGTATTAAAATTCTGAATGGTCAAAAGTTAAATATATGTGTTACAAACCTGCCCACCAAATTTGAGCTTGATCCAACGGTTAACAAATTGGAGATCATCGATTTAGTGAGACTGGTTGTAGAAAACCATGAATGAGTTTCTCTCCTCTTTTATCTCTTTTGAATTCCAATTTTTTCTCTATGTCTTTCAATCCTAAATTGATCCTCTCCACTTAAATAAGTGAGACAAATGGGCTAATCATATTTGAGTCTTTCTCCACATAGGAAGGGAGTCCAAACCCAACAAAGTTATGAGATGGGAAGTGGAAAAGTGTACTGGAAACTTGGAATAATCTAATAAATTAAATAAATAAATATTACCATATGTACATTCATAATATTAGAAGGGGTTGAGTAACTCGAGGGTCAATCCGAACTCGTCCCAACTTGATACCTGATTCATTTTGGACAGTCCTTTGTTTTCCATTTTTTATATAAGACGAGAAAAAGACTAACTTGAAGATATTGGATTGAGATGGATCTTCGGGTTGGATTGAATTCTGCACATCTATATCTTTTTATATTAATCTTTCTTATGTAAAACAAGTATTTTATTAATGTAATTTAATGAAGAGGATAAAAAGACAATATTAAAAGAAACACGATCACTCACATGTTTAACTAAGATTCTTTTATTTTTCATTTTAAAAAACTAAGATTTTTTTTGGATTCTAAAAATGATTGCATTAGGAGTCATAATCATGCTACATTTATTTTTCTATTTCTTATGTATGAGTGTCTTTTTTTTTTCATTTATGAGTGAGATTTGATGTATCATAACATGTATTATATATTTCATTAGAATATAAATATCCATAAATGATGAGAGACATTTCTGTGATTTACATAAGTTGGTGAGATCTTCTAATAAATTCTATTTGAAGAAATTTTAAGTAATTTACTTCAAAAAAATTAGAGTTCATCAAAAATAATGTTAGAAAAAGGCTCATTAGAGAAAATAAAGAGTCCATTTTATTAAAAGATTTTTATTATTAATTGTTTTTTTTAAGTTTGTTTATCGGGCTTTTATTGGACTTGGGTCCATGATCCATTATTATATATCTAAACCATAGATATATAATGTATGTTGTTTTGTGTTATGAGTAATGAAAATTCTGAAAAGTTATTGTTTTATGTTGTCTTCTTCCTTTGCAACTTTAGATCTATAGATAATTTAGTGTAGTCTAACATTTGGTGCTTTCAACCCTTGTTCTCATGGCTCCCCCCAAACCAAACAACGCTCCTTCAAGAGAAATTGTTTAGAAAGCTATCCAAACAGCTCACCTACACCTTGATAATATTATGGCTCAAGTTCAATAACAAATGGATGAAATGTTTGATAAGGTTAATGCAGATCTAGAGTAGAATATGGGTCTGATTCGCACCAGAATAGATAATGAAAAACAGATTTTAGATTATAGA
Source organism: Lathyrus sativus (assembly GCA_963859935.3). NCBI lineage: Eukaryota > Viridiplantae > Streptophyta > Magnoliopsida > Fabales > Fabaceae > Lathyrus > Lathyrus sativus. Next base: position 490,447,378 of record OZ012739.1, on the reverse strand, counting down.
CATGATTCCATCATGTCAACCCTTCACAAGCTCCTTTCACAAAAGGAGCAGCAAAAACCTGTTGCTGTTCATTCAGCATCAAGCTCTTCAGGTATTACTCAACACCTTGCATCTACATCTATGGGTGCTTCCCCTGTTATTCACATGCCCTCACCCATAAATACCCCCTTAAGTCATTCTGCAGCTTTTTCTTACTCACCCTAACAACCAACTGTCACAACCATGCTGCACAACACAGCAACACAGCCATAACCACACTTTTCACCATATATTTCCTCCCAACCCGTTTTTACACAAACCCCCAACTATAACATTCCCATTTTTAGCAAACCCTTACCAACCACTCCCTCATATTCCCTATTACCCCCTTTCCGTACCCCTAAGCTTGAGCTTGTAATGTTTGATGGTTCTAATCCGCTAGATTGGTTGTTTCAAGCGGAACAACTTTTCAATTTTTATAATCTACCCCATGAAAATCGTTTATCATTAATTTCCTTTTACATGAAAGATGAAGCTTTGGTCTGGTTTAAATGGATGCATCAGAATTTGTTATTATCATATTGGGTTTCGTTCATAAAAGCCTTGGAATTATGTTTTGGCCCTTTTTCTTATGAGAACCATCAAGAGAATTATTCAAACTAACACAAGAAGGCTCTGTTGTCGAATACCAAGCAAAGTTTGAAAAATTAGGCAATCAAGTAGTTGGTTTGCCTCTTGATGCAATTTTAAATTGCTTTATCTCGGGATTGACATCAAAAATTTGTAATGAGATGGTTATTCATAAGCCAACCTCAATATCACAAGCAATTGGGCTGGCTAAACTCATAGAATCAAAACTCAAAGCGTTCAAACCCAAATTCTCCAAGCCTTTTACTAGCCTTTACCAAAAACCCAACCTTATTTCTCCTACTCCCAACCCTCCAAACTTCCCAATACAACTATCCCCCAAGCAACCAATTCCTCTAAACCACAACATACGGCTATCACTCCAAAACTCTCCATTCGACGCCTCTCGCAAGCCCAACTTCAAGAATGGAGGGCTCAAGAATTATGTTTTAATTGTGATAAAAAAATTATTTCGGGTCACAAATGTTCAAAAACTAGGTTTCTTCTTCTTTTGGTAGAAGATGAAGTTTTGGATGATACTATTTTAGTGTAAGACAACAGCGAAAGTGAGACACTTGAGCATGACAACAATGATACTTATTTTCAACTCTCACCTCAGGCCTTAACATGCCAATTTTCTCCCCAAACACTCAAATTCAAGGCCTTATTGGAGGATTATCAGTCATGATACTTGTGGATACAGGAAGCACTCATAATACTCTCCAACCAAGAATAGCTCACCATCTTAATCTTAAAGCAATCCATACCCCTCAATTCTCAGTAATGGTGGGAAATGGTTCCTATTTACAATGTGAAGGAATTTGCAACAATGTTCAAATTGTTCTACAAAACACACACTTCCAACTGCCATTTTACTTACTACCTACTAAAGGTGCCAATGTGGTTTTGCGCATGTCGTGCTTACGCACCTTGGACCCAATTCAAGCAGATTTCTCTATTCCCTCCATCACTTTTACATATCAAGCAAATAAATCACCTTAAAAGGAGATTCTTCATCTCATCATATCCATACTACTATCCACCAACTTTGTCACCTTATGCACACCAACTATATCTCCTCATTTCATTTATTGACCTTTCAACTAAGAGTTTCCTCCCCAACCAATCCCATTTCGCTATAATCCAAAATTGACTCCTTGCCACCTAACCTACACCTTAAAATTCAGTCCTTAATCCATAACTACACCAAAATCTTTCAACAACACCCTGGCCTTCCACCTAAACAACCACGTGACCATTACATCCCTCTTAACCCCAAGACCCCACCTATAAATGTCAAGCCATACCGTGACCCACACTCAGAGAAGGAAGCAATGACATCAATCATTGAAGAGATGTTACAACAAGGCGTCATTGTCCCTAGTCACAACCCATTTTCTTTGATCACCCCTTTCGTTGCGTCGATTCTAAAACAATCGGTCTTGTCCTTCAAATGCTTCATGGCTTTAAAAAGATTGAAACATATTTCCTCATCTTGAACTCTAACTTTCATTAGACCATCATCCATATCAATTTCCATCTACGCGGTCTTCATAAAAGGTCGCCCAAGAATCAAGGGAGAGTCTTTATCTTCCTCTATATCAATCACCACAAAGTCGATTGGAAACAAAAATTTATCAACCTTTACCAACACGTCTTCTGCTACACCATGAGGATGAATGGTAGATTTGTCGGCAAGTTGCAATGTCATTTGAGTGGACTTCAACTCCATGTATCCCAACCGCTTCACAATGGACAAGGGTATCAAATTATACTAGAGCCTAGATCGATCAACCCATTTCCAACATAAGTGTTTCCAATTGTAACGGGCAAAGTGACTCGTCCCGGATTACTTCCTTTTCTCGGGAGAGTACGTTGAATGATTGCGCTACAACTAGCATCCACCATGATAGTTTCTTGATCCGTATACCTCTTCTTCTTTGTAAGGATGTCCTTCATGAATTTCACATACTTGGGCATTTGTTCCAACGCTTCGGAAAATGGAATATTGATTTGCAATTGCTTGAATATGTCCAGGAACCGAGCAGAGTGCCTCGCACTATCTTTCCTTGATGGAGAATGCAAATTCAATTGATTCACAACCCACCTCCACACTATAATTAAATGCCGCTCTTCCTCATTTTCTCCAAGCTCCATAAATCCAAAGATACTCTGCTCAAATACCTTCAATAAACCTATAACCAATCTTCAAATTTCTGCTTTAACCTTCACGAATCCACAACATAAAAATCAAAAACAACAATTGTCATGCACCATTACACATCCAATAAATTCTTTTTCATCACTTTCAAATTCTACTAAACCTCCATACTCACCAAGCAACAATAAAGAAGGATAAAAGTATTAAACCAAGTGAAAGAGAGAAAGAGATTGAGAGACGCAACGAGACAAGATCCGTGTAAAAGGAAGAGGTGGGTTTAATTATCCTGGTAGAACTGTGTTGGAAATAGAATTCTCACGTAATAGAGTTGTATCTGGTGTTTGTTTTGGAAAAAGAATAAGAATACGATTCAAGATGGATTTTAAGGGTTGATATTTCTTTTTTTTTTCTTTCTTCAGCCATGAATTCATGGGCTTTCAAGCCCATTTTGAGCTGAATTCTATCCACACCACCTACATGATCAGACACACACTTTTTCTCTCTTATGTCTTTTTATTTTTTTAATTGTTTTTTTTGTCTTATTTCTTTTTAAAATAATTTTCTTTTTTAAAATGGTTTTCTTTTGATTACTCATGTCAACAATTCCTTGATCCATTTATTTTCTTCATTAATTATTATTTTCATTTCCATTTTGATCTTATTTTTTTAGTTTGGTTGATGAAAATCTAGAAATCATAGAATGTTGATTCTCAAGGATGTTTAATCTTCATTATTTCAAACATGTGGTTGAATGATCATTTGGATCATTCTCTACACTTTGGGATAGTGATAGGTTGTCTTTGATTAATCAATGGAAATTCTTAATTAAGATGAGATCGTTCTCTTTTTCTTTTCGTGTGGCATGGCTTTGGGAGAATGATTTACATAACATTTCTCTAGCATGTTTTAACACAAATATTGTTATTGACCGACCTTCCATAGTATGATCTTCCTCATAGATTGTGTTATGATTGCTTAACATAGCACTAAATTGGTCTCGATTCAAGAAAGTGATCATCCGATCAATAACCATTAACAACTAACATCTAACTTTTACATTTCCGCTCTTTACTTTCTTGCTATTTATTTTCCATAATTTAATTTTCCACAACTTATTTTATTGTTCATTTATCATTCATGCCTTTATCATTATGTCATTTTCTTCTTATTGATCTTTGTTTTCTTATCTCATTAAAAAAACACAAAAACATGATAAAATGATCAAAAATCCTAAAAAAAAATATTTAATCTTGGACTATGGTTACTATCCCCAGCATCATGGAGTTTGGACCTTGTAATTAAACCCTAGAAAAGAAGACTTGGATTGGACTTCTTTATTTTCTTTGTCTTAGCTTAGGACACCATTGCACATCATTCATAGCTTACTCTTGAGCTTTGTTACAATGAGACTTATTTGATCAATTAATTTTAGTTGGTCAATTAAAAGACTAACTCACTTTTCTAGTGCACTTGTATTTTATTATTTGGCTTGTGTGTTTATGGTTTATTCCATCCCCGTTTGAGAAAATGTACCCCCACTCCCATTTGTGTAATAATTTTACCGCTTTCTCTTTGTTTGCTTTTGCCTAAGTAACTTCTAATGTAAGAATAAAATCAATCACCCCCTTTTCAAAAGAGAACAAATAAGTTTGATCCAATGTCAAGGATTTTTCATATGAAAACAAATTTAATAGGATTTCCATCATCATCAACCCCTAAACCAATTACACTCCATTTTGCATTCATCCTTTGTAAGTTGATTGTCTTTTGCATTGCCATCAACCTTCTTTCTGACCAAGACATTTTCTTAATCAACCAAACAAACCCTTGATACCCTAGATACAACATCAAGTGGCTTTTTTGTAAGCAAATTCAGAACACAATAAAATATGATTAGGATTGCGCGCCACGAGCCTTAAGTGGTGGATAAGGGGTGAGAATGAAGCTTTTCCGACACTCACTCTGATTATTTTAACATAAGACGTTTGGATTGGTAGCTCGAAATAATCACTTCTACCTATAATCTTTAGTGCAATCCTAATCAAGAACAATCTTTTCAAAAATCCTAAAAACAACATCAACTCATCAAACTCTTTTTGTGCCTTATAGCATCACTTCGAAAACCCTTCTTCAAGGTAAAATCAACCAACCGACACTTATTTTTTATATCAAACTACAGAGTTCTGACTATCTCATTCCACTATGAGAATACATTCGCACTAGGTTTCAAAACCGAGTCGAGCACCCTAATAAAAAACTCTTCATTTCTCACTAGCAAGTAAACCTTTAGATAAACGACACCCTTTCATGCATAGACAACCTAGATGGTTCCCGTTAAGTACAACGGGTGTAAGGGGTGCTAATACATTTTTCCTTGTATAACTGACTTTCGAACCCGACATTGGTCGCGATGACCATGTCCTATCCTTTTACTTCCGCGGGTTTTATTGATATTTTTTCTTTCTTTTTTGAAAATAAATAAAGTTCGGTGGCGACTCTCTGTTAATCCATCTGCGAACTTTTCTCGCGAGGTTATTTTTTCCGAGGTACGACAGTCATATGCGTAAAAACACAACCCTAGTTGCATCAAGAGAGGTGCGAGTGTTTCCAACAATTTCATTCGTTCAAATAACATTGTAGATAGAAATTTCTTTCGCTCGAATATTGTTCATATGGACTACATAGAGATGTTGTCGACCAAACAATGTGATCTCGTCCAGTTTCATCAAATTCACGCTACGAGAGATAATTGTTCGGAATTTATGATCGTTCATACAAATCTATTAAAAGGAGATTTTTATTTTCTATTGTGTTTTCCTCAATTTGTTTTCCGATCCCTCTTTCATATCAATCTGGTGCATGTTTATGAAAAACATGATCCTTACTACCGAATGTTCAGTGGATCAACCAAAAAACTTACTTACATTACTAGGAGAAGCCACGTTCGATGGCCATATTTATGCATTTCTAGCACTATATCTCATAAAGGAGGATATGCATGAAGAAGCAGCATATGAATGGACATGTACATTGAATTACTTATGAATGAATGAAGCTCTTGAATCTTGATGACAGACAGGAGGAACAGCAAAATGAACAGAATATACAAACATCATGGGACCCAACACATCACAGTCGCATTATGTGCATAAGAGCAAAATGAACACTACATAGGCTCCACCACTTCTTATGATAAGGAGTTCATGAAAAATGTGTAAGTGGTCCAATGTTACAAGAATTGCTGACTTGTGGACCATGGAATTGGCTGATCAACTGCCTTAGTTATTAGCTTAATCTATAAATGGATATCATAAACAACAAAGGTATCATTTCTTCTACTTTAACTTCACCATGATTGAAACTCCCATGATTCAGACCTCCATTATTATCCATACTAGTTTTCTTTTAAAATATTCTTATTCAATGCTTTAGTACATCATATCTCAATCACTTGTAAGAATTTTTATAATAAAATATTAAAAATTAGAAAAAATTTAAAAAAATATAAGTTACACATCAATAAAAAAACAAACACGTCATCATTTTAAATATAAAAATGTAGAAAAAATTCTTTGGAGAGTTTTAAAAATTAAAATTAAAATACACAATTATGATTTCGTGTTAAGTTATTCACATATATTTTTTATTGTTTTTATTTTGTTCACTTAAGAGGGATCCAAATCTCCCACAACTTGATTTGGACCGGTGACCACCACCTACGTGATTCTGCCCAGCATCCATCATCAATCACGGCTGGCCACTAGACGAGGCTTTCACAGTACTTTCAAATTGAAAAAATTAAAGTGATTTGGAATATTTATTCTGAAAGCAATTAGTTAATGAATATATTATATTAGATTCGCAATTAATTGATATAAATTTGGTTCCGTTTCACAAGACCTCAGACATATTTAGTCTTATGATTAAAATTTAAAAATTTATATAAAATTAAAAGATTTATTTAATAATGATTTTTTTATTATAAACTTATAATTTATTTTATTAGTTTGTAATTTAATTTTTAGACGTTATTTTAAATAGTATTTTAACTTATAATTTATTATTTTTCTTCTATTTTTATCTTTATTATTTTAACTAAAATTCATTTTTATTCTTCATAATTTTAAGAATGTACATTTTATTATTAATTAACAACTAAAACGTTGGATCCTTAAAGAGAGAGATCTTTGTCGTCTTTAGAGGCAATCAAAGTATGGATATCTAATAGGATCCTTGTCCCCATTAGAGGTGATCAAAATACTGTATTTTCAAGAGGGATCCTCTCCGCCCTTATAAGCGATCAAAATGTTGGATCCTTAAAAGAGATCCTTGCCACTCTTGAGGTTATTAAAATGTTGGATCCTCATGGGGCATCCTTGTCGCCCTTAGAGGCGATCAAAGTACTAAAACTCTACGAAGGACCTTTACCGCATTCGGAGTGATATAATGTGTTATGTCCCCGAAGAGGACCCATGTCACCCCTTTTTGGGGGCAAAGGCCTTAAGCCCTTTGGCCATAGGCATTCCACATTCATATAGGATGATCGTTGCCTTAAGGGGTGATACCAACAAATAACCTAAAAGGGCTCATGCATAACAATAAGAAACCTAATTAAGGGTCATCCTCTCGGGGTTCCTGTTCCACGGGTACCTTCTCATGATGAGAAAGCATGGGATCATCGCCTCCCACTCCACTTTATCATCGGGACCCTCCTAGGCTCCTACTGCCTGGGCAGATTCCTCATGCTCTGTCGAAGGTACCTCCTCCTCGTCTACCCAATTGTTGCACCCCAAAATTTGACCAACAATTATTTACCCATCAAGTGTTTGAAGGTTGATACCTTCATCAGAAAGCTCAAGAGATCCTCAGAGGAATTGGGTGAAACCGAGGATGTGTGACTCATAGCTTGAGAGTTGTGGGAGCTCCTCAGATGATTCTGAGGCTTTGAGAGTGAACTTGAAGCTTTGAGAAAGCCTATGAGATGTCTTGATAGCCATCATGAAGCCCAGAGAGGTCATTATGCAAGAATTCAGAAGATTCAACCATGAATGGTAGAATTAGGGTTTTGACTGGGTCAACCCTAGGATAACTGAAGATTTTGAGAAGGTTGAGACCTAATCCAAGGGCCATGAGATCATGGAATGATGCATGGAGATGTTATAAAGATGATTCCTAGACCAACTCATCATGATTGAGGAGTTTGAGAAGTTTTGAGTTAGGGTTTCTGAGGATTGTCAGTGAAAAAACCCTAATTTGATCCCTATCTTTCAGGCAGTTTTAGCTTAAGATGTGATTGATATCTCATCTTCCCCACAACATGAATGTTGTAGAGCTTGTTCTTAGCTTTAATTTGAGTGGTAGAAGTCCTTGATAGGAGGTGCAGAGCTCAAGTTATGGTTTTGACAAATTACAGGTCAGCTGAGGTGTGTGAATCTGGGTCCTTGAAAGTCACCCAATTTGCAGACAACTTTTTCCCTAGTAGGATGATTCCTATGACCTCTTGGTCAACATGAATGTTTAAGGGCATCTTCTTAGCTTTCTAGAGAGTACTAGAAGTCCTTGATAGTATTTGTAGAACTCAACTTATGGTTTGAACAAGACAGGGGTATTTTGGTCATTTGGCAGTTATAGGTCATTTTTAAGCAAAGGCCATATCTCCTAGTTCCAAGCCTCAAATGGAAAAACCCAAAACATGAAAGTTGTTCAAAATGGGATTTAAGTCTAGAAAAGAGGTCATGAGTTATTGAAAGAGCTTGTAGCAAGGATTTACAAGATTGGGTAAAAATGACCTAAAAATGGCTTATAAGGTGAAAAAGTTGAAATTTAATTTTGGTTTAGGAGATGTACAAATCCAAAAGGGGTCATCCAATATGTCATTTTGACTCCAAACAATATTTTAAAAACAATGGTTCAAGTAGAATTTTGATTTGAAGCTTAGAAATGGGGGTTACTTTGTAATTCTCATTCTTGCATAATAAGGTAACTAAACAAAGCTTCACCAAAGGCAAGGAAATGCATGTTTTTCACTCATTCTTTCTCAATATCTCTTGTAAGGAGATTTTAAAGTCAATTTGGCAAGCCTAACTCATGAGATATGGTATGATCAACATGTCATTAAAGGAGAAATTCTATAACTTTCAAGCATTTTCCACAAGTTTCTAGATGGATCTAGATCATTCTTTTGATTGTTATAAGAAGGGTGAATCACCATATGGCCAGGGTTGGTGATAATTGTTGGTGAGTGGTGAGATTAGAGTGTGAAAAAGTGACATTCTTCCATTTGCATTTCCATAACAAACTCTCTTTCTCTTCCATCTTCATTCATTTCTCCTCCACAAACACACTACTCTGATCTTTAGGAGCAATTGCAGACCAAATTGAAGGTAGATCCATGGAGGTTTGAAGTTGTTTTGAAGAATTTGCAAGAAGTGCATATTGAGATCAAACACAAGATTCAAGCCTTGTTCATCCATCCTTTTGCATACAGAATTCATATCTGCCATTGGAGATCAATCAGGGAAGCTTGCAGGCACTGAATTGTAGTGAAACCATATCCACCATTAAAGTTTGACAGGTTGGTGATTTCAATCGTATCACCTTATTTATGTGCATTCCATCATAGTTCTAGGTTTAGACTGGTTAAGCTAGGGTAGAGGACTATATTCTGAGGATTAGAGGAAGATCTATGAAGTTTCATGGCAGGGTGTTGATTCTTGGAAGAACAAGAACTAGTTGTTCAGTGAGTGTTAGCATGCATGGTATAGTTCAGAATGATTAGGGTAGCGTGTAGAACAAGATTATATCAATGGATTTGAGTTGCATCAAGATTGATAGCAGAGGAAAGAATTGAAACCCTAATGTTGGAGCCCTCTGTTAGGATGATTCAAGAGGTTTCACGGACAATTATTGATAGCATCGTTTTCTGGGTGACTAATAGTACAACTTTGCTTTTGGAAGCTCGTGAATCCATGGAGAAATGGAGGAGAACGATCGAGTGGAAATCCTTGCATGAAGTTAGGGTTTCTGAAAACCCTAGGGTTGAGTTGGAGAAGATGATCTCTCCACCGTTGGATTGTCTCAGATCCTTGACCAATTCAGCCCATCGCACGACTCCAATTCAATTTCAAAAACGGAGGGAAGACTGAAGCGCATGAAACGCTGCGTTCCACTTATCCAAACGCGCCGTTTTGATTGAGTAATAGAACTGGGCTTCAGCAATTTGTTTCTATCCACACCTCCCACATCCATGGCCCAATCAGAATGAACTGGGGCGTGTTACTTTTGACACCCCCTCCTCTTTATTTCTTATATTCTTTTATTTTAATTTCTTTTAATTCTTTGCATATTCAAAAATTCATAGAAAATATAAAAATCAATATTTTTCATTTCTTCTTTTTTTTCACATATTCATGATTTTGTCTAGAAAATTAATAAAAAATAAAATTCCATTTTATTTTTCTTTTAATATTTTTTAGCATATTTTCTTGTAAATAGTATTTTTAATTGATTTTGTTTGATACTTGATTTTGTATAATTTGTTTTAGGACTTTCCCTTAGGATTTTTGAGCCATTCTTTTTGGCATAGTTAGATATTGAACCCTAGTTTCATGTAGGATTTAATTCTCAATTTGTAGATTAAAATTTGATGTAATTTGATTGTTTGACATTTAGGTGTTCAAATTAGGGTTTTAGGTTGTATAGATAGATTTGAACAATTTTGTTTTGGGGTTTATAGGCCAAATTAGTGTATGGGGAATATATGGGTTAAGGGCAAGTATGTATAGAATCCCCTAGAATTTTGCTAGAATATTGTATGGTGTTTTAGCATTTTTAATTGATTTTTGAATGTATGGATAGTATGTGTGTTGCTTAAAGGCATAGATTGTATTGTATTGTTTTCTTTTCTTCTCTTTTGAGTGTGTGAGCTTTGAAGATTGAGTTGAAGACCTTGTGGATCATCATTGAAGCTTTGAAAGCCTTGCAGAGGGGTTTAGCCCAGGTTTATTTATTTGTTTATAGGTTTATAGGTGCATAGGCAGAGCCCTAGATAGGATACTTCCATTCAATAAACAAGGAGTGTTTTGTTCACCTCCTCTCTTCTCTGTGACATAAAGTCCCTTAAGGGTATTCACCTCTCTCCTTTGGAGGGATTAGTGACCTGGCCCTATAAGGTAGAACTTTGAGAGAGCCTTTCCCTTTGATGTTAAGTCCTCAATGGCATCCGTTGGAAGTCAGTGAGCACTCTAACATCCTCACCTCATCTTGTTGACTGAATCTTGTTTGCTGGAGCATTTGAGCCATTGAAGATGGAAGCTGAAGCTCTGAAGAGGAAGAATCCTTGAAGACTGCCATTCCAGCTGAAGCTTGAAGAGCATGAAGATCAAGTTGATACTTGAATATCCCCGAAGATAGTGAAGCCTGAAGGTGGAGCTGATCAAAGAAGCTGAAGCTTAAGGGAGAAGATGAGTTGATACTCATAATGTAGGGTTGACACATGGAAAGCAATTGATGATTGAAGTCTGAAGACTGAGTAGCTGCTGGAGGAGTTGAGGCTTCCTTCTATTTTTCTTTGCTGTATTGTTTGTTTTGTCTGATTTGTCTGTTGCATTAGACCAAGCCCATTTAGAATAAGTTCAGTCTAAGAGCATGAATGCATCTGCTTGTATTGTTATTGCTTGGCTTTGCTTGCGGGTATTCGGTAGAGCCCAGCTCTCTTGCCCATGTGGTTTGTTTTGCTTGATAGCACTTCATTTCCTTTATCTGTATGATTGCAGTTTACTGTATTTTGCTTGATAGCATGTTGTTTATTTTTCAGTATGATTACTGTTATTTCATGACTGGCTTGAGGTCGAGACGAGCTTGTGGAGGCTGAAGCCCCACACACATTTCCTCCCTCACTTGCATTGCATGCATTTTACTGTTAAGCTGATGTTTTTGTCTGTTTTGGTGTATCATTGACATGATCCCTTAGGACTCTCATTTCCTTTGATAAGGATTTGATGATAGACTTTTAGGTTGAAACCTATGCATGACAACATCTAGGAGTTCCCTGTTCAGACCTCAACCATAGGATGAATCCATGGCATGATAACAGCAGGACTTGATAGTCTCCCTCCTAGTTGGGCCTGTTCTCTTCTCATCTCAAAACAGTTTAAGATACAGTAATCATGAATGATTTCTTTCGTACGTTACGAGCCTTAAGCTATCTGAGAAAGGATTGTGGGAGAGCTTCTTTTCCACAGTCTGGATGTTTAGTATGGTACCCTTTGGGTGACATGCGACGCATTCACTCTTAGGTCATAGTCTCTAGTACAGTTGAAATCGCAAACACAATAAAAAACACTCCTTTCAGGAAATAAGTCGTAGTTTCCCGAACTACGTGAGCTCTGATCTTTCATACCAGATGAAAGTACGTAGGCATAGGATGCGACGTCCTAGCGAGCAACCTTTCCCCCGTAATCCGTAGTAGGCCGAACTACGTTGACTCTGATTTCTCATTCTCTGATGAGAATACGTAGGCATAAAGCGCGACGCTTTGCCGAGTCATTTTTCTTTTCTTTTTCAGCCAGCCTTGATAGGTAGATAGAATAAAACCAACCCGTCCAAGTAAACAAACAAGCGAGGATCCCGTCGAGTACGACGGACGTGAGGGGTGCTAATACCTTCCCCTTGCGTAACCGACTCCCGAACCCAGACAATGGTTGCGATGACCTTGTCTTACCCTTATTCGTCAGGTTTTTCCGATCGTTTCCTTTCCCGCTCTGAGGGATAAATAACGAAAGGTGGCGACTCTTCTGTTCAGCCGGCACCTTATTTTCGCGCAAGCGACAACTGGCGACTCTGCTGGGGACTCCAACGGTTCCCTGTGCGAGTCAATCCTATCGTTTGTGTGTTTGCTTGTTGGGTTGCGTTTATTTATCGCATTTTTACTTCTCGCACTTTATTTTCCCGCATTTTATATTCAGTAAAATATGATTATTTGTGCTGTTGTGGGATGGGAGTTCTGATTGAGTGAGAAGCCAGACCCAGGCTTGAGTGCACCATAGACTTAGAATGGAAATTAGTGGGCGCGTGCTTGCTTTGCAGGCACTAGTGTCTCATGAAATCCACGCTCAGACGAGGTTCATCCGGTTGGCTTCACTTTCAACCCTTTGGGTTGAGACGGTTGCTGGTTTGGTGGATTGTCGACTCTGGGGACCGATCATTTGTGATTCAGCTAAGTGAGGCCTCTTCAGGACTTGATGATGCCACTCCTTCTGGGAATCGTATCATCAGTTTTGAAAGTCTGTGACGCTGATGAACGCATAGGATGCCGTACCTTGAGTCAGTCTAGGTCCATACCTGTGAGCGGGACTGGGTTTATTGCAGGAAACTTAGACCTTCAGACTACCTGGTTTTCTTGACAGCGAATCAGTTATGTTGGGTTCTCAGTTACAGATGTGTTCTTGATAGGGCAAGAGTTTGGTCAGAGGATCTTATCATCGGGTATTTGTCTGTTCTTGATAGAGCAGGCTTTGATCAGTGTATTATCATTAGTGGTTTGTTCAGGATAGAGCAGATTTTGAGTGGGGTCTGAAGACTTCATCAACAGATGTTACTTGATCTTGCACCTGGGGTCCTTATTATCAGGCCCTTATTCTTGTCAGAGCAGAATTTTGATCTCGGTCCTATCAGATGGTTATTCTCAGCAGATCAGATTAGTGGCCTTACACCGGGGTTTCCTTCTCATCAGCGACTGTTGATACCGAATCTCCACAGCAGCTACCTGGATATATTATTGCATGCCTGCATCTTGCATTAGTTTGCATATCCATCTGCATTCCATTAACGTGTGTCTGTGTTGCAGGTACCGTTTCCCCGATCCCGGATTTCTCGCCTTCTGCTGTTGTTATGGCCTCCCTCAGGAAGACTGTTGCGTACAAGTTCCCGACCCCCGATGTGTCGAAGCTGACTGGTTTGATAGCCCTGGCAGGGGATTCTGTGAAGGATAGGTTCAGGAAGTCTTATGACAGGTTGCTTAGTCTGGTTTGTAGACCTTCCACGTCCGAGTTGAATGGGTTACATGCTCTCCTGCAGTTTTATGACCCTCCCTTGAGGTGCTTCACCTTTCGTGACTTCGTTCTCGCGCCGACATTGGAAGAGTATGCTGATATGCTGGGTGTGCCTATCAAAAGGCAGATGCCTTTTGCCCACATGGATGCTGAGCCTGATCTGGCTGGTTTAGCTTCCTCACTCCATTTGAGCGCTTCTGAGTTAGTGGTGACGAGCTGGAACAAGGTCCCAGGGTTCTCTCTGCAGTTTCTGATAGCTAAGGCTCAGCAGTGTGCTAAGGACAAATGTTGGGACGCATTCAACGCCATCCTTGCTTTATGCATATATGGCATTATCCTGTTCCCCAGCATGCCTGATTTCGTGGACTTTGATGCATTCCACATATTCGTCTCAGGGAATCCAGTCGCTACTCTGATCGGAGACGTCTACCATTCAGTGCATTACAAGAATGAGAACCGGAGAGGGAAGAATGTCTCATGATGCGTACCATTGTTGTACAAATGGTTTGATAGTCATTTGCCCAAGAAGGGTTCTTCTGTCTTGTCTGCAGCCCCAGATGAGTGGCCTGAGCGTCTGATGAGCTTGTCGGCAGAAGATATTGATTGGTTCGTTGACAGAGACAGGTTAGGCACCGAGTTGATCTTCAGTTGTAGTGGGTTTCCTAATGTACCTCTGATAGGTAGGAAGGGTTGCATCAACTACAATCCATCATTGCTAGTTCGTCAGTTCGCATACGCTTTGAGGACTCCGCCGAAGGAGGAGGAGGTACAGGAATCTCTATACCTCACGGGTACTCTAGAGGGGGATTTGTTGTCCAAGCTTCAGTATGCATGGAACAATATCAGCACAAGAGGGAAGCCTTTGTTGGGAAAGAGCAACAACCAAGCCTACCCTCCTTATTCAGCTTGGATCAGAGCCAGAGCCAGCGCTATAGGGATGCCATTCCCTCATAACAGACCAGAGAGTCCTCCACCAGTTGAAGAGCCCACCACTGTGTCCATTCATCAGCACAACCAGGTATTGGCCGAGCGAGATGAACTGAAGAGGGCAAATGCAGAGTTAGAGAAGGAGTTAGCTCAGCTTCGGAGTGAGAGGAACGAAGTCGTGCATGCTCTCAAAAAGCAAACAGAGTCGGTGAACCAACTGGGTGCAGACTTGGCAAAGCAGATTGCTGATCGGGAACGCTTAGGTCAAGACTTCAGGGCTGCTAATGATGTGCTAGCTACGAAGAAGCAGCATTTGGAGGAAGAATATCGAAGGATATCTAAATTTGACCAGCATTGGAAGACTTCCATGGCCACCAGGAAGGAGCGAGAGGACAAGCTGATGCTGCAGATTTCTAAGCTAGAAGCCGAAGTAAAGGACAGTGAGCGGAGGTTTGATGAGGAGACCGCCCGCAGATACGCCGCCGAAAGCCGTCTCAACAAAGCTCTTGCTAACCTGAAGGAGCATAAGCTGATGTTTGAGTCTAAGAAGCGGAAACTGGAGGATTGCTTTGGCGAAGGAACTTGGGAGAGTTCAGTTCAGGGGCTCCAGCATACCATCAGGCAGAGCGAACTACTCGTCGAGAGGTTGCTCACTTTGCCAGATCATCCGGATACGAAGGAGTTATTAGCAGAGTATCGCGCCCGTGGCCGTACTTGATTAGTTATATCCCTGTTGTTTTGATCTTTGATGTATGCTGACCATCACCAGACTTGTTGGCTGAGGTCATGCTGTTGATCTGTTTGTACTCGCTGATACTGTGTACTGCCTTGACAGGCCTTTCCATATATATATGAGATTGATGTTTCCATGATTGGGCTCGGATTTCTTCTTCCTCTTATTATTGTCAGCACCGTCACTAAGGCACTAGGATCGGGGAAAATCTCCCGCGCACACAGACACACGCGTGCATCTGCATGAAGCATATTTGCATGGTGTATATCTTATTGCTTTTCCTAACCTTTATTGTTGACAGGTTTTTTAGGTTCCGAGCTGCTTTCGATCTCCAGGATTGATCAAAGACTCATTCACCGCTACTCAACTCGCGCTAATCAGACAAGGATAATGGACCAGGTGCAGTCAGATGTTCAAGAGCTCCGTGAACGGATGGATCGTTTTATGGAGCTGATGCAGGTGGTCGCTAATGGTCAAGACCAGCTTCGTACTTTGGTTCAACCGCTAATCTCCAGGGTTGACAGTAATGGCATACTTCATGGAGGGGCTGTGCCTACTCCTCCTCCAGTGGATGCTCCACGGAATGTTGTTCCTGTTGCCGGGGGCAACGGCAGTGCTAACGGAAATCTGATGACTAATATCGGGCTCAACGCGGCAGGCGTCGGCAATGGTAGTTTGGGAGCCAATGTTAACATAGGGCCGGTCAACGGCAATGCTGGTGCAGGAAATCTGTTGGTGCCTCAGCCGTGGCTGGAGGACCATCAGGACGACGTATTCTCTCAGAGAGGTGTAGATGCAAAGTTGAATGCTGAAGCTCGACTCAGGTTCAAGGCGCTGGAAGACAAGATGAGAGACATTGAAAATCAGAACACATTGGGCGTTGATATGTCCAAGCTCGGGTTGATTGCTGACTTCAAGGTACCTCATAAGTTCAAGGTGCCTACCTTTGAGAAGTATAAGGGTACTACTTGCCCCCGTGTTCACCTTCGATCTTATTATAGAAAAATGTCCGCCTATTCTGACGATGAGAAGTTGCTGATGCACTTCTTTCAGGATAGTCTTTCTGGTCCATCACTCGAATGGTATATGGGTTTGGAGCCTGCTACTGTGCGCACCTGGAAAGACCTCGCTGAAGCGTTCGTCCTCCACTATCAATACAATAGCGACTTGGCCCCCAACCGAGTTCAGCTTCAGAATCTCGCACAGCGGAACAATGAAAGCTTTAAAGAGTACGCCCAGCGGTGGCGTGAATTGGCTGCTCGGGTTCAACCGCCGATGGTTGAGCGTGAGCTAGTGCAAATGTTCGTGGCTACCCTTCCTGGAATCTACTATGAAAAGCTGGTCAGTGGCATGTCTGGAACATTCTCGGCTCTCATCACTATGGGCGAGCATGTTGAGAACGGTATAAAGATTGGAAATATTCAGGGCGAATCATCCTCAGCTGGAGGAGGTAATAAGAAACCTTACGCTGGCAAGCGTCGAGAGGGAG
Organism: Lathyrus sativus; assembly: GCA_963859935.3. Classification (NCBI taxonomy): domain Eukaryota; kingdom Viridiplantae; phylum Streptophyta; class Magnoliopsida; order Fabales; family Fabaceae; genus Lathyrus; species Lathyrus sativus. The sequence continues at coordinate 490,430,411 of OZ012739.1, read as the reverse complement.
ATGCAAGTGCTGTCACTAATGCTCGGAGAAAAGGCAAGGGCCCCCAGCCTCAGATTGCTAGCATAAATATCCCAGCTGCTCCACCGCAGCCGCAGCAGCAGCCGCAGCAGCAGCCTCAGCAGCAGAATCAGCAGGGGTATAGAAGATATCAGAATCGGGCTCCTATGGCAAATCGTCATTTTGAAACTCCTCATATGTCGTATGCACAGCTTCTGCAAACGTTGCTTCAGCTCCAATTAGTTCAAAAGAGGACAATGGCTCCCTTAACAGGGGCACCACCGCCGGGGTATGATGCCAGTGCTACTTGTGACTTTCATACTGGGGCACCAGGCCACACGATTGAGAATTGTAAAGCTTTTAAGCACAAAGTCCAGGACTTGGTGGACGCCAAGGTTATCAACTTTTCTGATAGCGTGCCCAACGTTACCAAGAACCCTATGCCTCATCATAAGGGAGGCGGAGTGAATGCCGTTATCACTGAGGAGAGTGCGGACTTGCTGACTGATGTCAAAGAATTGAAGACGCCGCTTAGTTTTGTCAAGGCTAAGTTACTGAAGAAGGGCTTCTTTCTTTTCTTTTTCAGCCAACCTTGATAGGTAGATAGAATAAAACCAACCCGTCCAAGTAAACAAACAAGCGAGGATCCCGTCGAGTACGACGGATGTGAGGGGTGCTAATACCTTCCCCTTGCGTAACCGACTCCCGAACCCAGACAATGGTTGCGATGACCTTGTCTTACCCTTATTCGTCAGGTTTTTCCGATCGTTTCCTTTCCCGCTCTGAGGGATAAATAACGAAAGGTGGCGACTCTTCTGTTCAGCCGACACCTTATTTTCGCGCAAGCGACACCAATGATCATCGTGAATGAATTTAAAAACATACAGCATGTCAGGTCTAAGTGGGGATAAAAAGAAGGACATGTGTTCCTTCCCACGCTCAAAGTAAGTACCATAAATCAATACTAAGTCGTCTTTGAGATTTTACACCTCACCTTCTAATTTCTGCTTGAAGCGAAAAACGTCCTCCAAATATGTCCTCAGAGACTCTTCATTAGCAATGATTTTCTTGGCTTTGGCCTTTGCAGTGGGAAGCTTCTAGCTTTGGGAGTAGATGTCCTCATACTTCTTAAGCTTCACCATTAACTCCTTCTCATCCTAGTTCCGCCTCTCCAGCATTAACGCCCTCAATAAAAGGTACTCCTTCATGTCGATAAGCACGGAGGGCGGCTTAGATTGGAAGGCCTTATAGTCACTAGGGAACTTCTCATAAAAGGGAAGATGGATGCCTATAAATTGGTTGGCATCAAAATCAACATCGCTCCATAAAGTGGGCTAGAGCTGAGGAGTTTCACCACCAGAGGAACTCTGAGCACCCGCCTCTCTTGGAATGAGTGGAAAAACTCCACCACCAGATGCCTGCGAGGAGCCCTCTTTGTATCTTTGAGTCTTAGCATTGGGCGAGTCAGAAGGTTGTCCCTCGGCTTTCCTTTTTCTGCCTTTTGCAATAAAGCTACCAGGATGACTCTGAGGGCTACTAGTATCCCCATGCATAGCTTGGATCTTGTCCCATCTTTGTTTTGGTCCTCAAGGTTAATTCATGTCATTTCACCTATAAAACAATACAAAAATGTCACATACTATTTAGAGGATGTTCAAGAAAAGCACTAAGTTATGGAAGGTTTAATCAGGTATTCATCAAGGAAGTCACCACCCTGCAGCTACAGCTCAATCACTGTGCGGGAATCAATAGCCTTAAACTTCTCCAGGAGTCGATCTATTCTTGCCTACTTGGGAGTAAGGTATTTGGAATCATAACTTGTGATTTCCACGGGATCATCTATCTAGACTAAAGGGAGGAGAGGGGCCTCATCAACCCCATAACTTACAATAGCCCCCTCGACCCTTCACTAGGCAAAAAATTTCCTTCTCATTCTTATAGTGATTGGTGAGGGGTTTGAAAGGGATTTTTGTCTGTAGACCACCTAGGGCTACCCAGCCCCCCTTTGAAGGCTTGGTGGCCTAGAACGAGAATAATATCCCAATATTAAGGAAAACTTCCAAACTTTCGCACACCATCTCAAATACCCTAACAAAACCCCAACTATTAGTAATTAACTAAGAAGGCGCAACATTAAGGACCATGAGGAATTTCATGGTGAAAGAAGAAAATTGGAGAAGAATCCCCCATGTCTTTGACAATAGGGGGTAAAAGTAAAATTAAGGAGAGGTAGAAGGGATGGCCATGGTGACCATCTTCAGTGGCGAATATATCTACAGAGTGACCTGCTCTTCATCTTTTGAAGAAGAAATGCCCATCTTCGCCCAAAAGGAGTGGGTCTGCTCTTTATTGACAATAAATGATCCAATATCCTAATCCTCTTTAGGAACGATGAAGGGGGAAACCATTGTATCTTTGTTCCTAGGAAATAAGAAGAACAAAAAAATCACAACCATCACCGCAACCACCAACAAGAACTTTAAAGTTTCATAGTTCTATGCTAACTTAAGTCTTACTAACAGTTTTCCTATTAAACCCCTAAATTGCAGTCGCTATGAAAAGAGAAAAAAAAACATAAGGAATTTATACTAGAGAAGTTTGGAAATTAATAAGAAACGTGGAGAAGGCCTAGCATATAGGAAACTAAAAAGAAGCTTGCACATTGTATGTGAGCAAAGTAAGTAAAGAAATTGAGAGAGAGAGAGTTAGAATACATTTATAAAAGAATAGAAATAACTGAAAACCTTTTAGGTTCCCCTTGGAGTTCTAAAACGCTGAACACGTATTTGATGTGTGTTTAGAGTGTTTAGAGTCTTAAAAATAATCTATTGTTGCTTTCATTAAATGAAATTAAACATGTTTGTCTGAGTGATTTTATGGTTGACATCCTCAGTTGTTAGACTAGCTATCCAGGAGACATCTAGCAAGGAGTTGGTTACTCATCCTCAACTGAAGGACTCACCCTCAATTAAGGGACTCACCTCAACTGAATAAATTTCCCTCCATCTGAGAGACTGGTCTGCAACTGAAAGAATCAGACTCAACTGAAGGACTCACCTCCCAAAGAAGTCCCTTACAGCTAAGAGACTCGCCTTTAATCAAGGGACTCGCCTCTCACCATAAATCTCAGCCTAAAGGAAGCTTTAAAAACTTCTCCATTTTCAATTCCTTGTGCTTGAGGGATCGTGGAATGATATATTTGTAAAGGCCCCTAAATAGGGTGGCACATCTCCTTCATTGGACGCCCTATGAGGTATTGTCTAGAGTGTGTCCTTTACATGGCACGAGGGCTGGCTTTGAGGGAAGATGTGGCTCATACCGTTTATCCAATCCTTAATTCAGTGTGTGCAGTAAAACTATGACTCCCTAAGAAATAGATGGTCAACAGTTTCACCAGTCGAGGGGGAGAAATTACCACTTTTCAAGGGTTCCTTAAACCCTAGGCCCAAGTGTCTCTATAAATATATCTTCCATGGTTCAGGTATAACTCCATCCAATTTGCGTGTGAAGTATGCCACTCTCTACAAAATAGGAGTTGCTAAATGGGGTCTTACTAACCATGGTTAAGGTATAACTCCATCTCTTGCTAGTTTTCTTTGCCAGATAGGAAGTAGAGAAGAATTTTATTTTGGAGAGTATTTTTTGAACAAGTATTGAAACAAGCTGAGTCTTTTGAAATCAAACTTGCCATTGCATTACCATTCTTGCTTTGTGGTATGTTGATTAAACAAAATCCTGATATCTTGATTGGTGATGATGTTGTCAAAATTCTTCTGAGTCCCTTAAATTTTAGCTACAAATTATTTGCTAGCAAACATGTACCATACATTGTTCTCCCCAATATTCCAAATTATGGTGAATGAGATCTATTTACAATTGCTAATATTCCTGATGTCCCTCCTATATTCGGGGCTGTTATAGGCTACATTCTTATCCAAATGATAAACCCTAAGGCTTCTGTGGCATCCACTTCGCAAATAACATATTAAAATTTTGAGAAAGTTGTTGGAATATTTAGTGAAAATGAAGAATAGGCTAGTAGTGAAGGCAATGAAGACATGGAATATGACATTGTTCCAGTGATGGTGACTCGCACTAAAAGTATGGTTGATGATGAAGTTGTTTTTTTGTTATTTGATTAAATGTTTTATAAGTCATTTGTATGGCATAATTTTGGTTGTTCTCCTCTACCCATGTGTGGGTATTTAATTGTAATGGTGTGATTGTCCCTAAATTGGATGGATAATATTCTCTTTATGCATTTTGTTGGGCTAATTATGGTGTTTTTGGTTTTCTTGTTTTTATCCCTTTCCTTTTCCATTTATGGAAAATAAGGGGAGAAAAATGCATTAATTTTTGGATTTCAGTTAATGCAAGAAAGTGTTTTACTGATGAAGATATGGTTGTTAGGATAATTATGGTGTTTTTGGTTTTCTTGCTTTTATCCCTTTCCTTTTCCATTTATGGAAAATAACGGGAGAAAAATGCATTAATTTTTGGATTTCAGTTAATGCAAGCAAGTGTTTTACTCATGAAGATATGGTTCTTGTTAATATGTCTTTTTTTTTAGCTTCATTGTACTAAGATGTTGGTAAACATGTTTTTAAGACTTGTCTGGAAGAATGTCTGTGAGATTATGTTTAACAACTTGGATGTTTTATTTCCTAAAATTTGGACAAAGGGAAGTTTGTAATTACATGTGATTGTCAATATTTTTTAGGAAACATGTGTAGTAACATGTTCTGCCAAGTTGTGAGACATTCTATCTCTAAGTGATCAAGACACTTTAGTAGAAACCAACATGTTAAGCATAATGTCCTACATTGAGTGAGACATCCTGTCTCACTCTGAATTGCTTCGCGCGTGAGAATTTTTGTAGGAACTCTCGTGCATTCGAAGATTTGTTTCCTTTATTGTAAAATTATAGATTTGATATTTTATGCGCATTTTTGTTTTAAAAATATTTAATTGAATTGATTTCAACAAGATTAAATTTGACAGATTCAGATTTATTCAAGATTTGTTCAACCAAGATTTGCAATTAACATTATTGAAGATTGATCCCACATGATTTTGACGTTCAACCACGTTCAAATCCAAACCCTAAAGGGCTTTTTAGATGGACAGTTATTTCTATTTAAGGATTCGTTCTCTTTGTGAAGACTCAGATATTGCACTACTAATCTTGACATGTTTTATTGTTGTTGAGTCTTTTGTTTGTTTTGTGTAATGATGTATTTCTGAGTAATCATTCTAAGTTAGAAGAATATTGAAATTATGTTCAGTCAGTGATAGATGTTGGACCAGATGTCTGGGATAACATGTACAACTGGTTTATGATAGATGAGAGATTATGGGGACAAATCTCAGACCAAATGTCTAGGGCAATGTATACTAGAAAAAATCAATTTGCAAGAAAGATGATAAATGCATAAAGCAAATAAGTAACACAAGGAAATTGGTAATACTGCTCGGTGAAACCACACCTACGCTTGGAGGGCACTCTACCCAAAAAAGGAAATTCACTATTTTGAATTAGTACAATTAGTCTTATAGGAACAACAACCTCGTGTTGTTCAATGCCTCTTCCTAATCCTAATGACTTTCTATTTAGGACTCCTTATATAATTATTTCACTTCCAATAGTAAGAAGGATAAATAGGCTTACTTTGAACTCTCCCAGTTCAATGCCACTTTCCTAATACTACCCATGAACTTCCTTCTACACTCCCCCTAAATATAATAACACTCTCACTTTCACTCAAACATTATACCAAGTGTTTAGACAATTATAATATGATTGAACAGATGAAACAATTTTACCACACACATACTTTGTTCTCAAGCTTATAGAATTAGCATCCAGAAACAAAGGATTACAAGTTAACTAAGAAACAACACTTTATGCCTTAAGATATGAATGAAGTAATAGAGTGGTGCACAATTAACAACAAAAATAAAGATTCAAAAGATAAACCCTGACACACAAATCTTCAAAACATGCACACCCTCTTAAGAGAGGTTTGAGTATTCTTAATTAGAAATGCTTCTTCTGGGAGTTTTTCAACGGGATTTGAAATTCTGGTTTACAGATCTCATATGTCCTAAGAGATGTCAAGACACTTGATCTTTGCTAAGAAAAACGACAAGAAGAAGAACAATAAAAATTGCATAAGGTAAATGAACACACAATAATTGTTAACCCAGTTTAGTGTACAACAACACCTACGTCTAGGGGCTACCAAGCCAGGAGTGAAATCCACTAGATAGTATTTAAAGCTAAACAACCTTCAGTTTACAACTTATCACTTAATCATTACCCGTACTTAATTTCTACCTAAGAATCTCCTAGGTATGAGACCCTTCCTTTTCAATCACAGCAGTGTCAGAAATTATAACTCAATGCAAACAGTCCAGCTCAAGTATCAAGACGATATAAGAGAGGCTCACAAATACACAAACCCAAAATCTCACTAAGCAACCATGTATTTTTCACACTTTGATTAGGTTAAATCCATCCTATTTATAACCATAAACTAGACTGGATTTGGGCTTCAAAAATGCAGCAATTCTGATACACAGAATCTGCAACTTATTCTCCTCAAGAATAGTTTCTTCAATCCAAAGTTTCCTAAAATGTCTCCACACTTAGAAAATGGCATCTTCAAATTCAAACAGAATCACAAATTCCTCAATCTTGAACGCCACCTAGGATAAACAAATATTCCCACAATATTTTGAAATCTGGAAATAAAATAACAGTATTTAAATTTGGAAAGTAACAGACAAAGATGTCGAATCATCATGATATGACATCTTGTCCAACAACTTGTTCTTCAAATTGCTCTTCATGTTAGGACATCTTGTCCAACATCTTGCTGTTAAGTTAGTTTTACCAAAATTAATACCAATCTCAAAAGCTTGGACTTATCAATCTCCCCTTTGGCAAATTTTAGCTAAAACTAACTAAATAACCCTTGCAAACAGAAACACACAAAAAATTAGAGGAAAAAGTCAAAATAGCAGCGGAAAAAGAATTATAGTAGCCTCATTCTCCCTCTCAAACAATAGCCTTCTTTTGCAGCAAGTGGATAAAATTATAGCATCCTCAGCCTCCCCCTCAATCAGTAGCCATAGGTTAGTAGTTAGTTAGTTAAGTTAGTATTACTCCCCCTTTTAGCCATAATATGACAAAGGTAGATAACTAACAAAATAACCAAACATGAACATAAGCAAAACAAGAGTTTAAAGTACAAAACCAGCACATGAAGTGCCAAAAATATCCAAGGCATTCATCCCTTATAAAACAAAACCACAAAAAAAAACTACAATCAGATATCAGCTTCAGTAGCCTCATCATCCTCGTCCTCTTCTTTTTCACCATCATGGTCATCATCATCTTACTCAACATATTCATCAACAACAACAACATTTTATGATGCATCCTTTTCAACAGTATCTGTACCACCAACAACTTCATTATCCTTGTCTTGTTTAGTTGTCAAGGCCTGTATCACTTGTTCAAGCTTTGCCTTCCTAGATGTGTTGGACTTGATGATTGCATATAGGCCCTTGCAAGTTTCCTTCAACTGAGCAATAGTATCATCCTTTGAGATCGCAGGAGCAGATGTTTAAATAGACGTCAAAACAATATCTGGGACATGATCCCCAACAAACACCTTATGGTGCAGAGTCAAAGGAGACTCCTTTTTCATTTCATAATCAGCAGACACCAAGATACCAGGATGCTGATCCAAGATAATACCACTGATGAGAAAAGGAAAGCAGATAGGCATCTTAATGGGAGTTGATGAAGCTTGCTTCAGAATTTGGTCAAAAATGTAAGCATCAAAATCAAACTTCCTCTTTTTACCAACAATATATATGAACTTTCCAAGCCCAGCGGAGATGGTTAAGGTATGCTTGGTAGGAACTCAGTTGATAGTACCAATCCTATGAAGAATTGCATACTTCACACTAAGCTTCCCATCTGAAAGCTTTCCTTTGTTAGGCCAATGCTTCACAGTATTACAGGTGATCTCCTGACACACCTGATCATCAGTATCTTCAAACTCAGGTTGAGGGTCTTCATATCTTCCTAGATACTTGTTGATCACTATGGAAGAAAATGTTACAACATTTCCTCTGAGATACACCTTCTTATAGTCTTCATTGTTAACAACATCACAACCTTCAGGAATATTCACCACAAATTCCTTGACTAGCTTCTCATATCAAGGACCAAATTTTGTGACAGTCTTCATTAAGCCTGCAACTTCAATCAACTTCATCACATCTTTCATTGTAGGGAATTCTTCCCTAACTCCCTTTCCAAAGCAACTCTCCTTTGGTACACGTATTGCCATCTTTCCACATTTTCAACAGCATGAAAAGACACATTGTCCAAATGAGCCTTAGGGATAGCAGCAGGCTTATTCTTAGAAGCAGATTTCTTGACTTAAATGATGTCTTGGACATCTTTTTCAACATCATAGTCTGACTCATTGTTAGACAACACCTTTCTCTTCTTGGACACAGTCACAACCTTGCTCCAAGCTTTAGGACGACCAACAACAGGTTTCTTGGTGCTCTTGGTAGGGGTGTTCTCCATAGCCACAACCTTGCCTTTTCTACTTTTCAGCCTTTTGGCAACACCATGGTGAATAATCTTGGAAATAACCTCATTATCAAAGGACAAGTCATCTACATTGATAACTTGATTAGCATTCTTCCCACTTTCCTCATAAATATCCTCAAAGGCTTGACCCTTAGACTAAAATCTTTTAACAACAAGGGACGATCCAACATTTGTATCAACATCACCTACAATAGAATCAGTAAAACTATGCAGATTCCCCTCTGACCCTACATAATCAGGCACCTAAACCCTATCCTTTTCACTTTTAATCTCAACATTAGCATTTCTCTCAATCTCTACCTTTAGTTCAATATCAGGAATAGTGGTAGTAGGCAGAATTTGAGCAAGGGGTCTAGTAATCCTAGCAATATTAAGATTACCCCCCAATATTTAAAGTTCTAGATACCAATTTACTGATTCTCTTATTAGTGTTAAATTTTTCTTTCTCAGTCCTAGGGTTATAGAAGGAATCAAAGGTCTTTGAGACAATACATGCAGGGAGGTTTGTTGATCTTCTCACTGGAAGTTTGTCAGGTTTGCAAGAAACTATCGCCAAGGAAGAAACATCAATAGTATCTTTAATAGACACCTTTGCAGACTCAGCCCTAGATGAATATGACAAGAAATTCTCCTTTCTGGATTCACGCTTTGAAGAATGTTGGGGAGACATCTTTGAATACTTGAGACTTGAAGAAAAATAAGCAAGATTAGGTCTGAGTTTGAGATGGGAGATGAAACAGCTCATGAAGAATGTCGCAGTATAGAGCAAGCGTGTGTGAGATCGGCTTAGGTATATTTGAAATGATTGACTTTAAAACCCTTTCTTTATTTGTTGGGAACACACGTGCACTTGAATATTATTCTCACAATAAATAAACTGCTATAAATTCTCAGACAAGAAAATCCCTAATTTGCCTCTTAACGCTTCAAATTTATTTTTGGAAATATTGATGATACTCAAGTTGTCACAGAATAATGTCATGAAATCTTGTGTGACATTATACTCAGTCAGCATTTGCTTCATCCACATCTTTTGAGAATAACTGCTCCCTAATGCTGGGTAATCAGCTTCTATCATTGAGTCATCGACAACAACATATGCACACCTCTTTTCTCCAAGAATTTGCACTTGTATAGGTCCCACAAAATACCTATGAAGTAGCTTCATAATCCTTGAAGTAGTCAGGTGATATAGCTTCTTGTGTGACATCATGGTTAACTTCCCAATCTGTTCTTCACCATAAATTCTTCCTCCATAAATCTTCATATTGGAAGTATCTCTAACAGCTCCATTAGTTAAGACTTGCTTCATCTTCTGTAGATGACCAGGTTTCTTATGCTTCACTTCATGTCCTGTTGATGAAAACTATGTCTCTAGAGGAATCCACACATAACAATTATTCTTAGATCTGGCTCCCTTTATAGTAACTTCATCTTTATCCTTTATTACCAGACACTCAGTTTTAGTAAAGTTAACCTTAAAACCTTGGTCACGCAGTTGACTGATACTTATCAAATTTACAGTCAGTCCTCTGACAAGCAACACATTATCAAGACTGAGCTGCCCAGTAAAGTCCAGCCTCCCAACACCCTTTATTTCACCCTTGTATCCATCTCCAAATATGACATAGCTAGTTGCATGTGATTCAATATCCACCAAAAGTTTCTTGACACCAGTCATGTCTCTAGAATAGCCACTATCAAAATACCACCCATCTTTAGCAGAAGCTCTTAGAGAGGTATTAGCTATGAGAGCAACTGTGTTGTTTTTGGAAATCTACTTATTTTCTGCTTTGCCAACAACCTGTATCTTTCTGGGTTGTGAAGCAGACTTGGGATAGCCATGTAACCTGTAGCAGTAAGGCTTTATGTGACCAAACTTACCATAATGATGATATTTTCAGTCTTTCTTCTTGCTTCCTGATGATTTCTTCTGATGTCTCTGTTGATGTTGGGACATCCTTTTTTACATCTTTCGATTATGCTTTCTTTTAGGATGAGCATAATTTAATACTGGATCTTTTCCTTTATTTATGACCACTTGATCATTATAATCAAGTTCTTTGATGTCTCCATCCTTCCTTCCAAATTGAGGGATCTCATCTAGCACACCAGAACTGCTATTGAGCATTCTTACAATTTTAGTCATATTGTCAAGTTTAGAATTGAGCAATACAACTTCCTCTTCCAGGTCAGAAATAACAGCCAAGTGCTTCACTCTTTCATCATGAAGTTGACCAATAAGACTCTGTTGATTCTTTCCTAGTTGACACACTTCCGCACTTCTGATGCACAACTCCTTGTACGAGGCAACCAGTTCATTATAACTGAGATCTTCACCATCTGACTCTTTATTAGAATCATATACTCCAGTAAGAGCAGAAACCTGTTTAGCAGAATCTCCTTCACTTGAAGAATCATCTTCAGACTAAGAAGTATATAAGCCTTTCTTCTTCTTCTTGAGAAAGGTAGGACACTCAGGTTTGATATGTCCAAATCCTTCACACTCATAGCATTGGATTCATTTACCTTAGTTAGCTTTCTCTTCAGTTTTAGACCTTCTTCCAAACTCCTTCCTTTTGTTGATGTTGGATGACTGAGTCTTGACATTTGATCTTTATTCCCCGTCCACCCTCTTAAACAATTGGCTGTAATATTCTCCAAGAAGCACAACAGCCTTAGACAATTCTTCCTTGGACTTAGAATCACATTCACCTTAATTAGACACCAAGGCTATGTTTTTCTTCTTTTCAGATTTCTCACCAATTGCCAATTCAAAAGTCTAAAGAGATCTAATAGACCTAAAATATACTGTTTATTTGACTCGATTTGCGCACGTTATTTAGGATTTTATTTCCGTTTTCTTGTATTATGCCTTTATTTTGTTTCTTTTTCAGGTTTTTATATTTTCAAAGCTACTTGAGAAGAAATTAAGAAAAACGAGCTAAAAGACCTACATTATGAGGAATTGTACACATGGCTTCCACCATGGCGGGCACCATAGAAGGTGCCACACATTGGATAGAAGACAATTGTTGACAACTGCCACGTCTCCTACTCTTTTCCACCCTAGTTCATGTGGCGGGCGCCACAAGGAGGTGGTGGACGCCACCTTCACAAACTTGTTTCCCTCCCAAAAGGAGTTGGGGGGCATTCTTGTCCTTACCTGTACTTTCCTACCACTATAAATAGAGGAGTTCTGTTTCATTTCTAATCATCTAAGCTTAGTTACAGAACTCAAGCCATAAATTTCACCTATTGTAAAGTGATAAACTTCTCACATCGAAGGGTTATCACACTGTCTAATCGAGTCTGTAATCGGGTTTGGAGCACTTGGGTAGAAGTTAATCCTGCCGCCATTTTATTTTTGTCATTTACTTCCAGCTGTACAAGATTTTAAAGCCTCTCGTTTAGAGCAGGTTTCTGTCTATTTATCACCCTTTTATTTATCCGCTGTTATTTCTTGCACCACTTTTATTTCTCGCACCGTTTATTTATCGCACCTTTACCGCACTTTATTTATTTACCCGCACTTTATTTACTCGCATTTATTTACCATGTCCATTTACTTTACCATGTTCGGCTAAATCTTAAATACTAGGATGCAAGGATTGTAGTTATAATAGTATTCCATACGGTTGCCGATAGAATTACTTTGGGGTTATTTTAACTTTTAACACTTATTTTCTGTACTTAAAATCTGTTGGGTAAGATCGAAAACCGTTCAACCTTTAGATAAATTTGGTTAGTTTTAACTGATCCAAGGAAGCGAAAGTGCTTGGCTCAGTTAATTAGGAATCTTTAATGTTTAAGAAAATCGATTCTAAAACTATTTTCAAACGCGTTTATGGATTTAAAGTCCGGTTCGCAAGAACCTCTTTTTGTTAGAAATTTCAGGTTAAAATACTTTTCAACTAAGTCAAGAAACTATATTTCTTAAAAATAGGTTTATTAATCCTAACGCAATATGCGCCTTTTTATAAGTGACAATAAGAGGGATCGATTAGGGATAATCTCGGTTCTGATTATGCGAATGCGACAGTTCCCATTAAATTAGTTCTTTTCATGAGTGGAAAACACTACCCCATAAGGCATTCTATTTATACACATTAGGAATACTACGTAGCTATGTGAGTTGCATCTATGCCTGTTGTTTTATTATTGAATTTATTTACCGCATTTATTTCTGCACTTTACTTTTATTTCGCACAACTCAACCTTTTATTTGACTTGCCTTAGATAAACACTGTAACACTAGTGAACGATAGATTGACGTTTGGTCTCTGTGGGATCGGTAATCCTTTATATTACTCTGACGCTATTCGTGCACTTGCAAATCGCCCATCAACTTTTTGGCGCCATTGCCGGGGACCAATTACGTCAAAATTTCGTACCCTATTGTTACACCTTCTAGACTAAGGCTATACCCACCGGTCAATGCGAAGAAGTCGCAGCACCGGTACCCTTATAGATCCTTTAGAGGAACCTGAACGTTACACTCGAGCGCGTATCTTATTTCGTAGAATTAAGAGAGCTATGGACGAAGACCGTAACCAAAGACCCTTTAAGGATTTCACCCAAACATCTAATGAAGAACCTAGTTCTAGTATTGTAAACCCCAATATTCCTGCTCACAATTTCGAGCTAAAATCTTCCCTATTACAATTAGTGCAACAAAACCAGTTCGCGGGACTCGCTACCAAGAACCCGAACCAACATTTAAAAACCTTTATTTAATTAGCTAACACTTTTAAAACCAATGGTGCTACCCCTGAGGCAATTCGGTTAAGATTATTTCCCTTTTCCCTCAGAGACAAAGCCTTTACCTGGTTAGATTCCTTCCAGCCAATTCTATAACAACGTGGGAAGACTTTAGGAGAGTTTTTCTCGCTAGATATTTTCCCTCGAGCAAAACAGTTGTTCTTAGAAACGAAATAACCAGATTTACCTAAAACCAAGGTGAATCACTCTTTGAGGCTTGGGAAATATATAAAGACCTATTGAGAATATGTCCACACCATGGCCTGGAATCATGGCTGATCATTCATACCTTCTATAATGGACTTCACTATAACACAAAGATGACCATCGACGCCGCTGCAGGTGGCGCTCTGATGAATAAACCTTACCCTGAAGTTTGAGCTCTCATAGAGGATATGGCTCAAAACCATTGTCAATGGGGGATAGAGCGAGCGACAGTGGAAAAGAAGGAATCCCAAGGAGCAATACATGAGATAAGTTCTATAGACATGATGCAAGCCAAAATGGACGCCTTGGCCCTTAAGGTCGAACATATGTACTCAAACCCAGTAGTTGCAGCAACAGTCTCAACTAAGTGCAAATTATGTGGAGCCAACGAGCACCAATCGGCGGAATGTAATATGCTGAACAAAACTCATTCAGGAGAGGTCAACTATACTCAAGGAAACCCATTTTCAAACACTTATAGCCCTGGATGGAAGAATCACCCTAACTTTTCCTACAAAAATAATAACTCTATCCAAAACCCTGCACCCCCGAGACCATCCAGTTTTCAAGCTCAAAGACAAAACCCGCCTATGCAAGTTGTGCAACCTAAGCCGGACCTTGAGAAAATCATGGAAAACTTCATTACGGCTCAGACCCAGCAAAATAAAGAATTCCTAAACCAGAACATTCATGTAAATGAATTGATTACCTAGTTAGGTACCAAAGTATACCAAATAGTCACACACAATAAGATGCTTGAAACCCAGATATCTCAAATAGCTTTGAAACAAGCTCCTGAGACTACACTCGGAAGATAGTTCCCTGGTCAACCTCAATAGAACCCCTGAGGGCAAGCCAATGCATATACCTTATGGAGTTGGACCGCTTACGATGAACCGGTTAACCCGATATTGAGCAACCCCAAGACCCCTAAGGAAAGCATGGTACCCGCGAGCGAAGTAGACGAACCAGTAGGATCTGAAAAGTAGAAGGATAAGGACAAAACCAACGAACCACCTCCACCATATAAACCTCCCATACCCTATCCGCAAAGACTAAAACAAACCAAGATCAATAACCAATACCAGAAATTTATTAAAGTCATAGAGAAACTTCATGTGGAAATCCCTTTCACAGAAGCCATCACCCAAATACCATCATATGCAAAGTTCCTCAAAGACATCCTTACCAATAAACGTAGACTTGACGATCCAAAACCTTTAAAGTGCAATTCCATTTTCGAAAATAAACTTTCCAATAAGTCTTTTCTAGACTTAGGAGCTAGCATAAGCCTCATGCCTCTGGCAGTTTTTGAAAGGTTAAAACTAGGAGAATTACAACCTACGAAGATGTCACTTCAATTAGCCGACAGATCCGTCAAATATCCGGTTGGCATATTGGAATACGTCCCCGTTAGGATCGGTCAATTATTAGTCCCAAGCGATTTTGTTGTCATGGACATTAAAGAAGATGATGACATACCAATCCTTCTAGGCAGACCATTCTTATCAACCGCTGAAGCCATAATAGATGTCAAGAGAGGGAAGTTGACTTTTGAGGTAGGTGACAAAAAGATATAATTCGTTCTAGCGAAGTGTCTCATGGCACCAGTATTAGGAGATGCATGTTATGCCATAGACATCATCGATGGATGCGTTAGGGAGCTAGAATTAGAAGAAACCATCAAACTGCCTTCAACCTTCATAAAGAAAGATGATGGATTTATAGAACCCTACATTGATGATAACCTGTATGAATGTTTATCCCTTACCCCTGATCCTATACCATGCCTAAAAAACCAGCTTTAGAACTTAAGGAGCTACCTAAGAATCTACGATATGAGTTCTTGACGAGAAAATGAACCGTCCAGTTATAGTCAGTGCTACCTTAAACCAGGGAGAAATAGACAAACTCTTATTTGTCTTACGCAAATATCCCTCTGCCTTAGGATATAACATCTCTGACCTAAAAGGTATAAGTCCATCTGTGTGCATGCACCAGATCTCGCTTGAGGAAGAGTCAAAACCCTCTAGAGAACACCAGAGAAGGATAAACCCTATAATGAGTGATGTTGTAAAAAAGGAAGTTCTCAAGTTACTAGAAGCAGTAAATAACATAAGTAATTGTTCACCCAGTTCAGTGTCAACCACACCTACATCTGGGGGCTACCAAGCCAGGGAGGAAATTCACTATTAGTATAATTAATTCGGAGTCAAATAACATGTTTGCACTCTTCACTTAAGACCTACCCAATGACACTTCAGCCTAGAAACCACTAGACCAGAGTTTCCCACTCACTCCCCCTCAATCACCTCAGTGATATAAACCAATACACAATTACAATGTGAAGAAACTCTTCAAACACACCTTGATCTTGCTTCACAACTTTGATCAAGAGACACAATACTCTTGCTTAAAAGCTTTGAGTGACACAATGAACACAACAGTTCATACACACTAAACCAATGCAATTATACAGCAGACAATTGCTTGGCACACAAGGAATCCTAAGACTCCTAAACGCACGTGAAGAACAGAGTTCTTCACTCACAAATCACACTCTCTAATCTCTCTCCAGAAGCTCTGCCTTAAAGCTCAACCCTATTTGGAGTGATCCTTCTGTTATTTATAGCAGCAGACTTGCTTTGGGCCTTGATGGAGAAATTAGGTTTACCCAAGATAAACCTCTCTTCAT
This sequence comes from Lathyrus sativus, assembly GCA_963859935.3. NCBI lineage: Eukaryota > Viridiplantae > Streptophyta > Magnoliopsida > Fabales > Fabaceae > Lathyrus > Lathyrus sativus. The sequence continues at coordinate 490,414,113 of OZ012739.1, read as the reverse complement.
GAAGCTATGCCCTCATCATTAGGTCAGGAGTCTTCTATGTTATCCTTAGCAATTTCTGTTATGTCGTCTAAGATAACTAGGCTTCCTGAATTGTTTCTTGAAGTATAGCTTGAGCTAATAACAGAAAAACTAACCATGTGCACCCTGATATCATACGCTTGATGTCATAACATCCAGCATGACATTCAGCTTCACTTACTCTTAGCTCTCCCTGCAGAACACTCTTCATGTATGTCATAACATCAGTTATGACATTCATACATACTCCAATGTTTTGCCATAAAATGCAGCCAATCAAAAGCATCTACATGCATGACCAAGAAACAAATGCATTTCCTAAAAGGCGACAAGTCTCACTTGTACTTTTTCTATCCGTTTTTCATCCAGTATAATCTCAATCAGAACATTCAACCAAATCACATATTCTTCCTTTTGGATACCATAAACTTATATTCATTGTCTCTTTAAGATATTTCATGATTTTTTTTAATAGGAGATATATGATATTCTTTTGGACAATATTGATAACGAGCACATAAACAAACACTAAACATTATATCATGTCTTCTAGCAGTAAGATAAAGTAAAGAACCAATCATACCTTGATACCTTGTTATGTCTATTGAAATTATGGATTCATCTTGATCAACATATTTGCTTTAACTTATTGGAGTGGTAGCTTTCTTGCATTTGTCCATCTTTAATTTATTCAAAAGTTCTTTGCAATACTTGGATTGATTTATGAATATGCCTTTATTTTCTTGTTTGATTTGCAAACCAAGGAAGTAAATAAGTTTACCCATCATGGACATTAAAACATATCTTTTCATCATGCTTAAAAAATCTTCACATAAGATTTCATTTAGGGAGCCTAACTTAATATCATCAACATAGATTTGTACGAGTAAAGGTGTTCATTAATATTCTTGATAAGTAGAGTTGTATCCACCTTTCCTTTTTTGAAACCTTTTTCACAAAGAAAGTTGCTTAATATATCATACCAACCCCTTGTGCTTGCTTCAAGCCATAAATATCCTTCTTAATTTGTATACATGAGAGGGATTCTTGGAATCTTCAAATCCTGGTGGCTAGCTCACATAAACTTCTTCATGAATGTATCCATTTAAAAATACACTTTTGACATCCATTTGGTATAACTAAAAATTCAAAGAACATGCATATGTAGGAAATAATCTAATAGCCTATAATCTTGAAACATGAGAAAATGATTCATCAAAATCAATACCTTCTTCTTGATAGTCTTGGGCTGCCAATCTAGCCTTGTTTCTAACAACTATGCCATTTTCATCAATTTTATTTTTAAACACCCATTTAGCACCAATAATATGTTTACCATTAGGTCTAGGAACTAATTCCATGACTTTATTTCTTTCAATTTGATTTAATTAATCTTTCATAGTAATAATCCTTTGTTCATCATCTAAGGCATCATTAATTTTAGAAGGTTCAATTTATGAAACAAAATTCATGTTTAAACATGCATCTTCAAGATTAAGTCTAGTAGATACTCCCTTGTTTATATCTCCAATAATGTCATCAATAGGATGATCTCGATGATTCCTCCATTCTTAGGGTAGATCATTATGATTTTGCTCTTGTTGTGTCATTCATCTTGTTGCCCCATTTGTTGTTCATCATGATCATTATTATTGTTGAAATCTTTTGGTGTATCATCTATATCATCTTCATCAATATTAAAAATTTTATCCTCATAAGAGTGGTTAGATTCACCTAAAGAAACATGTATGAATTCTTCAACAACAAGTGTTCTTTTATTAAAAATTCTATATTATTCACTAGAAAGAGAATAGCTAAGAAATATACCTTCAACGAATTTTGCATCAAACTTACCAAGGTTATCCTCACCATTTTAAAGATAAAGCATTTACATTCATAGATGTGTAGATGTGCAATATTTGGATTTCTACCTTTATAAAGTTCATATGGTGTCTTCTTTAAGATAGGTCCGATTATTTACATAACAAGTCATGCTTACTACATCCACCCAAAAATACTTTGGTAAATTTTTTTTCATTTATCATTGTCCTTGCAAGTTTCTCCAAAGACCAATTCCTTCTTTCAACTACACCATTTTTTGTGGTGTCCTTGGTGCCGAGAAGCTGTGTGAGATATCATTATCCTCACAAAATTCTTCAAATGATGAATTTTAAAACTCTCCACCATAGCCACTTTGAATTGATACAATATTTATGGTTTTTTAATTTTGGATTAGCTTGTCATACTTCATAAAGGCATTAAAAGAATCATATTTGTGAATTGAAAAAAAAATGTTCAAGTGAATCTTGAAAAATCATCAAAAATAACCAATGCGTTTCCATTAAAACTTGTAGTCCTTTAAGGATCAAATAAGTCCATATAAATTAATAAAAGATGTCTATAAGTTGAAACAATATTCTTATCCTTGAATGAAAACTTGGTTTGCTTACCTTTTTGGCATGTATCACATGATTTTTCTTTGATAGGTAAACCAATAACAAGATCAGGCTTCACTAGTTTATTCAAATGGTCCATATGAAAATGAGAAATTATTTTATGCCATAGTCATGCATCATTACTATTTTTAACCACAAGACATTTAAGTTTCAAAGATAAATCATGTAAAGATATCTTGAAGATATTATTGATTATTTTTCCAACAAGCTTGATTTCATGAGAAATTTCATCTTCTATAATACATGCATCTTTATTTAAGTTTATTTTAAGGCCTTTATAACATAATTGTCTTATGCTTTAAACCATCCACATATAAAACATCATCAATAGTGTGAAGTTGAGAAAAGTACACAAGAGAGAGGGTTGAATTGTGTACGTGAATTCTTTTTCACTTCTGAAAAACCAACTTCAAAATCTGATATCAAAGTTGTTAGCACCAGAATGAGTAATATTCAGAAGTAAGAAATAAAACAACACACAGAGTTATCCCATTTCCTCCCACAAACTGAGAGTAGTCCAGTCCCCTTCTCCAACAAGATATTTTCACTATAATCAAATACATTACACTTTGCTCAAGCAAACTAAAAAGAGACTTCAACTACTCAATCACACTTGAAAGAGACTTCTGCTCAAGCATACAGGCAAGAGGCTTCTTACCAGGCACACAATCAAGAGGCTTCTATTGCTCAAGTACACAAGTAAGAGACTTCCACTGCTTAAGCAAACTAGCTAGAGACTTCTCTATACTCTACACAAATATTTTAGGAGAATAGATAGCAATTATACTTGATGAAAAATTAGGAGTATACAAGTGATACAAAACACACAATGATTCTTAAATACTTAATATTTCTAAGATATACAAAAATAAGAAATCTCACGAATTTGTGTAGTTAAAAGTTATAAAAACTTTAGCTCAAAGTTATGCTTAGTGTTGTTCTTGTTAGACAGTTGATTGTCTTCCTTCAAATCTTCAAATCCTTTTATAGAGGTAAAAAAAGAGATGTTGGAAGGTAACTTGCAGAAGTGGTATTTATTGAGAAGCAGTTCCAAGAGAGACATTGGAAGTTAATCCTCCATCCCTTGTGTAATAATGTTATCCACTGTATCTTTCTCATACTAGGTATCTACCGAGATTTTGGGGTAAACAAGATCAATCTTTTTTGGAGATAGAGTATGAATCAAAAGCAGAGTACCTTTAGCTCAGGTCTTCAGAATCTAAGCTGTCACCAAAAGCTGAGATACCAAGTGCTAAGTCATTAGATTCTAATCCTTCAGAATCTGAGTCCATTAGCTTCTCTTCATATGCTTAAATCAAGTTCAGTTCTAAGTTAACTTTTAAGCTTATGATTTTGCACACTTGAACATATGTTAGTATGCCCAATTGTTATTTAAGTATTTTGTTATCATCAAAACCCAAGGGGTATGCAAAAATTTGTTCCAACAATCTCCCCTTTTTTTGATGATGATAAACAAATCTATTTAAGAACAATGGTTGGTCAGTTTAACTAACTTAATTGCATTAAAGTCTGAGGTTTTTAAGGTTACCCTGAGTCTAACAGTTCAAAGGTTGAGTTTTGTAAGCTCCCCCTAAGTCCTATCCAATTTATTCAAACTTATCTTGATAATAGAAGTAATTAATCTTCAAATTTAAACACAAAAGATTTCAAATATGGGTTCAGGTGTATTTAAAAGCATTCCAAAAAAATTATCCTCGTTAAATTTCTCCCATGATTTTCTCCCCCTTTTGTCATCAACAAAAGGAATTAAAACAGGTGAGCAGAGAAAGAGAAAAGATACTAAACAATGTGCGGAAAAATTAAATCCTGATAAAAAATTAATATAAACATCTTGATGAAATCCCCTAAAAATTTAATCATGATTTTCAAGAGATAGAGAATTGGCTAGATTGATTGAAAATATTCCTTTTCTTCTCGAGATGGTCAGAAATACTCCTTTCAGCTTCCAAGAATTGGAAACATCATAGTTAATAATTGCAATAAAGAGCTAGAAGGCCTAGAGTATCATGCATTAAAGATCATCAGTGATTAACCTTCCATAAGCAATGTATGTGACACTCAAGATCCTCTATAAAAGCATGAGTCCATTAGTTGAGACCCCAAATCTTCATCCAACTCTTTCTTTTCTTCAAAATGAGTACTCCTTCTGAAGGTACTAGGATTAACATCTCATCAGAAATAACTAAAGAAAAAGAGATGAATACTACCTCTAAAAACCAACATTAGAGAAGTGAAAGAACTCAACCATATGGGTCAAACACCTTCTCTGAGGCACTCAAGCCCAAAAAGACTTCAAAGTCAAAGAGGAAGCTCAAGAAGAAGAAGAATGAGAAGGAGGTTCCAAAGAAAATCGTCTACTTTGACTCTAATGAAGATGAAAATACAAATGTCAATTGGGAAACCTCCTTTCTGGCTCAAGGTTGGACAAATTGTAGAACAACATCTTGTACTCTCATTCCAATCTTAATGAAATTTTAATCACACTCTCTCTCTCAATGACATTTTTGTTGAATTCTCTTGATTCCTTTGAACGATCCATCGAAAGAGTAATTTTTTTTTAATTTTACCATAAGATATAATAAATCCCAATAAATATAGCTCAGACTTTAAAACACAAAAAAACAAAACCTAAATAAATATAAAGTTCAATACAAAAGTTTTCATCATTAAAATAAAATCAGTTTAGAGGATGAAAAAGATATTAAAAAACACAAAACAGGATCTAAATACTAAGCCTAGGGTTTCTTTAAAAGCTCTGGGATAGAGTTCAGATCAAAACCTATTTCCTCTGGCTTAACAATCACAAAACTGAGTGCTGCACCCCCAATATTTGACCAACCTCTTTTCTTAATCTTTGGCTTATGTTTCATTGCATTTTAGCATCTTGCATTTGCATAGCATAGTTTCTTATAGGGGATCAAGTGTTTGTATGTGTCATATCCAAGAGGAGAGCCTTATTGACCACAAGCTCAAGCAGAGGCATTGGTAGAGGTTGTTATGTGGTTGTCATCATCATGAAGATATCTAAGCTCCTAGAGAGGAGGGGTGTGCCACAACATTATCAAAGAACCATCAAAAGGTTGTGAAGGGGTCCATGAGGTTTCTTAATTATTAGAGGCATGAGGTAGAAGCTTGTTGAGTACCTCAGAGGTCATGGTGGAGTTGGAATGGTCACTCAGTTCATCTGAACAATGCCTAGGCAAAAAGGGTGAAATTAGGGTTTCATTTTTAATCAGGCTAAACTTGTTTTTTGGAGCAAAACTTGTTTCCATGGTATTCCATATGTCCTAAGGGGTTTGGGGATGGGATATTGATCATCAATTTTAATCAGAACAGCTTCAATTGACCAGTCAATTGAAAATCAAGAGATTTGAGGGGAAAGTCAACTGTGCAGTGAAAAAGTCAACTCCTGACTTTTTGAGGTCAAGATCATGTCCCTCAAGTCCAATATGGCCAATGGATTGAATTTGATCAAGAAAAGTCAAGGGAATCATGAAAAATCAAGAATTGTTGAAAGTTGCCATTTTAAGAAAATTAGGGTTTTAGAACTTTCTATTTATGGAAAGTTTTATGATTGAAGTAACCATCTTCAAGGTCATTTTTCTTCATGATCAAAGTTTCAAATGGACTTGGCTCAAACATAAAAGTTTTTCCTTGTATTTCAAGATTTCTTTTGAGTACCAATTCATAATCATATGATACTTGGAACTCAAGTTATGATCAATCAAAGTTGAGGATTTCCACGATTTCAACATTGCCAAGATTGGACAGATTTTTGAACCTACTTTACAAGTCAATTTTCATCACTTTCTTGATGTCAAATGAAATGTTTTCCCAAATGAAAGTTGTAGAGCATGTTACACGCTTTCCAAAAAGTCCAAGAAGTCCTCAATATGATTTGTGAAGCTCAAGTTATGGATGTGCGAAGTTGAGGAAAAATAAGGCAAAATCCATACTTAGAATTTTTTCTAAGTTATTTGTAGGCAGCTTGCTTGACATGCTTTCCAACATCATTTTTCATGGTCTTCCAATCCTCAAATCAAGATGCTACCAACATGAATTTTGTTCTACTCCATGCTCTCTTTCATTTGAGCACAAGATCTAAGCAAATGGAGTTTTGTGCACTAAGTTCTATTGCCCCAAAGTTGGTGTTTTGAACACTTTTTTAAGGGATGAAATATGTGATTTTATGATTTTTCTCTTGTTTATCAGCCATATAATCTTGTTTCATGCGCATGGTGCTGGTTTTGAGGCCCACCAAACTTTGCCAAAACTAGCCAAACACCCAATGTACCTCTTTTGTTCATTTTTGAATTTCTTACCAATACAAGGATGAGACAAGTTTGCTTTATTCTGTTGCATACAGCCACACTATGCTCCTCATTCTGCTCAAACCAAACAGCTCCATGTGCAAGCTGGCTTGTGTATAATCTCTCCATCTCCACCCTTGATTCAAAAATTCATGAAAAAATGCAAATCTGCACCTTCATTTTTCACCACAGTAAAACCCCCTCAAACCTCTTTCTCACTTCATATTTAAGCTGAAGAAAAGCTTGAGGAAACCCTAGCCACCACTGTTGCAAGAAAAACCAGAGCTTGTGTTTTGAACTCCTCCCAAAAACCACAAAAACTGCCTTGTGCAAATTTCATACCAGCACCTTCTCCAATCATCCAATCACCCTAAAAATCATCCACACAATCTCAAAACCAATATTAGAAGGTGTTCCAACCATTAGTTTGGCCAAAAATACCATAAAACCAAAAGTCAACTTCTCACACTCATTAGTTTGACTTTTCTACACAAAGTGATAAAACTCACTGCCTAGAACAGCTTGGACCTCTTTGACACCTTGAACACCACCCATTTATGTTTTACCAACTATTCAAGTCCTTAAAGAACAGCTAGAACATCATTTGCTAGGACTGTCACCACTTGTCATTCATTATTTCAAGAGGAAGAAACTTCAAACTTGCATCAAAGGATGGATATCTTGCTCACTCAAGGCTGATAGCTTGCTGTTTTTTTTGGAGGTCTGCAAGAGGTATGCAGCTTTGAACCATCTCATCATTATACATCATGTGTGTATGGATTGTGTTTTGACATTTCTATGCTAAAGTGGTAACTATGCTGTCAAAACTGTTTTCTTTTGAAGTTTGAGTTTGTTGTTGTTTCTACTTGGTTCTCATGTTAAGGCTTGGTTGTATTTGCTACCATGATGTTTGTCAATGTTCAGTTGAAGCATAAACATGACTTGTGAGCCTGCTGGTTTTGAATGTACAACATTGTTGTGCTGATTTTTACAAGTTGTTTCCATGAGAAGTATATACTAAGTTTTGTTGTTGGCTTGACATTATCATGATAAATTTTCCTCTGTCCATGTGAACTATGTTTCATGTTTATGTTTTGCTGTCAAATACCATGTATGGCTATTTTTGGATGTCTTTGAGTTCAGTTAAGTGTGCAACTGCTCTTGTGAAGACATATTGTTGAACACATGATAAGGGTAGTGTCTAGCCTTGTTATGTGGTATTCTTGCTTTCTGCCAGTTCATTTTGATATGGGTGGTTTTGTTCCACTTATGTGTGGCTTGCTGTTAGGTAAGTTTGAGGCCAATGTTTAGGCCTGCTGTTTGAGTTTATGCATAGGGCTGTTATCAGATTTGGTTGTAGGGCTGTTTGGTTTATGCTTTGATTGCCATTTGAGGAGTTTTTGTTTGGAACAGAATTTGTAAAACAAGTTTGTAAGTCATAAGGGGTGTGGACTTTTTTAGTGCAGTTGGCATGCTGTAAGAGGGAAGGTCTGAGAGTATCTCAGACTTGTTTAACTGTGTTAATAGGTTAGTCTTTAGTGGGATGGTTGAGACTAGAATGCTTAGGCCTCAGTTGGTCTTCTTTGCTGTTATGATGTGATGAAGAGAAGGTTGTTATTACAAATCTGTTGGAACTCATGGCAAGTTAAGTTTTCAGGTCTTGTTGACATTTCAGGTCTGTTGGAAGTTATGTTGGAGCTGTCCATTCATGTTTGAGAGGCTTAGGTTAGATGCTTTGATTTTGGACATTGTTATGTTTGAAGTTAGATTGGATTTGCCTATCTTGTGTGATTTGCCTTGTTACTGCCATTATAGCTCTTTGTTGGAGAACTGCTGTTGGAGTTTGTGTTGGACCTGTCAAGCATGTTGATGCTTAGAGTGGTTAACTCTTCACTTTAGTTTGCTTCTCTTTTTAGACTTGGCATTATTATGTCAATTTCTTGGTTCTGTTTAGATCTGGTTTGGTGTAATTACAGTTTTAGTTAGGATTTCATTGTTGTGTTGATTTTGGCATTGCTCAAACTTCATTGCCTATGGATGTTCCTAAAGAGAGTTGGTCAACTCTTGTCTGCTGTGCCAATGTTTGGTCATTGCTTCTGTTTCAAGCAAGGTTGCTTGACTCATGTTATTGAGAGCACTGGTGTTGAGCATTGGTGCATTGTTAGTTTTGTATTTGTGTTATTTAGGCTTTCATTACTATCTGATCTGCTCATCATGGTTTGTTCAAGCAACTGCTATCTGGGATTTGCATTAGGAGCTATCTTTGGGATTCTGGCTTAGGATTTTGCTGTTAGAATTTTTGAAGTTTGATTTATCAATCCATGTTTTAGGTAGGTTCTTTTAAGCTGTGGCATTAGGCTGAACTTGTCAACTCTTGCTGCCAAGACCAGCTTATCTTATTAGAAATTCAGTCAGGTTGACTTGGAGAGTTTTGGCTTGGGACTGAGTTTGAATTTCAAGTTGGTTGGTATTTTGAGGACTGTTGACCTCATTGTTGTCCAGTTGTTCGATTTTTTTTAAGATTTTGGAATTCTTATCAGATTAATCTTTTGGAGAACATATAAGTTTGACTCTTGGCATGACTGATTTAGTGAAATCCCCTTTAGAAGTTTTTTCATAGTTTCATAACTAGTTGTTAAGCTGTTAGTGAATATGGTGATGCATTGAACCTACCAGTCTCTGTTGGCATCAGGTTTCCTTTCCACTTTTGCATAGGTTAGGCTCTTCATTTGTTAGCAATATGAACTGGTGTGAGCTGCTGTCATAACCATTGTTGTGACATTTGTAAGGAGATTTAAAGCTAATTCTAGAGCCACTTCCATGTATTGCATTGTGTTGGTCACTACACGATCCATTGAGTTTTAGGATCACCCCTTAGAGTATAAACATGGGTGTTACATTTCAGACAAGAGATCATACAATGGGTTGGGAGTAGTTACTGTCATAGGTTCTTGCTTGGACATTAATGTCATCATTGATAACTCAAACACCATTCCTTGACCTATTGTGTTTTAAATAAAATTTCATATTGGAAATCATTCCTTACCATATTTGAGAACTGCTCAAGCCCTTTATTTGCATAAGTTCATAGTTAATTTGGTCTTGGAACTCTAAATGTATTTCAAACTTCATTGTTGCATGAGCATTCAAATTTTTGTGTGTATGCATCTTTTGAAAATATGGTTGGTATCATCATGATACTCATGAAAAATCAAGCAGGATAGACTTTTGTTTCATGGAATTTGGTTGAGAATTGAAGAAGTTATGTCGAAACCGTTTTGGCATTTTTTTCCCCACTTGTCCTTGCCTTGCCTTGCCCAGGATATGCGCATGTTTTAGGTACATATGCACATGGGGTGGCTTGATACAACGGATGTATCACCACCCAAGTAGTTGCTTGCCTTGCCTTAAGAACCTTGCCATGCCATTGATCCTCTGTTCAACCCCCAGCGGGGGCGTTTTTACTCTTTTTCATTATTTTTCCATGTTTTAATATTTTACTTTCTTTTCCCATTTTATGCCTTGTTTATTTATTTTCTTTTATTATTATATTTTTATTCTTTTCTTGTTTTGTTTTTATTTATTTAGAAATAGTTTTAAATGTCATGAAAATCCCAAAAAATCATTTTCTAGTATTTTAATGTGTTAAATTATTTTTTCTTCATTTTTTAATTTTAATTTTCGTTTTATTTTATCATTTTATTTTGAATTTACAAATTAATGTGCTTTGTGGCTTATCACTTATTCCAATCAACTTCCTTTCTTTCTTATTTCATTTGTGAGTGAATTATTTAGTGTTTACTTGGCCTTGTGCCATGATCCCCCTAGGATTCTTATTCCCTCCGTTTAGGATGGGAGTAGGAGAGACATTAGGTGTTCAATCCTTTGCATGATAACATTAGGATAGTTTCATTCCCTTTCATCCCAACCTTAGGAGCATTGTGTATGACAACTTTAGGGTCCAGTTGAAGGTGAGAAAATACTTAGAAGGGGGGGTTGAATAAGTATGACAGAAAATAATCAAAGATAAAAACACAAGTATTTTTATCCTGGTTCGTTGAACTCAACTACTCCAGTCCACCCTTTTCAAGAGTGATTTGCCTTTCTCAACAAGGACTTAATCCACTATTCAAATCAACTGATTACAAATAGCACACCTAAGAACAACTGTTCTTAGTCTTCTTAAGAGCTACTGATCTAACCTAGATCCTCTTAAGGAAAACTTTCTTTACAAATTAATGTAATACAATGAAAGAGTAAGAATTGCTTCTATGAAAGCTATAAACACAACTGTGTTATTTCTCTAAGTTTAGAACAATGTATGAACAGTGAAGAATATGAAAGCTTTTAGCGTGAGAGAGTTCTTGTCAATATTGTTGTAATTCAGCACTTGAAGAATGAGCTATGATGTCCTTTATATAGCCACTTGAATATTGGAGAGAATATTTTACCGTTAGAGAAAATATTTCCAATATCAAAATAGTACTGTCCTTTGTACTATTACAGCAGAGAGACGGCGCACAAATAGTGGGTGTAGCAATTGTCTGCTGAGCTGTGATTATACCATATAAGGAATGTACCAGAGGAATAATATTCTTGCAGAGAATTTTGTCTATCCCAATTAAGGAAAGATTTGCTGGCATATTCCAACGGATATATTAAAATATTCTTCTTCAAATAATTCAGATCAACAATCAATATCAGAGTCTTCAGTCTTCAGAACCTTCTGGAAACTTCAGATCCTAATATGTTCTTCAGATGTTGATGAATCAGAGTCTGGTGCAGCTGTGTGCTTGAAGCGTAACATGCTCTTAGATCAGAGTCTTCACTCAGATCAGAGTCTTCTCTCATTCAGAGTCTCTTCACTCAGAGTCTTCTCTTATTCAGATTCTTGATAATACATGCAGCGTGTTGTATCTTCAGAATCTTGATAACTAAGCTCTTATACTTCAGATTCTTCTAATCTTCAGATGCTCTTGAGCCATTCAGAATTCATTGTTCACATCAAATTTGCTCTTTAAGATTAAAATCTTTTGTGCCTGTAGAAAACAGTTTAGAACAAATTTAGAGAGTATAATTCTTGTATACAAATTATCATTAATGTTATCATCAAAACATAGAGATATTACTAAGACACAATCTGTGCTCTTACAATCTCCCCCTTTTTGATGATGACAAAACATGAGCAATTTGTTCAATAAAAATGAATTAAAATTACTCCCCTTGAGATTAACAATCTCCCCCTGAAATGAATACTCTAATGGAATTAGATACTTCCCTTTCTGGTTGAGTATATTTCAGATTCAGAGCCTGATTTCATTTCAGATTCAGAGCCTGATTGCATTTTGGGTTCAGAGCCTGATTAACATCCTGATTGAAGCCTGGTTGACAAATCCTGGTTGATATATGTTTGACTTCTAGAGTCAAAGCTTGATGCCAAAGCTTGATGTCATATTAAAGCTTGATGCCAGATGAACAACTTCAGAACACTTGGTTGTTTATCTTGCCATTTCCTGTCTTGAGTTATCTTTCAGATCATAGTACTCAAGGTTAGATATCAGAGTCTGGTCTTTAGATATCAGAGTCTGGTTTACTCAGATTTAGCTATTTTTGATCAGGTTCTGAAAAGATAGATCTCAGGAAAAACTTCAATGAAATTTGTCAGAGTCTGGTTAGATAAATTTGTCAGATTCTGATTAGATTCAAAGAATGTTAGTAACATGTCTGACTTAGTTCAGATAATTGCTTATAGATTTGAACAATCAGATTCTATTTTGTTTCTCCCCCTTTTTGTCATAATCAAAAAGATTTTTAAAAGACAGTAAAGATGCAGAAGAAACACATATCCAGATAAGCAAAAGATCATTTTCATTAAGATAACATCCAGATTCAGATAGAAGCAAACAAAACATATCAGAAGACAATCAAAAACAAAACAAAGCATGAAAAACTTGTGCAAAAACATTAAGAAGGTTTGGCAGATGAGGCTTGTTGAGAAGCGATGAGTTGCAGCAGTGCTGTAATCCTCTCTGAATTCTCATCTTGCTTAGCCATCCAAGTTTTCATTTCTTCATTTGTCTTCTTTTGATCAATCATGAAATCCTTTAGTTCCTTGACATCCTTCTGAAGATCTGTAGATACTGAAATAGAAGATTCTGGAACAGTGGATTCTGAAACAATCTGAGTGACATTGGGTGCAGGAATTTCTGGAGGTGGAGGAGCTTCTAGAAGAAGAATAGGAGGAGGGTTTTTCTTAATCCGTTTCTGATAAGCAGCAAACCTTACTTTTGACAATCTAAGACATTGAGTCCTGATTTTCAAAGCCTCCCTATTCAGTCTGTAAAGATATTTCTTCCAGACAGCATTAGCAGCCTCTTTATCCATAGTAGTCATGCACACATCCATAATGTCAGCAAAGTCTGAGACATTATCCTTGTCAAAATTTCTTAACATAGTATAAACACTTGATCCCAATTCTGCTTCATCAGGGATTCTGGGTTGGGTTGGTTGTGTTTGTGGTGTTTGTTTAGAAGGTTGAGGTTGTGGAGATGGATGTTCAGATGTTTGAGGTTCAGATGTTTGTTGGTTGGTTGGTTCAGATGATGGTTGTGGTTCAGATGTTGGTTGTGGTTCAGATGTTGGTTGTGGAGTGGATTGGATTTCAAGATGTTGTGGATTGAGAGTTTGAGTGGGGGAATTTTGTGGAGAAGGTGGATGATCAGAGGTGGGAGATTTAAAAAGTTGTTTCCAAACACTCTCAGTACGAGGTTGTTTGAGATCATTCAAACATTCATTAATGAAACCAGATGATTCATCATCAGATGATGTATCAGATTGGTTAGATTTTTCAGAAGTTGAAGATAAAATGATAGAACGGTTTAAGGGTGTGATATCCAATATCTCATTAGGATCAATGGGATTTTCAGGTTGGTCAGAGTGTTCAGGGTGAACATCCTCTGGAATGGTAGATTCTGGGATGGGGTTTTGAGGTTGTGGTGTTGTTTGTTGAGTTTGTTTGGATTGTGGTGTTTGAATGTTTGTTGGTTGTGGTGTATGAGTCTCAGATGGTCTAGATCTTTTAAATATGAGGGGTGAGTCAGATGGTGTGGTAGCAGAATGATGAACAGGATTAGAATCAGTGTTAAATACCTGTTTCAGAGTATCTCTTATCTCTTCAAAAGTTGCTGCAGGAGGATTTTGTTGAACCTTCTTCAGCTTCTTTCTTTTCTTCTTCTTCTCAGCATCTGAATGCTTTCTTTTCTTCTGATGACCTTCTTTATCAGCTTTTCTCTTGCGTCTTCTTTCCCTTGTCTGATCAGGAAGAACTTGGCCTTCCTTCTGCACAAGATTTGCAGGGATCTCAACACCATCTCTGATGCAGCAAGCAACATACTCAGCTATTAGCTCTCTGGGTTCATCTGAGGTAAATAGAGGAAAGTCCTCAACAGGAATCCTTCTCCCCCTAACTTCTTCAGAGTTAGTTTTCCTTGGTTTCTCAGATAAATCTTCAACCAATTTCATCCTTCTCAGAGTTAAGCCATTTATCTCAGAGCCAATGATAAAGTTCAGATCTTCTGTCAGCCCAGCCTCTTGCAGATGCGCCACAAGTTGGTTTTCTACCAGAATATCTGAAATCAGTCTTCCCATAGGAATCCATGATCTAACTTTTCCAGTTTTATCTCTTGCTGTTTCCCTTGTTTCCTTGACATGAGATACCAGATGATTGAACAACAGATAAGGAAGATCAATCTGAATGTTTTGATGCAAACAGTACATGAAGTAAAGTTGTTCAGCATTAACATAGTCAGATGAGTTTGAGGAGGGTCTGTGAAAAATGGTGTTCAAGAAAATCTTAGCCCAAATCTTGTAAGTGGGTTTCAAAAACTTAACCTTCTTACAAGGTTCACCAGTAGTGCAGATTTCTTGACAAACATCCTTCAGGTCTTCACGCGCAGAAGACAGAGAGGTTACTCCATCAGTTGCTGTGAAACCTATGAGTTTCCTGATCAGATTTTCAGTGATAACAATCTTCTTACCCAGCACAGAAGAATGAACGAACTTTGGAGTAGCGAATGCATGGATCCAAAACTCCTTCACTAACTTTGGATACACAGGACCCATCAGCCTATCAAAGTAACCGTCCCAGCCTTGTGCTTTGATTGAAGGAACCAGATCAAACCCATTTTCAGCAAGGTCTTCCAAATCCACGAAACTTTCACATAACACTTCTAGAGAATCAACAGGAGTCAGGAGAGTGCGTACTGGTTCAATGATAGTGGTAGAATCTTTGGTAGTAACTGCTTTTGATGTAGATGCCATTGTTGATGATGAAGAAGGAGATGACGGTTTCTGGGTTCTTTTAGGGTTTGAGAAGAGAGAGAACAACAGACAAAAGCGCATATGTGTTGAGAATGTGAAAAGTGTGAATGTGTTGTGAGAGTGGTTTATATAGAAAAATAAAACACGCATGGGAAACACAACAGACATACATAGGACACATACGCACGTTTGCATTTAATGAAAAGTAATCATTTTTAATTATGATATGACATTTGGGGGGAAAATCAAGACAGATTGAGATTTTCAAAGCAATACCTTAAACGTCATAGTCAGTAGGTGTACTCCATCTTTTCAGATTCTGAGTGACACGTGTTTGCTTTGCATGTGATTCTGTAACTCTTAAGAAATGAAACGTTTTCAACTTTCAGATCCTCTGAGATGGTCAGTACAGAGTTTCACACAAAAATAAATCACAGATAAATTAAACAAGCAAAACAGATGAAATACTTCAGAGTGTTAAACACTTAGCATCTGAGAAGTAGACTCTGAGAAATATTACTCTGGACAAAAATCCATACAAATATTTTTCAGAATAAACTTAAACCTATCTTCAGCAAGGGGTTTTGTGAAAATATCTGCCCATTGATGATCTGTATCAACAAAGGCTAAATTTATTACACCCTTCTGAACATAGTCTCTGATGAAGTGATGTTTAATCTCTATATGTTTAGCCTTAGAGTGTAAAATTGGATTTTTGGATAAACATATAGCTGAAGTATTGTCACAGAAGATAGAAAGATTACTCTCATAGATTTGATAATCTTCTAGTTGACTCTTCATCCAGAGCATCTGAGTGGAACACCCAGCAGCAGCAATGTATTCTGCCTCTGTGGTTGATAGTGCAATTGTTGGTTGCTTCTTGCTGTACCATGAGATCAGATGACTTCCAAGAAACTGACAGCTTCCAGAAGTACTTTTGCGCTCAACTCTATCTCCAGCATAGTCAGCATCACAGAATCCAACTAGTGAATATTTGTCAGATCTTCTGTAACACAAACCAACATTAGCAGTACCTTTCAGATACCTTAGAATCCTCTTAACAGCAGTTAAGTGTGATTCTCTAGGATCTGATTGGAATCTAGCACATAAACAAACACTAAACAGAATGTCTGGTCTAGAAGCAGTCAAATAAAGAAGAGATCCTATCATACCTCTGTAGAGTTTCTGATCTACCTTCTTACTTACCTCTTCCTTACCTAGAGTGCTTGTAGGATGCATTGGAGTCTTTGCCATTTTGCTATCCAGCATGTTAAACTTCTTCAGAAGCTCTTTAACATACTTCGTCTGATGTATGTAGGTGCACTCTGGAGTCTGATTTACTTGGATTCCCAGAAAGAATTTCAGTTCTCCCATCATGCTCATCTCAAATTCTTCCTGCATACATTTAGCAAACTCCTTTCCAAGCATAATATTTGTTGATCCAAAAATAATATCATCTACATAAATTTGACAAATCAACAAATCTTTCTTAATGGTTTTACAAAATAGTGTGGTATCCACTTTTCCTCTGATGAAATCCTTCTTCAGAAGAAAATTACTCAACCTCTCATACCAAGCTCTGGGAGCTTGTTTTAGTCCATAAAGAGATTTTTTTAGTTTGTAAACATGATCTGGAAAATTTTCATTTTCAAAACCAGGAGGTTGGTGGACATACACTTCCTCTTCTATAATTCCATTAAGAAAAGCACTTTTAACATCCATCTGATAAAGAGTGATGTTATGTTGTGCAGCAAATGAAATAAGCAAGCGTATAGACTCTAACCTTGCAACAGGAGCATATGTTTCTGTGTAGTCTATGCCTTCTTGTTGACTGTAGCCTTGAGCAACCAGTCTTGCTTTGTTCCTTTCAACTTCTCCTTTTTCATTCAGTTTATTTCTGAAAACCCATTTTGTTCCAATAACATTGAAACCTTTAGGTCTTGGAACCAGATCCCAGACTTCATTCCTTGTGAATTGATTCAGCTCCTCTTGCATAGCTAAAATCCATTCATTATCTTCCAGAGCCTCATCAACAGATGAAGGTTCTATAATTGACACTAAGCCACAGAAGGAAGATTCAGAAGTTCTGAGAAATGCTCTTGTCCTTATTGGATCATCTTTCTTTCCAATTATCACATCCTCTGGATGAGAAGCTTTCATTCTGGAAGAAGATCCTCTGACTGTTGGTCTTTCAGAAATATGCAGATTGTCAAGTTGGGAAGTTAAAGGTGTAGCATCTGGATTTTCTTCAGAGTCTTTGTCTTTAGTCTTGTTTGCCTCTGAGCCTTCAGAGTCTGTGAGAATAACTTCTCTATCTGCAAAACTTTCAACTTGCTTTGGCTTTTCAGAGCCAAGCTTATCATCAAATCTAACATGAATAGATTCTTCCACAATCTGTGTTTCAGTATTGAATACTCTGTAGCCTTTAGAGCGTTCAGAATAACCAAGCATGAAACACTTCTGTGCTTTGGAATCAAACTTGTTTAGATGATCTTTAGTGTTAAGCATATAACAAATACATCCAAATGGATGAAAATAAGCAATGTTGGGCTTTCTGTTTCTCCACAATTCATAGGGAGTCTTTTCCAGAAGAGGTCTTACAGACACTCTGTTCTGAATATAACATGCTGTATTTATTGCTTCTGCCCAAAAATGTTTTGCCAGATTTGTCTCGTTGATCATGGTTCTGGCCATTTCTTGCAATGTTCTATTTTTCCTCTCTACAACTCCATTTTGTTGTGGAGTTCTAGGACAGGAGAAATCATGTGCAATTCCCTTTTCAGAAAAATATTTTTCAAAATATTTGTTTTCAAATTCGCCACCATGATCACTTCTGACTTTAATAATTTTGCATTCTTTTTCAGTCTGGACTTGATTGCAGAAGTCAATGAACACAGAATGAGACTCATCCTTGTGTTTTAGAAACTTTACCCATGTCCATCTGCTGTAGTCATCTACAATGACTAACCCATACTTCTTGCCTCTGATGGATGCAGTTTTCACTGGTCCAAACAGATCAATGTGAAGTAATTCCAATGGTCTAGAGGTGGAAACAACATTTTTTGGTTTAAAATGGGATTTTGAAAATTTACCCTTTTGACATGCGCCACACAGAGCATCTGAATTGAACTTCAGATTAGGGAGTCCTCTGACCAGATTGAGTTTATTAATCTGAGATATACGTCTCATATTAATATGTCCCAATCTTCTATGCCAGACCCATTGCTCATCATTCACAGATAAAAGGCATTTTACATTTTGAACTTTAAGTTCTGAAAGGTTAATTTTGTAAATGTTGTTTTTCCTCTTTCCATTGAATAAGGTTGAGCCATTCTTTTGACAAACAGCTTTGCAACATTTTTGATTAAAGATGATATCATAACCATTGTCACTTAATTGACTTATGGACAATAGATTATGTTTCAATCCTTCAACTAACAGAACATTAGAAATAGAGGGTAGATTACCATTACCTATCGTACCAGAGCCAATGATCTTGCCCCTCTGGTTCCCTCCAAATTTCACGTCTCCTCCAGATCTAAGTTCCAGGCTTTGGAACATAGACCTTTCGCCCGTCATATGTCGTGAGCATCCAGAGTCCAGGTACCATGATTGGTGTCTGGATTTTGCTGCTAAGGATATCTGCAACAGGTATTATTTTGCTTTTAGGTACCCAGATCTTTTTGGGTCCTTTGGGGTTAGATGTTCTGCGGTTTTGCCTAAACTTCTGTTTTTCAACATAGTGTTTATTCTGGCTAACCCTTGGCTTAAACACATAAGTACTCTTTTCAGAGCTTGTATGTTTAATATCATTCAGATGACCAAACTTGAAATGAGAATACAGAGGAGTCTTCTTGATGAAGAGTTTATCAACAGACTTTGGATTGCTTCCAGAGGAGGATTCACATCCAATGCCTCTTCTGTTGTTCCCACTAACACCATAGATCATAGAAGCCATTTTGCTTCTGTCTATGCTTTTAGTGAGAAATCTTCTAAAACTGGAGTCATATTTTTCTAAAATATTTTCACTAGACTCTGTTTCAGTATCAGATTCTTGTTGAGTTGTTTCTAAATCATTTTTGAGTTTTAAATTTATTTCTTTCTGCTCAACAAGTTCTGTTCTCAGAAGATTAATCTCAGATTCAAGATTGCTTTTCAGCTTCTTGTATTTGAGTTTAATCTTGCTGTAGCTTTCCATCATGTCAGATAAACTTTCAACAAGTTCAGCTCTGGAGAGTTCAGAAAATACCTCTTCAGAGTCAGAGTCTGATTCTGACTCAGATTCAGATGATGACGTTCCTTCATCTTGATCATCTGTGTTGGCCATTAGCGCAACATTTGCACATTCTTCCTCAGATTCAGAAGATGATTCAGATTCATCTGAGTCATCCCATGTAGCCATCAAAACCTTTTTCTTTTTGTCAAACTTCCTTTTGGGTTTTTCCTTTTGAAGTTTGGGACATTCACTCTTGTAGTGTCCAGGTTCTTTACATTCAAAACAAGTGATCTCTTTCTTGCCAGATCTTCTGTGTCCAGAAGATTCTTTCTTTTGATCAGATCTTCTGAAGTTGTTGAACTTCTTCCCTTTGTGCTTCCAGAGTTTGTTGATCCTTCTGGACAGCATTGATAGTTCATCTTCTTCTTCAGAAGAAGATTCCTCAGAGCTTTCTTCATTAACCTGCAAGGCTTTAACAGATTTGTTAGATTTAAAAGCTAAGGATTTACCTTTATCTTTCTTCTGGGGTTCATCTTCCTCCAGCTCAATCTCATGACTTCTCAAAGAACTGATGAGTTCTTCTAATGAGATTTTGTTCAGATCCTTGGCCAGCTTCAATGCAGTCACCATAGGTCTCCATTTGGTAGGAAGACTTCTGATGATCTTCTTGACATGATCAGATGTTGAGTAGCCCTTGTCCAGAACTTTCAACCCAGCTGTTAGAATCTGAAATCTGGAAAACATAGTCTCAATGTTCTCAGATTCTTCCATTTTGAACGCTTCATACTTCTGTATCAGCGCCAGAGCCTTTGTTTCTTTCACCTGAGAATTTCCCTCATGAGTCATTTTGAGAGACTCAAACATATCATGAGCAGTTTCTCTGTTGGTAATTTTCTCATACTCTGTATGCGAGATTGCATTCAGAAGTATGGTTCTGGCTTTGTGATGATTCTTGAATTCTTTCTTCTGCTCCTCAGTCATTGATTTTCTATCAATCTTTTTGCCATCCTTAGTAGGATGTTCATACCCATCAATGACTAAATCCCAGAGATCAGCATCATACCCCAAGAAAAAACTTTCAAGTCTATCCTTCCAATAATCAAATTTTTCTCCATCAAACATTGGAGGTTTGGTGCTGATTCTGTCTCCTTCATATTTGTTGCTTGATGTAGGAATATCACCCATATTAGCAACCAAATAAATAACAGAGTATTTTTCTCACTGGATCTTTATCTGTCACGGTTAAGCGAATGCACACTCAGAACCGGAGCTCTGATGCCAACTGAAGGTGAGAAAATACTTAGAAGGGGGGGTTGAATAAGTATGACAGAAAATAATCAAAGATAAAAACACAAGTATTTTTATCCTGGTTCGTTGAACTCAACTACTCCAGTCCACCCTTTTCAAGAGTGATTTGCCTTTCTCAACAAGGACTTAATCCACTATTCAAATCAACTGATTACAAATAGCACACCTAAGAACAACTGTTCTTAGTCTTCTTAAGAGCTACTGATCTAACCTAGATCCTCTTAAGGAAAACTTTCTTTACAAATTAATGTAATACAATGAAAGAGTAAGAATTGCTTCTATGAAAGCTATAAACACAACTGTGTTATTTCTCTAAGTTTAGAACAATGTATGAACAGTGAAGAATATGAAAGCTTTTAGCGTGAGAGAGTTCTTGTCAATATTGTTGTAATTCAGCACTTGAAGAATGAGCTATGATGTCCTTTATATAGCCACTTGAATATTGGAGAGAATATTTTACCGTTAGAGAAAATATTTCCAATATCAAAATAGTACTGTCCTTTGTACTATTACAGCAGAGAGACGGCGCACAAATAGTGGGTGTAGCAATTGTCTGCTGAGCTGTGATTATACCATATAAGGAATGTACCAGAGGAATAATATTCTTGCAGAGAATTTTGTCTATCCCAATTAAGGAAAGATTTGCTGGCATATTCCAACGGATATATTAAAATATTCTTCTTCAAATAATTCAGATCAACAATCAATATCAGAGTCTTCAGTCTTCAGAACCTTCTGGAAACTTCAGATCCTAATATGTTCTTCAGATGTTGATGAATCAGAGTCTGGTGCAGCTGTGTGCTTGAAGCGTAACATGCTCTTAGATCAGAGTCTTCACTCAGATCAGAGTCTTCTCTCATTCAGAGTCTCTTCACTCAGAGTCTTCTCTTATTCAGATTCTTGATAATACATGCAGCGTGTTGTATCTTCAGAATCTTGATAACTAAGCTCTTATACTTCAGATTCTTCTAATCTTCAGATGCTCTTGAGCCATTCAGAATTCATTGTTCACATCAAATTTGCTCTTTAAGATTAAAATCTTTTGTGCCTGTAGAAAACAGTTTAGAACAAATTTAGAGAGTATAATTCTTGTATACAAATTATCATTAATGTTATCATCAAAACATAGAGATATTACTAAGACACAATCTGTGCTCTTACACCAGTTTCCCCTTAGTTTGTGTCTTTCTCTTCTCATTTCCTAAACAAATCAAAACACTTAATAAAGAACAATTTGTGTCGTACGCTACGAGCCTTAAGTACTTGAGAAATGATGGTTGGGGGGCCTCCTCTCAACTGTCTAGAGTGTTTAGCATATGCCCTTTGGGCGATATGCGACGCATTCGCTCTCGAGTCATAGTCTTTAGTACGACATGAGTTTCAAACCATAACTCAATTTACTTCTTGACTTAAAAAATACAAAACAAAAACATCAAATCTTTTTATCCTTCGGGATTAATGGAAAATCATTTTCATAAAGGGAGTGTCTTTAACTCTTGGTTCTACCGCAAACAGGTAACGCCTAAGTCTCCAATGGTCGAGCTGCATACACCTAACTGCTAGAACTAAGGTTTAACCCTACTCAGTTTAAAACACTTGACCCAACCTGTGGTTGTGTCAGCCCGAACTACGTTTTCTCTTATTTCTCGTACCAGACGAGGATACGTAGGCACAAGACAGCGATGTCTTGGCGAGCAACCTTCCCCCACCTTCACCCGTAGTTTTCCGAACTACGTTGCCTCTGACTTTCCCATTGCACGAGGGAATACGTAGGCATAGAGCGGCGATGCTTTATCAAGTCACTTTTCTTTTCTTTTTCCCCCGTGAGCCTTTAGCATAGATAGATTTACACCCTTATAGACTAGACAACAAGCATGGATCTCGTCGAGTACGACGGACGTGAGGGGTGCTCATACCTTCCCCTCGCGTAACCGACTCCCGAACCCGAGATTTGGTTGCGATGACTTGTCTTATTCCCTTTTCGTAGGTTTTTTCTGATTGTTTCATTTCCCTCTCTTTGGGATAAATAACAAACAGTGGCAACTCTTCTGTCATTGTCGGCCCCTCTTCGCAGCGATGCGACACTGAGCTGACTAACCACTGTTTCTTGATGACTTGCAAGGTTGGCAAGATGAGAGCTCATATCTTGAATCTGATTACCCATCTAAACTTGAGAATTAGCAACAAAAGGTAATCTTGGTTCAAGTTAAATATTCCTCTGACTAGATGAAGCAACAACTTTTAATGAGAAACTTCTCAAATTCTATATGATAGAGTCAACAGCAGATCTGAAAGCATCCCATCTTACAACATATGATACAATATCCGTGATGACATGCCTATTAAGGATAAGCTCTCTGACCTTAAAGTAAAATTCATCTCTAAACTCTTCTATTTGGGAAAGGATTTAGATTGGAGTATTTTAGGTTGGGTTAGAAACATGTGAAGGTGAGTGATAGAGAGGGGCGGGGATTACTTCTAAAAGAGAGGGGGTATCTCTAGTCCCAGAGAACTGTTTTGTGTCAGCTTCTGCCACAGTAGCAGTCTCTCTGACTGGAGTTAAAGGGTGAGGTTCAAGTTAAGGTTTAGGTATAGTCATAGTTTGAGGTTCAGATTCAATCTTAGGTTGAGGTTCATCATATACAACATATTCAGACTTAACAACAGGTTGATTCTGAGTAAGTTGTTCTAAGGACTATAAGGTTGGGATTCATAGGGAGGAAGGTCAACAAAGTAAACTTGTAGGGGTGAAACTAGAAGAGGTGTTTGATTGGATTGGTCAGAGGCTAAATTATTTGATAGATGCTCTGGGAGAGCTTCTACAATAGTGAGTGGCTTAAGAATTTTCTAAATGTATATTAGGTCAAATGATTATAGGATGGTTTAAGGTTGATTGGAGAAAATTGAAGCTTGGTTTGTTATGATAGCTAGGTTTTTTGATGGAAAGGGGGAAGGTGTGTGTTTAGAGGATTAAGAGGATAAAGGGGTTGGCGATTTCCAAAGTAAAGAAGAAGAGTTCAGATTTAAATTAAATAGAAGGTCAAGAGAGTCACCTATTGTAGCTTCAACAGTCAAAGGATCTTCTACAGAGAATCCTTCTTCAGTAGCTTGATCCTCAAAAACCATATCTTCATCCACACAACATTTTTTATTACTACCATTAGCATCAATTTCCATAGTTGTACTAGCTTCTGGAACCACCTCATAAGAAACAATATCAGAGGACACCTTCTTAGAAACTTCATATGCAAGTTCTTGAGCAAGCTCAACAACTCCAGTTGAACTAGTCACTAAAGCCAGATTTGAGCCCAACTACTCCTTAACACACTATTTGCCTGCTGAGTGACTTCTCCGGCATTTTCCACAAAGGCAGCTGAAAGAAGTTTGGAACTAGCTATGACAATGGATGACATAAGAGTACCCACCTGTTGTCTAGCTTTCTTTTTCAGATGCATTTCTTCCTCCTCTACATCTTCTTCTTCTTCTTCAACTGGAAAAATTATTCTCTTTAGCTTCTTCTTTTTTAGAGCAGGTTCAAGAGCTTTTTATTCCATAGGAGTTTAACATGTACTTCCACTTCTAGTTTTGGTAGGCATAATCTCAGTTGATCAAGCTACCTCCTTATTTTCCTTCCGTAATGTCTATTGAGCATCACTTAGAAGCTTCTTCTTAGCAGGCTTCTGAGTGACATGTCCTTCTTCTGAAGCTGATTGCTTCCTCTTCTTTTTTCTATTGTGTACATCAAGAGCTCTATCTAGAAGATCCTTCAGGGTCAGAGTTACCTCAATATCTTTCTTGAACATCATAAAGAATTGTTTGATAGCTTCAGGATTGTCTTCTTTAGTAAGCACAAGATATTTGTCTATGTATGCTTTTCTTTCATCTCTTTTGATTATGATAGGGTCATGAATCATCACAACATCCTTATTTTTCATGACGTATATGTTTTCCAGAACAATTGCTGAGAGAACATTACCATGGCAAATATCTAAGTCCTGAGTAGTGTTTAACTGTCCCAGAAGATCAATCAATCTACACTAATAAAAGAGCTCAGAGAGTAATCTAGCATATGAAACGCTATTTTTATTGAGATTTTAAGAACCCTTAATTGACTCACAGAGATGATGAAAGATGTATGTAGGGAGATTCAATGGTTGGTTATTGATCAGAAACTGTTCTGGACTGAGCCTGTGGATGACCTAGAGTTGAGCACAACCCAATTCAGTTCTACGTCGAGGACGGCCCAGAGTCTTGGCCCAAGCCGTTAAGGCCAGTGGAGGACATGTTTCCTACGTGCCTCTCACTCGAGGACACATCACTAACTTACCCGCACGACTCGTAGAACCATTCTGCCTTTCGTAACTGGCAAGTCTGTCCAATATCCAAGGAGTGCGAAGAGGTAGACCCAAGACGATGAGCACTAGGTGCTCATCCCTACTTGCATGTGAAAGTCCTTGAAGCCATCCATTGTGGGCCTGAACACTCAGCCCATAACGGAGACCATTGGCCAAGCGTTGGGAGATCACTATAAAAACCCTCCTCTGTATGAGGGTCAGGTATTCTATTCTTTACCCTTTCTTACTCGCCTCTTCACCTGAAATGACTTAAGCATCATAGTTTCTGCAGATACACCCCCTTCTTTGTCGACCGTTTAAGACTACGAACGCGTTTCTAGCCCATCATTCATTCTGATCGATAGGTCAGATCAGAAACCATAGAAAGTGTTTATGATCCCATGGAATCTTATCAGAACTGTCTTCTCTAGGAGTTAAATTGCTTATGATAATCTTAAAGAGGAGTCTGATTGGAAGTTACAAATTCTTCACTTTTCCATAATCCTTTTTATTCTAAAAAAATATTTTCTTTGATCTCAGAGGAAAACTTTGTTCCATCCTTTGAGTTGTGTTTCACAATACCGGTATTCTCAACACCAATCAGTTGAGCAATATTGTCTTGGGTGATAGCAATATCAATTCCCATGATAGTAAACCTGATTTTGGTGCATTTAAACTCCTTTCAACCCATTCCAGCCCTTGTTTTTTCTTTCTGACTCTTGTCATTTGATAGAACATTTCTTTCTTCAACCATCGTAGCAAACTCATCATGCACTTTAACCCTTACACAATATCCTTTACAAGAAGAGGATATGTTAGACCACTCAGAATGTTAAAGTAGTTTATCCAATCTTGCTTTTCAAAATTCTCACTCAGAGGATACCCATTTGCAACAAAACTTTTGAAGTCCACTACTTGCTCAATGATGAGTTTTATATCTTCTTCTCTAAGTGATGAAGATCTAGGTCTAATCTTAAGACTTGCACCATAATCCACATTAAGAGGAATTTGTTGAGAAGAAGAGGAATCCGTGAAGAATTTTAGGGTTTTTCTAGAGATTTTTGGAAAATGAAAGGTGTAGGAAAGAGTAATTGTAAGTATGTGAAGAGATGAGTGATGAAGTGATTTATATGAAAAAAAATGAAATGTTGATTTCATTTTTTGATTGAAACAAAAAGTAATTAATATAATTAATGACAAAGGAGGCGATTACACATAATTAAAATTTTTCACACCATCACTCGTTAGACTCTATCCAAACAGCTACTACGCACGCAAGATATTTATTAGACATGTGGAATTATTAAGTGGAACACGTGTCAGAAATAGACAAAAGAGTTTTCCACTTAAATGTTATCTAAAGTAAATAATCCACTCCTAAGTCTCAGAGTTTGAAGTCTTTCAAAAGCCACTTTTCATCTGAGGCAGTTTCACAAACTCTGACTGAAACTACTTCTGATCAAGCATTATTCTTTAACAAGCACTATTCTTTAACAATAACCATGTTCTATTGGTTCCAGAATGTTGAACTGGATTCTTTGTTAAACAAATAACAATTGTATTGTAAAAAAAATTGTTTCCACAAATCTGATAATCTACAACAAAACATCAGGTCTAGAAATACCTCTAAACAACTTCTGAAGGAACATTTAACATTTCACTCCAAGCTTTATTTGACTGGCTTTTGGACTGAGATAATTCTTTGAGGAACTACATTTTTCCAATAATGTTATTCTAAAAGCCATTGGGAGTCTTTTTATACCCCATAACAAGTGGATAAACTTCAGAGGCTGGTTAAGAGTCTGAAGCACTAACTCTTGATTGGACAACATCAGTCTTCCTAGTACTAGTAATCTTGCCTTACTGGTTTCTTCTAGATTCCACATCTTCTTCCTCCTTCTGAGTTAGGATTTGGAACATAGGCTTTTCTTTTGTTTAATATTATAGATAGCCACTGTCTTAGAACTAAGAGTGTTGTCCTGTTTTTCCCTTTTAGCATATTTGTAGGAAAGATAATTTCATTCCATGGTACCCATATTTTTATGGGTCTTTAGGTCTTAGTTCTGATAGGCTTTCTTTTATTTTGGGTCTTAGCTTTGTAATAAGACTTTAGATCATTCAAGACTTTGGATTTAAAACTCTGTTGTCTTGAATGTTTCACAGTCTTAGGTTCTGGACCTTTCAGAACCTTGTAACTTGATGTTTGAGGCTCTAAATTCTTTAGAACATTTGACTTTGAGGTTTTAGGTTCTAATTCTTATAGAACCTTTGACTTTAGAATTTTGGGTTCTGGATTCTTCAAGACCTTTGATTTTGAGATCTCAGATTCTAAATTCTTCATAACCTTTGATTTTGCAATTATAGGTTATGTTTAGTTTGAACCCTTTGCGTTACTAGCAGGCACAAAATGAGAATACAACCCTTTTTTAGCAGAGCTTGAAGAAGAAAGATCTGATGGTTTCATCAAGATTCCAGTCTTTGGATTACAAGGTTTCTGATGATAACTAAGACTTTTTCCTTTACTTCTACTTACATTATAAATCATGGATGCAAGTTTAGTTCTGTTAAATCCAGGTATCACAAACTATTGAAGAGCCAATTCACATTCATTAAGAGATTCAGACATATCTTTATTAAAGTAATTTGGTCTCTTTTAAGTTTTTCAATCTTGTCTTTAGATAAATTTAATTCATCTCTTATAAGAATATATTGCTTCTTTATAATGTTCATATGTTTGGATTTTTGTTGACATCTATCTATAAGATCTTGACATAAGGTAATTAAATCAGATCTAGAGAGTTTAGAGAGTATCTCTTCATCATCTTTTGAATCTAATTCAGAACCAACTTCTGATTTTGAGAAGGTTGAATCCAACAAAGATAGATTAGCTTCTTCTTTACTCTTGTCAACTTCTTCTTCATCATCTAGTTTATCCCATGTTACTATGAAACTTTTCTTAAACTTACTTCTGAAGATGTTCTTCTGGAAGTTTTCTTTTTTGGCTTTGATCTTTTGTAGATCAAGACAATCAGCTATAAAATGACCAGGTGTCGCGGTGAAATTTTGATACCAAACTATTGA
Source organism: Lathyrus sativus (assembly GCA_963859935.3). Classification (NCBI taxonomy): domain Eukaryota; kingdom Viridiplantae; phylum Streptophyta; class Magnoliopsida; order Fabales; family Fabaceae; genus Lathyrus; species Lathyrus sativus. The sequence goes on along the minus strand of OZ012739.1, from coordinate 490,386,050 downwards.
TTAGTTTGAATCTTTAATTCATTTGCAACCGAACTTTGATTTGTCCAAAGGAAGGGATAAAGATCGAAATTCCCACGATGCAATGCAAATGCAAGCTAGATTGTTTAGGTTCGGGGGTTGGTTAAACTTAGGGAAGGTATTAGCATCCTAAGTTTCTGTAGTACTCTACAGGAACCTCTTGTTTTATGTTTGTTTATTGCTAAGTATTTATCTGCTTAAGGGTTAAAGGACCCTAGTGGTTTATTTCTAAGTATACTCGATAAGATGTCGCATCTTATGCCTACATATCCTTACGGGAGTGGAATCAGAGTATGTTGTAGTTCACCCTAAAGGGTTTGAGGAGTTCTTTGACTGTGGTCAAAGTTCTTATGGATTTAGGGTAGTTGTTTTGATTGGGTTTAGGAGAAGAGATGAGTCTTCATGTTAAGGGAGAGATAACCACCACAAATGTAAAAAGGGGGGTTGTAGGAAATGGTCTTTGCATCGTCTTAAGAAAAGGGCTTACATACTCGGATGGTCGTCAAGTATGCCTTTATTGCTCTTAAGGCAAAGTCCCTAAATGTTTGATTGTGTTGTTGTGGGGGTGGAGATTATATCTCACTTAAGATGATTAACATCTATTCTCTATTGTGTTTGTAAGATTGTATTGTGTTGATTGTTTGTTTCTATGTTGTAGAAGAATAAAGACAAGGTCCTTCCTATAGGGTAGGTTCTATCCTAAACGATCAACTTGAATGAAATCAAGGATCGAAGGGGAATATGATGCATATGATGTGCAACTACACACAACGTTGAATTATGTGTAGGTTTTTCCTTTGGACGGAATGCGATGCATGAATAGTAAAATGCGATAATATTAAATGACTGTAAAGTAAATTGCAGAAAGATAAATCATACACATACGCATGAAAGCGCTAGGTGAGTGTGTGTATTGTGAATAAGATAAAAGCAGATAAAGATAAATAATATGTACGCATGAAAGCGCTGAGTGTAGGTGCATGTGTTGTGAAGTGGGTGTGCACGATTGATTTTGTTTTGATTGTAGTTTAGTTGTGATTGATTTTAATTGATTGATTTTTTTAGTGAAGTGTCGAATTAACTTTTTATTAGCAAAATTGATTTTAAGAGGAAATTATTTGTAAGGTGAGGGGATTTATACCTTATCTTATTTTAAAAGGAGTCATTTTGTATAAAAGTGATAGTCGACTTAATTGAGAAAATGTTTTCTTCTAATAAAATTATGTCATATGAATAGCTAATTTAAGTTATAAAGAAAAATTATTACCATTTATTTTAAAAGTTGTTATTATTATTTAGTTTTTGCATGAAATGGATATATGACTTTTGTCAAAAAGGATTTACTAGATTATTTTAAATAAACAAAATAATGGAAAAAAAACTAATTAGATAAAGATTGATTAAAACAAGTTTAAAGAAAGTTGGTGGAGGTTAATAATTTTAATTATAAATTATTAAATAGGTTAATTAGAAAAAAAATAGTGAGGTTAATTAAAAAGTTAACAAATTATTTTAAAAGGTTGATTAGTTAATAAAAAGACTACTTAGGGTTGTTAAGGGTGGTTAGCGTGATTAAGAGGTGATTAAGTGGTTAATGGGCTGATTAGTGTCTGTGATGTGTACGTGTGTGTGGTGTATTCAGCGGTAAACAAAATTAAAAACAACACAACACAAAACCCTAATTCCCCCAGAATTCCCAAATCGAGGAACCTCTCCTCGCCTCCGTCATCGCGCCTCTCCCTCTCTCACTCTACTCATCTTCCCCGATCGACACCTCGTTTCCCCTACAATTCTTTACCGATGCTCATGTCTGTACCTGAAACACAACCCAAAACGTTAAATCATTCGATAGTTTTTATGCGTGGGAAGAACTTTACCGAAGGTGTGCGGCGACGTTTGGAGACGACACGAGTGGAGACTCTCCTGGTTGAACTCGCGGCGACTGAGGGTGAATTCGTCGACTAAAGATAAATAGCTTCCGTCTAATTGAGTTTAGAGTTTTTAGGGTTTTCTTTCGTGTATTTTATTTCTGTGGTAATTTTCGCACTAGGGTTTTTTGTGAACCTTTTTTTCGATTCCTATGAATGTTGTTCTTCTTCTCTTTTATAGGCATTTGAACATGGGTGGTTAATAGCTATCGTAAATGCCTTTGATTTCATGCCAAAACCGTGATTCAAACATTTGAAAACTTTCCTTGTTTAAGTTGTTCACAATTGGAAACCGTCTTGACTCTCCATTAATTTAGAAAATCGCAGCTTTTGAATATAGTGGTGAGAATACTTTCTTTCCAATTTGATCATGCTTTGAATTGAAGAGTTGGAATTGGTTTGAATTGCTTTCCGTTTTCAACTTGATAGATTAAGAATTCCTTATTATACTTGATTGTGTTTTAGATTGCTTGAAAGTGACGAGGTTTGCATTCAACGATACTAATTCTTGGCCATTAGTTTTGAATTATACGTGCTTTTTGCCGGCTTGTATTGCACTAATGCCTTGTTTCAATTTATTTTCATGTGCTCGTCGCAACTTTGATCACGGTGAATCGTATGATGAGGAGAAGTTTTGGCAGTTCTTCACATGCGAAGTTTGACACAAAAACTGTGGCGACTTGCTTTTGATTGGCATGATGGTAATGAAGTTTGGAGCATACAGTCCTCTTCTCTCTTGTAGCAGCTCACCACCTTCTTATTCAACTCATAGTATTCTCCCATTTTATTCAATCGCTCTAAACCGAGGTCGATAAAATGCACCATAAAACTGCAGCCTCTGCAGTAGCCGTTATCAGGTAATTCTTTACGATTCTCAAGTTTTTTCGTCCAATGACGCAGAGTGCACAGAGGGATATTTTGCCTGTGATCATACAACCTTTTCTCTGTAACAAACGAGCACTTGATTTCTTCAGCTCAATAAAGCTATTGTAATTGAATCAAAAGCGCTAAAGATCTCTGTTTCTCTTTCCGCAGGAACTGATGCGAAGGAAGCTTTCTCCGGCTCCTCAGAGATTGATAGAAAATAGAATTGGCGTATATTCTTTAGCATCATCAAGAGCACACGACCCCAGAACTCGCTCTCCACGTAGCCATGGTTATGATATTGTTCTCTGCGTTCAGCATAAGTACTGGGTTACTCCATTTAGAGGTACTATGTTCATCGACTTCTCACGTAGCTTATGTTCCTTCTCGAACTTAATATCACAGATTTCACAACGTATCAGTGGGGCTGAGTACCCTAATATTTCTTCCGATTTGTGGTGGATTTGTGCAGGGTTTATTTGCGACGTACAACATGCGAAATAGAGACCTGATGCACACAGCGACAGAGACTTGAATGCTAAAGCTTCATATTCAACCAAGTACAGGTCAATGAGAAAGGATACCATGTGTTCCAGCTTCACATTTAATCGTGCAGCCTAATCGTAAGGAGTGGGAGCATCTAGACGGAACTTCAATTTCTAAGAACAAGCTTCTTCCATTCCAAACACTTGATCTCTAGTATAAGTTTTTAGCCGAAATGCTAATCAAATCTTTTACCCTCGAATGCCAAAAGTCTTCATACCTTGAAGCCAGTAAGAGTGCTGTAAGACTAAGTAACTGCGTGTCATTTGTTTTTAGAGTCCTTTGAGAAAGATACTGATCCAACAATGTCACTGTTAGATATAGTGTTTCTGGCATCAAATCAATACTTGAAGTGTACCTCAATTAGCTAGTTGACCAATACTATACGCATATGAGGGGTAATTTCTGATATATAATTTGACAGAATTTTGACTATGTGCCTCAGTGACCACCTTTATGCAAGCTGAAACAATTCAAGTTTCACATTATCTTATAATAACTTGCTTTCAGGAGGCCCAATAAATCAATTCTTCAAGTTGGAGGCTCTTAATCCTGGAACCTTATTATGAAATTGGATAAAACTCTTTCTTCTCCAAAAATAAACCACCTCTAAATGATATGAACTTCGTAACTTGGATGGTAGATTTTAAATCAAATAAAAAAGATAGTGTTGTAAATTGAACTTGCATATCTTAACCTTATGATGGAGAACTAGATACTTTGGACTTAGGAATTGACTTGAATTTAGATACCTCACAATGATTGAACTTGAATTTTGAGGAATCTCTACTTAAAACAGGCTGAATCCAAAAAAATCATATGAACCAAATTGATGGAGGACAAAAATCTTGAAATCCACATGAAATGCACCAAATCAAATCTTGAATCCAAAATCATCTCACACAAGCAGGCTAAAAAGCCTTAATTTCCTATGAGCCCGGGGTCCCGTTTCATGGAAAAAAAACTTGAGAAGGGCCAAAACCTCGATTTAAGGTGATGTAGTCGTACAAATCCACCTGAGATGTCTTTTAAGTAAAATGAACCTACACACACTCGTTAGTCACGATAGAAATTCGCATAAAAGTATAAAATACAAAACAAAAAGGAGGTGGAATCTTACGGTCAAAAATTAGGGTGCAACACCAGGCTTCTGACAGTTGAAGTAACCTTTCTGATCATCCTTGTTAGCTCTGGAGCTTGTCCCTCTAAAACCAGATCTTCTGTCAGAGAACTTTTTGTTATTGTTAGCAAGTTACTGAAATCTTTTTATGATGAAAGCCATTTCATCATTATAAGAAGCTTCATCAAAATCTTCATCATGGGTGGCTACTTTATGCTCCCAGGTCTGAGAAGATTTCTCAAACCTCCCAACAGATTTCATCCATAGACTTTAATTTTTTTTATTGGTTCATCGTCTCCATTGAGTTATAACTCATGGCTTTGGAGATTACTTATCAGACTTTCAAGACCGATAGCGTTTAGGTCTTTAGCTTTATGAATAGTTGTTACCTTAGGTTTGTATATGATAGGAATACTCCTAAGAATCTTCTTGACATGATCAAATGTGGTGTAATTATTGGTCATCGTGTCCATTGAGTTATAATTCATGGCTTTGGAGATTACTTATCAGACTTTCAAGACTTATAGCGTTTAGGTCTTTAGCTTTATGAATAGTTGTTACCTTAGGTTTGTATATGACAGGAATACTCCTAAGAATCTTCTTAACATGATCAAATGTGGTGTAACTCTTGTTCACAATTTGAAGCCCTTACACAAGAACTTGGAACCTTGAAAATATGGTTTCATTGTCCTCATCTTCTTTCATTTTGAACAGCTCATATGGTTGAACCAAAAGATTAGCTTTAGCTTCTTGAACTTGTTGATTGCCTTCATAGGTAGCATATAAAGATTTAAAAATAGTTTTGGTAGTAGACTTGTCAATGATGTTTATGTACTCATAGTGAGACAAGGCATCAACAAGAATGTGTCTTACTCTGTGATGTTTTCTGTAAATCTTTTACTGATCAGGTATAAGAACAACAACAACTAACATTGCTAACTTAAATCCATGTTTTTCTAGTCTCATTCAAGTTGGAGAATAGGTGATGAAGTTTTGAAATTTGCTAATGAAAGAAATAATGTTTTCGAGTTTTGTTTATTGAAGAAATGATGTTTTCGAGTTTAGTTTAGTAGAGAAATAGAGTGTCGTAAATGAAATATGACGTTTAGAGGTAGAAGATGAAGTTCGTCTAATTTGGACGTTCATCTAAGTTTTAGGTTTCACGCATATCACTAATGGTAGTGTCTTGAGCGTTAATACTCATTAAATAGACGACAAAGATTTGTTTAAAAACGGTGAAGAAACTCAATAAACACGCTTTTAATTCTCCATGAGCTTAAGTGACATTTCACTAAGTTTCAACCGTGGTAAAAAAATAACTTAAAAATAAATAAAAATAAAATTGTAGGTGCTAGAATTCGAACTCACAACCATGCGTTACTTTTCACCACGGTTAGAAGTTTCAACCGTCATAAAAAGTAGCTTAAAATAAATAAAATCCAAAATTGTAGGTGTTAGGATTTGAACTCATGACCATACGTCACTTTCAACTGTGATAAAAGTAGCTTAAAAATAAATATGAAACAAAATTGTAGAGGCTAGAATTCGAACTCTAGATCAGATATCACTTTTCACCACGATTAAAAGTGTCAACTGTAATGACTTTAAAATGACAATAAAAAATAAATAAAAAAACATCTAAGTGAATACATTTTACAATATTAGATACTTTGCTTAAGGTGAAATGACGTTAAAAATGATACTTTTTATACTAGTGTCAATTATAAAAATGCGATTGTGAGCCAAATCCAAATACATATTATTCTAAAACCATAAACCTCATATTTATGATTGTCATTAACTTAATCTTTAGAGTATTTGCATGTAAATCTTTATATGAGATCTATAATAGTTAATAACGCCATAAGAGAATTGTCCTAATCACAATTTAGTTACCTATTTAGTTAGAATAAAGAGGCGAATATTATTTTTTGACAAGATTAGAGAGTGCCTTAAGATATTTTTTAGAATAATAATATCAGTATTCATTAATACCAGGTAGCTAGGTCTGGAATAAATAGTACTACTAGCACATGCACTTCTTATTTGGTTGGATTAACCTTTTTCTTTAAGAATTAGTTGGATATACGTCACGTTCCGTTTTCAACTAAATCGTATCTTTCCTTTTTTTAAATGAAATCCTTATTATGGTATCTTTGTACACAGTTAACTAAATGAAATTCCCTTCTACCCAAAATACAATTCCTTCTAACCAAAATAATAAATAAAATAAAATTCCTTCTCAAACAACCAAACTGGAATATTTAACCCCCTTAAAAAATAGAAGAAAGAATATCAATCCTTTCCAAAAAATTATCAAATGATTGTGGAACTAATCAATAAGAGCAAAATGAAATTCGGACTAAAATTTAGTGTCATTCAATTTGCGTTCAAATTAAGACACCGTAGTTTTGTGGATTTTTTTTTTTAATTCTAAAATAACTATCTTCTCAATTATATATTAAACAATTTTTTTTAATTGCAATAAAGAATATGCGTCAGATCAATTGACTCATGTTTTCAAAATTATATTTAGGCGTCACATTAATTGGTATATACATATAACAAATAAAATAAAAATAAATATACATTGATGTCAGATCAATTGATACATACATATAATAAATAAAACAAAAATGAATACACATTGGCGTCAGGCCAATTTATACATGTAATGGAAAATGCACATAGACTTCAATGAACCTGACGCATGCATTAAAAGACGTCAATTAATCTAACATATGCTATTTGCTGCGAATTTTTTTAATTCAAAACTAGGGTAGTTTATAATATATATTGTTGGGTAAGATTGCTAATTTGAAAATTAATTTGGAAAAAGTGGTTATTTAGAAAAAAAAAATCTAATTTTGAGTGTGAATTTATAATAGTTATTACCTTTATGTCAAGGTAAAAAAACACACCTCTATTGTGATGTCATGGTGAAAGACTTTTGGAAAATAGGAAAGTTGAAAAGAATGTTGAGAATGTGATTCCAAATATTGGCAATAGAACGAAAGTAACATATCCAACTTCTGATTTTATCAACTTCCATGCTTTTTAGGTAAAAAAATACTAGAGAGAAAACATTTCTTCATATATTCACACTTCATATGGTTTTATACAGAGTGTATTCGATACGATATGACACCGCACTTACCAATAATGTGAAATATTCACATATTCATTCTCACTACTGTTATTATATTTTCTTGCAAGATTAAATTAAAGTTAGCGTCATGCTTTTGAATTGGATTTGATTCTTTATCAACAAAAGGATATGGCCAAATAAACAAATATTTATCCAACTATAAATAGTCACGTTGCATGCCATTTGGTTAGCAGGTTCTATTAACAGCGCTTAATTATTTACTTCAGTGTAAGATGCTGAAATCCTTGAGGAAAATCTTATCCCTTCGATCGAACTACTGTATCAAAAAAAGGAGTAATCATGGTGAAAACTCGGTAGCTTTGTCTGTAGAGTTGCGGAATTGCAATGACTGCGTAGAGGAAAACAAACAATGCAATTGCGACCACATCGTTGCTGTCGAGGATAGAAAGAACAGTACTACTGCAGAAGACGCGCGTGTCGACTCTGATAGTTCTTTTGTTCATGCTGTTATCAACATGGTGGGAATGCTCATAGGTAAATTTTGCATATTGTTTTATATATTTGTTATTCCTTGTGTTGCAAGAAACTGAAAAAGTAATCATAATACTAATTTCAGGTTTGGGGCAATTATCGACTCCTTACGCTGTTGAAAAAGGAGGGTGGGGATCTGCAATATTGCTTATAGGACTTGGGGTAATATGTGCGTATACATCTCACATACTAGGAAAATGTCTTGAAAAGAATCCAAATTTAACAAGTTATGTGGATATTGGGAATCTAGCATTTGGAACAAAAGGAAGATACCTAGTTGCAACAATCATCTACATGGACATCTTCATGGCACTTGTATCCTACACCATCTCATTGCATGATAACTTGATCACTGTTTTTATAGGGACTCATCTGAAGTTGAAATTCGCTATGTTAACATCATCGCAAATCCTAACCTTGCTGGCAATCTTGATTGCTTTGCCTAGTTTGTGGATCAGAGATATGTCTTCTATATCTTTCCTTTCAACCGGTGGAATTGTTATGTCTCTTCTCGTTTTCGTGTGTGTAGTAGCCACTGCAATTTTTGGAGGAGGTGAAGCTGGTGATAATCATAGTATACCTGTCTTCAAGCTACATAATATTCCATCAATATCTGGTCTTTATGTCTTTGGTTATGGAGGACATATTGTGTTTCCCGACTTGTATAAATCCATGAAAGACCCCTCCAAGTTCACCAAGGTATATATATTATAGTCTTTTTAATCTACTTTTTTGATAAAACTATGAGTTATTTATCAAATAAATCTATCTTTGGTTTGTGAAATTCAGGTTTCAGTTGTGAGCTTCACAATAGTTACAGCATTTTACACCGCAATGGGATTCATGGGTGCAAAAATGTATGGAAACGATGTTCAATCTCAGATAACTCTCAGCATGCCATCAAATCAAATCATAACAAAGATTGCTCTATGGGCAACCGTGTTGATACCATTGACTAAATATGCACTTGAATTTGAACCCTTTGCAATTCATCTTGAACATACACTTCCAAATTCTTTGCGTAGCAGGACGAAATTGGTAATAAGGGGTTGTGTAGCTTCATTTTTGCTATTGACCATACTAGTCTTTGCTCTATCAGTGCCATATTTTGAACATGTGCTTAGCCTCACTGGTTCACTACTTAGTGTGGCCATTTGTTTGGTTTTTCCATGTGTTTTCTATTTGAAGATTTTTTGGGGTAAAGTTACAAGGTTTCTCTTGGTCCTTAATATTTCTTTAGTCATATTTGGGTTTCTTCTTGGTGGGATGGGTACCATTTCCTCCACAAAGTTAATATTGCAAAAATTTATATCACATTGAGGAATTTTTTTGATGAATCAGCAGCATATATAAGTTCGTTTAAAATCTTGTATTGCAAGATTGGTCAGTATCTGTATGGCTGTGATTCCAATAAGAATAACATTGGGTGCTGGATGATGTTATGTATTACTTCTATATATCTGTATGAGAAGTTTTAGCTACTTGTTTTGGTGTTGTGCATCTTTCTTTTTTTTGTTATGAGAATCATTCTAAAATTTTATACAAATATGGATTGTGACTTTGTGTTAAAATGTAACTTTAATGTGGAAACAAGTTGGGAAGTTTTTTCTATGTTTCTGCTGAAAGATATAGAATCTTATGCTAGTTGAAAACAAATGAGTAGGATTTCATTTTTACAGCTAATAGAATCTTATGCTTTTATGAGACAGCTTCATATGATCTATGGTAGTGTAACTCATCCATAACAATATGTAACTGATAAACTATAGATTTTTAAGTTACAAATCATCTACAAATTTTAGTTACAAGTTAGCTATGAATCGTCATTGTACACCATAGTACATGGTTTATGTATACAATACAGAGTGACAGACCCTGTTTCTGGGTCATAAAATTAAGAGATGGGGTTTACGAAACTGCACGATCTGTCAGTTTTTCTGTTCTCTTCCAATCAATTATACTTTCTTTTCTTCGATTTTTTGTCCCTGTCTATTGAAGCACATTACAGCACATGGCATTAGAGTTTCCCTCCTGAACATTAGATTTTACATGAAAACAACAAAATGTTTTGTTTCCACCTACCAATGGAGGTTGAAGCTAGCAGTCTGCATAAGGGGATGTGCAAAGTAAGCTCCTAGTGTTACTACAGTAATCGCTAAGTATGGTAATCGAATAAACTCCTTGTAGAAATCTTTGGGTAATCTTTGACGGCCATCAAGGATTGCTGCAAAAGGGACAATACTTGTTCGGCGCTTAACTATCTCAAAATCTTCTCCGTATCTTATAGCCAATCGTCTATCTCCATTCCAAGCACCAAATAGATGATGTGAAATTAAGCCAATTGAAGCCGCAACAGCCACTGAATTTCCAATCCAAATTGTATGAGCAAGACACCAGATTACCTGCCCAACCAACTGAAGAACAAAACAGATCCTTCACTCAGCAATCAAGACCGGGCGAAATAAATGCGTCTAAATAGAAAAGGTGTCAATCATATCTATTTAGACAAGTATTTGAGGATGTTTTAGGAGAATACAATTCTACTCTTAATATATAGATATAGGTATTAGTGATGTTCCAACCATATTAGTTTGCATCTACAAACAAGGTTGTCAAAATCACAATCTAGATCTTAAAATCTTACGATTTTGCGATCCCACTCACCCCCAACGATTCCAATCTTAAATAGAATTGTTTGATGTAGCCAAATTGTGAAAAAAAATCATAAAATCATAGATTATGTGCGATCTTGCCCAGTTCCGGATGTTTTTCGATCACCACAGTTACAAGTCAAGAAGAACGTCAAGATGTCGACGCGCAACAATTATGGTTGGGTAGAGGCCATTTTCCCACAAATACACTTGTCTACCAAAATATCATGTAAAAAAACTTCAAATAAGTAGTATTATTTTTTCGTTTTAGTAATATCTTACGATTTTTGTCATGATCATATGTTTTAGGATCATAACAGGATTGGACCTTCGAATACTCAAAACACCTTGTAATCATGTAATGTACATCCTTTCTCTTCATGTTGTTTCTAATAGGTAGGTCTTTGGTCATTAATGTTTTATGATTTTGCTATCCTCTTAATCTTATAAAAATAATTGGATAAAATCTACCAATCTTAGTTACGACCTTCTGTTTTACGATCTTACTATCCCCTCCCTGTCTTATGCAAGATCCCAATCTTGACAACCTTGTCTAGAAAAGCAAGAATCTTCTTATGAAAAAAACAACGGTTTAATTAAAAGCAGATTGATTATTGGTCCAAGCAAAGAAATCCAGAAAAATCAAGTGGATACTCGAACTCACTTGTATAGTGTTAAGAGTAATTAATACCTGTGGATGCCTGGTTATTCTTATGATGCCAGTTTCCCATAGATGTACTTTAGGTTTGTCAACTGCTGCAACCTCTAAAAGATTAAAGGTTGAAGGATATAGGAAAAAGAAAGATATGAAATTGGAAAGCCACAGAAATGGATGAATCCCAGGAAAACTCTGGAGCTGCCAGAGTTGAACTCCATCATATCTATGGTTAATAAAATACACCTGCATCATGATTCCATTGATGAAAAACTAAGTTAGTTCTGAATCAACTTTTGTTCTTCCATTATCAAATCGAAATAAAGCATTTCGCATAATAATAGAAACTTACAACGGTAGTGACGGCCAAAGGTAGTGATATCCCTGCAAAAATAACACGAAAAGCTCTTTCGCCGATGAGCTTCTCGCCGGCGTCGCGGAGGCTAGCCATGCCGCTGTGGAAAACAGCAAATATGAGAAATAGGATCAACATTACCACCTGCAGAGTAACATAACAAAGGTCAATTACAAATTGAGAATAAGTTCACGATGAAGAATAAGCGATTAGGTACCGACCTCGTGAGAATCGGAAAGACCTGAAACAGCATCAACGAAGGCTTTGCTGAAGCCAGTTGAATTATCAATCCAAGCTACGTTTAGAACGAAGAGAACAACTCCTAAAATCGCGGTGAAATAAATCCAGGAAGATATTTTCTGTTTCGTCAAATCGAACACGGCGGAATCCTCGCCGACGAAGGTCGACGAGTTTTCGTCCTTTGTTAAAGAACGAGTAATGAAGCTGAAGTTGAAGGTGTGATGCAGAGAGAGTGGTTTTGTGTTCCAACATGGCGAATTGGAGGAGGAATGTGAAGATAGTTTTGGTTTGGAGAATGGAATGGAAGAAGAGGGACGGAAAAGGGATGGGTGATACGTGGGAGAGAAAGAAGTGGATAGCATAACAGAAGTGGCCATGCTTAGTTAAAAAACTAGGGACTTGAGTTATTTTAATTTGTTCTACTCTTTGACACGACTATATTTCTCTCTTAATTTTACTTATTATTATTTTTAATAAAAAGAGAAATATTAATCCACAAAGCTAACTCAATTAGCAAATGATTTGTTAGGATGTACGTGAAGATTTCGAATTTTAATACTTGTGTGTTTTTAGTAGCTATTATTACTTCTATAGATATTGGAGAGTAACAAAAGAAATGATTCCACCCCCTTTATTAGATGGTAATAACAAAGTACTTGTTTGGATATTGAGTACAAAATATATTAAACATGAACCGTTATGGAACATTGGCATGGGAGAAACTTTTCTCTAAATAAATTGGAAAAGTATATTGTCGGCATACACAAATCTTATAGAAGGTTTTGGTTATTGTATGAGTGATGGCAATTCTTCATTTTGGTTTTCTGAATGAACTTGGATGGATAGATTGTGTCACAAGGTTTATTTTGTTAACATCCATGATTTTTAATTAAAGGTACTGGAATTAGAATGTTTTAATGACCGATCAATTGACCACTGCTCTCTTTTTGTTATTTATAATGATGAGTGGTGTGACAGATAGATATAAAATAATTTAAAAGATAAAAAAATTATTAATAAATTTGTATCTGTGAAATTCAGAGTCAATTGTGTTAGAAATAGTGTAATCTCGCGACTAATGTTCAAATCCATCCTACTTGTTCTTAGATATAAAAGTCAGTTCACACAAAAAGAAAGAAGAAAGGTACATTCTCTGATCTTCGCTTTTTACTACATTGGTCTTAAATCTTGGATTGAATTGGACATTGAAGTGCTAATCTTGCAAGTCTACCATGTATTGTCGTATCAAAGATCAAGATCATCGGTTCAAGATCCTAAAGTCAGCAATTGCATCCATTTTCGATTCCAAGACGAAACCGTTGTGATGCGGCGTTGACGAAAATGACCCTTAATGAAGCTTCGGAGTGAAGATGTCACAGTAGCTCAAGTTGAGTTGTTATTTGCGAAGGAACATTATATTGGTTCTCATCTAAGTAGGACAATAATATGTTGAAACATCTGGATTGTCAATTGCTCGTTAGACGTGAGGATAATGTTATAGAAAGTGGTGGATTGTGTCGCCTTGGATCTAGCATTTGGAGATGATTTTAATGAATAATTTCAAAAAGATAAACAATGATTGATTTTGGTAACCAAAACAGATACGATGGTTTGGAAATGGTAACTAAAGTGGTTGCGGTGGCGCAACATAAGAGAATCAGAAGATGATTCCCATAAACTGTGTCATTACTCTGGTGTGAAACAGAAAATAAGCAGTAAGTTGGTAATGACCATCATGAAAAAGGTTTCTAGCACGGTGGAAGGTGTCTTTTGTGACACTCCAATGTTTAATTCAGCAAATGAGAAATATAAAACTTGTAAGTGTGTGAATGGAATCATACCTTAGGGTGATCAAGTGTCACCCTTATATAAGGATGATGGTTAAAACTGTCACTGGTGGATACATCGCGAGATGCAAGATTTTGTCGGATATAAATTAATGATTAAGATGGAGATGATGCTCTACTTTAATAAAGTGCATTTAAAAGTGTCCATTCAACTAACGCACAAATAGACAATCAAGTTCGACTGACTATGATGGCCGTCTGGACATCACCAAATAGATACTAATGTTAAACATGAAGGTCAACTCACGATAAAGTATGGTAACTAAGAAAGATCAAGTCAACAAATTATTTTGAGTTTGGATATTTTATTTGAAAATTAGGTTTTCTTTACCTTCTTTTTTTTCGAACTACTTCTCAATTATTGTGTTGTATTAAATTATTTCACTGTTCTATTTTTGTTTTTTTTATTTTTTTTAGTTTAAAGGTGAAATTGTAGAAGAAAAAAAGGGAAACAATTGAATTTAGACTATTTATGACACCATACTATTTATGACAACATATATATTTGATTTGATTGTTGACAAAAATATATATACACATATATTTATGCCCACCATTTTTTTTTTTACCGATTACTAGATTATATGAATATGAATATGATTAGGAGAAGAAAGTTGTTTTACTTACCTCACTGTACAAGACATTGGATCTATTAAGATGGTAACCATTAAATAAAATATAGGTTAAAAATATTTTTGATCTCTACAAATATCTTAAATTTTATTTTGTCCCTTTAAAAATTTTCAGCAAATTTTATTCTAAAATTTGTTTTATTTATTGAAATTAAAAAGTACACTTTCTCATATTAATAAAGAGAGAGTATATCTAAATGTCCCCGCTATGATTGTTCATGTAGACAGTTATGAAATCTCTTTTTAGATAATCCATTTTTTTCATTCCCATTGTCTGCCATCAAATAAGTTGACCCAAGCCTTAGCCAAATTGCCAAGTATTAAAATGCATGAATGCAGAATAGCCAAAAAATTTATTTTTCTATTTGGAAAACTCAATCATTCCCACTCATTTCGTATACTGTACAAAAGTATCATATAATCTGTATCGTAGTTCATCAAAAAATTACATATTACTATATTTCTTCGCATATAGTCTCGGTTAGTCTATCACTAGTAATCTAACAATGCAAACTTTACCTGTAATCCAATTTTACCACCTTCTGTCACAAGCTTAGCAGCAATTACCAACCAATGCCCGGGAGCATCATGCGGGCCGCGCAAAACCTCGCATGTCTCCACGTATTTAAGCATTTTACTAGAACGAACAGGCACGGGCGGACCATCCGGATAAACACCAGAGTTAAGGGCAGTTGGAGCAGCCTGTTTCTGTGTAGCAGTAACACTTTGTTGTGTGAATGAAAATGTTGTGCTCAGATTCGTGAAGAAAGACGATTTTCTAGAAGCTTCTGGTGCAGCAGCCCATTCGGTTTTCCTGATGCTGCAATTCGGTATGTGAGTGAAGAGAAGGCGCAAATGGAGCATATTCTTCGGCCAACTTCCTTTGCTAATGAGCTGAGCACCGGTGACAATATAAACACCGGTTGAATTCAGTTCGTGCAACCAGTTAGGGTCGTACTTAACCACAGAGGTGCACACGTGCGCGAATCTCTTGCATCTTATTGGTTCCGCGAATTGGTCACTGGATTCATCGTTGTCAGATCCTCGCCACATAGTTGTGGTCGTGGTTGAAGAGAGAGTCATTGTATTTGGAAGGCTTGAAAGATGATGTATATGTATTGCAAGTTTATCGCATTTCCTTCCCTCCAAGTATAATCGGAGACCAACCACAGGTTTTTGTTCGCTTACTACCTGATATAGTTTTATATTAAAATGCCATCATTAGCAATGAGTCATAAATCATAATGATAAAGCCTAAAAAGATGATAACTTGAGATCATGAATCATAAAGCATTATGTAAACTCGAATATTTTAAGAGTAAACTCGAACACATGTCATTAGCCTTAGGAGGGGGTTGGTTAAAGTTACCTGTGTAGAGTTGATATGAAGCTTTGGAGACATGAAACTAAATTGCAAGGGAGGAGAATAAGGTTTTTTCCTTTGATGCCTCAGAGGAAGCTCAGAAAACATGGGTGCCCATTCTCTGGGAATTTGAAACTCCAAGAAATATTGTAAGTCTTCCGGAGAGGGCTTATCTGCAATGAAAAAACAAATCAAATGAAGTGACGGGACCTTAAATAAGTTTTGATTTTAGAGCTTATCAAAAATACATTATGATTCAACCGGAGAGAGAAGAATTTACATCTTAAATATAAATTGATTGCGTGACTAAGATAGCCACTTCCAGGAATTGCGGTGAGAAGCGATGAAATAGGAACAAACTTGAAATGGATTGCTTCAGGACTAGAAGCCATTGTTTGGAGCCAACTTGAGTGATTGTGCTTAAACACGTCTCCTCCTCTTTTCGAGCAAATTATAGTGAGGCCCTATTCCATAAAAACAATACTTTAGAAACTTTATTCATTACTTCAAATTATAAAATGGCAAATATTTCTATTTTTCTGACTTACATCTTTGTTTGATGTTTCCGAAATACTTGTGAACTGCGTTGTGCTCGATTGCATCACACGGTTAAAAACTTCTGGAACCTAACAAAGATTGCATCAATAGGTAAGTAACATAGTATAGTATGTTAGTGGTCATGTTAGTATTTTTTGTTTCACCTGAGTTGAACCAACCCCGATCTTTTAACTCCTTCGACGTAATATTAAGTAAGAAATATACGTACTTTTTGCTTGTCTTCTAGTGTTGTCTTCCTCTCAAGTAGAGAAGGGCTTCTTAAATCTGAAAATAGAAAATCTCCCAAGTCTTCTAAATGTCTTCTGAGATCACTAGGAGGAACCTTGGAAGAATGTTTTTGTTTGACACATATTACATCTTGTCCCCCAACAGCCATGCCTACTATTATGTGTGTACCATATGTCACAATAAACCTGCCTAACTAAACTCATCAGCAACATTATACCAAATTATAAATCCAAAAATCATGCAACATTCATAATCGCAAAATGATCGATGCAGCATTGCGGTTGCTGGTTTCTTACCTGGACAAAGAAGCTGGATCCCATTGAGCTGGAACAGACTTTCTAACTTCCTCTTGCAGTTTCAGGTGTGAAGCACTTAAGTGCAAATAGTAAAGAGAAATGAAGTAACCATCAAAAGCAAGAGATTTAATCTCTTGCGCATCGCGAAACCAATCGCCACTCAAATCAAACACCGCGTTGAAATAGCCCGAAGGAATTTTTCCTTGTATGGCTGATTTCTGGTTAAGCATTTCAGACATCTGCAATAATTCCAAGACTATTTAAAACACAAACAGTAACAACAACATCAAGAAAAGAGAGCTGTCAAAAGAAAACAAGACAACACCTGATTGAATGGAAGAACATCGGATTTGAACCGAACACGATCACCTTTGTCGAATCGAATATCCTCGGAAACATCTGGAATGACAACTCCACCAGGAACCATAACATCTCTCTTGTTTACTTCATCAACCACCACTAACCTTCCACCATTTATCAATCCCTTTGCGAATTTCATTCGAAAATCACTTGTTAGATCAAAACCTTTACCAACACACTCCAACGCTCTCTTCTCCATTGGAAACATCATCAAACCACGCTCATCTTCCATTTTCACCAACTACAATAATTAAAATTCAATAACTTGTTATATCATTGATCACGTATGTATCAAATTGGTTGCCAAACGTGACTTACTGCCAGCGGTTGGTTTGACTATGGACCGGTTCTGGTAATTAATTTCAATGTCACATCGAACACTGATTTGATTTTCTCAAATTTATAATAAGAGGAAAAAAAAACAATAGTCAAAAAGTGTTACAATTATCCGAATAGAGCGGAGAAATTTGACAAAAGTCAATGAAAAAAATTGAATGGAAAAGTCAATAGATGTTGAAGAGGCAACAATATTAATTTTTGTTACAATTTCAAAAACATGAGTGTGTACTAGTATATCCAATCCAATGAAGCTTCGAGGAAGGAGGCGAAGTAATTAGGTACTGCAGACAAGGTTTGAAAATTTGTAAGCGACGGGAGTGCCACGCCGCAAAGTTAATAGATTTAAAGTTTAAAATTTTTAAGATTACGGTGCAAGAAACTCAAAAATAAATATTTCAAATATTCCTATAGTAAAAAAGCGTTGAATTTAAAGTATACTATCATTGTCAATGATATGTGAAACGAGACGGTATTCCATCTATGCAGTGGAATAATATTCTATAAAAAAATTATTTTTTAAATTAATTTCGGATATATATTTTCGAAAGCAAATATATCTTATAAAATTCAAAATATTAATTAATTTAAAAATATATTTTTAAAATATCTTAAAACATACCACATGCATTCTACTCTAAAAATAATATCGTTGTGAATGATGTGTGAAACGAAATTAATAAGAATCTGAGAAATTCTTATAATATGAAATATTATAGTTATAGTTAATTGGACTTTATTTTATTCTTTTAGGCCTTGTTATTGTAATAGGCTTTGTTGGTTTATATAAAGCATATTACATTTTCATTTTCTTATAGTATTCTTGTATGAGTACTGAACATACTAATTGCATATTACATTTTCATTTTCTTCTTCATTTCAATTTCCTTTTCTTGCCATGGCGGCACATCACCTTCTACATCATATGCTGCAATATTATATCAATAGACTATACCTTTAATATGTTCATCATCGTCTTCCCCTTCTGCTCTTGCTTCTAACTCGTTTTCTCTTTCCTTTTCATGGCTTCCGACGATGAAAATTCCTTTATTAAAGAAACCCCCACAAAACCTAATTCTCTCAAGAACGATCCACCGAATCCTATCTTGAACCCTCGTAATTCCTTTTATCTTCATCCCAGTGAGAACCTAGGCGCCACTATCGTCGCTCCACCTTTGGATGACAACAAATATCACAATTTGAGCAAATTGATGCGACGAGCTTTGACCTCCAAAAACAAGCTTTCATTCATCAATGGTAATCTTCTCAAACCTGTTGTATCTGATCATAACTATGAGCTTTGAGATCATGCAAACAGGGTGGTTCTCTCTTAAATTAATCGCACACTTTCCGCGCATATCGCACATAGTACTATATGCTTTGATTCTGCTTTTGATCTTTGGGAGGACCTTCGAGAAAGATTTACTAAAGGTAATCATTTTCGCTTCTCTGATCTTCTCCGTGATTTTCATTCTATTCAACAAGGTGATAAATCTTTATCCACCTATTTTACTGATCTTAAGATTCTTTGGGATGAATTAGAGGATTTAAGTCTTACCCCTTCTTGCACTTGCCTCATTCCTTGTACTTGCGATTTGGCCAAAAATGTGCGCAATTTTAAAAATATGGAATATGTCACCTGTTTCTTGAAAGGTTTAAGCAGAACTACCATAGTATTCGCACCCAGATACTGCTCCTTAACCCTTTACCAAGCATTACCCATGTGTACTCTTTCATTGCTTAGCAACAAGTTAATTCCTCAGTTGCCCTTACACCTACATCTACCATTCTTTTTGCCAATAATACTAACCTTAGAAGTAAAAGTAAAGCCACCTCCAAAACCTCTCTATGTTGTGCACCAACTGTCACAAAACCAACCATACAGTGGAAACCTGTTATTTCAAGCATGGATTTCCACCTGGCTATAGGAACAAGAATTCTAAGTCTTCATCAGAGTAAAAGAATTCTCCTACTGCTGACAAAGACCAAGCTATCTCCAAAAAGGATTATCAACATCTTTTTATGCTTCTTCAATATTCCAAAAAGAATCACACACACCTCAAGAATGACAAGGCTTTCAATCCTGAAAAGGGAGTAATCTCAGATATTGTTCATTTAGGTAGTTGTTGGCTCCTAATTTTCGACGCTAGTCGAGACCGGAGCTATCTTATGTCAAAATTATCAATACTTGGTATGTGAGAGGGTTTCGACCCAATCAAGGAAAGCTTCAAGTCGAAGGAAGATGGACCAAGGTGCCAAAAAACGCTAAGTGTTGGAAAATGCTCGACGAAGACCATGCTAAGGAAAACACGAAGACGGTTTCGCCAAATTGGAGGGAATTACCAAATATTCAAAATTCAAATCAAGCAAAAGAGAACGTGTGAGCGGTTTGAATAGCAAAGAAACGCCAAAAGAACATGTTAAGAAGTCTCAACCGCCATGTAGTAGTTATTCTATTGCACTATAAATAGGTGTAAATTTTATGTAATAAGGGTGTTCATTCATTTTTGTACTAGTTCATACAACTCAAAGTACCCGCGTGTAGAGAAACGATTTAACGAGAATGTACGTGATACAACACCAAATCCTTTCTTATCAATGCAATTTATCTTTACAACTTCCTTGCCACTTTTAAACTTTCGGTTTTACATTTAAACTGCTCTTTACAATTCTGCTACACATTTACTTTTCAAAGATCCCCTAGTCGAACGCGGAGTTCTGATTAGAGTTATTTTCCAAGCAATTTACTTACATGCATTTTTATCTTCAAAAGTCATTTATTTCTCCAAGGAATTACAGTTGAACGTGGAGTTTGGCAGTAGTCTCTTCGCCTTTACATTACAGTTGTTATTTCTAAAGCCCTTACTCTCGACTTTACCTTTCAAAGCCTTTATTTTCGACTTTGCTTTTAAAGCCTTTACATCATCACACTTTACATTCTTGACCTTTTTTACATACTTAGCACATGTCATAGGATTTAGTATGGTCGATCCTGCAAGTTAAGTCAATTGTATCTTGAATTGATAGACCAACGGTTGTTTACCAAAATTCACAGTAAACAGTAGTTCCCTTCAAAATTATTCTATGTGGATTCTGGATTCTTGGGCATCCCGTCATGTTTGCCATCATATCCAATGTTTTTCCAATATATTTACTATTAATCCTGTCCATATTTATCTTTTTAATGTCACTTGTATTACTGCTCATTATTCGGGTACTGTCATTCTTAATAATTTCCTGCACTTGCATCATGTTTTCTACATTCCTGCATTTAAATTCAGCTTGATCTCCATCTCTAGACTCTGTCATGATTCTAATTATAGGATTTCTTTCTCACACAACTCCTGCTATATTCAGGATGTGTCTACCAAGCGGATGATCGGACAAGTGAATCTGCATAACAACCTTTACATTCTTCATAAACACTATGTGCACACTTTCACTTATGCTAATACTTGTAATAATGCTAGTGTTCTAGACTGGGGCGAGGCTTAGCCCACAATCGGACAGGTCCAAACCCCATTGAGGTTGGGCCCAATAGGACCACGTTGTCGAGCTGGGGCCCGGAGGCACAACTCTCATCCGAGCAGGGCGAATGCCCTCATCGGCCGAGCAGAACCCTGGTTGCCGACCATCCAGCCTCGCCTCTCCTCATCGTCGGCCAGGACCCTCACGTCCGACCAGGTGGCCACGTCATAAGGTAACTCCCCACCTCCGGAAGATACGGTATTCCTACTTCCGGATAGTGCGGAGCAGTTACGCTAGGGAGTAGACCACGTGCTGGTCTCCGCGATGCCATATCAGTCCTAGTAGTTGCCAACATTGGGCCTGGCAGCCCAACCCAGTGCTAGGCAACCGTTGACCCTGCGCTGGGGTCTCACTATAAATACCCTATTCACTAGAGGGTCGGGTAACTTAATTTTCTTACTCTCTCTCTGTACTTGCTTCCACTCTGTCCGTCACTTACTTTGGCATCGGAGTGTGTTTCAGGTACACCTCATCCTCCTCTACAACACCCTGGTGAGCAGCATTCAAATCTTCGACGCGTGGAAGATCGTTGATCCCTTCTGGTCAGGTACGATCAGCTAGCATTAAAGATCCTGAAACTTTAGATACTTCCTTATGGTATCATCGTTTAAACCATCCCTCAAATGAGGTTTTACATACTATGTCTAAGCAATTTCCTGTTATCAGATATCATAAGACTTCTAATAATTGCTTTGACTTAGTACATATGAACATATGGGTCCTATTTTTATTGCTTCAATGGATGATTTTAGGTCTTTTTTAACTATTGTTGAGGATTTTTATAAATATACTTGGACTTTCCTCATGACTAACAAATCTGGCACTAGATTTCACATTAAGAATTTTGTCTCTTATTGCCATACTCAATTTTCTTGCAAAATTAAAGTCATTATGAGTGATAATGGTGATGAATTTCTCATGCCTTCTTATTATGATTCTCTTGGCATTATACACCAAAGGAGTTGTGTTGAAACACCTCAACAAAACTCTATTGTAGAAAGAAAATATCGACACTTACTTAATGTTACTAGATCTCTTTTGTTTCATGTCAATCTCCCTATATGTTTTTGGTTCTTTTCCCTTAGCCATGCCACTGATTTAGTCAACAGAATCTGTAGCCCCACCATTCAAAATCATACACCCTATGAGCTTCTCTTCAAAACACATCCTTCATACACCAATCTCAAAACTTTTGGTTGCCTTAGATATGCCTATACCCTTCTTAGAAATAGAGATAAATTGGATCCTATGGCCACCAAATGTCTCTTCCTTGGATTCACTATGGGCAATAAAGGTGACCTCTTATTTGATCTTCACAATATATCCATTTTCACTTTAAGGAATTGTGTTTTCCATGAAAATATATTTCCTTACACATCATCTTCCACTCAGCCCCCACATCCTGACCCTTCTTCAACTACAGACACATCTCTTCCTTCCTTTCTCTTTGATCCCATAGTTTCCATAGATTTTTCCACCCAACCCACACCTGATATTGCTGAAACTGTCAGTTCCCCTACCAATAATACTACCATACCTTTACCTCTTGACACTCAACCTAACTTACCTCATAATCATATTTCACCCAATACACCTCAATCCTCTTCTTCCACACAACCTCTTCCTTCACAATCATTTATCTTTGGACGAATTTTATAAAAGTCAAAATATTAATTAATTTGGAGATGCATCTCCGAAATATTTTAAAATATACATCATGCATCTCACTCTAAAAAGGTCGATTGTACACGTTTATTATTTCAAGGAAGCATCTTTGTTTAGGATTTACGAAGATACATCTTCGTAACATATCAGAACAGTGCATGTTATGTTTTGTTTATGTTTATTCAAATGAAAATTTATAAACGTTATGTACCATGTTATGTGACGAGATTTAAACCATACAATCATTATGCAAAAAATGACATATGTATAAATTCAGATGGTCAAAAAATAATATATATATATATATATATATATATATATATATATATATATATATATATATATATATATATATATATATATATATATATATATATATATATATATATATATATATATATATATATATATATATATATATATATATATATATATATATATATATATATATATATATATATATATATATATATATATATATATATATATATATATAAAATCAAAATGCATGATAAAGTAGCAAGAAGTGAAAATAAAATACAATCCATAATGAATTCAAAGTACAAGCACTATATACTACTGCGTATGTCGGAGTACATATGCTCTGCTTCATCTGCCTCATCGAGTTCCTCGGCCTTTAATACCCCTGTCCTCTGTCATTGTCTCTAGTACATTAATGTCTCTCGTGCCTCCGTTATAATGGCATCTAGGATTTTCCTCACATTAGACCCATAAGAAAAGATACCTCTATAGATGTCTGTTTGCGCAATCTCCACTATGTAACAACGTCTATGTAAGACATCATGAGCATGGTTTAACTGTGTCTGCTCCTCCTCTAATATCTCCTAATGAATTGACCTCGGTGGATCTTCTAGAGCAGCATCCGCCAAAGATAAAATTTACCATCAGAGGTGAATACATATATATATTCCTGTATTCTGTCTAGAAAGAATACAGAGATGTATCTTCTGATCAATTTATGTCAAAATAAGAATGACTCAATTTAAAATACATGGAGTACGTATATGATAAATACGAAAGTGTATCTTCAGATTAATTTCAAATAAAAAAGAAAAATGTGTTCATTTACGCATGTATTTATTGTGAAAATATATGGTAGAAGTCAACTAATCTATTTAGGAACATTTGATTTCTTTCTAGTGACAAAAAGTCAACTTCTTTTTTAACTTTTACGTGAATTAAACTTGCGTTTACATACATTCAGAAAAATTCTTAGATGGAAACAACTATAAGTAATTTTACATACAATCAATCACAATTTTTTATTAATTAAAAATAAAAATAAAATTTTCTCTTTCCTTCATAAACATAACCACCTTATAAATTCAATTTAAAAACAAATTAAATTTTAAATAAAATTTTAAATTCTCTCAATTCTTATTAAATATTTTTTAAAATATAAATTTAGATATATTTTAATGCAAGTATTTCTCTCCCGTCCGTTATAGAATTAATTTATTTTATTTAGAAGAAAAAGTGTAGTAATGGTTTATATCTATATTTATATTTTTGTATTGGAACACACCTATATCTATATTTTTGAAAACAACCAATAAAAAGAAAAAAATATATATTTTAAATTTTATTTTATTTTTAATTAGAATTATAGGGTGGTGATTATTATGTAGGAAAAAAAATTATTTTTAATTTTTAATTAATAAAATATAAAAAAATTATACTGTCAATCAATAACGATCATAATTTTTGTTAAATCATATTAAAAATTTTAAATTAATCATATAGTATAAAAAAAAATAATATATTTTCATTAAATGATAGTGTAAAATATTTTTATTAATATATAACAATTAAATGCATAAAAAAATCTTATTAGTTATTTGTAAAAATACATGTTATGTTCTTTCCTATACTCGGTTTATATTACGTCTATCTATATCGCATAGTCATCTTCAATTTGTGAATATCTCGCCACGTCAAGTAGTTGCATAACCACGCGTAAAGTTGCATGTTTGCAATGCTGTCATCCTATAACAACTCCAAAATCACACTTCCACAGTCATGCATATATTTATCTACTCTTCAATCTAACAAACATTACACACAAAAATGTCGAGCAATTATGGCCAACCTCGTGTGCCCGGCGAACCAACCGACACCACCACCTCCGTCCTTGAGACCGTCACATCTACTGTCCAAGGTTTCGGTCCCATCAACAAAATCCACCAACACCTTTGCGCGTAATTTCCTCCTTCCCTATACTATATACACTTTTATCTTTTAATAAATGATAAAAGTTAATGATAACTTCGTTTGTAGGTTTCATTTTTACTCGCACGACATGACACGGCAAGTGGAGGCGCACCACTACTGCGGGCACCAAAACGAGGAAATGAGGCAGTGTCTTATCTACGACAGCTCCGAAAAGAATGCTAGACTTATAGGGCTGGAGTACATCATCTCTGAGAATCTCTTTTTGACTCTTCCTGACGAGGAGAAGCCTCTGTGGCACTCTCATTTGTATGAGGTAAAGAGTGGTTACCTCTTCATGCCAAATGTGCCTTCTCCCATTGAACACAGAGACATGGAGAAAGTTTGCAAGACTTATGGTAAAGTTTTTCATTTCTGGCAAATTGATAGAGGTGATCAACTTCCACTTGGGATACCTCAACTCATGATGGCTCTTACAAGAGATGGACAAATCTATGATCATCTTGTCCAAGGCTGTGTGGAGCGTATGGGGATAGACTTTGAGAAGGAGAGAAAGAGTAGGGAGTATATGACTGGGCCAACACATGGGATTCATCCATTGGCTAATGGGGGAGGGAAGGGTCTTGAGACAAGACTCAGGGAGGTTGAGCTTAAGAATGATTCACCTCCTCCTTATGCCGCTCGGGCCTTTGTTTGATTTCAACATAGAACATGTTGTGTAATAAAAATAATAATTCATAGGGGACAGACACCTTATGATAGAATAATAAGCTGATAATATTGTTATTATCATTTGAATCTTAAGGTATCAGGATTTCTGAATGATATAAACTAAGACAAATTGTCTATAAAACGCAGTGTTATTACAATTGAATATTTTGGGAGGTTAAATGAAACACGACTTCATTTTAAGGGGGTATATCGGATGTGAAAACGTTTTTTTACACGGTTTTGAAAACAGCTACGGCAGAAATGAATTGCAGAATAGTTTGCTTCTTTTTTTTAAGACGTTTAGTAGTACAGTTTTTTAACTATTATGACGCTCTTTTTTTTAACTATTATGATGCTCTTTTTTTAAGACTTTCGTAGTACCGTTTAAAATTAAGTATTTTAACTATTATGACGCCTTCAAGAAAAACACAGTTAAGTTCAATTGCACATAATTACGATAGGTGTAGTTTTAGAGATACAAGAAAATGCCTTCAAGAAAAAAACAGTTCAGGTCAATTACACGAACGATAGGTGTAGTTTTAAGAGATATAAGAAAAATCAATTGTGATTTTTTTGATGGTGCAGATCACTTGGAAAAAATAATTATAAAAGAAGTTGATAATAAAAAAGAATTATATAAGAAGTGAATATAGAAGTTGATAATAAAAAAGAAAATTATATAAGAAGTGAATATGAGAGAGAAGAGAGAGATTTTGGATAAAAATATAAAAAGAATATATATAAAAAAAGAAAATTATATAAGAAGTGAATAATATAAAAAGAAAATTATATAAGAAGGGAATATGAGAGAGAAGAGAGAGATTTTGGATTGTGAAATTTGATGTAAATTGTAAGGAATATAAATTTGTTGTTATTTATAGCTGAGAATTTAATCTTAATGGAGAAAAAATTGTGGGGGGAAATGTGGGAGAGTGGAATCGGATCAATTAAGATTAATTGTTATTCACTTGGTTAACATTGGTTGACGTTATGGAGGACAAAAGAGAATTAGGTTTTTGTATAGGACATGTCATCTTTATATTAATTAATTAATTAAAGATATTTAATTAATTTTTCACTCTTTTATTAAATTGGGTAGCCTTTAGGATTCAACCCAAATTTATCCACTTTAAGCACTAATATGTATTCCTTTTTATATAAGATTACCATGAATCTTTTTAAATTCATTTTCATTCATATTAGTTCTTGTAAAATTTGTTGGAATTCAATTACAATCTATGGAGAATTTCTAATCAATCTTAATGAATAAAATTGTTATCAATCACGCAATGACAATGAAAAGATGTTGAGAAAGAAAAAAAAATAACGTTGGAGAAGAAGAATATTTTCTGTAGAGTTTCTCTCTGCCCACAACCTATGAAAAAACTTCTTTATTCACTTGCAACTGAAAATTTTGTGAATAAAATGTTATGAGTTATGAGAGAGTTTGCAAAATAAGGGTTACTCCTTATTTATAGATTTATGTTAGCTTACACTCTAAGACAAAGCACAAATCTATAAAAGTCCAAAATAGTTAACACTATTAAAATAAGTCTAAGTTAAAATCCTGTGTGAAGCAACCTGCTTCGACACTTCGACGCATTAATACAACTCGACACATAGATATTTCGACACAAAGAATTGCATTCTTAACACACCACCTAATTCATTGTGTCTAAACTATCTATATTCATCATAGCTCTTAGTCTTCTGAATACTTCGACCTGCACTCTCTTCGTCATGATGTCTGCAATCTGATTCTCAGTTCTGCAGTGTTCCAAGTTCATTTTCTCTTCTGCTACCTGCTCTCGAAGATAATGGAACCTCATTTCGATGTATTTGCTTCAACCATGTGCTATCGGATTCTTCGTCAGATTGATAGTTGACATGTTTTCGATCTTCATGGTAATTGCTCCATGATTCTTTGTTCTAATCTCTTCGACCAGGCTCACCATCCATGTTACTTTACATGCACAAAGAGAAGCAACTATGTACTATGCTTCACATGACGACAATGTCACAACTAGCTCCTTTCTTGAACTCCAAGCAAATGATGCACCACCAAGCATAAACACATAGTCAGTTGTGGATTTTCTATCTGCATCATCACTACACCAACTTGAATCAGTGTATCTCACTATCTTGCATTCTTTTCCTTCATCAGCTGCAAGAAAAAAATGTCATAGTCGAGAGTTCCTTTCAGATATTTTAGTATCCTCTTTGTCACTGTTAGGTGTGATACCTTTGGTTTCTGTATGAATTTACTTACCATACACACACTGTATGCTAAGTCAGGCCTTGTGTGACAAAGCTATCGAAGTGACCCAATAAGTCTTCTATATTGGGTTGGGTTGACATCATCTGAATCTGAATCTTTCGACAGTTGCAATCTGCTCTCAGCTGGATTCGAAGTTGGATTGCAATTTTGCATCTCAAATCTCTTGAGTATTTCTCCTGCATATCTTCTTTGGTACATCATGAAACATCTACTACTCTTGTAGAATTCGATGCCAAGGAAATGTGAGAGATTTTCCAAGTCTGATATTTCAAACTTCTCATTTAGATCATGTTTGAAATCTTCGATCTCCTTCTTGCAACTTCCTGTTATCAACAGATCATCGATATAGAGACATAGTATAAGCAATTCACTATTGCTTCTCCTTACATATACTTCATACTCGGCCGTTCACTTCACAAATTTCTTCTCCCTTAGAAAATTGTCGATCGTGTTATTCCAAGCTCTTAAAGCTTGCTTAAGTTCATATAAGACTTTATGCATCCTGTACACTTTTCTTTCTTCGCCTTGTCTCATAAGCTCAATTGGTTGTGCAACATAAACTTTTTCGTCTAAGGGACCATTCAGGAATGCATATTACACATCCATCTGACATGTGTTCCAATTGTTCATGTTTTCTAGACCAACAACCAACCTGATTGTTTCGATCCTTGTAACAGGTGCAAGAACTCCATCAAAGTCGATTCCTTCCTTCTGAAGAAATCCTTCCGCTAAAAGTTTTGCCTTATGTCGAGTTACCTCTCCTTTAGGATTCATTTTCACCTTGTAAACTCATTTCACATCAATTTCCTTCTTGCCTTGAGGTAATTCGGCAAGCGACCAGGTGTTGATGACTTCGATAGACTCTAACTCTTCATTCATTGCTTTCACCCACTTTGAATCTTTTAATGCCTCAACTACATTGACTAGTTAGACATCTACATAAAAAGTATAGTGTACCAGCTCACCTTCTTCATCGACCACACCATCTAATTTAATCACACATTCTTGCAACCTTGCAATGTGTCTTATTCGTCGAGGTCTGCTTGGGCCTGCTTCACCTCTGACTTCTTCTTGTCGAACTTCTCATTTGACTTCTCTAGCTGGTTCTTCACATAAGATTCTCACTTGGTCATTCTTAACATTCTCAGTCCAATCCCATTCCTTAAGCTCATTTATGATCACGTCCCTGTTGATCACTACTTGCTTGTTCACTGGGTCAAACAACTTGTATCCTCCAGTCGAATGATGTCCTATTAGGATCATTTGATTCGACTTATCATCAAACTTTCTTCTCAACTGATCTGGAACATGTTTATGTGCTATAGATCAAAACACCTTCAAGTGACTTAGGCTAGGCTTGACACCAAACTAATATTTTTCTGGCGTAATTCCTTCTAGCTTCTTCGTCGAACATTTATTTAAGATGTATGTTGCAGGCGACACAACTTCTTCCCATAATTCTTTGGGTAGATACTTCCCTTTCAACATACTTCTCACCATATTCAAGATGGTTATATTCTTCCTTTCTGCAGTTCCATTCTGTTGTAGAGTGTAGGGTGGCACCACCTCATGCATAATCCTTTCTTTCTCACATAATGCATAGAAATCTTTTGACACATACTCTCCACCACCATCAATTCTCAGAATCTTTAGCTTTCGACCACTCTGTCTTTCAACCATAGATTTGAATTTGGCAAATACCTCAATCACTTCACTTTTCTTCTTAATCAGGTAAGTCCACAGTTTTTGATTGAAATCATCTATGAACGTAAAAAAGTATATGTTACCTCCAATCGAATTAACCTGGATAAGACCACATACATCAGAGTATATGACTTCGAGAATTGCCTTCGACTTGCTTCCTGCATCCTTGTTGAAGTTATTCTTGTTATGTTTTGCCTGAACACATTCTTTACATACTTTGCTTGGTAACCTGAAACTATATTTCTTCTCTTCAAATCTCTGATGCCTTTAAAATTGAGATGGCCAAGTCGATAATGCCATATCCATTCATCTCTGCTGGCTGCAATTGTAAAGCACTTATGCTCCATCACATTAAGTTCGATCTTGAAGGTTATATTCTAAGAAATATGAGCCTTCGAGATTAACCTTCCTCTTGAGTCGAGAACTCTCATCATCTTGTCTTTGATTGACACCATGTAGTTCTTTTTAACCAACTGCCATATACTAAGCAAATTACTCTTCATGCCTGGTATGTACTATAAATTGGAAATTGTTGACCTCTTGCCATCTTTCCTCATAATCAAAACATCACCAATACCTTCAGCTGCTAGAGTATTGTCATTTGCAAATTTCACCATATTCTTCATTGAGGGCTTCATGTTGACAAACCAATCTTTCCTACCATTCATGTGTGATGAGCATCCTAAGTCCAAGTACCATTGGTCCTGGAATATTTCTTCATTTCTTGTTGTCACCATCAGCAACATCTCATCTTCTTCATGTTTTGCCATCTTTGCATCAGTTTCTTGATTCTTCTTCTTTTCTCGACACTCACTAAAAAAGTGATCATACATCTAACAATTGTAACACTGAATGTGACTTTTGTCAAGTTTTCAACCACCACCTATTCCTCTACCTGCAACATCACCTCTTGGGTTGCCTTGGTTCCAGTGTTTTCTCTGATTTGATCAGTTTCCTTCCTGCTGATTTTGACCAGTTGAATTGTTGTAGCCTCTTCTACCTTTGTTGCCATTCAATCTTTTTTTTTTGCCTTTCTTTTCTTTTTTTGACTGCGCTTGCAAAGCCATATTACTCTTCGACTTTCCTGCAGCTCTTTCACCCATCTTTTGTTCATGAGACTCAAGCGTCCCTTGAAGCTCTTCCTTCATCAATACTGACAAGTCTTTCGACTCTTCTATGGCTACTACCACATGGTCAAACTTTGGAGCCAATGACCTCAAGATCTTTGTAACAACTAATCTTGATGTCAAAACTTCTCCACATACCTTGATTTGATTCACCAGTTTAGCAACTCTAGTGAAGAAATATGTTATACTTTCACTTTCTTCCATCTGAAGAAATTCATAGGTTCTCTTGTGAGTTTGTAGCATCACCTTTTTCACCTTCTCTGCTCCTCCAAACGACTTCTCCAGAATTTCCCACACTTTCTTCGTTGATTCTACATCACGAACCTTTTCAAAGTTATCTAGATCAACATATTGGTGGATTATAAAGAGAGCTTTATAATCTTTCTTCTTCAATT
Organism: Lathyrus sativus; assembly: GCA_963859935.3. NCBI lineage: Eukaryota > Viridiplantae > Streptophyta > Magnoliopsida > Fabales > Fabaceae > Lathyrus > Lathyrus sativus. The sequence continues at coordinate 490,354,818 of OZ012739.1, read as the reverse complement.
CTTTGTGTGCAGCATTTTCTTGACCCGTCGAGTTTTCTACAAGCGGTGTTATTCCTTCCTTCACAAGATCCCAAAGATCTTGATAACAAAAAACGACCTTAATCTTCTTACACCAATTCTCATAATTATCTTTCTTAAGAATCGAAAGGTTCGCCGAAAAGTTCCCGTTTGGATGATTCATCGCCATCACAGTTTTGCTTTCTTGAATTGCAACCAGAGTTCTAGATACCAGATGTTGAAATTCAACCACAACCTACGAAGAATTCCTAATAAATCTTGATGAACAAGATTGTTATCAATCACGCAATGAAAATGAAAAAAAAAGGTTGAGAAAGAAAGAAAAAAATAACGTTGGAGAAGAAGAATATTTTCTACAGAATTTCTCTCTGCCAACAACTTGTGGAAAAACTTTATTCACTTGCAACTACAAATTCTGTAAATACAATGTTATGAGTTATGAGAGAGTTTACAAAATAAGAGTTACTCCCAATTTATATATTTAGGTTAGATTGCACCCTAAGCCAAATCCCAAAACTATAAAGCCCAAAATAGTTAACACTACTAAAATAAGCCTAAGTCAAAATCCTGTGTGAAGCAACCTGCTCCGACACTTCGACACACTAATACAACTCGACACATAGATATTCGACACAAAGAATTACATTCTTAAAAAAATCTGGTGTGAATTATCAAGTGATAGGAAGGACGTTATTTATAGCTGAGGATCCAACCCGAATGGAGAAAAAATGTAGGAGAAAAATATGGAAGATTGGAACCGGCCCAGACAAGACTATTTGTTATCAACTTGGTCAACAAGTCATTTGTTGACTTTTTAAGGGCAAGCAAACCCAATCAGAACTAAGTTTCTGTAGAGAACACGCCACCTTCGTATTAATTAATTAATTACTTTTTTATCAACTCGGGTTTAAAAAATTAATTTTTGGTTACAATTTCAAAAACATGAGCGCGTACTAGTATATGAAATCCAATGAAGCTTCGAGGAAGGAGGTGAAGTAATTAAGTACTGCAAAAAAGGTTTGAAAATTTGTAAGCGAAGTGAGTGCCACGCCGCAAAGTTAATAGATTTATGTTGCAGGCGACACAACTTCTTCCCATAATTCTTTGGGTAGATACTTCCCTTTCAACATACTTCTCACCATATTCATGATGGTTCTATTCTTCCTTTCTGCAGTTCCATTCTGTTGTAGAGTGTAGGGTGGCACCACCTCATGCACAATCCCTTCTTTCTCACATAATGCATAGAAATATTTCGACACATACTCTCCACCACCATCAATTCTCATAATCTTTAGCTTTCGACCACTCTGTCTTTCAACCATAGATTTGAATTTGGCAAATACCTCGATCACTTCACTTTTCTTCTTGATCAGGTAAGTCCACAGTTTTCGACTGAAATCATCTATGAACGTGAAAAAGTATATGTTACCTCCAATCGAATTAACCTGGATAGGACCACATACATCAGAGTATATGACTTCTAGAATTGCCTTCGACTTGCTTCCTGCATCCTTGCTGAAGCTATTCTTGCTCTATTTTGCCTGAACACATTCTTTACATACTTCGTTTGCTTTATCATATCCCCATTCAAAAAATTGTACCCTCATTCCTATAACGTGTAAATATTTACCAATTTCCTAACTCAAGAATAAAATCTACACTTTCCAAAAAGAACAAAAATAAACTCGATCCAGCGTCGAGCAATTTTCATAAAAATCAAACCATTTCAATATCACTTCAATAATCATTTTCAAACCAAACTCATCCTATCTCATTTCAATCTCGAGCCATTCTTCATAATTCATTCAACAACAATCAATACCCTTGATCCAACATCAAATGGTATTTTCTCAATAAACTTAAAAACACTTTTAAAATATGATGAGAATTACGCGCCACGAGCCTTAAGTAGTGGAGAAGGAGTAAGAATGGAACTTTCCTACCCTCACTTTGAGTATTTTGAACACAAGACGCTTGGCTTGGTTGTTTGAAATATTCGCCTCCACTTATAGTATTTAGTGCAATTTGAATAAAAAACAACATTCTTTTCAAAACCCTAAAATCAACATCAACACATCAAACCTATCTTTTCTCACCCCGGGCGATCAAAGCTAATCTAACCTATCTTTTCTCGCCCCCTTGTGATTGAAACCTTTCAAAACCTAATTACTAGCCTTCGTGCGATCAAACACCTTTTTACAAAAGAATATTGTTTAGTCCCTTGTAACGCGCATGAAAACTAGTTCTTAAGTCTTCCCCCGAGAGTAGACAAGTCAAAGTTTAGTCGTTAGAATGCAATCTAAACACTTATTCATTAAAAAAACATAAACCAACAAACCATAGTCCCCCCGAACTACGGAGCTTTGATTTCCTCATTGCACCATTAGGATACATAGGCACAAGATTGGGAGATCCTAGCGAGAAACCATTTTCTTTTTTCCTCCTAAGTTCCCCGAACTACGGAGCTCTGATTTCCTTATTTCACCGTGAGGATATGTAGGCACAGGATTGCAAGATCCTGGCAAGCAACCTGTTTCTTTCTTCATCCTTAGTTCCCCGAACTACAGACCTCTGATTCCTCATTTCACAATGAGGATATATAGGCATGAGGGCCACAATCCTTGGCGATCCCACTAATGAAAAACCTCCTTTTTTCCCCTTTTGAGGTTTCCTTTCTTTTCTGTTTTTAATCTTTTTACCATTTGAAGAAAGCAAATAAACATGAGCTAACATTCAAATCACAAATTTAACTAAGAGGTTCCCATTGAGTACAACAGACGTGAGGGGTGATAATACCTTCCCCTTGCGTAACTGACTCTCGAACCCAAATATGGTTACGACGGCCATTATTCTATTTTTAAAGGTTTTATCGATACTTTTCTATTCCTTCATTGGAATAAATAAAGTTCGGTAGCGACTATGTTCGAACTATTTTTTTTCTGCGACCCTCGTGAAGGATCCTATTTTTAAATGTACGACATCAAGATCCAAGCTCAAGCCCAAATCATACTGAACCAAGCCGAGTTGGACAGATGGACTACGAAGGGGCGTGTGCGTGTATGATGGTGGCTTGTGGTGTGTCCTCATTCCTTTTCAAATTTGGATACTCTTTGGGGCCCAACCTAATTTTACCACTTGAAATATATAATCACTACCGATATATGTTGTCCTTTCTTTGTGGGGATAAAATTAATCTTTCCAAACTCATGTCTATTCATTCTAGCTCTTACTTGTGCCCATTTATTTCCAATTTAATGTCAATAAATTCTTCCAAGTTTCCACTCCAAATTTCATCATTCCGAGAATTCTAACAATCCCCCACTTTAATTTAAAAATTTGATTTTAGAAGTAACGTCAAACGTTTCTAAGACTGTGCATAAGCAAATGTGTCTACGACTTGAGCTTCTGCGTAGCGGGTAAGATTCTGATTCAACAAGAGTAACACAATTGTCTTGAACTATACCTCATACATCAAACTCACACACAACCTTTTCTTAAGGTGTATTTAATAGCTTGTACTTTAATTTCCTTGCACGTGTATCCCAGTTTAGTGAAGGCTCTAAGAATTTTGTCTCAAAATTCCATAAAAAGCGACTTAAGTTCCACAATCACATAGGTGAATTTATCAAGAGTACTCTTGTATCCTAGGTACTCCCTCATACAGAGTATGGATATCATTAAGAGTTTGTATTATCTCATCCTCTTATCGCTTCAGGATTCATGTTTTTATAATTTACTCTAGCATGATCACCTTATATTGCTCACAACTTATTTTTACCCATTTAACCTATTTCTTGGGATCTCCAGTCATTTAGGCAGGATTACCATCATGAGAAACTCATTTTTCTATAGGTATTAGTCCCATCTTATTGGATGTATTATAGACTTTCTCTCTAGCTAATGCTTTCGTCAAAGGATCGGCTAAATTTTCATATGCACATATATGATCCACTCTTACAACTCCTTTAGAGACGAAGACTCTAACAATGTTATGATTTCTTATAATTTAACGTTATTTACCATTAAAATAATGGTTCTTAACTTTTGCATTAGTCGTGGTACTATCATAGTGGATCAACATAGCTGACATAGTTTTTTTCTCACACAGGGATCTCATCTCAAATAGCAAGCATCTTAACCAACTTGCTTTTTCATTATCAATCACTAGTGTTATCATCTCAGAATCCATCATGGACTGAGCCAGGATAGTCTATTTCTTTATTTTCAAGATACAACTCCTCCAGCTATATTGAATATATAGACATTAGTTGCTTTGAAATCATTTGATAAGGTATGCCAAATATGTATCATTGTATCCTTCAAGTACAATAGTAAATCTCTGATAATGAAAATCGAGATTCACAATATTTTTAAGATACCACATGACTCAATATCTTGCCAATGCTCGTTACTCGGTTTACTAGTAAACCTGCACATCAATCCTACGACATATGTAATTTCGGGTCTAGTACAATCAGTGGTAACCTAAGACTGTCAATGATGCTCGCATACTCTATTTTTCTGACATTTTCACTAGTGTTCTTAAACAGGTTCATACTTGGATCATATGGTGTGCTCGTAGGTCTACAGTCAAAGTACTTATATTTCTTTAAGATCTTTTCCACACAGTGTGATTGATCCAAATAAATTTCTTACTCGCTTCTCGTGAACTTGATACCAAGAACCACACTTGCTTCTCTGAGGTCTTTCATATCAATTTTTTTGCGCAACAATGATTTCACATCAATAACGATATGAAAGTTTGATCCAAATATGACTAGATCGTATACATAGATACATATGATAGTGCAAACGTGATTCTCAGTTTTCTAATAAACACATTTGTCACTTTCATTCACTTTGTACCCATTCAATATCATTAAGTTATCAAACATTTCATGTCATTTATTTGGAGCTTGTTTTAGACCATACAAAGACTTATCTAACTTACGAACCTTGTTTTCTTGTCCATGAATCATAAATCATTCTGGTTCGTCCATATATATTTCTTCTTCTAAGTCACCATTTAAAAAAAATTATTTACATCCATTTTGTGTACTATTAAGTTATAAATAGCATAATTAAAATTATCACCCTAATGGATGTAATCCTAGTGACTGGAGAAAATGTGTCGAAGAAACATATATTTTCTATTTTCCTAAAACCTTTGGCTACAAGGCGAGCTTTGTACTTATCAACAGTTCCATCAGGTTTTAGTTTCACTTTCAAAACTCATTTACAACTGATTTATTTGCAACCAGAAGGCAAGTTTACTAAGTGTCATGTTCTGATAGATTTTAGAGAATCTATTTCATCGTTAATAGCTTCATGCTATAAATCTACACCCAGAGATGACAAGGTTTCTTGAAGATTTTTTTTATCATCCTCTACTGTATAGGACGCATAATTATGCCCATAGTATTTAGCAAATCTTACTCGTTTACTTCGTCAAAGTTATGTTTCTACTTCGTTATTCCCTTCAGTGCTTCTTATCATAGGAATGTGATTCAATTCAGTTCCCCCACTATTTCTCGATTTGTAAGCAAATTTTGTTTTCTTAGAGTTTAACATCATTAGATTTTATTATCGCTTTAGCATTTAGGACATAGTACCTATATGTTTTACTATTTGCCGCATTCTCAATGAATACATATTCATAGGCTTTACTAGTGAGTTTGACTCAGTTTGTATCCAGAATTCTGACATAAGCCAGACAGCCCCAAGTTCTTAAATAAGAGAAGTTTTATTGTCTTTTGTTTAATATATCATAAGGATAGATCTTACTTTTTAACTTGGAAACTCTATTCAAGACATAGAAAACATTCAACCAAATTTCTCCCGCCAGTGAAAAGCAGCAACAAAATTCAACATAATTACAACAACAAGTTGAGTAAGAGTTATATTCTTTCTTTCTTATTTGCCATTCATTTCAGAAGAGTATGGTGCAGTTGTTTCATGTACAATTTTATGTTGTTTATAAAATTCATTAAATAACTCCAAATCGTACTCAATTCCCCTATCACTATGAAGTCTCTTAATCTTCTTACTAAATTAATTTTCAATCTCATTCAAACAAATCTTAAACATGTCAAGTACTTCACTTTTATTCTTCATTAAGTATACATAAGTATAATCAGAACAATGTCAACAAAAGTGATAAAATAACATTTACTATTTCTAGTTAAACTTTCATCTAGTTCACATATTGTTGCACCCTAAAATTTGACCAACCGGTTCTCCTATCTGGTTCATGGTTCAATTCGTATTCGCAAATCAGATGCATGACATTTGTGCACAGACAGAGGATATCAGAGTTACAGCTTGGTTTTCATTTACCGGATATTTCAGATCCAGTCTAGATAATCAGGGTTTTATTTTCGGGGAATTGTGCGTTCCTCGGTGTTTGCAGCTCACATGGTGGTTTTTGGGATATTCTGATGCCCGGGGGTTTACTGTTCGCTTCGATCTGGTCTCGCGCTCTCTTTTATGTTGGTCATTTGCATTTGTCTGCATTTTTTTTGGATTTAATAGCCTTTTGTGGATTTTTAATAGGCTTTATAGATTTTTAGAATTTAAATAGGTTTTAATATTTTTTAATAGCTTTAAATCATTTTTTAGAATTTAATAGTTTTTTTTATATATAGGTTAATAGCTTTTTTAATAGTTTTAAATAAATGGTATAGATTTTATTAGAGATTTAATAGGATTTTAATAGTTTTTTTAAATAGAAATTAGTAGAGTTTAGAAATTAATTTGGTTTAATAGAGTTTAGCTAGATTTTAATCATTTTAGATTTAATTAGGGTTTAATTAGGTTAATTAGGATTTAATCTTTTGTTTAGATTGTAATTTGAATTTGTTGGAATTAATTAGGATTAGTTTAAGTGTCATTTAGATTTAATTGTAGTTTAATCATTTTCATTAATTAGGTTTAAGGTTTTAATTAGTTTAATTAGGATTAATCTCTTTTTTTTTTAATTCAGTTTTGTTCAGTTTTTTGGTCCAAAGTTGTTTTTTCGTGGGCCCAGATTGTGCAGGTTGGAGGCCCAACATCCCAATCTTTTCAGTCCAGCTTTTTGGTCAGTTTTTGTCCAGAAACGCCACTTGTCAGCATAAAAGCCAGGCCACGCGTTCACACCAGGAGGACCCACCTCATTCTCACTCCTCAGCCCAGAAATCTGCCACGCGTCCCACTCACCCTCTCTTCAGCCACGCGTCCAGCCACCAACCTCCCTAGCTTGCATGCACGCCAGCTGGATCCCACTATCAGCTCCTCACCGGCCGGCATGCACACGCCGGTAACTACCTCCGAAGCCACCGTAACAGTCGCCGGAGACCGGTAGGGTCGCCGGAAACTGCAAATCCCCCTCTTCACCAGAGAATCCTCCAATCTCCTTCTTTCCCCTCCGATCTTCAACAATAATCACCGTACGCCGGAAAATTCAAACCCCGCCGGAAAATTCATACGAACTCATCCAATTTCCAGAATTTTTCACTTCTTCATCTCTTTTCCCCCAATCTTCATCTTCCTCATCCACCTTGTTCATTGACCTTCGCCGGAAAATTCATCACCACCGGAAATTCCCCAGATTCAAGAACAAATTTCCAGAAATCTTTCAACAAGATTTCAAGAACCTTCACGCTGGTTTATCCATTGCCCAACGATCTTCAACCTTTCTCATCCGTTTGATAGAAAATCTTCACAAAATCATTAGAGATACTTCATCCTCTATATTTTTTCAGAAGAACTTCGAAGATCCGTCAGCAAAATTTTAAGATCTTCATCAAGATCTCATCGTAGTTCGCGTTCAAGAATTGTTCTCCCCTTCAAGATCCATCTGCTCTCCAGAATCATCATCTTCATCGCGTTCCTGCTCAGTTGTCCAGATCTCCGTTGAAAGCCTCAAGAACTTCATCGTTAGCTTTGTCTTCAAGAAGCGCTCTCCAGAAGCCTCGTCGTCTTTGTTGCTTCATCCAGGTTTGATTCTTTTCGCCTCCTAGTCGATTATTCAGATGGATTAGGGTTTTCGTTTGAGATTTGCGTGTTAGTTTTGTTGAGGAAGATAGTTTAGGTTAGGGATTGAGTTGAACGGATTTGTGTTTAGGTTCAGTTTCAGAGATGTTTGAGATTGTTTTGAGAGATTTTCTCAGGGAGGGTTTGAGGGAGAGAACTTGAAAGCGGCGGGTTAGGGTTTAGATGATGAACAGTAGACCGGGTTGGGAGAAGAGGGTTTGGTTTTGTTAGTCAGTTACTTGGATTAGGGTTTGGGCTGGGTTAAGCCCAACATGTGATTACTATCACACACCCCGTTTGCTCGCTATACCCTCTTCTGTGAGAAGAATAGAATGATTTTGGGTTGGGCCTTTGCCCAAGTGCTATGCACACCCCCCGTGTATAAGCCCATTTGGAAAAGCAACTAGAGAGTTGCTATCGCTGCACCCCCCACCCCTGTTTTATTTTCTTATTTCTTTTTTTTTAATTTTATTTTCTTTGTTTGTATCATGTTAGAAATAATTTCATAAAAAATAGTAGGAGTGTCCAAATAATTCCATTCTTTTTTCTGTAGATTTGTAATTCAATTTAGAATTTTATAATGCAAAAATATTAATTAGATCATGCATTTTCATTTTTGTTTGCATTTTTGTATTTTAATGGGTATTGAATAACTGGTTTGTGATGTGTCTGCCTTGCTGATTTTATTTCTTTCACTTGGTATTGAATTTTGCTCTAGTTTTTTAGTATGTTATACTAGACTGATGCATGCTCCCCATAGGATTTTTGTGGATTTTTCAGAGATTGATTGATATTGTTTTAGGGTTAGAGAATAGAGACCTCATAACTTGCCGGTTAACCCTTGACCATTCACATGTTAGGGATTGTTTAGTAGCCTTAGAAGTTGACTTAGGCTTTGAGATTTGATCTTGGGATCATAGAGCCATGTGGGTTTCCCCTAGATTTTTGGTAGATTTTTGTAGGGTGTTCTGTTATTTTTGTTTGAGCCTGAGAATAGGAGAAGTCTTGATAGGCTTCTGACTTTGAAGTTCAACTGTAGTTGAACTTCAGAGTTAGTTTCCTTTGGGTTGAGGGCCTGTGGTTTCTTCTTGAGGATGGAGGCTGGATGAAGTCTTGTTGGAGCTTGCAAGGATGCATGGTTTGAGGTCTTAGTCTGGGAGCTTGTTCTCTGTTTGTGAGGTTTGAGATCCTGAAGTTTGAGGGAAATTTATGGTACTTTCCTGAGGAAGGCACTATGGATGTCTTTCATTCTTTCTTCTCACCTCTTTCTCAAGTATCCAATGATGTTGGAGCCTTCATGTGAGTTTAGTTTCTCCTGAGGAGGAATGTAAATTGATCACAGTTGTTGAGCCACATGGGATATGATTCCTAAGTGGAGGTCCCCTAGTACTTTCCTGAGGAAGGCACTATGGGTCTGTTCACTTAGTTCCCTTAGTTCATCTAGGATTTCTTAAGTATCCAATGATGTTGGAGCCTTCATGTGAGTTTAGTTTCTCCTGAGGAGGAATGTAAATTGATCACAGTTGTTGAGCCACATGGGATATGATTCCTAAGTGGAGGTCCCCTAGTACTTTCCTGAGGAAGGCACTATGGGTCTGCTCACTTAGTTCCCTTAGTCCATATAGGATTTCTCAAGTATCCAATGATGTCGGAGCCTTCATGTGAGTTTAGTTTCTCCTGAGGAGGAATGTAAACCGTTCACAGTTGTTGAGACGCATAGGATATGATCCCTGAGTGGTAACCTCCTAGTACTTTCCTGAGGAGGGCACTATGAGTCTGCCTACTTAGCTCCCTTTCTTTGGTAAGCTTGTTCTGAAGCTTGAAGACTGGGATTGATTTCTTTTGATTAGGGTTTTGCTTAGAGATTTGATTAGGGTTTTACATAGGGCTTTGCTCGGAGGTAGATTAGGGTTTTGTTTTAGGGTTTTGTTTAGGGGTCCTGCTCAGGGTTTTGGATAGAAGCTTGTCAGGTTGGTTCGCCTTCTCTTTGTGTTGTTTGACTTGTGTGGTGTTGTGCTGCATTAGACTTAGGGGTTCATCTAGATATTTCTGAGATAGGTGCATCTTAGAAGTAGGCTTTGTGTGCATGAGAAGTTGAGGTGGGCCTCCTTCTGCTTGTTTGTTATTGAGTGGCTTTGCTTGCTGGTATTTGGTAGAGCTGAGCTCCCTTGCCTCTGTGGTTTGCGGCCTTTGTGCCTTGATTGTTTGGTTGTTGCATTCATGCATATTTCCAGTATTTCTCTACTTTGCAGTTGATCCCTGTTTGCTGTTTAGTCCTGTTGCCATGATCCCTTAGGAGCTCTGACTTCTCCGCTGCGGAGGAGTTATGATAGACATTAGGTGGGTCAACCAGGCATGATAACATTAGGTAGATTCCCCTTTTCAACCATAGTTTTAGGGTGTCGTTTCCATTTTAGAGAAACACTTGAATAGCTTGTGTCGTAGTTAGCCGAACTACAGCTGCTCTGATTTCTCGTACCAGACGAGAATCTGTAGGCATAGGATGCGATATCCTAGCGAGCACACTAACGACTAACCTTTTGTTCTCTCGCGGCTGTGCGATCGAGACTTTCCCGCTGACAACTGATTGTTACCCTTTCTTTTGCCCGAGTGCATTTGAGACCAGACCGTAGTTGTAGGTTCCCGAACCTTTAAAACCAGTTTAATTTCTCACTGCTGTGTGAGAACACCCAGATTAGTCGTAGTTAGTCGAACTACATTTGCTCTGATCTTCCATGCCGTGTGGAAGTACGTAGGCACAGGACGCGATGTCCTGGCGAGCAACCTTTCCCCCGTCTAGACGTAGGTAGTCGAACTACGTTGACTCTGACTTTCCCAACTCACGAGGGAGTACGTAGGCCCAGAACACCGTATGTTCTGTCGAGTCCTGTTCTTTTCTTTTCTTTTCAGACTGACCATTAGCGTAGATAGATAAACACACCCTTTTTCTTATAAACACCAAGCGTGGATCCCGTCGAGTACGACGGACGTGAGGGGTGCTAATACCTTCCCCTTGCGTAACCGACTCCCGAATCCAGGTTTTGGTTGCGATGATCATACCTTTTCCTGTCTTTGCGTTAGGTTTACTTCGAGTGTTTCCTTTCCCTCCTTTGGGATAAATAACGCACGGTGGCGACTCTTCTGTCAGCCGGCGCCAATTTTCGCAGTAGCGACAGCTGGCGACTCTGCTGGGGACTTTGTAGCATCTAGGGACTTTTCCCATCCCTGATGCTGGGACCGTTTCCCATCCCCTACGCGAGTCAATCCTAGCGCTTGGGTGTTTATCTGTTGGGTGTTGTGCATATGTGTTTTATCTTTCCGCACTTTACTTTTCCGTACCTTTACCTTTCCGTATTTACTTTCAGCATTATATTATTATGATTATTGCTGTGGGGGAGGGAGGTTACTATGAGTGAGAAGCCGGACCTGGGCTTGAGTATGCACCTAGATATAGTTGCGGAGAGTAGTAGACGGACCTGTCTGCTGAGCAGGCACAGTTCCCTACGAAATCTGCGCTCAGACGAGGTTCTCGCAGAGGTGCTCCTTTCCGGTCCTGAGGATCTGAGGGGAGTCCAGACGTGGGGATTGTCGACTATGGGGACCGATCATTTGGAAGTCAGCTAAGTGAGGCCTCTTCATGACTTGATGATGCCACTCCTTCTGGGAATCGTATCGTCACTCATGAAAGTCTGTGACGCTGATGACCGCATAGGATGCCGTACCTTTGTCCGTGGATTAGGTCCATACCTGTGAGGGGGATTGGGTTATTGCAGGAAAACTGGCCTTCAGAAACCATGATTCAGTATTTATCAGACGATGTTCTTGATTCATCTCCAGGTGTGTTGTTTGGATCAGATGGGTTTCTTGTTTGAGGTTGATACTATTATCAGATGGTTTTCTCGTCAGATACAGAGGTTCAGATGGATTTCTTACCAGGGGATTGGTATTTTGAGTATCAGATGATAGTTAGTGTCATGAAGTTCTGGTGACTGTGGTGGTTTTCTATTCTTGATATTACAGAGATGTTCCTCTTCAGGCTACAGCATGGCCCCGGTGTTCACTGATTGCATCATTTATCATATCGCATTATTGCATTACCATTTGCATCCAACTAACGTGTGTGTACTGCAGGTACATATTTTCCCTCCCAGTTCCGGTGTTTGTTTCCTAGCAAGACATGGAAGCCATGAAGAGAGTGTTACCCTACAAATTCCCGTCTCCAGATATCAGTCTGTTGTCAGAGTTAATTACTATTGCTAAGAAGAAGGTGATGGGAGATTTCAGGAAGACATATGGGAGGATCCTGACTTATGTTTACCAGCCCTCGGCTTATGAGATCAGCGGCATTTACACCCTGTTGCAGTTTTATGATGTTGAGCTCAGGTGTTTCGTATTTCCTGATTTTGTCTTGGCTCCTACCCTGGAGGAGTATTCTGCACTCTTGGATATACCGATTCGCGAGCAAATGTCTTTCTATCACACGGACGCTAAGCCTAATCTGGCTGAGCTTTCTGCTATTCTGTACTTAGGAGAGTTTGAGCTGACAGGGAAGATGATCAGAAGAGGAGATGTGTGGGGATTTCCGTTGGATGTTTTGGTGGAGAAGGCTCGGGAGTATGCCAAGAAGGGTGGCTGGGTTGTTTTTGACGCCATCCTCGCTGTGTGTGTTTATGGCATTGTATTGTTCCCAAACATTCCTGATTTTGTTGATGCAGATGCTTTCTATATTCTGGCTGCAAAGAACCCGGTTCCTACCTTATTGGGAGATATCCACCATTCCACTCACTACCAAAATGAAAAGCGGCGAGGAAGGAATGTATCTTGCTGTGTACCTCTACTGTGCAGGTGGTTTACCAGTCATATGTCGAAGTCAGGGCCTTTTGTCACTTCTATTGATTCTTTAGGATGGCCTGAGCGCTTGATGGGGTTGACTTCTGAGAATGTGGTGTGGGTTAATGAGGAGGTGTTCGGAGTTGAGATCATATACAGAGGCGAAGGATTCCCTAATGTTCCTTTAATAGGAAGGAAAGGGTGTGTCAATTACAACCCTTCCTTATTAATCAGGCAGTTTGGGTATGCACCTCAGGAAGCGCCGAAGCCCGAGGAGATACAGGAATCTCTGTATCTCACTGGGGCAATAAAGGAAGAAATGTTGATCAAGCTTGAGAAAGCATGGAAGAACCTGCATAAGAGAGGGAAGCCTTCAGGTAACAGAGGGGGTACTCGAGCTCTTGGTCCGTATGTGGAATGGATTCGTGAACGAGCTACGAAATTCCTTATGCCTTATCCTGCAGTTTAGCCATTGTATCTTTCTCCGGTGGAAGAGCCCGCCACTATAGACATGCAGGTATACAAGCAGCTGATGGCGGAGAAAGAAGAGCTAGCAAAGGCTAAAGAAGCTTTAGAGAAAGAGAATGCCTAGCTTCGTCATGAAAAGATTGAAACAGGATATTTTTCCAAGCAACAGGCCGAAACTTTGAAATATCTGAAGACTACTTTATTGGAGTTGACTGAAACCAAGAAGCGTCTGGAGTTAGATGTAGACTCAGTTAGCAGTGTATTGGCTACTAAGAAACAAGAGTTGGAGAGGGCCTACACGAAGTTAGCTAAGTTCAGAGAGCACTGGGATCTCACTATGGCTAAACGCAAAGAACAGGAAGAAGAGCTAAAGACACAGGTTGCTCAGTTGGGAGAACAGGTTAAAGTGAAGACTGAAGAGCTTGAAGAAGAAGCATGCCGTCGATATGAGGCCGAACGCAAACTGATTGATGCCATGAAGAATCTGGAAGATTGTCAGCGCAGAGCAGACATCAAGAGGCCCAAACCTGAAGATGGTGCCCAAGATAAGGCTTGGGAAGATTTTGTCAGAGATATCCATGGAACGGTCAGGAAAAGGGATCAGTTGATAGAAGGCTTGATTTATCGACCGGATCACGCAGAGACGAAGAAGTTGCTCGAGGATTTCTGCGACCGTACCCGCACTTGATTTCTCTCTTGTATTCTGTGTGTTGAGATCACCACCAGGCATGTTGGTTGGGATCCTCCTTTATCATCTCAGTTGTATGAAACATAGTTGTGTAACGTCTTGACAAGACTGTCATTCCAATAAATATATGAGGGTTTTTCTAAAATATTGTCTTTATGGTTTATCTTGTCTTGCTACCTTGACACTGGAATTGGAGGGGAAATATCCCCAATGCACACATGCACGTTAGCATTTTTTGTATTCTGTCTGCATAAATCATATTGCATAGCATTTCTGGCCAGAGCACTTATCCAGCCTTTGTTTTCACCAGAGGGTGATTCTCGGGGGATTGTTCGAGGCAAGAGTGGAGTGTTGAAGACAACCAAGGGGTTGGAGCAGTGTAGTCAGTTACAGGTGATTGGTAGCTATGTCCGAAGGCAATTTCCAGTCTCCTAACACCTTGACAGGGTTTACTATGGCGTCCAACCATCGGTATGATTCTATGGAAGACTTCCCGCAAGCAAACAACCTTACTGCAGACCAAGGTGTACAGCCTACTATTGAAAACCGAGATCGACATGAGCAGTTTGTTGCCCGAAATGAACGTCCTCCTCCTGTTAACAATCAAGGTGCTGTTTTCCCTGAGAGGAATCCACGCAGATATATCCCGGTAGCCAGGACTGTAAACTCAAGAGCTCTCGAAAGTGATAGAAGGTTCCGAGTACTGGAAGAAAGAGTTAAAGCTTTGGAGGTCAAAGATGTTGTTAACCTGAATGCTGCAGACATGTGTTTGGTCCCTGACCTGGTGTGGCCTTATAAGTTCAAAGTGCCGGAATTCGAAAAGTACATGGGAGATAGCTGTCCGAAGCAACATTTAAGGATGTTCTGTCGAAGAATGACTTCGTTTGTGCGAGATGACCAATTAATGATCCATTGCTTTCAGTATAGTCTGACTGGGGAATCTTTGAGGTGGTATGTGCAGTTAGAGAGTAATCAGATTCGATCATGGGTGGATGTAGCCAGAGCTTTCCTGAAGCAATACGATTACAACCTGGATTTGGCTCCTAGTCTCGTACATCTGCAAGAATTATCTCGGGCGGAGAATGAATCATTCAGAGGGTATTTGCAAAGATGGAAAGAATTGGCTGCTAGTGTTCAACCACCGCTTCAGGAAAGAGAAATGGTTGACATCTTCTTGGGTACTCTGAAAGGCCATTATTATGACAAATTGTTCGGTTGTACAAGCTTTGTGGGCCTGATGAGAATGGGGGAGCTTGTTGAGAGAGGAATCAAGAATGGAAAGCTTCGAGATGCTCCTTATATCCCAGTTGATAAGAATGAGTCAGTTGTCAGTTCTCAAGAAGAGTGGGAAGAAGGAAATGACGTCGTCTCCGAATCTCTAGCATCTCAGGATCAGTTTTCAGACACTTCAAGTCAACGGTCATCCTGTCGTCGATCGCGTCAGCACACTCAACGAAGACCAAGGAAACCTGAAAGGCAGTTTACTCAGCTACCGGTGTCGTACAGTCAGTTGTTGTCAGATCTGGTCAGGAGTGGATTGATCGTGCCAAAAGAGACTAATCTAGTAATTCCGCCGTATCCTCCCGGTTTTGATGCCAGCGCCCGCTGTGAGTACCATGTTGGGGCGCAGGGGCATTCAACAAATGATTGTAAGGTGCTTAGAAGCCAGATTCAGGATCTGTTAGACTCTAACCGGATTTTCATCACGCCCCAGGGTTTTGTTCAGATTAACGATTCTCCGTCATCCAGTTGTGTGGGTTCGTCAGTTAACGTCATAAGAGACTCCACGAGAAGTGTGTGTTCTGAAGATTGTCAAACGGAGAGTTCAGTTGAATATGGGAGAAGTTTCTAGAGGTTTTTGTGTCGGGTGTCGCATATGTTTTCTCTGCCTCACCCGTTTAGCTTTTGTGCATTAGTATTTGCTGACCACCACCAGGATTATTGGCTGGGGTCATTGTATTCGTACTCATTTGTGCTTACGTGCTGCTTTTGTTGGTTGTACATGAGTGGGCGGTGTTCGTCTGGGTGCTTATAGCTTGAGTTTCTCTTTGTCTTGTCATGAATATGTGTTTGCTTTCTGCGTTGCATTATCATTTAACAGGTACATCAGAACCGTGGGTCTTATTTCCTTATCGTCCAGTTTGTTGCAGGAATTCCTTCAGAGATATGGAACAGAATCAGGTTGAATTGATTGAAGTCCGAAGCCAGCTGGGGCAGATGATGAAAGACATGCAAGAGATGCGTCTGGAGCAGAAGATCCTCAAAGAGGAAAATAGTCAGCTGAAGACCCAAATGAGCTTGATCATGGAGGTTGTCAAGAATGTGCTTAGGAAGGGGGATGATCAGCTATTTGAAGCCGCAGTGAAGGAGCTCGTGCCACCTGTGCCTGTGGAACCTGAGCAACAGCAACAGAGGGTGCATTCGGCTCAACAGAGGATTCAGGAGGGGAAGCCAAAGAGGGCATTTGAGGCGCCACCTTCCACGTATGCTGAGCTCTTGCAGACTTTATTGAGGTTCAAAATGGTTGAAAAGAGAATGTTGGGCCCACCCACAGGAGCGCTTCCTTATGGGTACGATGCCAGTAAGCAATGTGAATTTCATTCTGGGGCACTCGGACACGACATCGAGGGTTGTCATGCTTTTAAGCACAATGTTCAAGACCTGATTGACTCGAAAGATATTGAATTCACGCCAAGCGGTGTAGCTGTACGTATTGCTCCTATCCCAGTTGATGCTAAGATGATGGATGTTTCTAAAGCTGCAGTAGGTCAGAAGCGTATCCTAGATTCCGTGGTGTCAGAATCTCCATGCCCACAACTGTTGCCTATTCCTGGGGCAGATCTGAGAAAGAAAATGGCTAAGCATAAGGAGTGCCTTAATCAGTACGGTGAAAAGCAAGAAACCGATGTTGTAATTGCTACGAAAGTTGTTCAACAGTCAACCCGATACCAGCAACGACAGCAACGATCTCAACAGTGGCAAAGGCAACAGCATACCAATCAGCGAAGAGCTCAAAATCAGAGGCCGGTGAGAGTATTTAGTGTGCCTCTGATGCCGTTTGCCGAGCTTCTTCAGGTGTTGTTACGATTGCAGTTGGTTGAGAAGAGGAAGTTAGCCCCGCTAACAGGGACGCCTCCAGCAGGGTATAATATCAGTGAGCGCTGTGATTTCCATTCAGGAGCACCGGGGCACAACATTGAAGATTGTCTGGCGTTCAAGCACAAGGTGCAGGACCTACTTGATAGTGCAGCAATCAACTTCAGGCAGGAAGGGCCCAAAATCATCTGAATGAAGAGAATGGGCTCTATAGTTTGGTTGGGTCATTGAAAGCAGATCAGGACAACATTGAATTGCCTCTAATAACTGATTGTGGAGAGGGCTGGTTCAGCAGCAGGACAGATGTGAAATCCCGGTTCTAGGAAGCTGGCATTTTTCTGTGTTTTATCTTGTCATTTCTTTACGTTTGTAGTTTCTTTTCTGTTTAAATTGCAATCTTGTTCGTAAAACTTGTTGTTTTCATTCAATTGATGATAATGGAATAAATATGCATGTTTTGATTAAAACCATCCGTGTTCACTAATTGTTTTTACGAATGTCCAACGCCTGGTTAAGAGGAATCCGGGGAGGATGACGAAAATGAACGACAGGCAAAATTCCGATTGTATGCTTTTTGAAATAAAACCTGCTGATGATGTACAGGCATTGTTTCAAATCCCTAAACACCGGTGATATAAGGAAGATAATCCCTTGTCAACCCTTTTGAGCCTAGTAGTAGGAGTTCTTTCTGAAAAAACGAAAAAAAACCCCCATCTTTAACCTGGGGCAGGGTAGGTGTTAGCTAATTTGGCCGAGCGTTCAAATTGCAAAAGGAGTGTCCGTTCGAGGATCAATAACACCTTTAGAGGTCGTGCCTAAGAAACCACAATGGTTAAATCAAGAGTGAGACAGTCACATTATCCCCCAATGAGTCAGGCAACCAGTGTCACACGACTTGTTCGGAAAAAGAGAAAGCAAAAAAAGATCAAAAGCCCGCTAGGTCAAAACTTCAAAACAAATGACTTAGGCAAAAATGAGGGCGTCCCGCTGGACTTAAAGAATCAAAAGAAACTCCAAAGAGTCAGTCCAGGCAAAAGTTAGGGATAAGGAAGAGATGAAAGGATGACAAAGGAAAAAATCCCCAAATGAGATACGAGTCGTGTGACCCCGAGTGTCAAAGACGAAGAGTGAGCGGCTGTCACTCAAAGAACTCATGGTTTCTCGAACTATCACTCCTATCTTTCAACCTCTGAGAGGTGAGTGCTAAGGTCGAATTAGCTGAACATAGGATCGGAGAACATCAAGGAGAATGGGTGGGTTAAAATAAACTTTGAGCCTTTATCCGTTCCTTCAAAACCGCGAACCTGACCACATTACAACCTTCAAAAGTCCTAATTGAAGCAGGTTATTTCGAAAGCATACTTAAGTAAAGGTCGCGTCGATTCTGACTCCTGAAAGGGTTCCTCTTACCATGTTGGTACTGATGTTGATATTCTTGATAAATGTTGTGTGCATTATATGCCATAAACTATTTTTAAGATACCACATGACTCAATATCTTGCCAATGCTCGTTACTCGGTTTACTAGTAAACCTGCACATCAATCCTATGACATATGTAATTTCGGGTCTAGTACAATCAGTGGTAACCTAAGACTGTCAATGATGCTCGCATACTCTATTTTTCTGACATTTTCACTAGTGTTCTTAAACAGGTTCATACTTGGATCATATGGTGTGCTCGTAGGTCTACAGTCAAAGTGCTTATATTTCTTTAAGATCTTTTCCACATAGTGTAATTGATCCAAATAAATTTCTTACTCGCTTCTCGTGAACTTGATACCAAGAACCACACTTGCTTCTCTGAGGTCTTTCATATCAATTTTTTTGCGCAACAATGATTTCACATCAATAACGATATGAAAGTTTGATCCAAATATGACTAGATCATATACATAGATACATATGATAGTGCAAACGTGATTCTCAGTTTTCTAATAAACACATTTGTCACTTTCATTCACTTTGTACCCATTCAATATCATTAAGTTATCAAACATTTCATGTCATTTATTTGGAGCTTGTTTTAGACCATACAAAGACTTATCTAACTTACGAACCTTGTTTTCTTGTCCATGAATCATAAATCATTCTGGTTCGTCCATATATATTTCTTCTTCTAAGTCACCATTTAAAAAAAATTATTTACATCCATTTTGTGTACTATTAAGTTATAAATAGCATAATTAAAATTATCACCCTAATGGATGTAATCCTAGTGACTGGAGAAAATGTGTCGAAGAAACATATATTTTCTATTTTCCTAAAACCTTTGGCTACAAGGCGAGCTTTGTACTTATCAACAGTTCCATCAGGTTTTAGTTTCACTTTCAAAACTCATTTACAACTGATTTATTTGCAACCAGAAGGCAAGTTTACTAAGTGTCATGTTCTGATAGATTTTAGAGAATCTATTTCATCGTTAATAGCTTCATGCTATAAATCTACACCCAGAGATGACAAGGTTTCTTGAAGATTTTTTTTATCATCCTCTACTGTATAGGACGCATAATTATGCCCATAGTATTTAGCAAATCTTACTCGTTTACTTCGTCAAAGTTATGTTTCTACTTCGTTATTCCCTTCAGTGCTTCTTATCATAGGAATGTGATTCAATTCAGTTCCCCCACTATTTCTCGATTTGTAAGCAAATTTTGTTTTCTTAGAGTTTAACATCATTAGATTTTATTATCGCTTTAGCATTTAGGACATAGTACCTATATGTTTTACTATTTGCCGCATTCTCAATGAATACATATTCATAGGCTTTACTAGTGAGTTTGACTCAGTTTGTATCCAGAATTCTGACATAAGCCAGACAGCCCCAAGTTCTTAAATAAGAGAAGTTTTATTGTCTTTTGTTTAATATATCATAAGGATAGATCTTACTTTTTGACTTGGAAACTCTATTCAAGACATAGAAAACATTCAACCAAATTTCTCCCGCCAGTGAAAAGCAGCAACAAAATTCAACATAATTACAACAACAAGTTGAGTAAGAGTTATATTCTTTCTTTCTTATTTGCCATTCATTTCAGAAGAGTATGGTGCAGTTGTTTCATGTACAATTTTATGTTGTTTATAAAATTCATTAAATAACTCCAAATCGTACTCAATTCCCCTATCACTATGAAGTCTCTTAATCTTCTTACTAAATTAATTTTCAATCTCATTCAAACAAATCTTAAACATGTCAAGTACTTCACTTTTATTCTTCATTAAGTATACATAAGTATAATCAGAACAATGTCAACAAAAGTGATAAAATAACATTTACTATTTCTAGTTAAACTTTCATCTAGTTCACATATTGTTGCACCCTAAAATTTGACCAACCGGTTCTCCTATCTGGTTCATGGTTCAATTCGTATTCGCAAATCAGATGCATGACATTTGTGCACAGACAGAGGATATCAGAGTTACAACTTGGTTTTCATTTACCGGATATTTCAGATCCAGTCTAGATAATCAGGGTTTTATTTTCGGGGAATTGTGCGCTCCTCGGTGTTTGCAGCTCACATGGTGGTTTTTGGGATATTCTGATGCCCGGGGGTTTACTGTTCGCTTCGATCTGGTCTCGCGCTCTCTTTTATGTTGGTCATTTGCATTTGTCTGCATTTTTTTTTGGATTTAATAGCCTTTTGTGGATTTTTAATAGGCTTTATAGATTTTTAGAATTTAAATAGGTTTTAATATTTTTTAATAGCTTTAAATCATTTTTTAGAATTTAATAGTTTTTTTTATATATAGGTTAATAGCTTTTTTAATAGTTTTAAATAAATGGTATAGATTTTATTAGAGATTTAATAGGATTTTAATAGTTTTTTTAAATAGAAATTAGTAGAGTTTAGAAATTAATTTGGTTTAATAGAGTTTAGCTAGATTTTAATCATTTTAGATTTAATTAGGGTTTAATTAGGTTAATTAGGATTTAATCTTTTGTTTAGATTGTAATTTGAATTTGTTGGAATTAATTAGGATTAGTTTAAGTGTCATTTAGATTTAGTTGTAGTTTAATCATTTTCATTAATTAGGTTTAAGGTTTTAATTAGTTTAATTAGGATTAATCTCTTTTTTTTTTAATTCAGTTTTGTTCAGTTTTTTGGTCCAAAGTTGTTTTTTCGTGGGCCCAGATTGTGCAGGTTGGAGGCCCAACATCCCAATCTTTTCAGTCCAGTTTTTTGGTCAGTTTTTGTCCAGAAACGCCACTTGTCAGCATAAAAGCCAGGCCACGCGTTCACACCAGGAGGACCCACCTCATTCTCACTCCTCAGCCCAGAAATCTGCCACGCGTCCCACTCACCCTCTCTTCAGCCACGCGTCCAGCCACCAACCTCCCTAGCTTGCATGCACGCCAGCTGGATCCCACTATCAGCTCCTCACCGGCCGGCATGCACACGCCGGTAACTACCGCCGAAGCCACCGTAACAGTCGCCGGAGACCGGTAGGGTCGCCGGAAACTGCAAATCCCCCTCTTCACCAGAGAATCCTCCAATCTCCTTCTTTCCCCTCCGATCTTCAACAATAATCACCGTACGCTGGAAAATTCAAACCCCGCCGGAAAATTCATACGAACTCATCCAATTTCCTGAATTCTTCACTTCTTCATCTCTTTTCCCCCAATCTTCATCTTCCTCATCCACCTTGTTCATTGACCTTCGCCGGAAAATTCATCACCACCGGAAATTCCCCAGATTCAAGAACAAATTTCCAGAAATCTTTCAACAAGATTTCAAGAACCTTCACGCTGGTTCATCCATTGCCCAACGATCTTCAACCTTTCTCATCCGTTTGATAGAAAATCTTCACAAAATCATTAGAGATACTTCATCCTCTATATTTTTCCAGAAGAACTTCGAAGATCCGTCAGCAAAATTTTAAGATCTTCATCAAGATCTCATCGCAGTTCGCGTTCAAGAATTGTTCTCCCCTTCAAGATCCATCTGCTCTCCAGAATCATCATCTTCATCGCGTTCCTGTTCAGTTGTCCAGATCTCCGTTGAAGGCCTCAAGAACTTCATCGTTAGCTTTGTCTTCAAGAAGCGCTCTCCAGAAGCCTCGTCGTATTTGTTGCTTCATCCAGGTTTGATTCTTTTCGCCTCCTAGTCAATTATTCAGATGGATTAGGGTTTTCGTTTGAGATTTGCGTGTTAGTTTTGTTGAGGAAGATAGTTTAGGTTAGGGATTGAGTTGAACGGATTTGTGTTTAGGTTCAGCTTCAGAGATGTTTGAGATTGTTTTGAGAGATTTTCTCAGGGAGGGTTTGAGGGAGAGAACTTGCAAGCGGCGGGTTAGGGTTTAGATGATGAACAGTAGACCGGGTTGGGAGAAGAGGGTTTGGTTTTGTTAGTCAGTTACTTGGATTAGGGTTTGGGCTGGGTTAAGCCCAACATGTGATTACTATCACACACCCCGTTTGCTCGCTATACCCCCTTCTGTGAGAAGAATAGAATGATTTTGGGTTGGGCCTTTGCCCAAGTGCTATGCACACCCCCCATGTATAAGCCCATTTGGAAAAGCAACTAGAGAGTTGCTATCGCTGCACCCCCCACCCCTGTTTTATTTTCTTATTTCTTTTTTTTTATTTTATTTTCTTTGTTTGTATCATGTTAGAAATAATTTCATAAAAAATAGTAGGAGTGTCCAAATAATTCCATTCTTTTTTATGTAGATTCGTAATTCAATTTAGAATTTTATAATGCAAAAATATTAATTAGATCATGCATTTTCATTTTTGTTTGCATTTTTGTATTTTAATGGGTATTGAATAACTGGTTTGTGATGTGTCTGCCTTGCTGATTTTATTTCTTTCACTTGGTATTGAATTTTGCTCTAGTTTTTTAGTATGTTATACTAGACTGATGCATGCTCCCCATAGGATTTTTGTGGATTTTTCAGAGATTGATTGATATTGTTTTAGGGTTAGAGAATAGAGACCTCATAACTTGCCGATTAACCCTTGACCATTCACATGTTAGGGATTGTTTAGTAGCCTTAGAAGTTGACTTAGGCTTTGAGATTTGATCTTGGGATCATAGAGCCATGTGGGTTTCCCCTAGATTTTTGGTAGATTTTTGTAGGGTGTTTTGTTATTTTTGTTTGAGCCTGAGAATAGGAGAAGTCTTGATAGGCTTCTGACTTTGAAGTTCAACTGTAGTTGAACTTCAGAGTTAGTTTCCTTTGGGTTGAGGGCCTGTGGTTTCTTCTTGAGGATGGAGGCTGGATGAAGTCTTGTTGGAGCTTGCAAGGATGCATGGTTTGAGGTCTTAGTCTGGGAGCTTGTTCTCTGTTTGTGAGGTTTGAGATCCTGAAGTTTGAGGGGAATTTATGGTACTTTCCTGAGGAAGGCACTATGGATGTCTTTCATTCTTTCTTCTCACCTCTTTCTCAAGTATCCAATGATGTTGGAGCTTTCATGTGAGTTTAGTTTCTCCTGAGGAGGAATGTAAACTGATCACAGTTGTTGAGCCACATGGGATATGATTCCTAAGTGGAGGTCCCCTAGTACTTTCCTGAGGAAGGCACTATGGGTCTGTTCACTTAGTTCCCTTAGTTCATCTAGGATTTCTTAAGTATCCAATGATGTTGGAGCCTTCATGTGAGTTTAGTTTCTCCTGAGGAGGAATGTAAACTGATCACAGTTGTTGAGCCACATGGGATATGATTCCTAAGTGGAGGTCCCCTAGTACTTTCCTGAGGAAGGCACTATGGGTCTGCTCACTTAGTTCCCTTAGTCCATATAGGATTTCTCAAGTATCCAATGATGTCGGAGCCTTCTTGTGAGTTTAGTTTCTCCTGAGGAGGAATGTAAACCATTCACAGTTGTTGAGCCGCATAGGATATGATCCCTGAGTGGTAACCTCCTAGTACTTTCCTGAGGAGGGCACTATGAGTCTGCCTACTTAGCTCCCTTTCTTTGGTAAGCTTGTTCTGAAGCTTGAAGATTGGGATTGATTTCTTTTGATTAGGGTTTTGCTTAGAGATTTGATTAGGGTTTTACACAGGGCTTTGCTCGGAGGTAGATTAGGGTTTTGTTTTAGGGTTTTGTTTAGGGGTCCTGCTCAGGGTTTTGGTTTAAGTTTTGGATAGAAGCTTGTCAGGTTGGTTCGCCTTCTCTTTGTGTTGTTTGACTTGTGTGGTGTTGTGCTGCATTAGACTTAAGGGTTCATCTAGATATTTCTGAGGTAGGTGCATCTTAGAAGTAGGCTTTGTGTGCATGAGAAGTTGAGGTGGGCCTCCTTCTGCTTGTTTGTTATTGAGTGGCTTTGCTTGCTGGTATTTGGTAGAGCTGAGCTCCCTTGCCTCTGTGGTTTGCGGCCTTTGTGCCTTGATTGTTTGGTTGTTGCATTCATGCATATTTCCAGTATTTCTCTACTTTGCAGTTGATCCCTGTTTGTTGTTTAGTCCTGTTGCCATGATCCCTTAGGAGCTCTGACTTCTCCGCTGCGGAGGAGTTATGATAGACATTAGGTGGGTCAACCAGGCATGATAACATTAGGTAGATTCCCCTTTTCAACCATAGTTTTAGGGTGTCGTTTCCATTTCAGAGAAACACTTGAATAGCTTGTGTTGTAGTTAGCCGAACTACAGCTGCTCTGATTTCTCGTACCAGACGAGAATATGTAGGCATAGGATGCGATATCCTAGTGAGCACACTAACGACTAACCTTTTGTTCTCTCGCGGCCGTGCGATCGAGACTTTCCCGCTGACGACTGATTGTTACCCTTTCTTTTGCCCGAGTGCATTTGAGACCAGACCGTAGTTGTAGGTTCCCGAACCTTTAAAACCAGTTTAATTTCTCACTGCTGTGTGAGAACACCCAGATTAGTCGTAGTTAGTCGAACTACGTTTGCTCTGATCTTCCATGCCGTGTGGAAGTACGTAGGCACAGGACGCGATGTCCTGGAGAGCAACCTTTCCCCCGTCTAGACGTAGGTAGTCGAACTACGTTGACTCTGACTTTCCCATTGCACGAGGGAGTACGTAGGCCCAGAACACCGTATGTTCTGTCGAGTCCTGTTCTTTTCTTTTCTTTTCAGACTGACCATTAGCGTAGATAGATAAACACACCCTTTTCCTTATAAACACCAAGCGTGGATCCCGTCGAGTACGACGGACGTGAGGGGTGCTAATACCTTCCCCTTGCATAACCGACTCCCGAATCCAGGTTTTGGTTGTGATGACCATACCTTTTCCCGTCTTTGCGTTAGGTTTACTTCGAGCGTTTCCTTTCCCTCCTTTGGGATAAATAACGCACGGTGGCGACTCTTCTGTCAGCCGGCGCCGATTTTCGCAGTAGCGACACATATATTTATAGTGTATAAGATCTAGGGGATCAGATTCTTTAATTACTTATTTATGTGAAGTCTTAGTTATTTTACCTTGACTACAATATTCACATTTTTCTTAATCATTGACATTCAATTTCAGAATTAGGCCTAAGTTTCTTAGATTAGAAATAATTTGTTTATTAATGTGACAGAGTCTAGCATGCTGAATATTAAAATCACATAAACATTATCAACATTCAACTTAAACATGTCATCAGTAGTGTACCCTTTCCTAACAAAAGTATCATTTTTGTGGTGGTGTACAAATTTTCCCTAGTATACTGACTAGGCCATGCCTTATTCAAAAGAAAACTGTAACACCCTTCTAAACCCCACGGAATATACATAAATAATCATAGTAAATCATCATGCATTCACAAAAGGGTGTCACACATAATTTTCAAAACATCAAAAACCACCTGTCATGCTCATTAACACTTTAATAAATAATCATGTTTTTCAAGGTTACACTTTGTATGTAGCAGCGGATTCAATTTATATCATAATTCTCATAATGGAAACATTCATGTTCATCACATAATTCAACATTACTTAGGCACTAAGGCCAACATCATAATATTCCGATGAATATAAAAACATAACGTAGAGTACATAATGTATCTCTAAGACATAAAACAAGCGATCCCAGTGTTACATGACCAGAGCATGACTCGACCCAACATAATTAAAATACTAAATAGCTACACCAACAGCGACCACGTAACTACGAGCAGCTCTACTCTTGATACCTGCACGATGTCGTGTAGGACATCATTCCAGCAGAAGGGTGAGAATTCACATCAATATTGAAATCATAAGATAATGAATAATGTAAAGCATGTCAGGACAATCACCAATATTCTCACACTACAATTTTCATCAACCAATATCATTTAACAACTACACATTCACAACTCTCAATTCAATAAGTCATACACATACACATACTTTCATACAACAATTATATATGCCATGTGACTCAATGCAACTCATGCCATGTGGTACCAACACTTGTTATTATTTTTCGGTTATTACATTAAACTGGGTCCGTTCCCTAGACCAATAACAAACAAAAGCTAGTTCCTTAAGCTTTCAAACCCCGCTCTAGGTTTGGGACAAGTCACTAGTCTCCACGAAACTAGCAAGCATTTCCTCTTGACACAAATGATGCGTATGTAATCAACAACCAAATGCACTTAAGGCCGTTCTCGCATCTTAATCCCATGCATTCTCAAATAATTCATCACACAAGAATTATAACATGATTGCACACACAACACATTTCATAATAATCAAAGTATTCATACTTTCACACATCATCATTACATTTATCAAGTAATGCACAAGAATCAATTAGATTCAATCACAATTCACAACACAATTCAACGATTACACATAGGACAATCAATCCATCACCAATAATTGAATTCAATATTCAATACACAATCAACTGGTTAAACAACAATTGATATCTCAATAACCAACCAAAGGTTTATAATCAATCAATACTCAAGTAAATAATCAATAAATCATCTCAATTAATCCATGTTTTAGTTAAAATTTAATTAAACAATAACTCTGTGTAATCAAACTTCTAGTACATGACTTTTCCAAATTGCAGCTTTTTTACAACATGCAATCGATTGGAGTTATTGTGCAATCGATTGGAGTACTCAATTTCTCATATTTTTAGCTACTGTTTTTAAGTGCAATCGATTGTACCCTTGAAAATTTCATCATTTTAGCTACTGTTTTACTGTGCAATCGATTGACATATTAGTGCAATCGATTGGACAGCTAAAAATTCAGTTTCCAGCAGCTTTGCTCAGTATGAAATCGATTGACATATTGGTGCAATCGATTGCTCATTGTGCATGTTTGAAAAATTATGCAGAAAGTTGTATTTTCACCAACCATTCCCTTCTTTGCTACCATCATCAATCCCTTCATATTAGGGCATTCACAAAACTCAAAAATTCACCAAATCATAAGAAATCTATGGGTTTTCCCTTACCCAATCTTCTACCCATTAACCATTAACCCATAATTCCAAATTAAGGGTTTTCCCTACACAACTTCTCCCCATTAATCATTAACCCACAATTCCAATAATGAGAGAATACCCACCCTTACCTTTGGTTTTTCTTTGGAGAAGAATCCTTGATTCCTTGAATGCTTGGATTCTTATTTTCTCCCTTCTACTCTTCTTTCCTCTTGCCTCTTTCTCTTCTTCCCTTCTTTCTTCCCTCTTCTCTTTTTCCTTACTAACTTCTATCTCTAAAACCCTAACAATTAATCATTCTATTGGGCTTTACCCAACTCACTCTCACTTTCTATTCACACACCTATCATTAGGCCCAACTAATCAATCTAGTAATTCTACACTATTCTACCAAATAGAATAAATCAATTAATTTAATTAATTCAATGTATCACATATTTAGATTAAATCAATTAAATCAATTAACTCATATAAATTAGATAAATCAAATAATTCATTTAAATCAAATAAATCACATAAATCAATTAATTAGTACAAATAATTAATTATTAAAAATTGGACTGTTACAACCCTCCCCCACTTAAAAGATTTTCGCCCTCGAAAATTACCTCAATGACTAACTCGGGATAAAACTCCCTCATCTGACTCTCAAGCTCCCAAGTCACATTTCTACCAGCCGGTCCTCCCCAAGCGACCTTCACCAAAGCAATCTCTTTACCTCGAAGCTGCTTCGACTCCTGGTCCTTAATTCGCATAGGTGATGTCTCCACAGTTAGGCTATCTCTAACCTGCACATCATCTACTTGGACTACATGAGACGGATCCACAATGTATTTACTCAACTAAGATACATGGAACATGTCATGGAGATTAGTAAGCGACGGCGGCAATGCAACCCGATAGGCTACCTCTCCCATCCTCTGCAAAATCTGATAAGGACCAATGAAACACAACGTTAAATTACGCGACTTCAACGCTCTATCAACACCAGTTATTGGAGTAACTAGAAGAAACGCATGATCTCCCTCTTGAAACTCTAGTGCTTTTCTTCGTTTGTCATGATAAATCTTATGACGACTCAGATAAATCTTCATCTTCTTCTGAATCATCTTAATCTTTTCAGTGGTCAGTTGGACTATCTCGGGTCCAACCACAACACCCTTTACCGACTCATACCAACACAATGGTGTCCTACACCGCCTACTATACAATGCCTCAAATGATGCCATTCCAATACTCGAATGAAACTGTTGTTGTAAGTAAACTCAATCAAAGATAAGTAGTTATCCCAATCTCCTCCATTTTCCAACACACAAGCTCTCAAAAGATCCTCAAGTGACTGAATCGTCCTCTCAGTCTGACCATCGGTCTGCGGATGATGAGCAGAACTCAAACATAACTTCGTACGCAAAGCACTTTGCAAACTTTCCCAAGATCTTGAAGTAAACCTCATATTTATATCCGACACAATGCTAGTCGGAATACCATGCAAACTGAAAATCCTTTCAATGTACAGCTTTACCAATCTCTCCAACGGATAATCCATTCGCATAGGAATAAAGTGGGTAGATTTAGTTATTTTATCCACAATAACCCAAATAGCTTCAAAGTTACTCGGTGTTCTAGGTAAACCAGACACAAAATCCATAGATATGCTATCCTATTTCCACTCAAGAATAATTAACGGTTGCATCAAGCCCGACGGTTTCTGATGCTCAATCTTTGAATTTTGATAAGTCAAACAAGAATACACAAACTCGGCAATATCCTTCTTCATACGAGGTCAGCAAAATACTTTCCTCAATTCTTCATACATCTTAGTAGCACCCGGATGAATACTCAATCCATTACGATGCCCTTCTTCAAGAATACTCTTCTTCAGCTCAACAATATCTGGAACACAAACTCTATCACGACATCTCATGATACCATTTTCATCAATCTGAAAATCACCACCTTGACCTTGATTGACCAAAGTTAACCGATCAACTAAACCCAAATCAAATTTCTGTCCTTCTCGAATCTCATCAAGAATACCACTAGTAAGCTTCAACATACCAAGCTTAACTCCGTAATAAGTCTTCTCACACACCAAACTCAAATCACGAAAAATTGCTCAATCATTTCCAACTCTTTTACCATCATCATCGACATATGCAAAGATTTCCTACTTAATGCATCAGCTACCACATTTGCTTTACCCGAATGGTAATTCAAACCAAAAATCATAATCTTTCAAAATTTCTAACCATCTCATTTGCCTTGCATTCAATTCTTTCTGATTGAAGAGATACTTCAAACTCTTATGATCACTATACACTTTGAATCTCGTACCAAACAAATAATGCCTCCAAAGCTTCAACACAAATACAACGGCTGCGAACTCTAAGTCATGCGTCGGATAATTCCTCTCATGCACTTTAAGTTGCCTTGAAGCATGAGCTACAACTTGTTTATTTTTCATCAACACACCTCCTAAATCCATCAAAAAAGCATCACAATACACAACAAACGATTATGCCGGATTCGGCAAAATCAAAACAGGAGCTGTCGCCAATCTTCTCTTAAGCTCTTAAAACTTTCTTCACACTTTTCATCCCAAACAAAAGCTTGACCCTTCCTAGTCAACTGCGTCAACGGCCACAATAACTTGGAAAATCCTTCAATGAATTTCTGATAATAACCTGTCAAACCAAGAACACTTTTAATCTCAAAAACTGATTTCGGAGTCTCCCATTGCGATACCGCTTCAAACCTTCGACGGATCAACTGCAATACCTCTACTCGAAATCACATGACCAAGGAAACTCACTTCCTTCAAACAAAACTCATACTTAGAAAGTTTAGCATATAATTGCTTCTCTTTTAACACAGATAACACAATCCTCAAATGCTCGACATGTTCTTCTTCACTCTTTGAATAGATTAAAATATCATCAATGAACACCACCATAAACTTGTCCAAATAAGAATGGAAAATCCTATTCATGTACTCCATAAATACACCTGGTGCATTAGTCACACCAAATGGCATCACAGAATAATCATAATGTCCATACCTCGTTCTAAAAGCAGTCTTCTGAATATCTTCAGCCTTCACACAAATCTGATGATACTGATATCTCAGATCTATCTTACTAAAGACACTCGCACCAATCAACTGATCCATCAAATCATCAATCCTCGGAAGTGGATACTTATTCTTAATATTCATCTTGTTCAATTGTCTGTAGTCCATGCAAAATTCATAGAACCTTTTTTCTTCTTAACCAACAAAACTGGTGCACCCTACGACGACACACTCAGACGATTAAACCTCCTCTCAAGAAAATATTCAAGTTGACTCTTAAACTCTTTCAATTCCGATGCAGACATACAATATGGAGCCATCGATACCGGACTAGTTACAGGAACTAAGTCGATCGCAAACTCCACTTCTCGTTCCGGCGGTAAATCTCTTATCAAATCAGGAAAAACTTTCAGAAAATCACAAATAATTGGCAACCACTAACTTCACCACTTTCATTAACACTCAAAGTTGCCATCAACATAAAAACCTTTGCACCATCTTGCACCAACTCATCAAAACAATCTGTAAGAACTTGGCTTAACTCCAAACAATTCACTACACGCACCATCTAAGCTCGCAAGACGCGTTTATTCCATCCAACATGATAATCAGAGTAAATCATCATGCATTCACAAAAGGGTGTCACACATAATTTTCAAAACATCAAAAACCTCCTGTCATGCTCATTAACACTTTAATAAATAATCATGCTTTTCAAGGTTACACTTCGCATGTAGCAGCGGATTCAATTTATATCATAATTCTCGTAATGGAAACATTCATGTTCATCACATAATTCAACATTACTTAGGCACTAAGGCCAACATCATAATATTCCGATGAATATAAAAATATAATGTAGAGTACATAATGTATCTCTAAGACATAAAACAAGCGATCCCGGTGTTACATGATCAGAGCATGACTCGACCCAACATAACTAAAATACTAAATAGCTACACCAACAGCGACCACGCAACTACGAGCAGCTCTACTCTTGATACCTGCACGATGTCGTGTAGGACATCATTCCAGCAGAAGGGTGAGAATTCACATCAATATTGAAATCATAAGATAATGAATAATGTAAAGCATGTCAGAACAAACACCAATATTCTCACACTTCAATTTTCATCAGCCAATATCATTTAACAACTACACATTCACAACTCTCAATTCAACAAGTCATACATATACACATACTTTCATACAACAATTATACATGCCATGTGACTCAATCCAACTCAATGCAACTCATGCCATGTGGTACCAACACTTGTTATTATTTTTTGGTTTTTACATTACACCGGGTTCGTTTCTTAGACCAATAATAAACAAAAGCCTGTTCCCTAAGCTTTCAAACCCCGCTCTAGGTTTGGGACAAGTCACTAGTATCCATGAAACTAGCAAGCATTTCTTCTTGACACAAATGATGCGTATGCAATCAACAACCAAATAGACTTAAGACCGTTCACACATCATCATTACATTTATCAAGTAGTGCACAAGAATCAATTAGATTCAATCACAATTCACAACACAATTCAACGATTACACATTGGACAATCAATCCAACCAATAATTGAATTCAATATTCAATACACAACCAACTGGTTAAACAACAATTGATATCTCCTTAACCAACCAAAGGTTTATAATCAATCAATACTCAAGTAAATAATCAATAAATCATCTCAATTAATCCATGTTTTAGTTAAAATTTAATTAAACAATAACTCTGTGTAATCAAACTTCTAGTACATGACTTTTCCAAATTTCAGCTTTTTTACAACATGCAATCGATTGGAGTTATTGTGCAATCGATTGGAGTATTCAATTTCTCATATTTTTAGCTACTGTTTTTAAGTGCAATCGATTGACATCTTAGTGCAATCAATTTTACCCTTGAAAATTTCATCATTTTAGCTATTGTTTTACTGTGCAATCGATTGACATATTAGTGCAATTGATTGGACAACTAAAAATTCAGTTTCAAACTGCTTTGCTCAGTATGCAATCGATTGACATATTGGTGCAATCGATTGCTCACTGTGTATTTTCACCAACCATTCCCTTCTTTGCTACCATCATCAATCCCTTCATATTAGGGCATTCACAAAACGTGAAAGTTCACCAAATCATGAGAAATCTATGGGTTTTCCCTTACCCAATCTTCTACCCATTAACCATTAACCCACAACTCAAAATTAAGGGTTTTTCCCTACACGACTTCTCCCCATTAATCATTAACCCACAATTCCAATAATGAGAGGATATCCACCCTTACCTTAGGTTTTTCTTTGGAGAAGAATCCTTGATTCCTTGAATGCTTGGATTCTGATTTTCTCCCTTCCACTCTTCTTTCCTCTTGCCTCTTTCTCTTCTTCTCTTCTTTCTTCCCTCTTTTTTTTTCCTTACTAACTTCTATCTCTAAAGCCCTGACAATTAATCATTCTATTGGGCTTTACCCAACTCACTTTCACTTTCTATTCACACACCTATCATTAGGCCCAATTAATCAATCTAGTAATTCTACAATATTCTACCAAATAGAATAAATCAAATAATTTAATTAATTCAATGTATCACATATTTAGATTAAATCAATTAAATCAATTAACTCATATAAATTAGATAAATCAAATAATTCATTTAAATCAAATAAATCACATAAATTAATTAATTAGTACAAATAATTAATTATTAAAAATTAGACTGTTACAAAAACCATAAACAAGATTCTTCCTAAATTAAGGAACATGCATGACGTTCGTCAAGATTAAAGTCTTTCCTGAGGTGAAGTTCAGCTCAACGTCTCCAATTTCAGCAACATTAGTGGTGTGAGCATCTACCAACAATACTTTCTTATCTTCGGAATTCGTGTATGTCTTGAACATAGCATGATCATAACAGACATGATGAAAGGCGACAGTGTCTTCATATCATGAGTATGTTAATCAAGCAAACTCCAGTTCTCAAAAATCTTCAAAGAGGTCATGTTCACAGTTATCCCAAACCTCAAAGAAGAAACCATCTATAACATATCAAACCATTTATTGATGACATTGTTGATGTTAAGAGTGATGAAAATTGTGGGTTTAGAGTCATTGCATTATTGCATGGATATGGAAAGGAAGGTTGGCCAATCGTTCGTCGTGACTTGGAGAATGAAATTAGATGTTCTAGAAGCAGTCTTTATGAGAAGTTATATGGAATTCGCTTATCTGAAGTGAGAGAAACCTTGATTATATCTCTTTTAGGTCCTCAACCACTAGAGAAATGGATGACATTACCAAAAATGGGTTATGTGATGTCAAATTAGCATAACGTCATTCTCGTCTCTTTTGGTTATCCTAGTTTAACTTTCTTTTCTATGACGACTTCAGATTCACCTAATGTGTCCATTTAATGCATTGGTTTTGTATACCAAGATCATTGGATTCATGTTATATTGAATTAATGTTATATTTTGCATAAGTCTTAAAATAGTAAATAAGTATCCAAATACATAAGTCTCATAATAGTACGTAAGTCTAAAAATACTACATAAATCTAGAAAAAAATACTGCATAAGTCTGAATAGTAAATAATACATCAATCATCATCGTCCTCATCAGCCTGAGGTACTGGTCCATCCTTAGTTACACGTAGTGCTTGAAATACCTCACCGAAATCACCGTCATCCTCGTTAGCCTTGTGACGATGTAAATAACGACGAAGCTCATGTGAAATAAATGATAACCTTGGATTTAACGGGCTTTCATCATAGACAGAAATTAGGACTTGTCTCGCCTCCCTACAAGGTGGTGGTACCAAACAAAGATGTGACACCCTATAGTACCAATGCAAGTAATCAGCATCCATATCATAAGGGGTGTTAGTGAAAACTGTCGGACGGATCACTTCCATCACGCTCGCATGATATGTAATCCACTCAAAATTTACATCAAGTGTGTCAGAATCAGGTGGTGGAGATGAAGGTGATGAAAAGTACACAAGAAGAGGGGTTGAATTGTGTTTTCTATTTTCTTACGTTACTTTTGATCAGAGTTCAGAATCTAAATTGGTGTTCAAATTCTGATTATATTAAGCAGTGGAATGTTAACAGAAGTAAATAAGTAATAACATAACACACAGAGATTTATACTAGTTTCCCCCAAACTGAGAGTAGTTTCGTCCCCTTGCATCACAAGATATTTACATTATAATCAAATCATAATTATAATTGCTTATGTGTTAGAAAGTATGAGTCGGGTGTGTTTTATCGTATACACAAGGATTGATGAGAATATTTTGATGTTTGATGTTCAATATTTTAGTGATTTAAGAAGGGGGGTTTTGAAATTGGTTTCTATTTTGTAACATGAGTTTGTAAGAAATAAAGCAAGGTAAAATTGGTTTTCGTTTGATAAAAACCATGCCAAGATTAGGGTTCACTAATCCTTTTTAAATGTATACAATCAATCGAATATGTGAACTTAGTTTTAACCAATATAATCGTGTACCCTCGCAAAACCGTTCATCTCTAAAGCGATTTCGTGAATATTATTGTTTCGAACGTTAAATGATCTCTCTAAATAACACTTGAAAAAATAATCATTAATATCAATACAATGCGAATATCAACTTCCAAATCTATGTTTAGAATTTGATAGTTAATAGATGAAAAAATTAGGTCAAGACTTGAAAAGTTCTTGTCTAAATCAATCCAAACCATAAATATAATAAAATATAGCAAATAACTTCATATATATTGATCAAAGGTTGTTCACATACAAAATATCAAGAAGAATACATAAAATCAAACCTAGCTACCTCTAATCTTGACACAAGAGGGGGTTTAGCCACCCATTTCCATGATAGCTTGAGCAACAAGTTTCGGAAGAAGGTTGATCAACATTCGAGTCAAATAATCGAGATTGGATGGGAATCCACCTTATTTTTTTGAAAGATGGCTAAGAGATGATGAAAATGGAGAAACTAGGGTTTTTGTGCTGAAAAATACAAAGTTGTGAAAAGTACAAAAGATAAGATATTTTGGCAAAAGTGGCACCAAGTACTTATAGACATGCTGTTGTGTTGTCACCTTTGCACTGCGAAGCTCTTATCGCCTAGCGAACATCCAAATGTGGCACTTGAAGTGCCAGTGTGCAGTTAAACCGCCCCTGAGACATTTCCACATATTCGATGTGCGAATAATCCTTCGCACTATGAAGCCTTCGCTACAAACTTTGAACTGTGAATTCTCATCCAAACACTTACTGCCTCTAATCTGGGGCTATTCGCTAGGACTTCCACTACAAGAAAAAAGGAGATTTACGACACTTGAGTTGCGACAGTTATCACAAAACCGTCATTATTCCTAGATTGCGACGGTTGTCATGACAGTTAGGGTCAACTGTCGTAGATTTTTTGCGACAGTTATCAAAAAACCGTCCTTATTCCTGGACTACGACAGTTCTCATGACGGTTTGAGCCAACCGTCGCAAATTTTTTAGGCATGTTGTATAAAATAATGCGACAGTTACCAAAGAACCGCCCTTTTTCCACACTCGCGATAGTTAATGCGAACTGTCGCAATTATTTTAGCCAATCATAATCACTATTTTTTTTATTCCTTTAATTTTCCACTTTTTTCTTTCATTTTTATTTTCTAACCTTTTCAATTTTATTAATTAATTTAATAAATAATTATTATAATTATTATAATTTTCATGACAATGTAGCTTAATATTTTTGTCTAAAATAATAGTAAAATATTTTCTGTTTTATTATATAAATAGTTAACTTTTATTAAAATTAATTTTAGTAAATATTTTTATAGTAAAAATTAAACTCAAAATATTATACCTAAAATTACAGTATAAATACCAAATTATATATAACAAAATTTTATATGTCAAAATTTTATAAACTCAAGATTTTAAAAACAAAAATTAAACCGTAGATATTCAAAATACTATAAAATATCAAATAAACAAAAAAAAAAATTAACCAATCTCCATTTATTAAAGAGAAATAAAAGAAAAAGTAAATAAATTTAATTAAAATAAAACTCTACCATCACGACGGTGAACCTACCATAACTATCCCATTTTCTTCGCAAAGGTCGCAACGATGATTTCACCTGTCGTCCTCCATAAATTCATCTTTCCCACTAAAACCTCATACCCCTTTTTATGGTTTTGTTTTCTCTTCTTTTTCAGAACACAGAACACGTCATTGGAGAAATAGAGAAACATTCATTTTTCTCAGCCGCTCACGCCGCCACTGCGGATCACCGTCAAAGCAACCACCATCAATTTGAATCTTAAGAGGTTTGTCTTCTCAAACCCTAATCCCTTCTTAAGTTTAATTTTGGAAAACTGGGAACTTGTTGAAGTTGTTTATTACAAGTATAAATGAAACAGAGTTTACTTTGCCGAGTTTTGGATCTTTTTTCATCTCAGTTTTCATATTTAGTTTCTTTTATTCTTTGTTTGTTTGGAATTATTATTATCAGTTGGTGAGGATTCAAGTATAATTATATGGTATGTGGTATCTGCTTATACAATGCATTAGAACTAGAAAAACTATGAACTTACATTCTTTTAGTTACATATTTATTTACTTATGTTTATAATTTTGGCAGAAAAGAAGTGTCAAAGAACTTGATCAGAGGCTGCACTTGCTGAGCGTGAGGTAATTAAGATTTCCAATCGGTTTTCACTAGTCCACCTCTTGTTGTTCAATTATATGCATTCCATAGGTATGGACCCTCATTCCTTGCAATTGATTTTTGTAGTTATAGCAGTAGATTTAGATAATTTTGAGTTTAGCATTAGTACTCCGAATTTCTCATTCTACTGGTTTTGATTTACTCTGAATTTCGCATTCAATTGGTTTGGATTTTAAGCATTAAGTGTTAGATTT
Source organism: Lathyrus sativus (assembly GCA_963859935.3). Lineage (NCBI taxonomy): Eukaryota > Viridiplantae > Streptophyta > Magnoliopsida > Fabales > Fabaceae > Lathyrus > Lathyrus sativus. Next base: position 490,317,391 of record OZ012739.1, on the reverse strand, counting down.
CTCTGTTTGAGGGTTAAATTTGAGAAAGAAAAATGGATTATTTATCTGGGTCAATATGTTGTGTCGAGTTTCTTGTGTTTGCGCTTAATAGCTATAGTTTATGAATTTATCTGTCATAGTTGAAATTTTTTCACAGTTCTTGATGTTGAAGTGTTGTAAATGCTGGTATAGGACCTTTATTTGAAATCTTGTATGTTGTTAATGCAATGGTGTTGTGAGTCTAAACTTGTAGCTTAAACTGATATCATTTAAGTATTTTAAATTTAAATCATTGCTAGAATTAAATTTTATAAGAGGAAAGTACATCACTGTGTTTTATTTTTTTGGGTGAGTTGAACTGCCAAACCAGATATTTTATATAAGTTTATCTTGTGCATGGTTGTTTGTTTTTCTATGGTAGAGTTTATTCTGAATACCGAACATTTCATCTTCTTGTATTTCTTGTTGTTTTCTTCAGGGACTCTTTCCTTTTTCAGCTTCCTCTGTTCTTGTTTCTTCTTAGGTTGTTTTGTTTCTACTACATGTTGAGGTTGTAGTTGTGGTTGTGATTCTTGTTTTGCTTCCTAATGTTGTTGGTTTTGGTTTTCTTTTTGGCTTACATAAGTAGTAATAGTAGGCTTTTTTGAGCTTTGGATTTGCGCATTGTAAAAAAAGAAAGAAGTAACTTGTTTCAGTGTTACAAATGGTGTTTCTATGCCATGGGAAGCATAGGAGTAACTGTGAAATTTGAGGCAAAAGCTTTCTTATAATAGAAATCTAGAATTTTAGGCAAAAGCTTTCTTATAATAGAAAACTAGAATAGGCAAAAGCTTACTTAATGCAGTCTACTTGTCTCAGGTTTTTAAGAAGATATTTGATGTCAATGTTTTGCTTTGACAGGCTGGTCAAGTATATGGTGTGCCTCTTTCGGGATTGGGTATTTTCTCTGAACTAAAGTCGTGCGGCGAGGACTTCCCGAAGAAATGGATTGAGGTATAATTTTTTCTTGTCCCTTCTGCTTTCTTCATTGGGTAGCTAGTAATTTCAGTAAGGTTAACCCAGTTAAAATTGTATTTTAGGGTTTATCTCAACCGCACAAGCGGTTACGCACTTTGGCTGACCATTTTCCGCATGGTTATAAAAGGTCATCACTTTTGGAGGTTCTTATTAGGAATAATGTTCCATTACTAAGGGCCACTTGGTTTGTAAAGGTTACATACCTGAACTAGGTAGGGGTGCTTCAGTGATGGTGTCTTAATGAATCTAGTTACAAGGATGTTTATTCAGACGTCTTCTTGTAGGTTCTTGGTACTCCAACTCGAGAAGAAATTCAATGTATGAACCCTGATTATACTGATTTTAGGATTCCTTAGATTCAAGCCCATCCTTGGCATAAGGTAGTTGCATACTCTGCCAGCGCCCCTTTTGCTTTATTACAATGAGGTTTCAGGGTGCTGTTTTGTTTGGGTAATTACCGAGTTGGCTGAATGATTCATGTTTCAGGTTTTTCACAAGCAAATTCCTCCTGAAGCAATTGACCTTGCATCAAGGCTTCTTCAGTACTCACCAAGTCTTAGTTGCAGTGCGGTAAGTAGGGAAACCCATACGAAATTATTATTAGAATTTAGATCTATATGCTTTAGTCTGCCATATTTTAGTATAATAGTTTCTGTAAGTATTTTCACCAAGGGAGAATTCACTACTCATTTGTTGTAACCTATTCAAAAATTGCTCATGGATTTTATTAATCAGCTGGAAGCATGTGCGCATCCTTTCTTTGATGAGCTCCGAGAGCCCAATGCTCGTCTTCCTAATGGTCGTCCTCTGCCTCCATTCTTCAACTTTAAACATGAAGTATGTATCTAATTTCCAAATCAGGCTCTTCTATTAATAAAATGTTTGGAACTGCAGTAGAAGGTCCTCAACAAAGAAGCTCCAAGTTATAGTTTTTAAAACACTGCATTGAGGTTGTCATTGTAGTTCCAAACACATCGTATATCTGGTATTTTTGTGGCTTTTAAATTAGCTAATAAATCTGATGCATGTGTAAACTATGACTGCAGTTATCTGGAGCATCTCCTGAACTGATCAATAAACTCACCCCAGAACATATCAGGCGGCAAACTGGTCTCGACTTCCCATATCCCGACTAGCACATATGTAAAGAGATAATGAAACAATGAGTAAACCCTTCTAGTGATTAATGTTAAAGACAGGTCCCCTTTTGTGGTCAATAGATTAGGATTCAGGCCCTATATATGAAGTTTTCCTCCAAACCCCAACCAACCCCTTCCCTTAAGATGTATGTATACATGTACTGGCTCCTCAATGTAACATGAAAAATGTTTTATCCGTCTAATATTTCTGGGATACTTTATTTGATAGTCGTATAGCTTCTATGTTACAAAACTAAATTGCTCCTAAAATGCTATTTTCGGTTTTTGGATAATGAATATTTTGCTATCCTATAGTTTGCATTCCTCATATCCCTCTTATCTTGTTCCTGCTTGCAGTTGAGTGATAAAGATAGTTTCCTATCATACCTTCCACTTGCACATATCTTTGACAGGGTTGCTTTTCAAATCAAGGTTTTCAAATTGTTTATTGGTATGGGATACTATATAATTGAATTAGAAGGTAGTTTTTTATTCTCATTTTCCCGAGTCCCAAACATATTCTTTTTAAATCAACTATTTGTTGCTAGCATGACTAGAAAACTATCTCATAATTAACCTTTTAAAAGAGTAATTTAGTTTGACCATAATGTTGCATGAGATATTTCCATTTTATAAAAAAAGACGAGGAGTATAAGCATAATATGTTTCAAATTGTGGATATGCTGTTGTTTACTTTGTATCCCTACTCATACATTTTCTAATTACTCTTCCATTTACAAATGTTGGTCCTTTGAACAGGTTCGCCTATATGACATATCTTCTCAGAGGAGGCCTGTTCTCTCTATTGATTTTCATGAGACACCAATTAAAGCACTGGCTGAGGATATAGATGGCAACACAATCTATTTAGGGAATGGGTCGGGTGACATGGCTTCTGTTGATATACGTACAGGTATCCCCAAAATTTTGGAAATGTTTCATAAATTTAGGAAGTGATTACAACAACATTTAACTTTTTATATTATTCAGTATACTGTATTACTCTGATATTCTTCATTTTTCATTTTTGACCAATAACTTTGGACAATTTGCTGCTTATTTATTACATTAATTCTATAAAATCTTATTTTAAACAATGTTATAAATTAGCTTTTATTTGGCAACAGAAGTTAGATCTGGCATAGTTCCCTCAATACAAACATGTGTATTTATAGATTATCGTAAATATGACCCCTTGTGGCTTTTATATGTGATGTTTTCCTACTATTTAGATAATAGATTGTTAATTGGTTTAATTGCATTTTGCTATAGCTTCTAATTATTGTGAACTTTATTTATTTCATTTGTTTCTATTGTCTCTGAGTTGAACTTTTTTGAATGACTTTGTTTTGATATTATCTTAATAAATACAGGAAAAATGTTGGGATCTTTTATCGGAAAATGCTCTGGAAGCATCAGATCCATTGTCAGGCACCCCGAGCTACCTGTAGTTGCTTCATGTGGTGAGCATTAGTCTGTCTTTTGACTCTTTTCCCTAGTGTGATGCTAATTTTTTAAGTTATACAGAAAATTCTCTAATCAAGACTTGATCACAATTTTAAATAGTTCTTCGTAAATTATGTATTGTTTATCGGCTGCCAAATTATAATCCTGAATTACCATACCTACCCCGAGCATGATTTCTCTTTTAGCTCATAAAATAGAATAGGACATGTAGTTACTGGCTCACTTTATTTTTTCTAGATAAAATAATGTCATTTCTTAATCTGATAAATATATATTTTTCTAGGACTGGACGGCTATTTACGACTTTGGGATACGAAGACAAGGCAGCTTCTTTCTTCTGTAGGTTTCATATTCTTTTTCTTTCTCCCTTTCAGTTTTCTATATAGTTCATGTTGTTGCGATTTGTATGGCACTGCTAACTTAAAGAAATTAATGATATTTGACCATTCTAACCAATCATACATATTTGAATATCATATAAAGAAATAACCTATGAGCTAAAGCCCATTAAGTTGTGTTGCAGCTTTTCCTTAAGCAGCATATACTGCATGTTCTTTTTGACTCTAATTTCATTGTTGAAGGTTAGTATTTTTATTATTCCTTAAATGTAGTATAAGTTTGGTTATTAAAATCCAGTACAGCTACTTATTCTGCACCTGCACCTCTAATTTTATTTAATTGTAAGGTATTTCTGTTGTAGAATACTGCTGGAATAGAGCCCGAAGATGTTGCTAAACGTCTCATGGACTATGGATTTCATGGACCAACAATGTCATGGCCTGTGGCTGGTACACTCATGATTGAGCCTACTGTAAGTGAAAATTTGGGTTGCTTTTAGTTTATTCAAATCAAACTTGCTGACTTTTAAGTTAAAATTTGGGTTGTTATGGTTCTGCGGATTCATATGTGAGAAGGTTGAACTGTGAAGTAGACATTCATATGTTCGTATGCTGCACTGCAATAGTATATTAGTGTTGTAGTGTTTGATGTTGTTATTAGATTAATTGAATTTCAATTGGTTATGTATACATGCTACGTGTGATGTGGTTCAAAAATTAAAGAACGCAAGGTTAATGATTGAAAACTTTTTTATGTTAGTGTTTCTTGTGTGAATATCATGAATATTGATGATTGCCATTAATGTAACCTATAATAGCTATATTATGAATCCTAAAATGAGTGAATATTTTTTTAAAAAAATATTTGCAACTTGCGGCGGTTCAAACCGTCACAATATACCATAGTTTTTTTTAAAAAAAAATATTTGCGACTTGCGGCGGTTCAAACCGCCACAATGTACCATAGTTTTTAAAAAAAAGTATTTGCAACTTGCGGCTGTTCAAACCGCCACAATATACTTTCGCAATCAACAATGAAAACAAAAATCATTAAGCAAGTTAAGACGGTTGAAAACCGTCACAATATGGAGATTACGACAGTTAGCTACCCGTCGTGAAAATAACGACGGTTTGTACGACAGTTTTCACAACCGTTGCAATACGGCCTCGCGACGCACGTTTCTGCGACGGGATTGAAATCGTCATAACTTACAAATTGCGACGGTTAAAACCTTCTTAATGTATCAAAATGAACCGTCGCAATTTGCCAATTTTCTTGTAGTGTTCGCTTCTTCTTTGCTCCAGCGAACCATTCGCTACCTCCTTCGCACAACGAGTTTTTATGTCTTTTCTCTCTTTTATCTTTGTTGAGAAAGTTGCTCAATGGCTTCGTGATCTTTGCAAAACCTTTGATAAATCTCTAGTAGAATCCCGCATGACCCAAAAAGCTTCTGATTCCTTTCATATTCAAAGGTGGTGGTAGCTTCTCAATGACTTCCACTTTGACACGATCAACTTCAAGACCTTTCGAAGAAACTTCATGTCCAAGCAAAATTCCTTCCGTGACCATAAAATTGCATTTTTCCCAGTTGAGTACTAAGTTAGTTTCCACACACCTCTCGAGAATAACATCCAATTTTTTTAGAAAAAGGTCAAATGACGGACCGAAAACTGAGAAGTCATCCATAAACACCTCGATAGTCTTTTCAATCAAGTCCGAGAAAATAGCTTGCATACACCCTTGAAAAGTCATTGGTGCATTACACAGGTCAAACGACATCCTCCTATAAGCAAAGATCATGAAAGGGCAAGTGAAAGCTATTTTTTCATGATCCTTCGGGTTGACAATAATTTGATTATACCCTGAGTATCCATCCAAAACACAATAATACTCTTGACCGGAGAGCCTCTCGAGCATTTGATCCATGAAAGAAAGAGGGAGTGATCTTTCCTCGTAGCTTGATTGAGCCTACGGTAGTCGATACACATCCTCTAACCCATTACAATTTTTTTTAGAATCAACTCATTCTTATCATTATGGATAACTGTCACTCCTCCCTTCTTCGGCACCACTTGTACTGGACTAACCCACAGACTGTCAGAGATAGGATAAATCATTCCAGCATCCAACATTTTTACCACTTCTTTCCTCATCACTTATTTCATGGTAGGATTCAATCTTCTTTGTAGTTGAGCCACCGGCTTGAAATCTTCCTCCATGAATATTCGGTGAATACAATAGGATTGACTTATACCTTTCAAGTCGGAAAGATTTCAACCTATTGCCTCTTGATTTTTCTTCAAAACACCAACTAAGTTTGTCTCTTCCTTCTTGGTTAGCTCCGCGCTAATGATCACCTACTTGTTTCCATCTTCATCAAGAAAGACATACTTGAGATGAGATGGTAACACTTTCAACTCAAGCTTAATTTCCTCATTGTTTTCCTTTTTCAATATTTCCACCCTTTCATTCAAAGGGGGAATTTCTTCTAACTCTTCAAGCTCCCGCAAGCATTTTTCAATCTCTTTTTCTTCCTTATCATTGACATTTGAAAGAGCATTGCTAAGAACTTGTTGTAATGGTGTGGGAACTTGTAGCAACTCTTTAACTTCTTTGATCACCCTTTCCATTGCATCATTTATAAAACAATCAGTTTTGTCCTTCGAGTGCTCCATGGCTTCAAAAATGTTGAAACATATCTCCTCATCTTGAACTCTAACTTTCATTAGACCGTCATCCATATCAATTTCCATGTGCGTTGTCTTCATAAAAGGTCGCCCAAGAATCAAGGGAGAGTCCTCATCTTCTTTCATATCAATCACCACAAAGTCGATCGAAAACAAAAATTTGTCAACCTTTACCAACACGTCTTCTACTACACCATGAGGGCGAGTGGCAGATTTGTCAGCAAGTTGCAATGTCATTTGAGTAGACTTCAACTCCATGTATCCCAACCGCTTCACAATAGACAATGGTATCAAATTGATACTATAGCCTAAATCGATCAACCCATTGCCAACATAAATGTTTCTAATTGTAATCGGCAAAGTGACTCGTCCCGGATCACTTTCTTTCCTCGAGAGAGTATGTTAAATGATTGTGCTACAACTAGCATCCACCATGATAGTTTCTTGATCTGTATACCTCTTATTCTTGGTAAGGATATCCTTCATGGATTTCGCATACTTGGGCATTTGTTCCAATGCTTCAGAAAGTGGAATGTTGATTTGCAATTACTTGAATATGTCCATAAGCCGAGCATAGTGCCTCGCACTATCTTTTCTTGATGGAGCATGTGGATATGGCAAATTTTGAATCGGAATAGTGCTCACTTGTTCTTTTCCTTTCCTAGATTTTTTTACTTTTTATTCTCTCTTATTTTTTTCTTCTTCCTCACTCTTTCTTTTTCAACTAATTCTCCCTCAACATTTTTTTCTACTTCTTTCTTAACTATTTCTTTTTCTTTTTCAACATTTTCTTTTCCTTTTTCAACTACAACCTCTTCCTCTACTACCTCCTCACCTACACCCATGTCAATCTCTCTACCACTTCTTGAGAGAATCACCTTGCAATGCTCCTTAGGATTTAGGAGAGCGGTACCCGTGAATGGCCCTTTTTGTTGGTCGGCTAATTGTTTTGATAATCGACCCACTTGTGTATCCAAATTCTTTATAGTCGCATCGTGTTCTTTTGATTTGACATTGACATTTGCATATATTGAGTAAGAGTTTCTTCCATATTTGAAGTTGCACTTTGAGCTTGTGGAGGTTGAGTGTAGTTTTGGTACTGTTGGCGATTTGAAGTTTCGGCTTCTTGTGGCCTCCAAGGTTGTTGATACCCTTGATTGGCTTGTTGGTAAGGTGTCCTAGGTTAGTATCACTAATTTTGATTTCCGGCATAGTTAACCTCTTCCACTACCGGAGGACAATACCCGGTAGGATGGTCGCCTTTACACAATTCACAACTTGCCACTTGAGCTTTGGTAGGAACTTCTTGCATCTCTTTGATTTGTTGTGGAAGCTTCGACATTTGTTGAGTTAAAAGCTCCACTTGTTGTGATAGAAGTTTGTTCTGAGAAAGAATAACATCATTGGTACCCAACTCTAGCAATCCTGGTTTTCTTTGAGTTACTCCACAGTTATGATTCCCTTGCTGGTCATTAAGCGCCATCTTGTCAATAATTGCAATTACTTCCTCTGCACTTTTAGACATCAAAGAACCCCCCGTTGTAGCATCCAACAAGGTCTTGTGAACCAAGAGGAGACCATTACGGAAAATGTGAACTTGTGTAAGTTCATCAAAACCGTGTCCTTTATATTTTCTCAACATTGACTTGAATCTCTCCCAAGCTTCATTGAAGGACTCGTTTACTCCTTGTAAAAATACAGCAATTGTCGTCTTTGCTTCCATGAACCGGTTGTATGGAAAAAACCGTTCAAGAAACTTTTCTTCCAATAAATTCCAGTCCGTCATTACTGTTGTAGCATGATCAAGATACCATTCCTTCACTTTCTCGATCAAAGAATGAGGAAATAGTCTCATAAACAATGATTCTTCATCAGCTTCTGGTGTTCCAGTTGCACCCGCAATCTCATAGAATTTGGTAAGATGTATAAACGGATCCTCATGATCTAACCCCGTGAAAGGATTTTGATAAATGAGCGCAAGGATTCCCGTTTTCATGTCGGATTGTCTTCCATTTTGGAGATTGCGCGCAAACTGAGTGTTGTGCCTCGAACTATTTGTACATGGAACTGAAGCTAGAGGTGGTGGTGGTGGTGGTGAAGCTGCCATGATTGGTGAATCAGGTGGAGTGGATGAAGAAGATTCTCGTGCTCTTGTCTTTCCCTAGATTTTTGTCGTCTTTGACTTATTCGATTGTTGAGTCGGTGAGCAGTTCTTTCAATCTCAGGATTGAAAAAAAGGTCTTCAAGCCGGACTTGTCCTTGCATAAATGAATTTTGCACACAAGCTAAACAGATCAAAACGCACAAAGAATTACAGAGATAAGAGATTCACAATACACAAATCTTAAGATCACTAATTTATTGCAATGCTTGCAATATTCTACTAACAATCCCCGACAATTGCGCCAATTTGTTAGAAAGTATGAGTGAGGAGTGTTTTATCGTATCCGCAGGGATTGATGAGAATATTTTGATGCTTGTCATTCAATATTTTAGTGATTTAAGAAGGGGGTTTGAAATTGGTTTCTATTTTGTAACATGAGTTTGTAAGAAATAAAGCAAGGTAAAATTGGTTTTAGTTTGATAAAAAGCATGTCAAGGTTAGGGTTCACTAATCCTTTTTAAATGTATCCAATCAATTGAATATGTGAACTTAGTTTTAACCAATATAATCACGTACCCTCGCAAAACCGTTCATCTCTAAAGCGATTTCATGAATATTATTGTTTCGACCATTAAATGATCTCTCTAAATAACACTCGAAACAATCATCATTAAGATCAATACAATGCGAATATCAACTTCCAAATCTATGTCTAGAGTTTGATAGTTAATAGATGAAGAAATTAGGTCAAGACTTGAAAAGTTCATGTCTAAAGCAATCCAAACCATAAATATAACAAAATATAGCAAATAACTTCATCTATATTGATCAAAGCTTTGTTCACATACAAAAGATCAAGAAGAATACATAAAATCAGAACTGGCTACCTCTAATCTTGACACAAGAGGGGGCTTAGCCACCCATTTCCATGATAGCTTGAGCAACAAGTTTCGGAAGAAGGTTGATCAACATCCGAGTCAAATAATTGAGATTGGATGGGAATCCACCTTCTTTTTGTGAAAGATGGCTAAGAGATGATGAAAATGGAGAAACTAGGGTTTTTGTGCTGAAAAGTACAAAGCTACGAAAAGTATAAAAGATAAGATATTTTGGAAAACGTGGCACCAAGTACTTATAGACATGATGTTATGTTGTCACCTTCGCATTGCGAAGCTCTTGTTCGCCTAGCAAACATCCAAAAGTGGCACTTGAAGTTCCAGTGTGCAGTTAAACCGCCCCTGAGACATTTCCACATATTCGACGTGCGAATAATCCTTCGCACTACGAAGCCTTCGCTACAAATTTCGCACAGCAAATTCTCATCCAAATACTTACTGCCTCCGGTCTGGGGCTATTCTCTAGGTTTTCGCTTCTTCTTCGCTCCAACGAACCATTCGCTACCTCCTTCGCACAACGAGTTTTGATGTCTTTTCTCTCTGTATGAACATTGTCAGGTTCCCAAGGGCCTTCGCTGGCAAGTTTGCTGTGCGAACTTGTTGATGTTTTTCCTGGGCAAATTCGCTAGCAAGTTTGTTGTGTGAACTTGTTGATGTTTTGATGCTGACTTGGTTTCCTTGTCAAAGTTCTTGTGTCTTGCTCTTCTCATTTTGTGCCTAATTCCTGCACAATAGCACACAAATCAAAGCAACCAAGACATTTTCAAACAATGAAGCATATCATCAAAAACAAGAGTGATTCAATTCAATTCATCTGCAAAAAGAATGAAAGATGCCAACATTTGATAGAGCAATAAGCAAAGTTTGGCATCTAACATTATGCATTCAGCATTAGACTTTACATTACTCAGACCCTCAGCCTAAGACTTCTTGCTTAAACCTCCAAGGCTCAAGACTTCCTTACTTATACCAGCAGCCTAAGACTTTAGTGCTCAGATCCCTCAGACCCAAGACTTCCTGCATAAACCCCTCAGGTTCAAGACTTCTGCTCAAGCCCCTCAGCCCCAAGACTTCTTCTTAGATTCCACGAATCCAAAACATCCTGCTCAGACCCTCGGTCCAAGACTTCCTTTCTCAGATTCCATAAACCCAAGACTTCTGCTCAGACTCACAGTCCAAGACTTCTTGCTCAGTCAATCCACTTGATTAAGACTTTCAATGCTCTAGCACATAGCATGAGACTTACATGGCTCAAGCATCTTAGTGAGAGACTTAGGTTATCAATCAATCCACTTGATTAAGACTTTCAATGCTCTAGCACATAGCAGGAAACTTACATGGCTCAAGCATCTTCGCGAGAGACTTAATCTAAACTGCTAAACAACATGTTCAGCATAATAGAAACAGGGTGTAATTGATACAAACATCAGAGGTACAGGGAAATCATCATAACAAAGACCTAAAGCTATTAAGATTTTTAAAATATTCAATGTTTAAGAAATCTTAAGGTTTTTATATTTTATAACTAATAACAGAAAATTATGCATACTTGATTGTGTTGCTTCATTGTTGATCATGTTATTCCTCCATATGGTTGATCCTTGTTAAATATTCAGTTTGAACCTTCAGCAACATATATAGCAGTTGCAGAAGACTAGTCGTTGGAAGAGATAACTTGGTCAAGTGTCTTTACTTTCTCCATAGTACAAGAGACGTTGGAGATAGATACACCAAAATATCTTGATACATTGTGTAACATGTTTAACCATTTCGTCTTTCATGAGATCTTGTACTATAGATTCTTTGAGAGTAGATATATGTAAAGCATATCAACTCTTCTCGAACCTTGTGATCTTAGATTCTAGCTAACAAACTGACTTGACAGTGCAACTTGCTTTCTATAGTACAGATAGCTTCAGCTTTATCACTAATTCTGAATAATCACCGGAAGCCAATAACATTCACCAAGTGTAGAGACAATATGTTTCTTCTTCTAATGCTGAGACCTTTACCTTCAAAGTCTATGCCAAACATCACTTAGAGAGTGATCTTCAGATTCTGCACCACCAGAAGCTAGTAAATCATATTTTCTCAAGTGCGTCATTATATCATATTCTGAATGTATATCTTTAAGCATTCGAACATGCATACTTAAAACACACACAAAATAATACCATTGTTCTTTTAATAATTTTGTTATCATCAAAACCCAAGGATTATATGTCATGAACAAATCTTGTTCTAACAGGAAATGGTATGTATTCTCTATATCCAAACTGACACATACATCTGTCAGGTAAGTATAGTAATTGTGTCAATACCATTTCAAGTCACCCCCGTACAGACATATATCATCAAATGGACGGTGATGTCTATGATCCTCAAAAGGGCGCCCAATGACATCAACATGTGTCAATGCATCTAACACAGACCTAAGCTATCAACCTTATGTGCGCCTTGCTTGTATACCCATTTCATTGCCCTTGGAAGTGGACTACTGATACCAACAATATTAGACAACCCTCTCTTGCCAACAATTGGAAAATACTCATAAATCCAACTGTGTTACATAACATGAATATTATCAATAAAAATTATTATAAATAAGTAAATATAAGTCAAAATAAAATTAAATAAAATATTTGTACTTATAGCAGAAAGGCATGTCCGCCAATTTACTTGCAAGTAAAAAAGGAAGCATTTCCTAGATATCTGTAGAGTGTGACAAGTGCAGTTGCCCCCAACAATATCTACCATATCCAGGCAAGTCCCTAAATAGTGGTAAATATTTCCTCTCTACAAAATTAAAAGTCTTGTCGGCAAAAATGGTCCGACTTACCAAAAACAGCATATAGGCTCTAACAACACAATCAAATCTACTTTCAGCTCGTTGACGCATAAATATCTCCTTCAACAAATCCAACCTATAATAAGCACCCCTACAATTACGAACCTCTTCAACTGTTTCCTCCAATGAAACACCCAACAGATCAATAGCAAGAATAAGAACATCAGCATCAGTGAAACCTCATGTAGGGTTACAGAACTCCTTCTACACAGTAAATGAAGACGACTAGAAACATCGTCCAATATAATGGTCATCTCGCCAAATGACATATAAAAGGACGATGTTTCTGGATGTCATCTCTTTATAAATGCTAATACTAAATTTTGATTTATCCTCGACACGCCGATTCTCTATAGAGAGGATAGACCAGAATCAGACAACTATTTCTCTATCAACGATGGGAGTATGCAGAACTCATTCTATCAATTTGCCACCATGTGCAACAATCTTTAATTCTTTCTTCAGATTTCTCTCCTAAAAGTAATTTATAATATATGTTATAAAATACAAGTAATTAAAATTATCAATTATTCAATATAAAATGATAGAGATTAACTTACTTCGTCGAACCACAAATGACGAGAAACATGATTCTTATACCTCGTCAGAAGAGACGTGTCGAATGGCCCTCCAGGGAATTGTGGCTATGAAGGTGAGAAAAGTACACAAGAAGGGGGGTTGAATTGTGTTTTCCGTTTTCTTAGTTTGCATCTGATTAGAGTTCAGAACCTAAACGGGTGTTCAAATTCTGGTTAATTCTTAGCAGCGGAATGTTAATAGAAGCAAATAAATAATAGTATAAAACACAAAGATTATGATTACAATCGCTTATGTATTCTGCATAAGACTTTTACAAATGCTCAGACCCAAGGTTCAAGACTTCTTTCTCAAGCTACACTCGAGACTTCTTACTCAGGTTCCACGAACCCAAGACTTCCTTGCTCAGACTGTCAGCCCAAGACTTCTACTCAAGTCCTTCTGACCCAAGACTTCTACTCCAAGTCCTATGAAACGAGCCTCCCTGCTTGAACCCCTTTGGTTCAAGACTTACTGCTCCAGTTCCATGTATTGAGTTCACTAGCTCAAGTCACACTAGCTCAAGACTTTTGCTCCAGGTCCAATGAAACGAGTCTTCCTGCTTGAACCCCTTTGGTTTAAGACTTACTGCTCCAGTTTCTTGTACCGAGCCAACCTGCTCAATCAATCCGCTTGATTAAGACTTTCACAACTCAAGCACATTGCAAGAGACTTATGTGACTCAAGCATCTTGGCTCGAGACTTCCTTGCTTGTATCCCAATGACACGAGACTTCTGCTCAATCAACCTAGTTGATTAAGACTTTCACAGTTCAAGCACATAGCAAGAGACTTATGTGCTTAAGCATCTTAGCTCGAGACTTTCTTACTTGTATCCCAATGACACAAGACTTTTATCTAAATTTCTAAACAAGTTCAGTAAAATAGAAAACAAGGTGGACTTGATACAAGTATCAGAGGTACATAAAATCACCATAACAAAGACCTAAAGCACTCAAGATTTCTAAGATATTCAATGTGTAAGAAATCTTAAGGCTTTTACAATTACAACGTACAACAAAAAATCTGCATATATAGTAGTGTTGATAATTTCTGATCTTGTTACTCCTTCTGGTTGATCCTTATTAAAAATTTTGTTTGAACATTCAGCCATATTTATAGCCTTTTCAGAAACTAGTCGTTGAAGAGGTAACTTGATCAAGAATCTTTGATGTTACTTCATAGTACAAGAGACGTTGAAGATAAATACACCAAAACATCTTGATCCAATGTGCAACATGTTTAACCTTTGAGTCTTCAAGAGATTTTGTACTATTAGAGCCGTTGAGAGTAGATATCCATAAAGCATCTCAGCCTTTCTTGAGCCTTGCAATCTGTAGAGTCTAACTGACAAACTGATTTGACAGTACAACTTGCTTTTTGCATTACGGACAGCTTTAGCTTTATCACCAACTCTGAAAGGTACCGGAAACCAATTTGCATTCACTAAGTGTAGAAAAAATTATGTTGCTTCTTCTGATGTTGAGACCTTCAACTTCAGAGTCTACGCCAGACATCACTTAGCAAATGTTCTTCAGATTCCGCCACCAAAAGTTAACAATTCAGCAACTCTCAAAGTGACTTAATGTAAAATAGATTATGGCTATAATATTTATAAGTATTAGAACCTGCACATATGTAACACACATCAAATAAACCATTGTTCTTTCAATACTTTGTTATTATCAAAATTCAAAAAAAAAATGTCATGAACAAATCTTGTTTTAACTAACTGTTGTGGACGAGGCTCAGATGCGACCATTTGATGTTCCTCTCCATCTGTCGCCTATCGGAGTTGTCGTCCTTCACCCGCTCGTTGATAAATATTCCTGACACGACCTCTAATGTGTGCCACTAAAAATTACAACAAAAAACAATTAAAGTTAAAAACAAGAATCAAATAACTTTGAACTAAATTCTCCTGATGAAATAAAAAAAATCCGAATAACCTTGATGCTAATTTTTCGGTGTACAACTTTAAGAATCGAATAACGTGGTTAAGAATTATCCAGTCAAAATAGATGTGAACTGAATTATTATATGACAAATTATCTGATGTGCAAATTTTTCCTGAATCAACAGAATAACCTATAAGTTTTTCACGTTGTAAAAACTGAAAAACCAAAGTTATCTAATATGTTATTGAAACGAATATCTTAGGTGTGTGATTTCTGGTTTTCGAGTGATCTCGCTTTCTCTAAAATGAATTGATAAAAAAAAGTGAAAAATAAAAAATAGGTATTTATATAGAAGTATTTTGGTCCATTTTCATAATTTGTAAGAGGTAGAGGGCAAAATAAAGGGATATGGGATAAAATTTTCCAATTCATAGTAGCTGCTACTTATGCTAATTTATTGTCAATTTAATTTAATGTCAATCAATACTTCCAAGTTCTCTATCCAAAATTATCATTCCAAGAATTCAAAAAAAAAAAAAACATTACTACATCATATCATAAGAATAGTGCAATTGTAATATTTTGTCTAACTGAGACTTCGAAACAAATGTGAAAGCTGTACAAAAAGGTTGTGATTAATAGTGGGAGTGAAGTGAATGAGAATCAGGGAACACGCTCCAATACTCGTTGTATTGCCTTTTTTATGCCTTCCTGATCAAGTGATGTTTTCAGAACTATCTCCTGCACCTGGACGGATGGAACACAGGCTCCATTATTATAACTTCCTCAACAATTTCTATATACATCTTTATAAGTAAAGAAGCTGTGTCCAGATACCAGTGCTGAAGGTGATGATCATATGAGGAAACTCATATATAGCAGTAAGTAACAAAAATTGTTATTTGACTAAAGAAATTTACCTGTCTTCCAGCTCGAGCAAGGAGAGTAAACCTTTGGTACAAGGGAGGTTCCTACAATGAGGAAGGATTCAGAAATTAGAAGGACAACTTCTCCACATATCGATATAAAATAATGTCAGAAAACTCACATTAGAAAGCCAAAGCTGCAAGTCTGGTGAGACCACTTGTTTTTCAAGCCCCTGTCGGCTGATTCTTGCATCGTATATGCTGTCACACAAAAGTCATTACTTCATAATGTATATGGATTTCAACAATTTGAATTACTTCAACATATTATGTAACTCATCACATATTTATAGACGCAAGAACTAAAACAATCCCGTGACATCAATATTTAATTCTTTCAATAAACCTACAAGATTTGTTCAGCATCTTACTTTGACACAATAAATCAACACAAGGAAAACAAAGGTGAGACTACATTGTGGTGGAAAATATTTTACTAAGGGCTTTTTTTCCCCAACCAAAAAGGGCTTTTTTTCCCCAACCAAAAAATTATGTTAAACTCCATGCATCACTAGTTTTGTCAGTAAATGGATCGCGGTAGCAATCACAGGAAAGTTAGATCAACATTGATATTTAATTGTGAAACTAAAGATATCCCTCACACTCCATCATGTTCCAATATAATAGCATTGATCACACAACTCACATGCTCCCTCACTAAGTGTCATGTCAGCACTCTCAATGAGATTCATCCTAGAGTAGACTAACCACATAATGAGCTTGGACAACAACAACAAAACATATGTACTAATTTCTTATCTGGGCCCATATTATCTTTGGGGTCCTATCAGATTCAGATAATTCGGATGTAGACTAGTGTTTACTATAGACGACCCAATGAGTGTAATGATGAGTTAGCAAAGAAATCTCTCATTCCAATCTGATTGGTTTTCATATTTTAAAAAGAGCGTTAGTATAATAAAATACAATTACAGCATAAAGTATCAATTAATTATTAAAAACTGCTTTAAAGTTTAAGTTAGGTTTTAACCCTCTCTTTATATAATCTCAGAATGTGTGGTTGAACCTAACTCAATCTTATAAAACCGGTTTGTAACGTGAGGATTATCCCCACTTATAAACATAATTCCTTCAAACCCAACACCATAAAGGTGTTGGAGGCTACAATGAAGGCAAGTCAAATGCTGCAATTTAGGCGACTGAGGGCGAACTGCAATGAAAGCAGAAATTTCAACACATAGCCTCATGCTCAGGACTCAATGGGGCCACGTGGACGGTGCAGGAAACCAATCAAATGATCTAGGATAGGTTCTGATACCATCTCAGAATATGTGGTTGGACCTAACTCAATCTTACAAAACCGACTTGTTGCGTGAGAATTGCCTCCACTTATAAAAACAACACAGGTTATATCTCTAAGAGATGCAATGTGAGACTAAATCCACTGCATCACTCAACACAATGAAGGTGTCGGAGGTTGCAATGAAAGCAAGTCAAATGCTGCAATTTAGGCGACAAGAGGGCGGACTGCAATGAAGAGTGAAATTCCAACACACACTTTCACGCTCGGGACTCAATGAGGCCATGGACAGTGCAGGAAGCCCATCAAGTGATCTAGGATAGTCTCTTATACCATCTCAAAGTGTGTGGTCGGACCTAACTCAACCTTACTGACAAAACCGACTTGTAAGGTGAGAATGACGTCCACTTATAAACACAACACGGATCATATCACTAAGCAATGTGGGACTAAATTCACCCCTTCAAACCCAACACAATGAAGGTGTTGGAGGCTACAATGAAAGTAAGTAAAATGCCTCAATTTAGACGACTAGGGACGGACCGCAATAAAGACATAAATTCCAATATATAGGATAAGGAGAAATCTTCAAGTAGATACAAGAATTATGTAAAACTCATAGAGCAAGCAGTTTCCAGTAAACAATAGTCAACAACAATAATCATTTCCCATTAGGTGGGATCCTTTACAATAATAATATGACATTATTTATAATGTCCTATCATAAGTAATCTACAAAGACAAAACTTGAAAATCTAATTCTATCTTTATTAGTCTGTCTACAATACTACTTGATAACCTTTTAACTATCACTTATCTGATTTGCTCTCTTTATTGGACTTCATCTTTTCAACACTCAACCGACTAAGATGGTGTTTGGACTAATGGAATAGAATGAAGCAGAATGGAATATAATCTCACTCCATTGTTTGAATATTTTATTAATAATACATCATTCCATTACATAAACTTCAAATCGTATGAAATAAACAGTGAAGGATTGGATGGGATGGAATCGATTTCATCATGTTCCATTTCACTCCATCCATTATTTGCAAATCCAAACAATGGAATCTTACTATTTAACACTCTATTCCACCACATACCACCAATCTAAACATAGCCTAACACCGAGATTTTACCATCTTTTCACAATTTAGTCCTCCCCTGACTTTCCTTTAATACATAAAGCCTAATCTTATCTTATCTTGCCATCTATGCCTACTCATCCCCAACTTAACAAAATCATCTACCTTTTCATTGAACTTTTTTGTAATTCTCTTTCCCATGCAGCATTCAAGGGTGTCTCTTGTAATGGGATAAGGTATGGTTTCTTTTTGGTTCTAGAGAAATTTCAATTCCTAAATATAGATTAAGTAGCTGCTCACAATTTTTAGCCACTTTGGCACTTGCTTCGTTTTTAGGTTTTCTTATCCATAGTCATTGTTAACTTATTACTACCTCTCCTTTCTTTGTAATAATATATTACCACTCTACCAAAAGAAATATTGAATGTATCTCTGATTTTTTGGGTATTTCAAGTAGTTAAATACTTCAAACAGTTATCAAAACATACCCATCTTCCTGCAGTAGCTCCTCAAGAATTGTATCAAGGCCTGGTAGGGGATCAATGCGACTGCTAGTACCGCTGAAAGAACCAAAATCAGCTGAACCATCCTACAAAATAAAACCTGGAGTTACAAAAACGTCCAGAGACAGGCACATATCCACAAACATACACATACAGACAGACAAGACTTGCATTCAGATATCCATCCATATTCATGCATATATAAATTATACATATGAATGTAGCTTTTTAGTTTATACTCCCTCCATCCCAAATTATAAGACTTTTTGGACATTTCACGTGAATTAAAAAACATAATCAATGTTGTATTGGAAAGAGAAATCATACATAATTTTACAATATTGTTCGTCATTTGTTATAGATGAAAGAAAAATTTAAAGAATTGGAAAAAAGAAATAATGATAAATGATATAGGACATATTGGGGAAAATGTCATTAATGTTGCATTGGAAATGTAAAGTGACTTATAATTTGAGACAATTTTTTTTGACAAAGTGACTTATAATTTGGACCAAAAGGAGTATTGAGTACACACTTAGTTTATACAGACCTGGGGTATTACTTTGTCCAGAGTTTCTAGAAGTGGATCTTCATCTAGCTGTTTAATTGAAAGCTTAAGCCTCAATCTTACACTGCAAGATCAAGTTGCAAAAAAAGTCAGCATACATGTAATGAAGTCCTTTCATGTGGCTTCACATAACATAACTTAAGTATTTGGGGTAGTTTATGACATGGTATTGGAGTCTCTATAGTCTACAGTTTGATCTTCATCGCCTCATTATTGCAAAGAAAATATAAATTTCTGAACAAAAAAGTAGGACGTCACATGCACTCAACAACTTAGAAACAGAGAGAGTTGGCTTGAGACAAAGAAAAACCAATAGCCTCACAATATTTAAGGCCAACGGCGTCGCTAATTACTATACATAGATATTGGGCAACCAACAAGCTCTGTAATTCAATGATATTAAAACATGTCTTTAGTCTTCCAGCAAAATAATAAATAGATAATTCCTTTAGAAGGCATAACTATTGGGAATCTCACCTATCAATGCCAATAACTTTGACAATCACTTCATCGCCTGGTTTTAAGAAATCTCTTACATCTTGAACTAGATCCCATGACACTTCTGAGATATGTATTAACCCGGTAAGGTGATAAAGACCTGCAGCATCCTGTGGTGTCAGTTGTGACTTTTATATGATGAAGTGAAAAAGGATAGCATAAACATATATGAACTATGCACAGTAGTTACCGTCACGGAAGCGCAGATAAACAAAAGCACCATAGTTCTCAACAGAACCAACTCTTGCTTCAAAAATGTCCCCTATGTTGATATATTTTAAATATTTAGACCATGTAGCTTGCTTTTCAGATAAGACCAAATTATTTTTCTCCTCCTCTACTTTAATTACCTAAAGGAAAACGAAACTGCCATCATTTATGTATTTAAAACAATCCTTTGTTCAAACATAGCAAGCGGGTTGAACATATAATAACCAAACTCTGCATGAACAAAGGATTATGATGTCAAACAGATGCTGGAAGCGCTAAATACTTACAAAAATAAGAGATACAATACTTAAGAGTATACATTTCATGGTTCAGATAGTGTTAGAAATGGATCAAACAATATGGCTCTTGTAGTGCAAGAACATACATTGGTTTTCAAGTTTCCGGGAATAATAGATAGATACGCCACAGAAAGTGTTGGGTTCACGCAGAATAATAAGGCATTCATTAGTTAAATAAAATAAATACCATTACTGCTAAGATGGAACCGATCATTTTTTCCGCAATATCTTGAATAGGTTTATCTGGTTCTGCATAAAAAAGGATCAATATTGCAATAAGTCAGTAATGGCAATTGCGGCTGTAATTATGATTAAAAATATATAACAGTTCACACGTACTAATTGAGTGTTGAAATACAAGTTATAACCCTTGAGATACCTTGACATGAATAGACTGGGCTCAAGTGTGGGAATGGGAGAAACCCCATGAGAGAGTAAAACCGAATAAGCAAGCCTCCAGTATTCAAACCCTCAACCCTACCGTAGTAAATGAGTTTACTATCTTTGTATGCGATTGCAGACTTCCAATCTGACGATCTCTACTTCATTACAGAAATGAAGTTTTAGAACACAACATATACTAAATTGGTATTAAGTGACACCAATATCTATTCAATATTTCCTAGTTTAATATATAATAAAAAGGTTATACAGAAATGGCAGACATACAGGTAACAAGTTGCTACCAATGAAAAACTGATTAGAGTATAAATTACTAGCTAAGTAGCAACTTAAACTCAATCAAATCATAAATGCTAGGTTAAGTACTAATATTATTATTACGAAACACTAATCTAATCCCTAACACATGCAAGGAATAATAATGAATGAGTAAGCATTGAAATGAAGAAATACAGACCAGAGCTTGGTAAAGACTCTCGTCTGAGTTAGGATGATAAGGGCGTGGAAGAAGAATAGTGTCGACTTCATCAATTTGAGTATCATCGTTAATAGAGACGGAGATTTTAGAAGTGTGGTGATTATAATGTCGATGCCAGTGGCAAAGTCGGAACTTGCGGGGGTATTTTAGGGAATTTAATGGGTTGAGGATAGAATAACAAGAGTCGAGTGGTTGTGATTGTGAAGATGAGAGAAAGGAGATGCCACCGAAGGAACCTAGGGTCGCAGAGAAGGTGACCATTGTTGTTTTGGAGTTGAAACCCAAGAACTTAGCGTTCGGGAAGAAACTACAGTGAAAAGATTTGGATTGGATTTTGGATATTATTAACCGTAGAATTTATTATATATATATCAATGCTTGAAACTCTCACATTCATTCAAACTTATATTATTGGAGTTTTTGGAGTTTATGCTCTTTAAGCATCTTATCTATTCAAATTTCACTTTCTTATCCATTTGATTTTATAAAAAAAAATTTAATTTCTTTATTTTTTTTTATGTTTAGATTTTCAGTTAGTTGTTTTAGATACATTAAAAAATTTCTCCCCTTTTACCTTAGAATTGCGGAACTTCTAAACTTTTGGTTTTGGTGTATCCTCCTAGCTCTCCCTCTTCTAAACCCTTGCCTAAACTCTTGCTAAATTTTACGTACAATTTTCCCAAAACCTATTTTCCTCTCAATTTCTCTATTTAAATAACACAAATAAAACCTAATTCTTGTTTCTAATTTTACTCATGATACTCGCACTTCTCGTTAATTATCCCTCAAGTCCCAAAACTCTATTAAACTTCTAATTTCTACTCCATACTCTATTTTCTCAAATTAAATAATTAAATCAATTAAAGTTAAATAAAAATCCAATTTTATATCTAAAGGGTGTGAGGGTGTGCTCTCTTATCTTAGGCCATATACCCCTAGACACATACAATAAAATAATTCACCAACACGTCATAAATTTAATTAAAATAGCACAATTAATTAAAATGTGAAATGGGGTGTTACAACTTCTATTTTCTCTCTATTATTGATGATTCATAGGTGTTGACCAAGTAACTTCAAACACAAAAGGGGAATGAATTGTGATAAAAAAAAGTTTCTAATACTTTTAAGAAAAATGTTGATTTCATTTGATTAACTTGAAGAAAATATATGAATTGATATTGTTCTGGACTGGGCCTGGACATTCTCATTCGTCGGGCAGGCCCAACACCATGTTGGGAAGGCCTAACAAGGCCCAATTCTCCCATGTCGAGCATGAAGCCACATACGTCGGGAACACGACTCCCTTGTCGGGCAGATCCACACATCTTCCTCACGTTCTCCACATGCTCCCACCATGCGAGGACTCGTCACCAGGCAACTACCCACCTCCGAAAGAGCTAGTTAGCCCACCTCCCAGAGATCACTGGACACTTGATCTAGGGCGAAGACCACGTACTGGTCTTCACTACGCCACATAAGCCCTATCAGTTGCTTGGGTTGGGTCTAGCAATCTGGCCCAATCCAAGTAACATTTGGCCCTACGCTAGGGTCTCTCTATAAATACCCTCTTTCACTAGAGGGTCAGGTATTTCATTCTACACCTATTTCTGTATTTGCTCTCCCACTCTGATTCTTTACCCAATTAATCATCGGAGTGCCTTGCAGGTACACCGCCCTCCTTCTCCCTACCTCCGGTGACAGTTACCAGTCGACGACGCGTGGCAGACCAGTGATCTCCTCTAATAAGATACGCTCAGTGGCGCCGTCTATGAGAAACTAAAACTTCCCCGTTCTTCCAAGCAGTAGAACCAAAGCTTTCATCAATTTCATCAACTTCCGAGATCATGACCAGCCCACGCCATGACGATGTTATCCATAATTCCGCCTTCGGCCCACTCACCATCGAAGAAGACCATGGTGGGCCGGTCGACAACCATGATGGCAACATTAGGGATGGGCAGACTGCCTCTCCTTTGTCTGACGATGCGACACGCAACATCGCCCCTTGAGCAAGGAGCCCGATTATTTTCCAGCCCGTCCCTATGCCAGCAGGAGCGGATTCGACAATGACTTCCCTCTTCGCAGCCATCAACCAGACTAATTTGATAATGTTCCAGCAGAACGAGCGTATCGGGATGCTAGAACAGGATAGCTCACCTCGCTTTCCCCCGTAGAGAACCCAACGCGAGGATTCCCGGAGCCTCTCTCCCCATCAACGGGGGCGCCGATCACAATTGGAGAAGCCCTAAACCGGGGCCTCCAAGAAGCGCGACCGGACACCTCCCCAGAAGGAGAGGCGCTCCCCGGCCCCGAGGAGGAATAGACCTGAGGGCCCGAGTAAGAGGACGAAGGGTCGTAATCAAGCACCTTGACATAATCCTTCCCCCTCACGCTCCCCTATCCGCAGTGACGAAGGCAACCACCGGACTCCCCTTTCGGGAAAAATCATGGAGACCTCAATCCTCCACGGGATGGAGAAGCCTCCCGCACTCTCCACCTACGATGGCACGACGGACCCGGACGACCGTCTAGAAGACATCGAGGCCATGCTCGATTATCGAAACGTCCGAGGAGCCATCAAATGCAGGCTCTTTCCGACGACTCTAAGGAAGGGAGCCATGGCATGGTACAAGAGTCTGGAGCCCGAGTCCATCATGTCGTGGAGGGTGCTGAAGGATCTTTTCTCACAATATTTCACGGTGTCCCGACACCATCCAAAGACGGAGGATACCCTAGACGCGATCATCCAAGCCTGGAACAATCTCTTAGGAATTACATCGAGAGATTCACGATGGAGGTAGTCCAGATGACTACTTCAGATGACATGAAACGTTACCTCATGGAGCAAGGGCTGCGCCGAGTCTCCAAATTTTACGAGGCCGAGGCAATCCATCGGCCGACCTCCCTCCAGGCCTTCCTCGAGAAAGCCCGAGCATACATCCGGTACGAGGAGACCGAAGCTGCCAAATCGGCCCGAGATTCTCGTAACTGCGAAGCTGCCCGGGGAGCTCGGGAAGAAGAAGCACCATCCCCTGGCGCGGGGGAGATCGACGATGAGATGATCGTCCCTAGGAACCCCGATAACAGAGAGGGCCTGCAGGCCGGTTCACTGGGTACACGAACCTCATCGCTTCTCGCGAGCACATCTTTCCTAAGTGCGCCAACTCAGAGTTCGTAAGAAGAGGTGTTTGTTTCCCTAAACTGGCATCCTCCAAAGCCAAGGTGGACAAGTCCAAGTACTGCCGCTTCCACCGCGACCACGGACATGTCACCAAGGATTGCATCCACCTCAAGGATGCAATTGAGATACTCATCAAGGATGGACACTTGAAGAGGTACACCAGAGGAGGAGATGCCCCTCGACAGGAGGCCCACGAAGCCAAAAGGGTCGAGGAAATTCTTCCGCCCGCCAACGACACGGGGCTGCAAGTGGCCCTCAGCATAAGTCAGCCTGAAAACTTGTTCTCTTTAAGAGAACACGGCTTCCCTATTGGGCACTAACTGCTCGAAGAACCAATACGTCGCATCAGCCTATGGGAATACTTCCCTACTGTGATGGTCATCTCAGGCAGGGCCCCAAACAAGTTCTCCATCGGATCCCTAAAGAGGAAGTTCGACGAGCTGATGAGCAACAGCTCCAACAAGATGAGCACCCTCGACAAGTTCCATGGTCAGTCTAACCCGATCACATATTACCTCAAGAAACTACCTGGGGGAGCCCCTAATGTCGTCATCCCCCTGCTGATCCGGGCGCAGATGGAAAACTTCGACGTCCGCCGTATCCTGGTCGATGGGGAAAGCTCAGTGGATATCACATATACCCACCTGTTCTCGACGTTGCAACTTGACGAGACCAATCTAACCCCTTATGTCGGCTCCGACCTCCAAGGGTTCAACGAGACGACGACGAGACCATGGGGATATGTGGAACTCAAGGTCACCTTCGGGACAAATGAGACGGCCAGAAAGGTCAACATTTGATTCATGGTCGTCGAGTGTCCATACCTATAGAAATGCAATTTAGGCAGAACAACCCTGGCAGACCTCATCACAGTGCCATGGACGGTCCACCTTAAGATGAAATATTACACTAGGCGGGGAGGTATCGTTGAAGGTGTGAGAAATACACAAGAAAGGGGGGGTTTGAATTGGGTATTTACTCCATTAAAACTTTTTCTTTGTTTCTTCGCTTGTTGCTTTCTATAGAGTTCTTTAAGATGCATTGCGGAAGCATATATAATAAAGCATAACACAAGTAAAGAACACATGATATATTCTGGTTCACTTGAGCAACTCTCAAGCTAATCCAGTCCACCCTTCCAAGGTGATTTCGCCTCACTCAAGCATGGACTTAATCCACTATAACCAAACTGATTACAGTTGCACAAGCTAACTGCAGGTGACTAAAAAATAGACAATGACGCGTTCAGGGATCCCTTAGGATATAACGTTCATTGACATCTAATAGAATCCGATCAATAAAGATCTCCTATTATATTCCACAAATGACAACTGTCACTTGTCATCTCAAGTATTCTGATCTTCACAAGATCACGTGAGGAGCCAATAATTCTAAATTGAATTTGTGTTGTCGGAGATTACATGAGTGCTTCTTATCAAGCAGATTACTCCTAATTAAGTACATAGCAAGTATTGAGCAACAACTTCTTGCTTCCTAATACAGAAACTAATCTAAGGATAAATCTCTATGAGATTGTAAGAACATTAGTTTCCATATACTTAAAAGTTTTTCTTATGTGAGCACTAAGGCTTCTTTTCATTAAGCTTTTTCTCTATCTTTCTCTGTTTGCCATATGCTTGCTAGCATGCTAGTGTTACTTTTCTTTAGCAGCTCCAGCTGTGTAACTCACTCAACAACAACAACATTTGAAATAATCAAATGATCTTCTTTTATAGTGCAGCTTTGTGAGGGTAGAAATGTCATCTCTAATTCCAACAGTTATATCCCAACGGATAGAAAAAGCTCACATGTTGGAACAGTGACCTTTGCTTGAACTTTAATATCTCAACATTGGAAACCACGCTTATGAATAGTACCAACGTCTTTGTAATAGTGAAATGTTTGCATGCGTTGTACTGTAGTCTTCTTGACTTGGTTCTTTTGATGATTCATCTGATGAGTAGTTCAACAACTACTTTGGTATGAAAGCTTCAGCATCAGAGTTGTTTAAGCACATGTGTATCAGATTTAATAGCAGCAGCTTATCTAATGAGCAATACGCCTTTGTCTGGGTGAATCTTCTTCTGACACAATCTTCAACTTCAGAATCCAGTCTTCAGCATTCCAAGATCTAAGTTTCCTTTGAAATAGTCTTGAGAATCTTCGTGACTGATTCTTCAAAAATCATGTCTTCAAAATCTTCAGAGACTTGATCTTCAGAATCTTCATAGACTTGATCTTCAGAATCTTCATAGACTTGATCTTCAGAACACGTCTTCAGAGTCTTTCTGCACTTTGTCGTTAGAGCCTTCAGTCTTCAGAACTTCAAGTCATCAGAGTCTTCAGAGTAGTTCTTCAGAGGACTATATCTTCAGAGTCTTCAGAGTCTTGATCTTCAGAACCCTTAAGTCTTCAGAGTCTTTCTGCACTTGGTCTTCAGAGCCTTCAGCCTTCAGAACTTCAAGTCATCAGAGTCTTCAGCACTTAGTTCTTTAGAGGACTATATCTCAGATACGTTGATAGCTTCCAGATCAGATGCACTTCTTAGAACATAATCCACAGGAGCATTGCAACTGCAATATCCAGCATCCTTGGATCTTTCTGATCGTGATCAGATGTATAAGCAAACTAGCTTCTCCCATAAGCGCTTTATGATACATCACACATAGTAACTCTCATATTGTATTGGCTGCACACATTGATGTTGTTTGTTTGATCTTATATATTTAGTTATCATGATCTGCACAAAACAAATATTAGAACATAAAATGGTTCTTTCACAAGTATTTAATTGTTATCATCAAAACATAGAGATAATCCTGTAGAGACAAATCTTGCTCTTACAATCTCCCTCTTTTTGATGATGACAAAAACATGTATTTTGATAGAACATTTTATACAGGGTAATCACCAAGCATAACATATTCAGAGTTTCGAGCAACAACTCCCCCTGAATGTGTTAACCTCAAAATTTCATTTTTTTTTTGTTCAGAGACTTACTCTGATCCCAAGACTCACAGAATAGAAATTTTGATATAATAAAAATATAATAGACTAGAACTTCCTTATGGTCTATCAGAGCGTAAGTCTTTAGCATCTGGACTTGTTCTGCAGAACTCCATCTTCAGATCTTTTAGAGCTTATCTTCTTTAGACATCGTATCAGAGCCATAAAACTTCAGAGCCTTCTAAAGCATTTACTACTGTTCACCAGAACATCTGTAGCACAGAGTTTTAACAATTCTTTTCTGATAACTTAGACACACTATTCTTTCAGATGAGAAACTCCCCCTGCGTTTCAGACTGGGTGAAAATCAAACATCCTGACTTGTGAACCTTTCTGGGTGAACTCCCCCTGGCTACAATAGGTCAGATGTTCAGATCTTCTGAGCTTTATATAGTCTTGATTCTTGGTCTCTTGAAGCTAATTGATTCTGAGTCTGATACCAATTAGCTTAATACTGAATCTGATACTAATTCTTGATTCTGAGTCTGAAACCAATTCTTGCTTCTATGAAGATTTCTGATTCTTATGTTCTGATTATCATAATCATAAACAGTCTACATCTTCTAAACATTAGAATTCCATATGACTTTAACTTTCATCCTCTGAACAGTATTGGGTCCATCTGATTCTGAATCTATGTTCACAAAGTGTATAACTTCTATTAAATGAATAACCAATTCATTTGAACTCAGAGTTATTTCATTTGACCTGTCTTTAGAATGCCTAGTGAACTTGTTCAGAGTTCTGTGAGTTAGTAATGCGCCTAAAAGGTGGGGTGAATTAGGTTCTTTGAAATTTTATGGTTTTAAGAGGGCTATGTTACTTTCTTTTTAATGAAGTGATAATTTGAAAGCTTGTAAAGGCAGAAAGTAAAAGAGACACAGAGAGTTATAGTGGTTCCCCTCACACCCCGAGGGTACTCCACTCCCCTTTCAACACGAAAGAGATTTCACTATAGTTAGGATCAATGTACAATTTGTTCTAACCTATAGGAGATCAAAGGTTCTTAAAACACCTTTAAGATCTAAACACTAAGTGCAATGAGAACAATCCTCTCTAATGCACACACTTGCTTTCAACAATCCTGAACAGCAAGGGGAAACTAAAATACAATTCTGAGTTTGTAAGATTTGTAACAATGTATAATTGATAATCAATGTTGAGATTGAATCTTCTCTTTCAATGGAATTTCCACAAGTATCTAAGACTTATTGCTCAAGAGTTTTCTTTTCAAAAGATATGAAATTGATGCAGAAAATTCTTTGTGAAAATTGTTTAAAGAAAAAGTTCAAGAGTTTTTTATTGAAAGAGATTGTAAAGAGTTGATGTAAAAGTTAGAGTTTTTTTTGAATTTGAAAAGCTAGGTATTTATATTACATAAATATCTCTTGATGAAATCATGCAAATCTTCAGAAAAATTGATGAACAGTTGTTATGTTTCAAAGGAAACATTTAACAGACATTTGAATGAAGAGATGCAATTTTTCAGAAGGAATTTTCAAAAACGTTCAGTGAGCAATCGATTGCACCAAGGTAGCAATCGATTGCACTTCAAAACAGAAGTGAAAACTGAGAATTTTTTAAGCATGCAATCGATTGCACTAAGGCAACAATCGATTGCTCTTCAAAACAAAATAAAAAATAGTTTAAAAATTTGATCATGAAATCGATTGCTCTAAGAGTGCAATCGATTGCACTTTGAAAAACTTAGAAAAATTATGTTTTCAAAAGCTTGTGAGAGTGTAACAAGTCATGAGAAATGTTTTTAAAAGATTTGAGCAATTAGGACTTAAATGCTTAATGGATATTCTCATTATACCTTCAGATGAGAACATCTTCAAAATTGTATCTTTGTCCTGATGCTTGATGGTTGATCATTTTTGCCTTCTTGAGTGATTTGTCTTCATCAAAACAAATGTTGATCTCTGAGGATCTTGATTTTACATTCTCCCCCTTTTTGATGATGACAAAGCATTCTTCTTTTGTTGTAATGATTTCTTTCCGGTACGCTTTTCTCCCCCTCAATGTATGACATGTTGAGAGTTTCTGAATTTGTATTGAGGTTCGAGATAGTCTTGACTTTTGAAAAATTGTACCTTTAAGGAAAGGTAATAAACAAGAAAAGAGTAACATCCTTCTCCCCCTTTTGACATTATCAAAAAGAAGGGAAATGGATTAAGGCAATAATATATGAAAATAACGGACAATCTTGATCATAAGTCAAATTAAAAAAGTACAATAAAGCTGGAAAGTACAGACTTCAAAAATAACAGAAATAAATAACAACAATAAAAACAAAAAAACATTCATTTCTAAGATAGATCCATGTTTGGGTCAAAGCTTGGTTGGTTGGAAAAAGTTGCCTGGAGAGGTGATGGACGAGTAGGAGGAACAACCGGGTTTGAAGGATCGTACGGAGGGATGTATAGGTGAGAGTACATGTAAGAGAATTGTTGGTTCATGTTCTCTTGAAAGTTGTTGATCCGAGTGTTGGTTGACTCTTGAATAACATTATATTGCATTAATGGAATTGTTTAGATTCCCAAATTTTTGAGTCATGTAACCCATTAATTGTTGATTACTCAGACCATTTCCAGACGGAACAGGAACATCATCATCATCTTCATCCTCTTGTTCATCATTATCAGCCACACCTTCGCCAAGCTAAATGATTGTCTTGGTATCCGGGTTGTATTTGACACCCATCCGAGAGTCCACATTTTTTATTGAGATCTTGTTGATATTTGAATCCATGAGATACTTATCAAATCCTTCAAAGTCTACTTGATAATGTTCCAAGATCTTTGTAATGAACCATGTATATGGCAGAAACTTGGATTTTTCATTGATTCCGCGCATGTGAGTTAAGATCATATTTGCCCAATTTATCTGAATATTATTCTTAACAGTATATAGTATCTGCATTTCTAGATCAGTCACGAGGCAATGATTTCCACCCCTTGGAAACATTATGTAAGCCATGAAATAATGAAATAATCGGTCATCAATGTTGAATATACCTGTCGACCATGAGTTACGAGATGGTTCCAGGCCGCCTAAGGATCAGACCCTTTTTGCATGGAATTCGGCTTCAGACATTCTGCTGAGGCTCCAATAGAACTTCTTTTTGTCGTATGCGTTCCAGACTTCTTCGTGTTCTTCCGGAGTTCTTGCAACAGGCATTGGAATGTTGAGAATCCTACCAAGTGTCTTTGTGAAGAGCGGGATCCTTTTACCTTGAACATATGTCACTAGCTTGCCTTCTTCTTTATGTAGGTTGCAATAGAACAATCTTACCAAATCCGGATAATATGGCCCGGATAAGGAAATCATTGGTTCCAACCCACACGCAATCAGGGTTTCTTGGAAAGAGAAACATTCTTTAGGGAAAGATGAAAGGATACCGTACTTGGGGGTCTGCACAACCTTCTTTTGGAAATACTTGATGAATTTTTCCCGTTGGTCATTATCCAAATGTTGAAGAACAAGTGGAGTTTTGGAAGATGAGGAGGCTGGACCTTTGCCTTTGTCTTGTGCTGAAATCTTCCTCTTTGATCGTGAAGCCATTGAAAAAGATGAAAGAATGAGAGCTAGGGTTTATGAGAGAGTTTTGTGGGGAGTTTTGGTAATTGAGAGAGATGGTAGAAGTAGGTTATGAGAGATGATTTTTATAATGGTTGATAGAAGACATAGAATTAAATGTGGGATATGAGTGGTTGAAGGTATTTAAGATTTTGGGAATATGATAATTTATGGTCAAATCTTGAGACTAAGGCTAAGAAGTAATGGCTAATCATAGGTAGGTCAAAAAATTTAATGAGGGTAGTTGGAAGGTTTAAGGATTCATGGATCTATTAAATAGAAACAGAAAAAAAACAGTTTTTCAGTAGGTGCAATCGATTGACACAAAGGTGCAATCGATTGCTCCACCAAACAGAAACGAATTTTGGCAAAAGCTATAGAGTACAATCGATTGTTGCAGGGGTGCAATCGATTGCCTGCTTTAAGAATTAATAAAAATTGTAAAACTTACAGTGAGCAATCGATTGCTGCAGGGGTGCAATCGATTGCTTGCAGTGAAATTTTGAGAAAACACAGCAGATGAAGTTCTTTTATGTTTCCACGTCAGTCTCATCCAATATTCCAAGTTTCCTTTGTATTTTGTAGAAAGACTCCTTTGCCAAAGGTTTTGTGAAGATATCGGCAAGCTGATTATGAGTATCTACAAATGTTATCTCGACATCTCCTTGAAGTACATGATCTCGAAGAAAGTGATGTCGTATGTCAATGTGCTTGGTCCTTGAGTGCATGACTGGATTTTTTGTTATGTTGATTGCACTGGTGTTGTCATAGCGAAGAGGAATGATGCCCAGGTCGAGTCCGTAGTCACGAAGTTGTTGCTTGAGCCAAAGTATTTGCGTGCAACAACTTCCTGCTGCTATGTACTCAGCTTCAGCCATACTAAGTGCTACGCATGCCTGCTTCTTGCATGCCCATGAGACTAGTGCATTTCCCAAGATGTGACAAGTTCCACTTGTGCTTTTTCTATCAGTTTTACAGCCTGCATAATCCGCGTCAGAATATCCAATTAAATTGCATATACTACCTTTAGGATACCATAAGTCGACATTTATTGTTCCTTTGAGATACTTCATGATCCGCTTGACTACCATCAGGTGAGACTCCTTTGGATTTGCTTGAAAGCAAGCGCAAAGATAGACGCTAAACATAATGGCAGGGCGGCTTGCTGTCAAGTATAGTAGGGAACCAATCATACATCTATATTTTGTGATATCAACCGATATACCGGATTCATCTTGATCTACATATGTACCAGATCCCATAGGTGTAGATAAAGTCTTGCAATTGTCCATATCAAACTTCTTCAATAATTCTTTGCAATACTTCGATTGATTGATAAAAATCCCATTCTCAAGTTGCTTGATCTGAAGTCCAAGAAAGTAGTTCATTTTTCCCATCATAGACATTTCGAATTCTCCTTGCATCATGGATGAGAATTCTTCGCATAGCTTGGTGTTGGTTGAACCGAAGATTATGTCGTCAACGTACACTTGTACCAAGAGAGTATCTTCTTTTATTTTCTTGATGAACAAAGTTTTGTCTACCTTTCCCTTTACAAAGCCTTTGTCACATAAGAAATTGCTGAGTCGATCGTACCATGCTCTTGGTGCTTGTTTCAATCCATAGAGAGTTTTCTTTAGTTTGAAGACATGAGATGGATATTTGTAATCTTCAAAACCAGGGGGTTGCTTGATATACACTTCTTCATTTATGAATCCATTCAAGAATGCGCTATTTACGTCCATTTGGAAAAGCTGAAAATTCATGGAACATGCATAAGCTAGTAATAATCTAATTGCTTCTAGTCTTGCAACTGGAGCGAATGTTTCGTCAAAATCGATTCCTTCTTCTTGGTTGTATCCTTGGGCGACCAATCTTGCTTTTTTCCGAACTATAATACCATTTTCATCGAGTTTGTTCTTGAAGACCCATCTTGTTCCAATGATATGCTTGTTATTAGGCCTAAGGACAAGATTCCAAACTTGATTTCTTTCAAATTGGTTCAGTTCTTCTTGCATAGCTATAATCCATTGATCATCGCCTAAGGCTTCGTCGATTTTAGCTGGTTCAATTTGTAAAACAAATGCCATGTTAAGACAAGCATCCTTGAGATTTAATCTTGTTGAGACACCTTGACTGATATCACCAATGACTTTATCGATCGGGTGATCTCTATGAGTTCTCCATTCCTTCGATAGATCATTGTGTACTTCATTTTTTTGTGAATCATCTTGCTGCTGATTTGGTTGATCACTTGCAATATCTTTGAGAGTGTTTTCTTGAGATGTTTCTACTACATCATCATCATCATTAACAATAATACCATCCTCCTTGGAGGGGTTAGATTCATCAAAAGAGACATGCATAGATTCTTCAATAGTTAAAGTTCTTTTGTTAAAAATTCTGAAAGCCTTACTTGAGAGAGAATAACCGATAAAAATACCTTCATCGGATTTCTCGTCAAACTTACCGAGATTGTCTTTGTCATTGTTTAAGACAAAGCATTTACACCCGAATATGTGGAAGAAGGATATGTTTGGTTTTCTTCCTTTGAACAGTTCATAAGGGGTTTTCTTGAGAATTGGTCTGATGTTCACACGATTACTTACAAAACATGTTGTGCTTACTGCATCTGCCTAAAAATATTTAGGAAAGTTTGAATCACTAAGCATTATTCTTGCAAGTTCTACCAACGACCGATTCTTTCTTTCTACGACACCATTTTGTTGTGGAGTTCTTGGTGCAGAGAAATTGTGAGAGATTCCATTTCCTCGCAGAACTCTTCAAATAGAGCGTTCTGGAATTCTCCATCATGGTCACTTCTAATGGAGACAATTGAAAGTGACTTTTCATTCTGAATCTGTTTTGCGTACTTCTTGAATGCCTTGAAAGCTTCATTTTTCTGCACTAAGAAGAACATCCATGTATATCTAGAGAAGTCATCAACAATTACTAATGCATAAACATTACCTCCAAAACTTTTCGTTCTTGATGGTCCGAAGAGATCCATGTGTAACAACTGCAGTGGCCTAGTTGTGGACACCGCATTCTTGGATGTGAAAGTTGATTTGGTCTGTTTTCCCTTTTGGCATGCACCACACAATCTATCTTTGATGAATTTGATGTTTGGAAGACCAACAACTAAGTCATGTTTGATCAATTTGTTCAAATGCTCCATATGAATGTAAGTAAATCTTTTGTGCCATAACCAAGATTCGTTGTTGTTTGCCATAAGACATTTAACCTTCAAAGATAAGTTATCAAGGGAAATCATAAAAATGTTGTTAATTCTATTACCTTTTAACATTACCTCAAAAGTGACTTTGTTTTCTATCAAGTATTCATCTTTAGTGAAGTTGATTCTGAAACCTTTGTCACAAAGCTGACTAATGCTAAGTAGGTTATGCTTTAGGCCTTCTACATAAAGGACATCTTCTATGATTGTAAAAGGTGGTGCACCAATGCTGCCTATATCAAGGATCTTCTCTTTGTTGTTATCACCATAGGTTACAAATCCTTTGGCCTTAAGCGTTAGATGTGAAAATTTGGTAATGTCACCCGTCATATGCCTTGAACATCCACTATCAAGATACCACTGATATGAGGAGGTCTTCAAGCATACCTACAAAACAATATTAAGTTCCATTAGGTACCCAACTTGCTTTA
The DNA here is from genome assembly GCA_963859935.3 of Lathyrus sativus. Taxonomy (NCBI): domain Eukaryota; kingdom Viridiplantae; phylum Streptophyta; class Magnoliopsida; order Fabales; family Fabaceae; genus Lathyrus; species Lathyrus sativus. The sequence continues at coordinate 490,282,771 of OZ012739.1, read as the reverse complement.
GGTCCTTCATATTAGTGTCTTTCTTGACCCACACATAATGCCCCTTTGCAACACTAAAGTTTCTCACATAACAGACATTAGGTGTATGGCCTTTGATACCACAATAAAAACAAGTGGGCTCAAAATTACTCTTATATCTAGAAGGATAAGGTTTTTTCTTATTAACAACCTTCTTCTTGGGATATTGATGAACCACTTTAGGTTTTACCACTTTCTCTTTTGGAGGTTGTTCACTAGCTTTAACAAAGATGGTTTTGTTGGGACTTGGTTTTGAGAATTTTGAATAACCAAGTCCACTTTTATCCTTTGAAAACCTTCGTTGGCTAAGAACAACCTCTAATCCAATTTGTCCTTTTTCATATCTTTCAAGAACTATTTTCAATTGGACAATTTGAAAAGAAAATGACTCACACTTTGTGCATGCAAAATTCTGTTTTTCATTTTTGAAGTTCTTTTCCATTGTTTCAATTTTTTCTTCTAGAATTGAAATTTGATTTTTCTGTGAGGAAGTAGTTTTGTACAGAATTTTACATTCACTCAGAAGTTCATCAATGGCCCCTTGAGCATCATCATAATAAATTAGAAAATTATTACTAACCTTGTCATCTTCATCATCAGAATTGTGTGAGGCCATTAGTGCCAGATTTGCGCTTTGATCACTATCTGATTCTGATGAGGAACTTATCTCATTGTCTTCTCATTCCACATATGCTTTATTTTTCTTGAATCCCTTTTTTCTCTTAGAAACCTCATTCTTGGAGAGTTTAGGGCAATTTGGTTTGATGTGTCCTAATTTTCCACATTCATAGCATTTGACATCTTGTGTGGATGTTGGCGCCTCTTTCTCTTTGCTTTTTGAAAACTTCTTCCTTTTCATGTAGTCAGAATTTCCAATATTATTTATAGAGTCAAAGTATTTCCCTAACCTCTTTACAAGAAGCATGAAATTTTCATTTTCAACCGGATCATTTACTTTCTCTACTTCTTTGGAATCAACCTTTAACGCGATGTTTTTAGATTTCTTCTCTTGATTTTCATGTTTCTCCAATCGCCCGAGTTCTGTTTCATATTCTTGAAGTTTGCCGAACAAAGTGGCGGATGTCATCGTGGCTAGGCTCTTCTTTTCATAAATTGCTGTCACCTTGGGCTGCCATTCTCTGGACAAGGATCTAAGCACTTTAAGATTTAATCCATCATTAGTTAGTGTCTTACCGAGTGCTATAAGATGATTTGTCAAGTGCACGAATCTCTTCTGCAAGTCAAGAATTGATTCTCCTGGTTGCATTCTGAACATCTCGTATTCCTGACTCAACGTGTTCAACCTTGATCTTTTAACTTCGATGGTTCCTTCATGTGTTTCCACTAAAGTATCCCAGATTTCCTTTGCTGTTGTACATGTTGAGATGCGAAAGAATTCGTCCATGCTTAATGCACTTTGTAGAAGATTGATTTCCTTCTTGTCATAGAGAACCTTTTTCTTATCATCGTCATCCCATGATATTTTGGGCTTTGTTGATCCTACACTGTTAACGACCGTCGTAGGAGTGAAAGGACCATTTTGAACAGCATCCCAGATTTCATCTCCTTGTGCTTCTAAGTGAGCCTTTATACGGATTTTCTAGAAATCAAAGTATTCACCATAAAACAGTGGAGGCTTGTTGCTGCTACCACCGTCTTTGAATACACCTTTGTTATTTGCGGAAGCCATACTGGATCAAATAGGAACAAGTTACCCAAACCTGCTCTGATGTCAATTGTGAGTTAGTAATGCGCCTAAGAGGGGGGGTGAATTAGGTTCTTTGAAATTTTATGGTTTTAAGAGGGCTATGTTACTTTCTTTTTAATGAAGTGATAATTTGAAAGCTTGTAAAGGCAGAAAGTAAAAGAGACACAGAGAGTTATAGTGGTTCCCCTCACACCCCGAGGGTACTCCACTCCCCTTTCAACACGAAAGAGATTTCACTATAGTTAGGATCAATGTACAATTTGTTCTAACCTATAGGAGATCAAAGGTTCTTAAAACACCTTTAAGATCTAAACACTAAGTGCAATGAGAACAATCCTCTCTAATGCACACACTTGCTTTCAACAATCCTGAACAGCAAGGGGAAACTAAAATACAATTCTGAGTTTGTAAGATTTGTAACAATGTATAATTGATAATCAATGCTGAGATTGAATCTTCTCTTTCAATGGAATTTCCACAAGTATCTAAGACCTATTGCTCAAGAATTTTCTTTTCAAAAGATATGAAATTGATGCAGAAAATTCTTTGTGAAAATTGTTTAAAGAGAAAGTTCAAGAGTTTTTGATTGAAAGAGATTGTAAAGAGTTGATGTAAAAGTTAGAGTTGTTTTTGAATTTGAAAAGCTAGGTATTTATATTACATAAATATCTCTTGATGAAATCATTCAAATCTTCAGAAAAATTGATGAACAGTTGTTATGTTTCAAAGGAAACATTTAACAGACATTTGAACGAAGAGATGCAATTTTTCAGAAGGAATTTTCAAAAACGTTCAGTGAGCAATCGATTGCACCAAGGCAGCAATCGACTGCACTTCAAAACAGAAGTGAAAACTGAGAATTTTTTAAGCATGCAATCGATTGCACTAAGGCAGCAATCGATTGCTCTTCAAAATAGAATCAAAAATAGCTAAAAAATTTGATTATGCAATCGATTGCTCTAAGAGTGCAATCGATTGCACTTTGAAAAACTTAGAAAATTTTTGTTTTCAAAAGCTTGTGAGAGTGTAACAAGTCATGAGAAATGTTTTTAAAAGATTTGAGCAATTAGGACTTAAATGCTCAATGAATATTCTCATTATACCTTCAGATGAGAACATCTTCAAAGTTGTATCTTTGTCCTGATGCTTGATGGTTGATCATCTTTGCCTTCTTGAGTGATTTGTCTTCATCAAAACAAATGTTGATCTCTGAGGATCTTGATTTCACAAGTTCCTTGGTAAAACATCATACATACAATTAGTAGTAAACGCAGTTTATATCAGAGTTGATGTTTTGCATTCTCTTTAGGTTATATCAAACATATTCTATTTCTCCAGGTTATATCAAAATCATTTTCTATTTCTCCCCCTTTTTGACATCATCAAAAAGGTGAGTTTTCATTAAAAAACAAGATTTAAAATATATTTTATTTCTCCAGGTTATATCAAAATCATTTTCTATTTCTCCCCCTTTTTGACATCATCAAAAAGGTGAGTTTTCATTAAAAAACAACATTTAAAATATATTATATTTCTCCCTATATTATATCAGAATTAAAAAAAATAGTAGAGTCAAGAAATAAAACCTGAGTGCCAAATTCTTATAGATTGACATCTTTTCCAGAATTTGTTGAAGCATGCACAAAAGAGAGTTATTGACAAGTTTCTGTTTAGAAAAGTTTTCTCTGAAAACTTGTTGTTCTTTCTTCATAGCTTGTTGATCTTCTTGAATCTCACTATCGTCACATTCTCAACGTACAAGAGTAGTTTCTGAAGAAGAACCAACACAGCAACTTACTTAGCCTTCTCAGCATCTTCAGCTTCTTGTGTCAATCTGACAGTTTCTTTTCTTGAATCTTCCTCTGCTAGAATTCTCGCTTCTTCAGCAGCTCTTTCTTCAGCTTCTTTTTGCTTCTTTTGAATAGAAACATATCTCCTCTGATGTTTGTATCATCTCGAACAATAGTTATGAAATCCAGATTCTTCCTTTGGTCTTCATCTTTTGATCATCCATCTTCTTATACCAATGATCACGCCTCTTTATCTTCTTTCAGACAACTTGTTTTCTGATGAACGCTAGTTTCTTAGAATAAGCATAAGCTTCAAAAAGGTTATGAGCTGAGGAAACTTGCTGACTTCTTGCATCATAAGAACTTATCCTTTGAATAGACGTAGTTGATCATCACAAACTATCATTAAACCAAGATGTATTTCTAGCATCTATTTGAATGACAATCTTGCTCTTTATCAATCAGTATCAGTTCATCTGAGGGTGACTTCTTCTGCTAGAATTCTCGTACTAATTGAAGGTGTGAGAACTTCTGCTAATCCACCTTTGGTTTCTCTGCCTTTGGTTTTTGATTCCAAGCTTGTTATCAAATCAATCATGACTTGAATCTTAGTAATAGTGCTTTAATTTTGAGTCCTTGATACCAAATTTGGTCTTCTAGAAACAATATGCATCATGATAGATACTAATTGCATTCAGCTCTCAGTAATCATTCTGACTACTGTATAGAATGCTTTCATTCTTCATGATTACATACATTTCTTTTGAAGTTTGTTCTTTCTTTAATATATGTACTTGATTTTGAAGAACTAGAGCTTTGGATACTTCTGCTTTATCTTCAGGAGAGATTTCCTACATCAGATTCTAGATTTCATTGATTTCCATAATAGATTCTTCTGAATGTGAAGTTGCAACTCAACTTATCTTGATCAACATCTATTGAGTGAAAAAATATGGAAATGTTTCCTTGCATCATATCCTCTGATGAAGTTTCGTCTTCTTCTTATCAGAGTAAGCTTCAGATCTTCTGATGAAGTTCCAGAGTATGTAACAGCCCAAATTTCACTAATTAATTAATTATGTTAATTAATTGATTTATTGGAATTAATTTAATAATTTGGAATTATTTGGTAGATAATTGAAGATAGAAATGGAATGGAAGGAAATGAAGGAAAGAAAATGAGGAAGTATATAAAGGATAAGTGGAGAGAATTTGTTAGAAAGAAATAGGAGAGAAAGAATAGAGAAAGAAGGAAAAAGAGGAGAAAAGAGAAGAAGAAGAAGGAAAGTGTGGAAATCTTCAAGAACGACTCAAGCTTCAATCCAATCAAGGTAAGGGTGAGAAATATTATTATTTGATCAATGTGTGTGGTTATGTATGATTGGTTTGGGTTGTTGGGGTTTTTTCACCATTTTTCATGATTATGGCAAAATTGGATTAATCGGTAGAAATCAAGTTTAATCGGTTAAAAACTGAAATAATGATGTAGAATAGTCAAGGGATGTTAAACTAAGGTTACGGAACTTGTTTGGTGAGAACCGATCGGTTTTGGAGAGTTTGGTGGAAGTTGGACAGTGAAGGTTTGAAGTTCGCAGACATTCGCTAGCGTGTTCGCTGAGCGAACTGGTAGCGAACGTTCGCTAAGCGAGCTAGTAGCGAACGGTCCCAGACTTGGTCAGAATGCATTTTGTGGTGTTTGTTGGTAGCGAAGGTTCGCTAGGCCTTCGCTGAGCGAGCGAGGTAGCGAACGAAGTCTGTAGCTTCTGTTTGCCTTCGCGAGCTTGTCCGCTGGGCGAACAAGTAGCGAATACTCGCTAGAGGCTCGCTAAGCGAGCAAGGTAGCGAGCATGACAGATTTTGGTTTTGTTGTGATTTCATCCAAGGGTCGATTGTGTAGTTCGACTATGTTTTGATGCTTATTTAATTGCATAGTTGTGTACTATTACGACGTGCTGTGGGTAGCCTTTGGGCGTGAATCCTAGATTTTTAATTGATTGATGAATGTGGCCTTTGACCAATATAATGCATTGTTTAGATTGATTAAAAATGCATGATGAATGTAATTGAACCGTTGCCGTTGGCACGATATGGTATGCATGAGAACATATTGTAGCTATATGTGCATTATTGATAATGTGGTGATAATATTGAATTATGGTCTTTTGACAAATGTTATACATTGTTTAACGTGATTAAAAATGTATTGAGAATGCATGAGAACATATTGTGTATATGTGTGCATTGCTTGAAAATATATGAATGTTATGTGAATATGTTGTGTGTGCAATCATGATATAATTCTTGAAGAGATGAATTATTTGAATGCATGAGATTAAGATGTCGGTCTTAAGTGCATTTGATTGTTGATTGCATATGCATCATTTAGTCAAGAGGCAATGCTTGCTAGTTTCGTGGAGACTAGTGACTTGTCCCAAGCCTAGAAGAGTGGGTTTGAAAGCTTAGAGGACGGGCTTTTGGTGGTTATCGGTCTAGAAGAATGGACCCGGTTTAATGTAAACCGAAAAAAGATAACATGTCTTGGTACCACATGGCATGAGTTTGCATTGAGTTGTATTGAGTCACGTCGCATGAATGTCATTGTTGTATGAAATATGCTTGTGTGTGGAAATCGCGGACTATATATAATTGCATGTGTACATGTTGTGATTGTATAATGAACTACAATGAATTGTGGTAAGAAAATGTGGAGTATGTACTTTACGTATTGTGTATGCGTATATAAATTATATGCATTGATTATTATGATAATATTTCTCACCCTTCTGCTATTTTATAATGCTCTATGAGGCATTGCAGATTAGGTTGCTGGAGGTTTCTTTTGTGAAGTTTAGCTTCATTCTTTTGAGTTGGCTGCTCTGATATGTAACACCGGGTAGTTAGGCTTGTATAGCATTTTTGAGATACATTGTATATGTATCTGATGATATGTTTTGTAACATGAATGATTGATGAACCAAACTGGATAGCATATATTTATGTGATTAAATGTTTTGAGGTAATTCAAATGTTTTAATCTTCCGCTTTAATTTTAAACATCGAGATGTGGGTTTTAAGGACTAAGTTCCTCTATTTTGAAAACTATCCCACTCTTGCATATTTTTATAGAGCAGGTGTTGAATGTTTTATTGATGATGATGTGACATACTTCTTTTATACCATATTTTAAACTATACTCTGATGAATTTCAAAACGTGCATAAATGTTTATTTGTTTTATTTGGGGGTATAGAAGGGGGTGTTACATTTAGTGGTATCAGAGCAGGTAGGTCCATCCGGCCAAGTTGTCTAATGTTGGTTGTTCCCTTATATGCAACATGTGTGTGAAAACACTGTTGGTACATGTTGGTTGTCTAACTTTTATCTGCAAGGAGTGGGAATGATTAAAGTGGGGGAGAAACTTGTGCTTCTCCAGGTTGCTGCAAGTGTGGAGTTGTAGCTCAGTGTGGTTGAATGCTCTTATAGTTTGGTAAAGATGCTTTATACCCCATCATGATTTTCGACTATCTATTGACATATTAAGGAACTGATCACCCTTAATCTCTTGTTGATAGTAGTTGGGATTGTGTTGGATGGGATAGATGTGTCTTGCAAGCTTAGATGGCGTGGTGCAGTGAATTGTTTTGAGTGAAGTCGAGTGCTTAAGAATTGTTTTGATGAGTCGGCGCAGGACAGCGGTGAGATGTTATAATTATGGTGAAGCGGGGCATCATGCTCCTGAGTGCAAGAGTGTTGAGCAAAAGTGTTTTAAGTGTGGCAAGCCAGGCCACAAAGCTCTTGAGTGCAGAAGCGGTGCAAATGCGACTTGCTACAACTGTGGTGAGCAAGGGCACATTAGTACCAAGTGTGATAAGCCGAAGAAGAATCAAGGGAGCGGAAAAGTGTTTGCTCTATCTGGATCTGAGACTGCTAGTGATGATCGATTGATCCGAGGTACGTGTTTCATTAATGGTATACCTTTAAACTCTATAATTGATACTGGAGCTACGCACTCTTTTATTTCTTTGGAGTGTGTTAGGAGGTTGAACCTTGAGATGTCTGTGATTGGTGGTGGTATGGTTATTGATAATCCTGCTATGGGTTCGGTAACTACACCGTATGTGTGTTTGAATTTCCCTTTGAGTATTTTCGGTAGAGACTTTGGGGTTGATTTAGTGTGTCTTCACTTAGATCAACTTGATGTCATTCTTGGAATGAATTGGTTAGAGTTCAATCGTGTGTATATTAAGTGTTTTGACAAAACAATTATTTTTCCTAAATCGGATGGTGAACGGGATTTGTTTATGACGGCGAAGCAAGTAAAGGAATCAGTACGAGATGGTGCAAAGGTATTTATGTTGATGGCAACTTTGAGTACTGGTGAAAGCGAAGCAATTGATGCTTTACCAATTGTCCTTGATTTTTCGGAAGTTTTTCCTGATGAGATAAGAGATTTACCACCGAAACGAGAGGTGGAGTTTTCGATTGACTTGATTCCTGGAACTAGTCCGATATCGATGGCTCCATATCGTATGTCCGCATCGGAATTGAAATAGTTGAAGAGTCAACTTGAAGATTTGCTTGAGCAGAGATTTCTTCGTCCGAGTGTGTCGCCGTGGTGTGCACCGATGTTGTTGGTTAAGAAGAAAGAAGGTTTTATGAGGCTCTGTGTGGATTACAGACAGTTGAACAAAGTGACTATCAAGAATAAGTATCCACTTCCAAGGATTGATGATCTGATGGATCAGTTGGTTAGTGCAAGTGTGTTCAGTAAGATAGATTTGAGGTCTGGGTATCATCAGATTCGTGTGAAGGCTAAGGATATTCAGAAGACTGCTTTTAGAACGAGGTATGGACACTATGAGTATTCTGTGATGCCATTTGGTGTGACTAATGCACCAGGTGTACTTATGGAGTACATGAAGAGGATTTTTCACCCTTATTTGGACAAGTTTGTGGTTGTGTTTATTGATGACATCCTGGTTTATTCGAAGAGTGAAGAAGAACATGCCGAACATCTGAAGATTGTGTTATCTGTGTTGAGAGATAAACAGTTGTATGCGAAACTTTCTAAGTGTGAATTTTGGTTGAAGGAAGTGAGTTTCCTTGGTCATGTGATTTCAAGTGAAGGTATTGCGGTTGATCCGTCGAAGGTTGAAGCGGTATCGCAATGGGAGGCACCGAAATCAGTTTCTGAGATTAGAAGTTTTCTTGGTTTGGCAGGTTATTATCGTAAGTTCATTGAAGGAATTGCTAAGTTATCATTGCCGTTGACGCAGTTGACTAGGAAAGGTCAAACTTTTGTTTGGTATGCCAAGTGTGAAGAAAGTTTTCAAGAACTTAAGAGAAGATTGACGACAGCTCCTGTTTTGATTTTGCCAAACCCGGAAGAAGCGTTTGTTGTGTATTGTGATGCTTCTTTGATGGGTCTGGGAGGTGTGTTGATGAAAACTAATCAAGTTGTAGCTTATGCTTTGAGGCAACTCAAAGTGCATGAGAATAATTATCCGACGCATGACTTAGAGTTGGCCGCCGTTGTGTTTGTGTTGAAACTTTGGAGGCATTATTTGTTTGGTGCAAGATTTGAGGTGTTTAGTAATCACAAGAGTTTGAAGTATCTCTTTGATCAAAAGGAATTGAATGCAAGGCAAAGGAGATGGTTAGAACTTCTGAAAGATTATGACTTTGGTTTAAATTACCATCCGGGTAGAGCGAATGTGGTAGCTGATGCATTGAGCCGAAAATCGTTGCACATGTCGATGTTGATGGTGAAGTAGTTGGAATTGATTGAGCAATTTCGTGATTTGAGTTTGGTGTGTGAGAAGACTTCATGGGGAGTTAAACTTGGAATGTTGAAGCTTACTAGTGGTATTCTGGACGAGATTCGAGAAGGACAAAAATCTGATTAGAGTTTAGTTGATCGGTTGACTTTGATTAACGAAGGCCAAGGTGGTGATTTTCGGATTGATGAGCATGGTATTATGAAGTGTCGCGATAGAGTTTGTATTCTGAATATTGATGAGTTGAAAAAGAGTATTCTTGAGGAGGGACATCGTAGCGGATTGAGTATTCATCCGGGTGCTACTAAGATGTATCGAGATTTGAGGAAAGTATTTTGGTGGCCTCGTATGAAGAAGGATATTGCCGAGTTTGTGTATTCTTGGTTGACTTGCTAGAAGTTGAAGATTGAGCATCAGAAACCGTCGGGTTTGATGCAACCGTTGTTTATTCCTGAGTGGAAATGGGATAGCATTTCTATGGACTTTGTGTCTGGATTACCTAGGACGCCAGGTAATTTTGAAGCTATTTGGGTTATTGTGGATAGATTGACTAAATCTGCTCACTTTATTCCTATGAGAATGGATTATCCGTTGGAAAAGTTGGCAAGGCTGTACATTGAGAGGATTGTCAGTTTGCATAGAATTCCGTCTAATATTGTGTCGGATAGAGATCCGAGGTTCACTTCAAGATTTTGGGAGAGCTTGCAAAGTGCTTTGGGTACGAAGTTGCGCTTGAGTTCAGCTTATCATCCTCAAACAGATGGTCAGACTGAGAGGACTATATAATCACTTGAGGATCTTTTGAGAGCTTGTGTGTTGGAGAAGGGAGGAGCTTGGGATAGCTACTTGCCTTTGATTGAATTTACTTATAACAACAGTTTTCATTTGAGTATTGATATGGCACCGTTCGAGGCATTGTATGATAGGTGATGTAGAACGCCATTGTGTTGGTATGAGTCCGAAGAGAGTTCTGTAGTTGGACCCGAGATAGTTCAGCAGACTACGGACAAGATTAAGATGATTTAAGAAAAGATGAGGATTTCTCAGAGTCGTCAGAAGAGTTATCATGACAAGAGGAGGAAGACACTTGAATTTCAAGAGGGAGAACATGTGTTTCTTCGAGTCACTCCAATGACTGGTGTTGGTAGGGCATTAAAGTCGCGTAAGTTGATGCCGCGTTTCATTGGTCCTTATCAGATCTTGCAGAGGATAGGAGAAGTGGCCTATCGTGTGGCTTTACCGTCATCGCTTGATAATCTCCATGATGCGTTCCATGTATCTCAGTTGAGGAAATACATTGCGGATCCGTCTCATGTAGCCCAAGTAGATGATGTGCAAGTGAGAGATAACCTGACTGTTGAGACATCCCCTATGCAGATAGAGGATCGGGAGTTGAAGCAACTTCGAGGTAAAGAGATTGCTTTGGTGAAGGTCGCTTGGGGAGGACCGACTGGTGGAAATGTGACTTGGGAACTGGAGAGCCAGATGAGAGAGTCTTATCCAGAGCTGTTTGAATCGGATAACATTTTCGAGGACGAAAATTCCTAAAGTGGGGGAGGGTTGTAACATCCCAAATTTCACTAATTAATTAATTATGTTAATTAATTGATTTATTGTAATTAATTTAATGATTTGAAATTATTTGGTAGATAATTGAAGAGAGAAATGGAATGGAAGGAAATAAAGGAAAGAAAATGAGGAAGTATATAAAGGATAAGTGGAGAGAATTTGTTAGAAAGAATAGAGAAAGAAGGAGAAAGAGGAGAAAAGAGAAGAAGAAGAAGAAGGAAAGTGTGGAAATATTCAAGAACGACTCAAGCTTCAATCCAATCAAGGTAAGGGTGAGAAACATTATTATTTGATCAATGTGTGTGGTTATGTATGATTGGGTTGGGTTGTTGGGGTTTTTCCACCATTTTTCATGATTAGGGAAAAATTGGATTAATCGGTAGAAATCAAGTTTAATCGGTTAAAAACTGAAATAATGATGTAGAATAGTCAAGGGATGTTAAACTAAGGTTACGAAACTTGTTCGGTGAGAATCGGTCGGTTTTGGAGAGTTTCGTGGAAGTTAGACAGTGAAGGTTTGAAGTTCGCAGACATTCGCTAGCATGTTCGCTGAGCGAGCTGGTAGCGAACGTTCGCTAAGCGAGCTAGTAGCGAGCCAGTAGTGAACGGTCCCAGACTTGGGCAGAATGCATTTTGTGGTGTTCACTGGTAGCGAAGGTTCGCTAGGCCTTTGCTGAGCGAGCGAGGTAGCGAACAAAGTCTGTAGCTTCTGTTTGCCTTCGCGAGCTTGTTCGCTGGGCGAACAAGTAGCGAATACTCGCTAGAGGCTCGCTAAGCAAGCAAGGTAGTGAGCATGATAACTTTTGGTTTTGTTGTGATTTCATCCAAGGGTCGATTGCGTGGTTCGACTATGTTTTGATGCTTATTTAATTGCATAGTTGTGTACTATTGCGACGTGCTGTGGGTAGCCTTTGGGCGTGAATCCTAGATTTTTAATTGATTGATGAATGTGGCCTTTGACCAATATAATTCATTGTTTAGATTGATTAAAAATGCATGATGAATGTAATTGAACCGTTGTCGTTGGCACAATATGGTATGCATGAGAACATATTGTAGCTATATGTGCATTATTGATAATGTGGGGATAATATTGAATTATGGTCTTTTGACAAATGTTATACATTGTTTAACGTGATTAAAAATGTATTGAGAATGCATGAGAACATATTGTGTATATGTGTGCATTGCTTGAAAATATATGAATGTTATGTGAATATGTTGTGTGTGCAATCATGATATAATTCTTGAAGAGATGAATTATTTGAATGCATGAGATTAAGATGTCGGTCTTAAGTGCATTTGATTATTGATTGCATATGCATCATTTAGTCAAGAGGCAATGCTTGCTAATTTCGTGGAGACTAGTGACTTGTCCCAAGCCTAGAAGAGTGGGTTGAAAGCTTAGAGGACAGGCTTTTGGTGGTTATCGGTCTAGAAGAATGGACCCGGTTTAATGTAAACCGAAAAAAAGATAACAAGTGTTGGTACCACATGGCATGAGTTTTCATTGAGTTGTATTGAGTCACGTCGCATGAATGTCATTGTTGTATGAAATATGCTTGTGTGTGGAAATCGCGGACTATATATAATTGCGTGTGTGCATGTTGTGATTGTATAATGAACTGCAATGAATTGTGGTGAGAAAATGTGGAGTATGTACTTTACGTATTGTGTATGCGTATATAATTATATGCATTGATTATTATGATAATATTTCTCACCCTTCTGCTATTTTATAATGCTCTATGAGGCATTGCAGATTAGGTTGCTGGAGGTTTCTTTTGTGAAGTTTAGCTTCATTCTTTTGAGTCGGCTGCTCTGATATGTAACACCGGGTAGTTAGGCTCGTATAGCATTTTTGAGATACATTGTATATGTATCTGACGATATGTTTTGTAACATGAATGATTGATGAATTGGATAGCATATATTTATGTGATTAAATGTTTTGAGGTAATTCAAATGTTTTAATCTTCTGCTTTAATTTTAAACATTGAGATGTGGGTTTTAAGGACTAAGTTCCTCTATTTTGAAAACTATCCCACTGTTGCATATTTTTATAGAGCAGGTGTTGAATGTTTTATTGATGATGTGACATACTTCTTTTATACCATATTTTAAACTATACTCTGATGAATTTCAAAACGTACATAAATGTTTATTTGTTTTATTTGGGGGTATAGAATGGGGTGTTACAGAGTAAGCTTCAGATCTATGCAGCTTAGCTCTAGCGAATGTTTCAGCAAACAGTTCATCCATATGTAAGCTTTGTTGCTGACGTTTTAGAGCCATGCATAATATGATTCTCAGAGCCTCTACAATTGCAGCCTTTGAGATAGGTGCGTTCAGACTCTTCTGTAGAGTTGCTTTCTCAAAGTCTTATGTAGCTTCGCTTCTTGTAAAACACTCAGAATCTTCTGAAGTCTTGTGGCTTGATTTTCAGATCATTCTGTAGCTTAATTTTAACTTCTTACCACAGAAGCATATGTCTCTGTGTAGTCAAAGCCTTCTTGCTGACTTGCCTTGAAGATATGTGGAAGGATCTTGTTCTTGTGAGAGGAGCCAGTAACAACATCTGAAGTAGGATCTTCTGAATTTCTCTTCTGAGCTGATCTCATATCCTTTGGTTGCATTCTGCAGTATCTTCATCAACACATCATCCATCTGATTTATGAGAGACATCTTCAGAGCATAGATATTCTGATCTTTAAAATTTAGAGCATCTAACTTCCATCAGGCTTTTTCTTCTGATTTTGTTAGCATGACTCAAATGCGGATCCAGTCTTGATACAATTATCATCAAACTTAGATGCATCATATGACACATTCTAAATGACAATTTTGTTCTTACAATGCTGAGCTAACTTGTACAGAGTTATTTCAACCAGAGTTGACAATACATTTGCTTCTGAAAAGAATGTCAACTGACTTATTCATTATGAACAACACCAGTGACTTAAATCCCTTTTTTTAAAAACAGATTGAATGACTTCTATCATTGTATCTTTCTGAATAGCTTGACTTCAGGATCCAATCATTATGAACTTCTGAGAAAGAATGTCTGATAACATCTGACCAATTACAGTTTGTTCAACTGAGATAAAATCTCAAGTTAACAGAACTTAATTGTCCATGCTACTTCTAATAAAATCTCAGAGTTCATCTTACATCATATCTATGATGAATTAGTGAACTTCTTTACACGAAACATCTACAGATTTCTTTGAAGCTTCTCAAGGACAACAACTTTCAGATGCCTTGAATCAGAGGGATCATTTCTTCAAGATTTGAGCTTGCTCTGATATAGCCCTTTCTCTGTAGACTTTGTTCTGAAACTCTTATGAATCAAAAAACATTAGCCAATAATATTTCTTTGTTTACTAAAGAAAATTCCCAATGAGCTTTTCATGAGAAAGTCAATAGTGGACTAATCCGTTTCTTGAAAACATCTCATACTCACATAGAAATAATCTTCAGCAAACTATATTTCTTGCTTTCTGATGATTTGATCTTTTTGAGCGAATACATTGTATATCCAAACGTATTACAAGATAATCATTCAACAGAAAACTTCTTATTTGATGAATCTCTCTTATCAGTTGATTCTTCAATCTTCTTCCAGGCTCTAGTGGAGAAGATTTTGTTGTTGAAAACTTCAAAACTTCAAACTTCAACTAATCACTGGCTTGCTCAAGATAACCAATTTGATTACAATTTCAGTACTCATTTTCATCAAGAACTGATATTTGACTGAAATTGTAAGAGAAGTGAAAAATCACCAAGAGTATTTCTTCACACATCTTTAGGATCTTTTTCTGACACTGTTAGGTGTTTGATATCCATCAATAATAGAACCAGGCTCTGATACCAACTGAAGGTGTGAGAAATACACAAGAAAGGTGTGAGAAAACCAAGAATTTCTCTGTTCACCATATGCTTGCTAGCATGCTAGCATTGCTTTTCTTTAGCAGCTCCAGCTGCGTAACTCACTCAACAACAGCAGCATTTGAAATAATCAAATGATCTTCTTTTATAGGGCAACTTTGTGAGGGTAGAAATGTCATCTCTAATTCCAACGGTTATATCCCAACGGATAGAAAAAGCTCACGTGTTGGAACAGTGACCATTGCTTGAACTTTAATATCTCAACATTGGAAACCACGCTTATGAATAGTACCGACGTCTTTGTCATAGTGAAATGTTTGCATGCGTTGTATTGTAGTCTTCTTGACTTGGTTCTTCTGATGATTCATCTGATGAGTAGTTCAACAACTACTTTGGTACAAAAGCTTCAACATCAGAGTTGTTTAAGCACATGTTTATCAGATTTAATAGCAGCATCTTATCTGATGAGCAATACGCCTTTGTCTGGGTGAATCTTCTTCTGACACAATCTTCAACTTCAGAATCCCATCTTCAGCATTCCAAGATCTAAGTTTCCTCTGAAACAATCTTGAGAATCTTCGTGACTGATTCTTCAGAAATCATGTCTTCAAAATCTTCAGAGACTTGATCTTTAGAACACGTTTTCAGAGTCTTTCTGCACTTAGTCTTCAGAGCCTTCAGTCTTCAGAACTTCAAGTCATCAAAGTCTTCAGAGTAGTTCTTCAGAGGACTATATCTTTAGAGTCTTCAGAGTCTTGATCTTCAGAACCCTTAAGTCTTCAGAGTCTTTTTGCACTTGGTCTTCAGAGCCTTCATCCTTTAGAACTTCAAGTCATCAGAGTCTTCAACACTTAGTTCTTCAGAGGACTATATCTCAGATGCGTTGATAGCTTCCAGATCAGATGCACTTCTCAGAACAGAATCCACAGGAGCATTGCAACTGCAATATCCAGCATCCTTGGATCTTTCTGATCGTGATCAGATGCATAAGCAAACTAGCTTCTCCCATAAGCACTTTATGATACATCACACATAGTAACTCTCATATTGTATTGGCTGCACACATTGATGTTGTTTGTTTGATCTTATATATTTAATTATCATGATCTGCACATAACAAACATTAGAACATAAAATGGTTCTTTCACAAATACTTAATTGTTATCATCAAAACATAGAGATAATCCTGTAGAGATAAATCTTGCTCTTACAGTCGTCACCCTCAACAGTGACATAGAGGCAGTCCGACAATATTTTGAGGCAGCAATGAAGGGCCTCAGCACGATCGGCTCCTCTCTCAAGGCGATCAAAAAGTCTCCGCCCATCTAAGAGCGCAGGCCAAAGGACCACGTCGATGTCGTGGACCTTGACTGTCGCTTCCCTAGCGAATAGGACCATGAAGCCGAAGCCGGACACGCTCTTTTAACGGCTAACAGGCAGCCCTTCCACCCAGTAGGCCCCATTCTAGACGGGGACTTCAAGCTCGTAGCCTTCGGCGAGGATATGATCAAGAACATGAAGATTGGAGCAGGGCTGTCTGACCTGGCGAAGAAACAGTTGAAGGCCTGTCTCCGTAAGAATGCTGACCTCTTCGCCTGGAGCGCTGCCGAGATGCTTGGTCTTGACCCAAAGGTCGCCTGCCATCAGCTCTCCATCGACCCAGCCGTGAAAGTCGTAGTACAACGTAAGCGTAGGCAGTCCCTCAAAAAATTGGCGGCTGCTGAAAAAGCTGTAAAAGACCTATTAGAGGCAAATTTTATTTCGGAAGCCCGATATTCAACTTTGTTGTCCAATGTTGTATTAGTTAAAAATAATAATGAAAAATTGAGGATGTGTGTTGACTATACGAATCTCAACCGAGCATATCCCAATGATGCCTACCCCCTCCGCAATATCGACAAGCAATATCGACAAGCTCGTCGACAACTCGACGGGCTTTAAGTTATTGTCCTTCATAGACGCCTACTCGGGATACAACCAGATCCTCATGGCTGAGACCGACAAACAGAGCCCGACTTTCATGACTGAGTCGGGAAACTATTACTACAATATAATGCCTTCAGTCTAAAGAACGTCGACACCACCTATCAATGGATGATGAACAAGGTCTTTTAGGGAGACACTGGTGACTTGCTCGAAGTGTACATGGATAACATGATCGTCAAATCACGCACTAAGGTCGACCACATGACCCACCTCAAGAAGGTCTTCGAAATAGTGAGGAAGTGCAGGATGCGATTTAACTCGGAGAAATGCACCTTCGGTGTACAGGCGGGGAAGTTCCTCGGGTTTTACCTGACCGAACGAGGGATCGAGGCAAACCCGAACAAATGTCGGGCTTTTTATGAGTTTGCAACGCCAAGCACGAAGAGGTCGATCCAGTCGCTGAATAGGATGCTCGCCTTGTTATCCTAGTTCGTCACAAATTCGCGCAACATGCCCTCCCATTTTTTAGACTACTGAGGATGGAGGCCACTTTCGAATGGATGGAGGAATGCAAGTAGACCCTCCTCCACCTCAAGCGTGTCCTCTCGGAACCGTCAGTCCTGACGGGACCGGACGTCGGGGAAACCCTATACTTGTACCTGGCCGTTTCCATCGAGGCTGTCAGCGTCGTACTGATCCCAGAGACTCCTGACGGACAGAAGCCGATCTACTTCATGAGC
Organism: Lathyrus sativus; assembly: GCA_963859935.3. NCBI lineage: Eukaryota > Viridiplantae > Streptophyta > Magnoliopsida > Fabales > Fabaceae > Lathyrus > Lathyrus sativus. Next base: position 490,265,356 of record OZ012739.1, on the reverse strand, counting down.
AAGGCCCTCCACGTCCCCGAGGTGAGGTACCAACAAATCGAGAAAGTCGCCCTAGCCCTTATCGACGCAGCCAGAAGACTGCGACACTACTTCCTAGCCCACACCATCATGGTCAGAACTGAGCAACCTATCAAATAGATGCTCGGTAGGCCCGACATGTTAGGATGCATTTTGAAGTGGTCGCTGGAACTCTCCGAATTTGAAATCCTCTACGAAGGCAGAAAAGCACTCAAGGCACAAGTACTGGCCGATTTCGTCACCGAGATGACACCCATTGCAGAACCAACCCCCGGGCCTACAAGTGAACCATCTTCGTCGATGGCGCTTCAAGCTCGTCGGGGAGTGGCGCGGGCATCATCCTGGAGAACAAAGAAGGCACAGTCATGGAAGTTTCCCTTGCCTTAGACTTTTTGACGATAAACAATTAGGCTAAGTACGAGGCGTTCTTGGCCTGACTCCGCCTGGAGGAAGACCTTAGAGCCAAGGAGATAAAAATATTCACGGACTCCTAGTTGGTTTCCTCTCAGGTTCGGGGTGAGTACCAAGCCAAGAACGACAATCTGGACGAATATTTAGCCCTTATAAGGGAGTGGATGAAGAGTTTTGACTCCGCTGAAGTGCAACATGTCCCTCGCTAGCATAATACCCGAGCTGATGTCCTCTCGAAACTAGCGAGCACAAAGAAGAAAGACGGGAACAAATTCATTGCCCAGGAGGTCCTTGCTCAGCCAAGCACGGAGAAGGCGAAAGTGATGCTTGAGGTCAACGCCATTGGGGACAACGACTGTTGGATGACCTTGGTACATGCCTACCTTAGCACGGGACACCTCTTCAGCAATGCGAAGGAGGCCAGCACGGTCAAATGTCAAGCTTGCTCATACGTGTTGCTCGAAGGTAAACTATACCGGAGAGGCTTCTCGATCCCTCTCCTCAAATGCGTTGATAAAGCCCAGGCCCCAAGCATCTTGCAATAGATCTACGAGGGCATCAACGCACAATACCTGGGAGGAAGGTCTTTAGCCAGGAAGGCCCTGCGAGTTGGGTACTACTGGTCGAAGATGCAGTTGGATGCTAAGGAGCACGTGAAAAAGTGCGACTAGTGCCAGCGGCACCGGGACATGCACCTCGCCCCTCCGTGCATGCTTAAGTACCTCTCCTCCCCATGGTCATTTGCCTGGTTGGGGATAGATATCCTCGATCCATTCACCATAAGCTCTTATCAGAATAAGTACCTGATACTCAGCGTCGACTATTTTACTAAATGGATCGAAGTAGAGGCCCTCGCCAAGATCACGACGCACAACATACTCCACTTCTACAGGAGGAACATCCTCGCTCAGTTCGATGCCCCCTGGCCATCGTGATCGAAAATGGGACGTAATTCACTGACAAAAAGTTCTAAGACTTTGTGACTAAACTCAGAATGAAGCAACACTTTAAGTCAGTTGAGCATCCGCAAACGAACGGTCAGGCGGAGACCGCGAACATAGTTATCCTGCGGGGCCTGAAACGCCGACTCGGGGACACCAAGAAGAGATGGGTCGAGGAACTTCACAGCATACTCTGGGCTTACAGAATGATGCCCTACTCGACCACCAGAGAGACCCCTTTCGGACTCACCTACGGGACCAAAGCAGTGATCCCAGTAGAAATAAGGGAACCATCCAGAAGAACTAAATTCCCCCTCGAGGAGGAGGCCAATGACGAGGCCCTCAGAGATGAGTTTGACCTAGTCGAAGAGATCCGTTCAGGGGCAGCTCTCCGTGAAGTCATTCTAAAGCAGAAAATTGCCCTTCACTATGACAGCAAAGTCCTAAGACGCGAGTTCTAGGTCGGTAACCTGGTCTTGCTAAGAAACTAGAAAGATTCGCGCGAGGGCAAGCTCGCCGCGAATTGGGAGAGGCCCTATCGTGTCTGGGATAAGACGAAACACAGAGCCTACTACCTCGAAAACCTACACGGAGATGAAATTGCTCGACCATGGAACGTTGAGAAGCTCAAAAGGTACTACAGTTAAACACTGCCCGCGATGACCAACCTCGCGATCACGGGAGTGCGACCTGGTACAAATGCGTCTCCCAAAACTCAACAAGATAACAAGTGCCTACCCTTTTGTGTATGCGGGTAGAGCGCTCTGTTCGAAGAGGACCCCTCAATCGAGAGTCGTCGCCACCATACCGACATGGCAGAACACCCAGCTCGCGATGGGACGTTCACGCCGCGGAGAGAGGGCCGCGACCGCAGCCCCACTTTGCAACCGATCAAGTAACAATCCCGATCACCCGACCAGTTCCTTACACTGCCGGACACTACAAGTATCATCGAGCTACTACTCCCACTAACATGCAAACATACAAGCATACAAACGGGCATACATAAATAGGTACACACTAAGCAAAAAAAAGATAGAACATTATCACATACAAAACATTCATACAATCAAGGGCACTAGCCCAACTGTTTAAGAATTACAATAAAATGGCATGCAGGCCCAACAAAACAACTTAACGGAGATAGGCACACAACCCAGGAAAATTAATACGAGCACGCAGGCTCGAAAACACAGAAATAAAACCTAGGAGGCCTTCTGTCGCTCTTGCTCTTCCTCTTCAGCGATCGGGTTGTCATCCTCCTCCTCGGTGCCTATTGCGACCACCCTTCCATCAACGACCTAGTGATAGGGCTTCGTCCCCTTAATGAACAGAGTAACCTCGGGATTCACTATCCTGATCTGCTCTATAGCGCCAGCATAGCCAACCTCGATGACCCCCGAGCAGTCATGTTCGAGTTCACGAATCTTCCCCAAATGCTCAACCCGAGAAAGCAGGAGTCGTTCCTCTTCAGTCTCATTCTCGGCAGGACAGAGAGAAGCCTCCAACTCCTCAAATCGCATCTGCAACCTCTTCCTTTCCTCCTCTGAGGCTTTCAGTCGCTTCTCAGCCTCACTACTTCTCTTGCACTGCACGAAATTGTCTTCCCGACTCAGATTTAGCTCAGCAGCCAGCTTGGTCATCCTTGACTCAACAACGGCGAGATCCCCCCATAATTTGGTAAGGTCGGCGGAAGATCAGCCCTCATTGCTCAAAACCAAAGTGGTCTAGAAGACTCGCATCATAGCGGCAAATCCTCGATTAGCCTTTGCCTTCTCACATCCCGAATGGCTCCGAGGACCACATTTTCCTCTGAGGCCGACACAGTAGGTGACCTGGCCCCGTGGAAGAAACCAAGATGCAGATGACAAGGGGGGATAAGGAACCCCTCCTCGGCGCCACCCTTAGTGAGGTCGACAATAGTTTCAGGACCATGGACCCTCGCCCTCTTCGGAGTCCCTTGTGACATAGGAGAATGGCTCCCCTGTGGCAAAGACGAGGAACCTCTTCCACCCTGGTCGACAAGAGGTTGATGCAGCATCTGAGCGACCCTCTCTATTCCGCTATTCGTCGTGCCGCAGGAGGCCACCAATTTCTTCATGCGCTCTTGCATGGTCGACATGTTTCCTGCAAAACAAAAGAACAACGGGTTAGCAAACACAAAGATAAAAGAGCACAAAAGGGGCGGGCAAAATACTGCCCGCTACCTAGAAAACAAAGGGCCTCCTCATCCGACGAACACTCGAGCAAAGCCTTCGTATTAATGAGCTTCAACTGCTGGAAGATATTCCCTTGACCTTCGAGGATGAATTTTCCGTCGGGCGTCACGAGCTTGGCCGGGGTAAAGTTGGCCACGAAGGACACCAAACTTTGGTAGCCTACTTGGTCCTCCTCGTCTAATGTCCCTGCCAGCATGATATAACGATCCATGCCTCTCTTGAAGTGTTCCTCCGACCAATCCAAGGATACCTTTGGCACAATGATTTATTCCCTCAGCCCATTCACTTTCCGGGCTTCACGTTAGAATAACGAGGCGCACGCCTCGTGAGAAACAGGTCGAACCACAAAAAATCGGTCTTTGAAGTCCCGGACAGAGTCCATGTACGCCTTGAAGAGCCTCTTCAGCTGCTTCAACGACATCCATCCTTGTCGGTCATCGACCGTTTGCCTCTGCAGGTGGAAAAGCCGAAAGAACGGGTGAGAGTGGCCCCGATCTTCAGATGCTAGCAGACGAGCTCGTATGCCCGAATGAAAGCTATAACGTTAGGGTGCAGCTGAGAAGGTGCCAACCTCAGCCAGTCGAAGATACCTAGTTAGAAATTCGTGAAGGGCAGCCGAAGTCCCGCTTCACGAAAGCAAAAATCATACACGGGAAATCTCATCTTCCTGTAGCTCGAGCATATGCGGTGGTGGGCCCGTGGTCGGTATTCTTTCCAGTTCACGGAGTATCCCTCACACCGGTCCTCAATTGTGGCGAAGGCGTCGGAGTCGTCCTCGACAAAATGGGAAGGCGTGCTCAGAGGTTCATCCCCGACCCAATCCTCAACCGTCCGGTCCTGCCCCTCGACGGGTGGGGCCATAAGAGATTATGGCTCCACGTTAACTTCCATAACTCCTGGTATCCACGTGGCCATGATCACTTGAAAAGCAGAGGAAAACGGTGAATTCGATGTTTCAAGATCAAATTCACCCTTCCACCACTAATCAAGTGAAAGGGCGAAGGGGACGACGACTATGACCTACACTCCTCCTTGATATCCACCTCCCCATGCGTCTACTATCGTATCCCCAAGACATTCATCCTGAAATAGCATACATCCCCGGGATATTCATCCAACGCTAACGTGCATCCCCGCGACATTCATCTATACGTAACGTTTCTCCCCGGGATACTCATCTAACCTTATCCTATGTCCCCGGGTTGTTCATCTAAACCCAGTCATCTGTCCCCAGGACACTCGTCATAAAACCCAAGTTGACCTCGGGGGCTTCATCCTAGGTCAAGGGAATCCCGCGGTAATCGTCAGAAACCCATATCCTCCTCGGGACACTCATCGTGTCCGCCACAGGGGATGCCGGAAATAAGCGAAACGGGAGAAAGGAAGAAGGGGACTTACTTGTTACAGTAGCCTTGACGGAAATACGGTGGATCTCGCGATGGACGGTACGACGGTTGTGCTGCGCGACAACGATAGTACGAAAGAGCATAAAATGGCGTACGATAGTGATTGAGAGTGAAAAGTGACAAAAAGGCAGGCACCTTCCTATTTATAAATGCAACACGGAACTTGAAGCGCCCCTAGGCACTTAAGTGCCCCTAGGGTAGCCGCCCTAAGATGGGTAATGGGTAACAGGCACGTGGCCACCACGAACGACTACATCCCTTCATTCTCCCTCGAGCTCGGGGAAACTGGCGCCCGAAAATCTTTCGCCTCCTCGACGTGATATTCAAACGAGCTCGACTCTCGTCCCCATACGTCCTCGACACAGTTTTCTCTTAAGTCATCACTCCTCCGTAGCGGAGCAACGACTTGGGAGGCTCCTGTTTTGGACTGGGCCTAGACCTGCCCATCCGTCGGGCATGCCCAACAAGGCCTAATTCTCCCATGTCAAGCACGAAGCCAAATACGCCAAGAACACGACTCCCTTGTCGGGCAGAACCATACGTCTTCCTCACGTTCTCCACGTGCTCCCCCAATGCGGGGTCACGTCATCAGGCAACTACTCACCTCCGAAAGAGCTGGTCAGCCTACCTCTCGGAGATCATGGGATAGTTGATCTAGGGCGAAGACCACGTGTTGGTCTTCACTACGCCATGTAAGCTCTAGCAGTTGCTTGGGTTAGGCCTGGAAATCTGGCCCAATCCAAGTAACCGTTGGCCCTATGTTAGGGTCTCTCTATAAATACCCTCTTTCACTAGAGGGTCAGGTATTCCATTCTACACCTATTTTTGCATTTGCTCTCCCACTCTGATCCTTTACTCACTTAAGCATCAAAGTGCCTTACGGCTACACCCCCTCGTTCTCCCTACCTCCGGTGATAGTTACCAGTTGACGACGCGTGGCAGACCAACGTTCTCCTCTGATCAGGTACGATCAGATATTAAGCACGGAAGAGTAAATAACTGAAAATTAAAGAGATAAGAAAAAGAAAAGAATATACTAGAATTTATACCGGTTTGAATTTAAACCACCCAGTGTACTATAGTTCCCATGAATTTCCCTTGAGATTTATATTAGCAATAAAGCTTTTGTCACAAGATCAACCCATAACTTTCTTGCAGGAAGTTTTTACCCAGTTCCAGTTTGCAACTTCTATAATCATATTGTTGCGGTGAAAATTTGATATCAAGCTATTAATTAACTTGAACCGTATTTCTTTTTACAACCGGACTTTAATTTATCCAAAGGATAGGTCTAAAGAAAGAAAGAACCTTTTGCGCGATGTGACAACAACGCTTTAAGAGATTCGGGGATTCGGGGGTTGGTTATATATAGGGAAGGTATTAGCACCCTAAATATCTGTAGTACTCTACAGGAACCTTTTGTTTAATTACTTGCTAAGTTTGTGAATTGTGAACTATGGTTTAAGTTGGGAATAAAAGATAAAACAAATAAAAAGGCCTAAGTGGTTTTCTAAGTTTGCTCGCAAAGGTATCGCACCTTCTGCCTACGTATCCTGACTAGGATAGAATCAGAGCAATCGTAGTTCACCTCACAAGGGAAAAGAACACTTGATGACGATCAAAGTTCAAAGGGGAACAAACATGACGATGTTTGTGTGGAGTTTGACAAAACTCCCTAAACTAAATTGTAAAAGGGGGAAGTAAGAAATCATGACGATGATTCTTACACAGAGTTGACGAACTCTTTCCTAGGGTTCTAGTTGAAGAACACTCCTAGTATGGGTGGGTTTCTTAGACTTCAAGCAAAGTCGAAAGGCTTCTAGTCTAGGGTTAAGGTGACTTAACAAAGTCAAGGGATAGCAGAGATTTTGGTCCAAGACATTGACAGTCAAGTGGACAGACCTTCCTTTGGAGGGACAGTATTATCGGCAACTGGACGAAAGCTAACGAGCTTCGTCGCTTGGGGATAAAAATAAAATGCAAACATTATACAAAGCAATTATGGTGACAACCAAAGAAAAGATTAAGGATGAAAAGCAATGATGGCAATCAAAGCAAATGATTAGATACGAGAACTGTGACGACAGTTCGCACCTGGAGTACAGTTAACAAACAGATGAGATAAACATGATAATAATTCAAAGTAAAAATCCTAACATGCTGACAAACATATATAGATATGATAACAATCAATTTTCCTGAGAAAACACAAGAGGAAACCTTTTAAATTTCATCTGCAACCAAATAGGGTTAGTACTGTTGACGCGCGGATCGTGCACAATAAAACGTGGTGAAAAAATAATCAAACATGGAAAATAAAATTATGACATGAAAGTACACATTAAAATAAACACAATGAAAAAAAGAAGGGGTGAAAAACGATAAAAAATGAGAAAGTTACGAATTTTTGAAGTTTATGTACAAAAATGAGGAAAAGTGGCAGCAAGGGTTATCACAAGGGATCGAACCCATGCCAAGACTGATACACGCGCGAGTCTCTACCGCTGGGGCGGCTGTTACATCCATTAATTAAATGGAAACAATGAGTATACATTCCTTGTTTGGTTTCATGGCTGGGCTAAACAAAGGCAAACAACATGATTGCAAAACATCTCTAACTTTCTCAAATTTTATCCAATTTCAACAAACCTTATATGCAACTCACTCAGAAAATAATGAGGAATCTGATGATGATGTTAGTTTTTCAAAATTATGTGCACATAGAAAAATTCGAATTCAAATGCATAATGAAGTTTCAAGATGCATTTTGGAAGCTGCAGACCAGATCAAGCATGTTTAAACCAAAATAAAAGCCTGCACCAATTCTAAATGTCACATATGTGAAGTTCAAACAGGAGTGAGGTTTAAAAACATGATAGAACAAGAAGTGACCAATCAATGGCAAGTGTGTTATGGTTGGTGTGGAAAAATGACTTTTGAAACTGATTGATGAATTGGAAGGATGCTTCGTGCAATTCATAACATTTAGTTTTAAAAATATGTAAAGGTGTGCACAACCCACAACTGCCTAGACTAGGGATTCTGAGGTCTGCAGTCAATTAATAATCAAGTTTCATTAGAATAGGACATGTTAAGTGCATTAAAACGCACTTTGAAACTTATGAGCCAAGAGCTGCTATGGAAGCAACTGAATGCATCCTTATTATATCTGTTCCTAGTATGCTATGAGTTTATTCATGAAAGGATTAATCACTTGCAGGATGACGGAAATAGCTTAAAACAGATAGCATTTAAAGCCAACAGACTGAGAATTGAGTATGAAGTGCCAATGGTGATAGATGCCTCAAAATAATATCAACAGTGGTTTGATGCTTTTCTAAGATGAACTGTCAACAGCCTAAACTTAATCAAAAATGCAAAGTCACACAAAGAGCAATATACATGCAAAGACCACTAAGTCCAAAAACTGTTCTAAACTCTAATTAAGATAACAAAAATGGTCAGCAAAACTCTCTAAATTTGCCAAGAGTCAGATATGCTATGCTGTCCATATCAGGCCCCAAAGGGTACTTGTGTTTGTCATAGGAAGATTTTCATCAGATGGTGTCTGCTACTCAACAGAGGTTTAATAATGAGTTCAATTCATAAACTCGAGATACAGTCTCTATGCCTCAGAATCCCCAAGGTGGCCAACAAACTGATCAAGTATTATCAACACAGAACCAAACTTCTACACTAACAATCTCATGATTCACAACTTGAAGCAATAGGCTGTGGATTCTTATATTCAAATTAAAAAGCTCCTAAAACAAGAATGATGGCAGGGTGAATATCCTACAGGCTACAGCACACTATGAATTAATCTCATGGAGAGGTTTTGCCAACTGGTTTTAAGTGGATTTGAAGGTAGCACAATCTGTACCAAATGGTAATGATAAGGTCTTAAAGTTTGTACACAGCACAGCCAGCTACTCCAAACAGTGTTCAAAGTCAAGTACTTTGTCAAATTCTGTTTATACATCAAAACTATAGCAGCTTTGGAATTTCTCTATGCCTACCAATCAGCACAAGCTCAACATAGCCAGAAATGTATTGGCCAGCCTAGGTTGTGGTATGATCTTACATTTGGCTTGCATCCACATATTAAACAAGCATAGTCAAACATAAAAAACAAAACCACAATTACAATGAAAACCAAATTTCAGAAATGGTAGGTGTTCACCACAGTCAACAATTATGAGAAAACACCTCTGCAGTGCCTAAGACTGATACAAAGAATCCATGATATCAACAGTCAGAGCCAAACCTTCATCCTCCAAAGCATAATCTCCAAATGACCATTTTTTCCAAAACTGATGTGATTCAAAGCAACTGCATATCTTTGAGTCAGCTTACACAAAAGAAAACACTCCAACTGAGCAAGCTAGATCTATCCAATAGTTCTCATAACAGCCTTCCACCTTTTGAGCCCTTTCTCAGGTCTGCTGCCACCTATGTAATCCCCTTACCAAAACCTGAGGCACTTTCAATCATACTATCCTCTTCATACTACTCTAGGGTTTTAATCCCACAGCATCTTGGTATGAACCACCACTTTGTAACCCAACAGACTTGCCATCCCCCTCTTACACCAAGCAAGGACTTCAAAAAGCACAAGACAAGACAATCGACCTCAACAAAATCAAATGTTCTAAAGCTGCCAAGGTAAAGACAAAACACATAACCAATTTGAGTTTGACAGCAAACTCAGACTGTTAGAGAAAATACAAACAGCAAGGCTACCTTTCCTGCATATGCTATAGCAGACTGTGGATTGATTCAAAGGCTTGTTATCAGGGTTTGATGATTTTACTCAGTCTACACTAATTGGTCATGATCAGGTTTTGATGGCTATCCAACTCCTCAACACAGCCAAGTTTAAGAAACTCACCCAGGTGCAGTCAGCTGCTATCACTTACAAAAAAAATCCTAAAACTTCAACAACACCAACATCCTCCATACAGCTTGAGATTGGCAGCTCCTCTTCATAGGCCCCCTTTATGTACTTGCCTCTTGTAGGGATACCACTAGGATTCCCATACAATAATCACTTACCATTCAAAGATCATTTTAACATTTACACTATCTAGCCTACAGCTCTAAAACCAAAAAAAGACACATACTCATCAAGGGTGCAAAACCAAACATAGTAGTGTAATGGAATAGAATTTTACCATGAACATCTTAAAACTAAAACCTAGACTAAATCACATTCCAAACAGCTTCCCTTTTGTCCAAGCCCTCAAACAACAAGGATCATCAAATCAAGACTGCTCACACAGCCAGCAATCACCAACACAATCCAATACTGGCCCCTCACCAAGCTGCATAAAATTACAATAAACCAAACAGAAATGTCTTGGCCAACATAGACACTCACACTCCTGATCAAAATCTCTTCAACTGAAAAAAAACAACCTGGCCCAACTAAACTTAGAATAGCAGGCTATGTCTACAGGTGTGGTTCAGATTTTAGGACTGTAATCCAACCACACTTGATATTGGGATATATGAGGGATGGACCTAGCTTTGGGACAGTCATCAAACAACAACAGTCCATGACAGTTGGTATGCATCTTGCTCAAACTTTGATCACATATCACTTACCTTTCTAAGGGACAGTACTGCTGCAAACAGTTTTTTGTGGTAATAAACTCAGTAATATGATCAACATATATATCAACCCTGGCCTGGTTTGAATTTGCAAATAAACCACAAATTAAAAGGACATGACCAAGTACACACCAAGCACCCTCCCAAAGTCAGAATCCATACATTTGACCCCTGGATAACTCAAAGCTATTTAAAACAAAACTGGGCCTAAAGGTGTGGCTCTGATATATCTTTAACAGACCTGTGGTTCTAAGCACACCAGAAACCTAGCAGTATAACCTAACAACATGAAACCAACGACAGTCCAAGTGCTCATAGGTTTGAGACCTCATCTTCCACAGTTTCATAAATTTTAAAATACAAAGCAAAACCAACAGCATCACATCACCAAAACCATCAAGTTTGTATATAACAAGTAAACCAGTTGAATAACAAAATAAGTGAGTCAGCATACCAACAAGACAGATGGTCCACACACTTATGTTCATGCTTATGAGGATTTTTATCATTTATTGAAAACATGTGTTATAAGAATCAAGCAATGTTCATAGTTCAATATGTACCAAAACACAAAAAATGTCAATTTATGAAATATGATGCTAAAGCTAATAAAGATTAGTTACATACCTGTTAATGATCCTATTTAGCAAGCCAAGAAATGTTGAGAAAACCAGAGACTCCTTGCTTCAATTGTTGGCTTTTGAGTTTTCTTCCACTTTAAGCAATAACACACTTTCAATGCCAAATGAAAAGATATGAACTTCTAACGGTTGGTGAGTGTTTGGACAGTTGATATATGTTATATGTGAGGTGTATGAGTGATCAAAACCTCAAGAGGATGTTTGGAACTCAGTTTGGTGTTTTTGATGGATTTTGGTCAAAGTGAGCCAAGTGAAAAGTTGACTTTTTAATTTCTCGTGATTTTTGGTGGTTCAATGGTTTGTACACTTTATATATGTTATTTATAAAGTGTATGGATGATAGTTTGGGTGCTGGAACATGTAGAACTTGATGTGGTAGAGATTTCACTTCAAGGCCATTTTGGAGTGTTTTGGTGAACTTGGTGATTTTTGAGAAATTGAAGCAAGATGATGGAATTGTGATGACAGAGGTTATTTGTGGTTTCTATCAGAAAAGATGTGTGTGTAATGAGGTGAGGGAGCTCTCCTTTTATAGAGAAAGTGGTTGAGGTGCTTACTAGGGAGGTCTTGCTTAGCCATGAAGCAAACTTGATATTTTCAACCACTTGCCAACTTGCTTTGCTTTTTCTGATCCTTGGCTGTCTCCCCAACCCAATGGGCAAGTTTTAATGATGTTTTTACTGAGAAAACACAGCCTAGAGGCTTGGTAGAGTGGCTGGAGCAGAATTGCTTTACACCTCATGCTTGAAAAAGTCAAAGTTTTCAACTTAGGCAATGAAACTTCAAACTTTAATTCCATGATGTTTCCATGATAACTCTCTGTTCTAACATGCTAAGTATGTTCAATATATCAGATAGTATGAGTTTGATAAGTTAGAATTGGCCCACTTGAGTGATAGAGGTGCTTTTGCAATATTGGTCAATGTGGGACTAGCATGACAAAATACCAACTTTGAACACATGTATCTCTCAGCTCACAACTCACCTTGAGATGTTCTTGTACAATTTAGAAAGCCCTCACATAGTACTAAAACTTTCATGTTGGCCAGAAATCTTGATTCTATTTGAAACTAGGTGAAAAACCCCCTTGAAGTTGGCTGATTTTAGCTTCTAAAGTGAAAATGACTTAGAAATTTTCTAAGTTATTTTCCCTTCTAGGAATGTTTTTGCTTATATCTCAAAAAGTATGCATTTTCTGGTTGTGGACTAGTATGGGACTTTTGTAGGACTTGTCAAGAGCTTTCAAATGAGACTAGAACCAACTCAATTGGATGTGCGGTTAAGGAGATACGGTTTAGCCCTTTTCAAAACCCTAATTTCCCGATTTCTCGATTACTCTCTCATCTTTGATCCAATGATCATGAAAATTGATATGCAAGTCCATTATGACATAAGGAACAACTTTGATTCACAACTTGGATTCCAATTCTCAAAATTCGAGGAGTTGACTTTTCGGTCAACCGTACGATCGATCGGTGCCGATCGAGTCGCCTGTTGATATTCTGGACATCCTGGGACTTTGACACTTCTTGAATAGTCTTTAATAGCCTATATTAACTTCATGGACCTCACTCCCACCATTAAAACCTTTCCCAACATCAAAGTCAAACCATAGTTGACTTTCCACTGGTTAAAAACCCTAATCGGGGCCTCCTGACTGCACTGTTCTTGATTCTGAAACGATTTCTTCAAATTGACTTCCCATTTGACTTTGATATTGTCTTTGATTTCATTCCATGATTGAATTGGCCCAAATCATTGGTTGATCATTCCTTGATTGTTTTGAATTTGTCGGTGCGAGAACCCTGATTCATCTGTAACTTGACAATAATAAACTTGCACTGATTTAGGGTTAGATAATGCATGATCATGCTTCTAAAAATGATAATGAGGATCTAAGGGGTCAAAATTTGGGGTACAACAGTTGCCCCTATTTAAATATCTTCACGAGATGACTGAGAGATGACAATTCTCGGAAAATCGCAGTGAAAGGTATTTAAATATAGATAACCAAAAATTTTGTCCCTTAGATCCGATGTCATGCTAAAGGACAAGTTGTGATATGCCATGCACTCTAAATGATGCTTTATGATGCTTGAATGCAAAATAGTAAAAGACAGTAAAACAAACAATGACGAGTACAGGGACTCGACACCGGGGACTCGTACCGAAAAACTAAATTAACAGTTCAGACATGACTGATAGCGTAAGAAGGAAAACTTCACATGGGGAATAGGCAAATCCAATAAAGATGACAATCTTATTGGAACAGAGGTACTCCACCGGGGAGAAGAATTGACTTCCACTGGGGAAAAGGATATACTTCTACTGGGGAAATGAATAATTAATACCATCGGGAAAAGAGAATCAGGATTCACCGGGGAAGCGAAAGACTGGATACAACCTCACTGGGGATGATCAGATGAGGAACTTCCTATGGTGAAGAGTTCAAACGGGATCTTCAGGAATGGACTAGAAACAAGACTAATCACACATGGAGGATACTAGTGACGACTAGATCTCCGAGACTTGACTGGGAACATGGATCAACTGGGGATACATCCTCAGCTTCTACAAATAGTTCACACCGTGCTGGTAATCAATAGACTTCCTGGGGAATTGGTAACGACCAGAATTCCAAGCGATGCCAGTGACGACTGGTCTTTTAATGGTGATTGGTGACGACCAAATCAGGGTACCAATAACGATTGGTTTTAAACAATGCCAGTTACGACTGGATTTTTTTTTTTAATGAAGATGGTGACGACCATACTGGGGAATACCAATGACAATTGGTTATATAAAAATGCTAGGGATCACCAGATCTTCTAGCTGGAGATTGGTGATAACCAAACTGAAATAGACTTCCAAGTAACGATCGGACTCTAGATGATGATACCAGTTACGACTGGGTTTCAAAGGGAAAAATTGGTTAAAACCTCAGGATACCAATGACGATTGGATTTAGGCAGTGCCAGTGACGACTGGACTTCATGGGGAAAGTTAGTGACAACTAACAAGATACCAATAATAATTGGAACAATACCAGTGACGACTGGATTTACCGGGGAAAAGGTTGGTAACGATCAGACCAAAAGGGGCCCATGACAATTGGACTTTTATTTAGTGCCAGTGACGACTGGACTTATACGTGGATACGAAGTGAGTAATAACTTAGACTTCGCGTGGATTGATAGATGTCACCGACTCGGGGAACAAACGAATCACACTGATCCCATGATGAGGGGTGTACGTAGACTTGGGAAATAAACCCGAAGACCTACTGGGGAATAAAGCCTGTAGGTAGATTTTGCTGAGGTGAATTCAAACAGATGTCCAGAAATACTTTGCTGGGGAAGGAACCTTCATATCATCACAAGAAATCCTGAGGGATAATCTTCAATTTTGATAACCATACATGGCCAAAGTAGCTCAAATTTACCTATACTTCACCGGGAAGGATGGTGTATCAAAGTTTCTGCTATTCCGAGGTTTCAGGGAAGTATGATTTTCCTCGAATCTTTTCCGTGAGTTAAACATTTTTTGTTAGTCTTTTCAAGTTTATTTGAATCTAATACTTTCAAAATTTTGAAGAATGATAAGCTTCTCTGAAGAGACTGCCACTTATCGCTGAAGAAAGATAAGCTTCTCTGAAGAGACTGCCACTTATCGCTGAAGAAAGATAAGCTTCTCTGAAGAGACTGCCACTTATCGCTGAAGAAAGATAAGCTTCTCTGAAGAGACTGCCACTTATCGCTGAAGAAAGATAAGCTTCTCTGAAGAGACTGCCACTTATCGCTGAAGAAAGATAAGTTTCTCTGAAGAGACTGCCACTTATCGCTGAAGAAAGATAAGCTTCTCTGAAGAGACTGCCACTTATCGCTGAAGAAAGATAAGCTTCTCTGAAGAGACTGCCACTTATCGCTGAAGAAAGATAAGCTTCTCTGAAGAGACTGCCACTTATCGCTGAAGAAAGATAAGCTTCTCTGAAGAGACTGCCACTTATTGCTGAAGAAAGATAAGCTTCTCTGAAGAGACTGCCACTTATCGCTGAAGAAAGATAAGCTTCTCTGAAGAGACTGCCACTTATCGCTGAAAAAAGATAAGCTTCTCTGAAGAGACTGCCACTTATCGCTGAAGAAAGATAAGCTTCTATGAAGAGACTGCCACTTATCTAAAAAATGCTCTTCTTGATAGATAGTGCAAAATAAATGCACGTCCAGGTAGGTTTGGCGACCGACATGGACCAAAGTTCAATCTAGAATAGAACTAGAAAGAAACTGTCAAACAAGACTCCAACCACTGAGAAATGAACTCGAATGGGGACACCTCTTATCCAATCCTGGAAAAAGATAACTGAAGCAACCATCATCCACGAGGATTAACTCTGTGGGGAATTGACAAAGGGTGGACGTTTTATGCCTAAAGGCCGACAACTCTATGGGAAAGAGACAAAACACCCAGTCACTAAGGAGGGACACCCAACAAAACAGGTAACAACCAGAGATAGTACAAATGCACAGATGCTATGCATATGCTTATGCCATGATCATGTTTATGCTATGCTTTTGTTTATGCTGACAAAACAGACAAAACTGGAGATGAAATGAACATCTCGACACGGAGACTCAAACAACTTCACCAAAGTTGGGCATCAAAGGGATGGTCAGGAAGAATATCCATTCTACTTTCAAGGTTACCACCTTCTCTGAGAGAGTAATCTTCTTAGGCCAAAACATCATGACTTCACTTGGACTGCCATCATGAGTTTGAATTCTTTGCTAAAGGAAGATCACACCGAGAGATTCCCATATCAACGGAAGTAATAACTTAACCGGAGAATTTTGACAAAAGGTACCTATGAGAACAAAACATTTATGCCTCATGATGGTGATAATCCTCTTCAAGCGAGCAGAGGCTCTTACGACGAACAGTCTTCAAATCCTTTCTACCCCAAATTATGCATTTTGTGAGAAGACGTCAGAAGGATGCTTTTACAAAAGAATCGTCATAAAGATGCTTCAATGTCTTCAAACCTTTAGAGGGATTTACCAATCTCGACGTGATTGCCCCAGTTTGACTGTATTTGCACAACAAAGTCCTCAGATTGTGGAAGTAATGATTGGGGAACAAACTTCCCCCTGCTAGCTGGTAACTGTACCAAATTTGCCCCAGACTAAACTGTTGATTAAGAGATTCATCTGGCCTTGACCTGGTTGGTTTTGCTGGCGAACCTGGAGTAGCTGGCGTTGACAATAATTCATTTTAAGATCTCAAACAATGTGCCCCAGAACACATGGTCTGCAAGAAGAAATCACTAAGAGGATTTTACAGAAGAATTGTCATCCAAGATGCATTCAATATTTTCAAACTCTTAGAGAGATTCACAAATCTCGACGTAACTGCCCCAGTTTAACTGTCTTGGAGAGATTAATCTAATCCCGACTTGATGGCTTTTGATTGAGAGTTCTAATCTTGACTTGACTGCCCCTGATTAACTGAAGAGTTCTTCCCCATTTCAAATGTCTTTGATTGGCTTGGATTAACGGTGTTACAAATGATTGACCAATCCTTCAAATTAGTTGCCCCAGGCTGAGCTTCCTTTATCGAATCCCATTCCCTAGCTGACAGCGTTTGTTGGGCTTCCTTTGACGTTTGGATTGTCTTGCACGCAATGTTGTTCATTTAAAAATTGGCAATTCTCAATGTAAAGTTCATGCAATCTTTTGGAAACATCTTTTGATGGAACACACACGGTGGAGTGGTCAAGTGATCAAAGTGAAAATGATTCAGTCATTTACAAATGATGGATAAAGTGATGAACACACACAGTTAACAAAGATCATTAGGAGTCAGGTTATCCAACCTTGCTGTAATATGCTTTCAAAACATCCTTACCTCAATTAGGTCTTTTAAGGGTTGTAACGTGGCTCGGTTCACGGTTCATGAAACAAAGGATAAAGGCTCAAAGTTATTTGTCCCACCCATTCTCCGTGATGAACTCCACTCCTATGTTCAGTTAACTCAAACTATTCATTCAGGTTTTTACCCGTTTTTTAAGAATTGAATTGATGGTAGTTAGTGATGGTTTACAAACCTAATGTAGTCACAACTCCCTTACATTATTGGGTGGTCTTTTTCTATTTTGAGGATTTTAAAAGTGAAAGCTTTAAGGTTTTCCTCTTTTTATTATCCCTGACTTTTGCCTGAACTGTTTTCTTTTGAATACACAGTCAGCGGGATGCCCCATTTTGCCTAAGTCCCCTTCATAGGTTTTGACTTAGCGGGCCTTTCAATTTTTTCTTTTTTTCGTTGAGAAAGAAGGTGACTACCTTGATTAATGGCTTACAGTGAACCATCATCGTGTTTTATGCTGAAAAGCATCTTTGACACTTGTTTGTTGTGTACGAAGGAAAACCTGAGTGCATCAACTCTATATGAAAAGTGTCATGTATGCACATATCTCCAAGTTAAATGAGAACTACCCGCCCCAGGTTTGAGATTTAAGGTTTTATTTTTGTGAAGAAAGAAAACTCCTACTTCTAGGCTCGAAGGGTTTTAACGAGGGATTATCTTCCTTATTTCTCCAGTGTTTAGGGATTGAAACAATGCCTTACATCATTGGTAAAGTCAAATTGAAAGCATATCAACAGCAGTTATGAATATAGTTTTCATCATCCTCCCCAATCTTTGCTTCAAACAGAAATTTGGTAAAGAAAAGAAATTCTTGCATTTTCGTTTTTTCATTTTTTGTTTGTTTTTGTTTTCTTATCACAATGAAAGACAAAGAGTGAAACGAATGGATTTAATCAAAAGATGCATAAACATTTCATTAATATGCCAATTTAAAATGAACAACCAACTTGCAAGCAAACACAAATGCAAAGAAACCACAACACAATGCTGAAACAGTTTACGAGCTACCAGCCTTAGGGAATTACACTGTTTAACAAAACAAATTTCAAGCTTGATGCAGAGAAACACCTTCCACAACCACTTGCTCTTTGTGGTATAGTATTATGAGGGGCTTTGTAGGTCCTTTGCCACTTGCTTCAAGAGCTGAGCCACTGGTACTTGGTTTATCTTCTTGAAGTTCTAATAGCTCTAACAAGCTTTGCACTTTTAACCCGGAAGCTTTGCACTCTTCCACCATATGCCCCACTGTCCCAGTATGGTACTTGCATTCAACCTCTGGGTGATCTTCTTCAAGGATCAGATCTTTATCAATAATCAGCTCTTGTACAACATGTCCTAATGCCAAACAATTTTCTAGTTCATGTCCTTCAGCCCCTTTATGGAACTCACAAGTCAAGTTTGCATTATGCCATGGCCCTGGCACAGGGTTAAAAGCTCGTGGGGTCACCAATGAATTCTGAATTAGTAGCGGGTACAACTTACTTAGCGGCACAGGAACTGACCTGTAGCATGCCTTGTTCTTTTTGACAGGATCTTTCTTATTCATGCTCTGGCTTTGGAAACCTTGAGGGGAAGCAGCCAATGGGTGCTGAGATATTCTTTTGGTGACCACCTGATGAGGTTTTGGCGTAGGCCCAAATGCTGGTTGACTACGGCCTGACCGTTGAAACTTAAGAGGTCCTTGAGCTGGAAGAGTCACTGGAAGTGACGGACTGACAACCTCTCTGGGTGTAATAGGATGAGAAACTCCCTCACTTTTCATCAAACTCTGCAAAGTTTCCAAAACCCAATTCATCTGCCCTTTGAGGATCTTGATTTCCTCCTTCAAGGTTTCTTGTTCTTTCAACAGTTCATTCATTGTTGCCATTGGTCCAGAATATTCTCTCTCTCTGACACAAAGAAGAGGATAAGACTCCAGGCTGAGAAATGAAAATGTGAATGCGAGGACATGCTCATGCAATGCAAAAAGTTTCATGGAACTTGAAATATTTACAAATATCAAGATATACCAAAAACTTTTCATTAATGTCAGTACTTCTTACAAGAGTTCTCTTCCTTTTAATGTCCATAATAACCTTTTGATGTTTACAAACAAAAAAAGTCTGAGTCCCATGAAACTTTCATGATATGATGCTTATGGATGCATGAATGCACAAACACAGGTAATCACATATTCACAGATTCACATAAGTAAACAGACAAGGTTTTGGGTTTGGATAATGAAAGAGGAGTCGAGGTCTACCCATCCCAAAGGTGTGTATTAGGGCTTTTCTTCGCTGTAGAACAAGGTTCTAAAAGAGTTCCCAGAGTCCTCAATCCATCTTTCAGATATTATCAATTTCCCGAATACTCAGTAGTCGATAATATTCTCAAGAGAATCTCGCCCGAGTGTAGTATCGCGTATCAACTATTTTGGAATTACTCCCTCATAGTCATCGCACTACATCCTAATAAGGCCAAAGTGGGGTAAAAGATATCTAAAGGTCCTCAGTGTCATGGGCACCTATGTAGAAAGTAGCATTGTTTTCACGAATACTCGATCAACAATACTAACTCTCAAAAAGGGCCTCCACTGAGCGGTGATTTTCTCAAGTCAGCTTGGTCGGGAATCTACTCCCTATAAGCCTTCTTGAATATATCACCTTCCTATCACAAGTACGCTCGAGCACGGGTGTAGTGCTGTCTCACCACTTCAAGTTTCCCAAACCAACTGAGTATAAATATATACAAGTATTCACAGATAGCAATTAGTTAAACAAAATAGGTTGAACCCTCAAAATAAAAGCAAGTAAGCAAATTCCCCAGTGAAGTCGCCATTTCTGTTGCGGTGAAAATTTGATATCAAGCTATTAATTAACTTGAACCGTATTTCTTTTTACAACCGGACTTTAATTTATCCAAAGGATAGGTCTAAAGAAAGAAAGAACCTTTTGCGCGATGTGACAACAACGCTTTAAGAGATTCGGGGATTCGGGGGTTGGTTATATCTAGGGAAGGTATTAGCACCCTAAATATCTGTAGTACTCTACAGGAACCTTTTGTTTAATTACTTGCTAAGTTTGTGAATTGTGCACTATGGTTTAAGTTGGGAATAAAAGATAAAACAAATAAAAAGGCCTAAGTGGTTTTCTAAGTTTGCTCGCAAAGGTATCGCACCTTCTGCCTACGTATCCTGACTAGGATAGAATCAGAGCAATCGTAGTTCACCTCACAAGGGAAAAGAACACTTGATGACGATCAAAGTTCAAAGGGGAACAAACATGACGATGTTTGTGTGGAGTTTGACGAAACTCCCTAAACTAAATTGTAAAAGGGGGAAGTAAGAAATCATGACGATGATTCTTACACAGAGTTGACGAACTCTTTCCTAGGGTTCTAGTTGAAGAACACTCCTAGTATGGGTGGGTTTCTTAGACTTCAAGCAAAGTCGAAAGGCTTCTAGTCTAGGGTTAAGGTGACTTAACAAAGTCAAGGGATAGCAGAGATTTTGGTCCAAGACATTGACAGTCAAGTGGACAGACCTTCCTTTGGAGGGACAGTATTATCGGCAACTGGACGAAAGCTAACGAGCTTCGTCGCTTGGGGATAAAAATAAAATGCAAACATTATACAAAGCAATTATGGTGACAACCAAAGAAAAGATTAAGGATGAAAAGCAATGATGGCAATCAAAGCAAATGATTAGATACGAGAACTGTGACGACAGTTCGCACCTGGAGTACAGTTAACAAACAGATGAGATAAACATGATAATAATTCAAAGTAAAAATCCTAACATGCTGACAAACATATATAGATATGATAACAATCAATTTTCCTGAGAAAACACAAGAGGAAACCTTTTAAATTTCATCTGCAACCAAATAGGGTTAGTACTGTTGACGCGCGAATCGCGCACAATAAAACGTGGTGAAAAAATAATCAAACATGGAAAATAAAATTATGACATGAAAGTACACATTAAAATAAACACAATGAAAAAAAGAAGGGGTGAAAAACGATAAAAAATGAGAAAGTTACGAATTTTTGAAGTTTATGTACAAAAATGAGGAAAAGTGGCAGCAAGGGTTATCACAAGGGATCGAACCCATGCCAAGACTGATACACGCGCGAGTCTCTACCGCTGGGGCGGCTGTTACATCCATTAATTAAATGGAAACAATGAGTATACATTCCTTGTTTGGTTTCATGGCTGGGCTAAACAAAGGCAAACAACATGATTGCAAAACATCTCTAACTTTCTCAAATTTTATCCAATTTCAACAAACCTTATATGCAACTCACTCAGAAAATAATGAGGAATCTGATGATGATGTTAGTTTTTCAAAATTATGTGCACATAGAAAAATTCGAATTCAAATGCATAATGAAGTTTCAAGATGCATTTTGGAAGCTGCAGACCAGATCAAGCATGTTTAAACCAAAATAAAAGCCTGCACCAATTCTAAATGTCACATATGTGAAGTTCAAACAGGAGTGAGGTTTAAAAACATGATAGAACAAGAAGTGACCAATCAATGGCAAGTGTGTTATGGTTGGTGTGGAAAAATGACTTTTGAAACTGATTGATGAATTGGAAGGATGCTTCGTGCAATTCATAACATTTAGTTTTAAAAATATGTAAAGGTGTGCACAACCCACAACTGCCTAGACTAGGGATTCTGAGGTCTGCAGTCAATTAATAATCAAGTTTCATTAGAATAGGACATGTTAAGTGCATTAAAACGCACTTTGAAACTTATGAGCCAAGAGCTGCTATGGAAGCAACTGAATGCATCCTTATTATATCTGTTCCTAGTATGCTATGAGTTTATTCATGAAAGGATTAATCACTTGCAGGATGACGGAAATAGCTTAAAACAGATAGCATTTAAAGCCAACAGACTGAGAATTGAGTATGAAGTGCCAATGGTGATAGATGCCTCAAAATAATATCAACAGTGGTTTGATGCTTTTCTAAGATGAACTGTCAACAGCCTAAACTTAATCAAAAATGCAAAGTCACACAAAGAGCAATATACATGCAAAGACCACTAAGTCCAAAAACTGTTCTAAACTCTAATTAAGATAACAAAAATGGTCAACAAAACTCTCTAAATTTGCCAAGAGTCAGATATGCTATGCTGTCCATATCAGGCCCCAAAGGGTACTTGTGTTTGTCATAGGAAGATTTTCATCAGATGGTGTCTGCTACTCAACAGAGGTTTAATAATGAGTTCAATTCATAAACTCGAGATACAGTCTCTATGCCTCAAAATCCCCAAGGTGGCCAACAAACTGATCAAGTATTATCAACACAGAACCAAACTTCTACACTAACAATCTCATGATTCACAACTTGAAGCAATAGGCTGTGGATTCTTATATTCAAATTAAAAAGCTCCTAAAACAAGAATGATGGCAGGGTGAATATCCTACAGGCTACAGCACACTATGAATTAATCTCATGGAGAGGTTTTGCCAACTGGTTTTAAGTGGATTTGAAGGTAGCACAATCTGTACCAAATGGTAATGATAAGGTCTTAAAGTTTGTACACAGCACAGCCAGCTACTCCAAACAGTGTTCAAAGTCAAGTACTTTGTCAAATTCTGTTTATACATCAAAACTATAGCAGCTTTGGAATTTCTCTATGCCTACCAATCAGCACAAGCTCAACATAGCCAGAAATGTATTGGCCAGCCTAGGTTGTGGTATGATCTTACATTTGGCTTGCATCCACATATTAAACAAGCATAGTCAAACATAAAAAACAAAACCACAATTACAATGAAAACCAAATTTCAGAAATGGTAGGTGTTCACCACAGTCAACAATTATGAGAAAACACCTCTGCAGTGCCTAAGACTGATACAAAGAATCCATGATATCAACAGTCAGAGCCAAACCTTCATCCTCCAAAGCATAATCTCCAAATGACCATTTTTTCCAAAACTGATGTGATTCAAAGCAACTGCATATCTTTGAGTCAGCTTACACAAAAGAAAACACTCCAACTGAGCAAGCTAGATCTATCCAATAGTTCTCATAACAGCCTTCCACCTTTTGAGCCCTTTCTCAGGTCTGCTGCCACCTATGTAATCCCCTTACCAAAACCTGAGGCACTTTCAATCATACTATCCTCTTCATACTACTCTAGGGTTTTAATCCCACAGCATCTTGGTATGAACCACCACTTTGTAACCCAACAGACTTGCCATCCCCCTCTTACACCAAGCAAGGACTTCAAAAAGCACAAGACAAGACAATCGACCTCAACAAAATCAAATGTTCTAAAGCTGCCAAGGTAAAGACAAAACACATAACCAATTTGAGTTTGACAGCAAACTCAGACTGTTAGAGAAAATACAAACAGCAAGGCTACCTTTCCTGCATATGCTATAGCAGACTGTGGATTGATTCAAAGGCTTGTTATCAGGGTTTGATGATTTTACTCAGTCTACACTAATTGGTCATGATCAGGTTTTGATGGCTATCCAACTCCTCAACACAGCCAAGTTTAAGAAACTCACCCAGGTGCAGTCAGCTGCTATCACTTACAAAAAAAATCCTAAAACTTCAACAACACCAACATCCTCCATACAGCTTGAGATTGGCAGCTCCTCTTCATAGGCCCCCTTTATGTACTTGCCTCTTGTAGGGATACCACTAGGATTCCCATACAATAATCACTTACCATTCAAAGATCATTTTAACATTTACACTATCTAGCCTACAGCTCTAAAACCAAAAAAAGACACATACTCATCAAGGGTGCAAAACCAAACATAGTAGTGTAATGGAATAGAATTTTACCATGAACATCTTAAAACTAAAACCTAGACTAAATCACATTCCAAACAGCTTCCCTTTTGTCCAAGCCCTCAAACAACAAGGATCATCAAATCAAGACTGCTCACACAGCCAGCAATCACCAACACAATCCAATACTGGCCCCTCACCAAGCTGCATAAAATTACAATAAACCAAACAGAAATGTCTTGGCCAACATAGACACTCACACTCCTGATCAAAATCTCTTCAACTGAAAAAAAACAACCTGGCCCAACTAAACTTAGAATAACAGGCTATGTCTACAGGTGTGGTTCAGATTTTAGGACTGTAATCCAACCACACTTGATATTGGGATATATGAGGGATGGACCTAGCTTTGGGACAGTCATCAAACAACAACAGTCCATGACAGTTGGTATGCATCTTGCTCAAACTTTGATCACATATCACTTACCTTTCTAAGGGACAGTACTGCTGCAAACAGTTTTTTGTGGTAATAAAC
Organism: Lathyrus sativus; assembly: GCA_963859935.3. Classification (NCBI taxonomy): domain Eukaryota; kingdom Viridiplantae; phylum Streptophyta; class Magnoliopsida; order Fabales; family Fabaceae; genus Lathyrus; species Lathyrus sativus. Next base: position 490,240,917 of record OZ012739.1, on the reverse strand, counting down.
TCAGTAATATGATCAACATATATATCAACCCTGGCCTGGTTTGAATTTGCAAATAAACCACAAATTAAAAGGACATGACCAAGTACACACCAAGCACCCTCCCAAAGTCAGAATCCATACATTTGACCCCTGGATAACTCAAAGCTATTTAAAACAAAACTGGGCCTAAAGGTGTGGCTCTGATATATCTTTAACAGACCTGTGGTTCTAAGCACACCAGAAACCTAGCAGTATAACCTAACAACATGAAACCAACGACAGTCCAAGTGCTCATAGGTTTGAGACCTCATCTTCCACAGTTTCATAAATTTTAAAATACAAAGCAAAACCAACAGCATCACATCACCAAAACCATCAAGTTTGTATATAACAAGTAAACCAGTTGAATAACAAAATAAGTGAGTCAGCATACCAACAAGACAGATGGTCCACACACTTATGTTCATGCTTATGAGGATTTTTATCATTTATTGAAAACATGTGTTATAAGAATCAAGCAATGTTCATAGTTCAATATGTACCAAAACACAAAAAATGTCAATTTATGAAATATGATGCTAAAGCTAATAAAGATCAGTTACATACCTGTTAATGATCCTATTTAGCAAGCCAAGAAATGTTGAGAAAACCAGAGACTCCTTGCTTCAATTGTTGGCTTTTGAGTTTTCTTCCACTTTAAGCAATAACACACTTTCAATGCCAAATGAAAAGATATGAACTTCTAACGGTTGGTGAGTGTTTGGACAGTTGATATATGTTATATGTGAGGTGTATGAGTGATCAAAACCTCAAGAGGATGTTTGGAACTCAGTTTGGTGTTTTTGATGGATTTTGGTCAAAGTGAGCCAAGTGAAAAGTTGACTTTTTAATTTCTCGTGATTTTTGGTGGTTCAATGGTTTGTACACTTTATATATGTTATTTATAAAGTGTATGGATGATAGTTTGGGTGCTGGAACATGTAGAACTTGATGTGGTAGAGATTTCACTTCAAGGCCATTTTGGAGTGTTTTGGTGAACTTGGTGATTTTTGAGAAATTGAAGCAAGATGATGGAATTGTGATGACAGAGGTTATTTGTGGTTTCTATCAGAAAAGATGTGTGTGTAATGAGGTGAGGGAGCTCTCCTTTTATAGAGAAAGTGGTTGAGGTGCTTACTAGGGAGGTCTTGCTTAGCCATGAAGCAAACTTGATATTTTCAACCACTTGCCAACTTGCTTTGCTTTTTCTGATCCTTGGCTGTCTCCCCAACCCAATGGGCAAGTTTTAATGATGTTTTTACTGAGAAAACACAGCCTAGAGGCTTGGTAGAGTGGCTGGAGCAGAATTGCTTTACACCTCATGCTTGAAAAAGTCAAAGTTTTCAACTTAGGCAATGAAACTTCAAACTTTAATTCCATGATGTTTCCATGATAACTCTCTGTTCTAACATGCTAAGTATGTTCAATATATCAGATAGTATGAGTTTGATAAGTTAGAATTGGCCCACTTGAGTGATAGAGGTGCTTTTGCAATATTGGTCAATGTGGGACTAGCATGACAAAATACCAACTTTGAACACATGTATCTCTCAGCTCACAACTCACCTTGAGATGTTCTTGTACAATTTAGAAAGCCCTCACATAGTACTAAAACTTTCATGTTGGCCAGAAATCTTGATTCTATTTGAAACTAGGTGAAAAACCCCCTTGAAGTTGGCTGATTTTAGCTTCTAAAGTGAAAATGACTTAGAAATTTTCTAAGTTATTTTCCCTTCTAGGAATGTTTTTGCTTATATCTCAAAAAGTATGCATTTTCTGGTTGTGGACTAGTATGGGACTTTTGTAGGACTTGTCAAGAGCTTTCAAATGAGACTAGAACCAACTCAATTGGATGTGCGGTTAAGGAGATACGGTTTAGCCCTTTTCAAAACCCTAATTTCCCGATTTCTCGATTACTCTCTCATCTTTGATCCAATGATCATGAAAATTGATATGCAAGTCCATTATGACATAAGGAACAACTTTGATTCACAACTTGGATTCCAATTCTCAAAATTCGAGGAGTTGACTTTTCGGTCAACCGTACGATCGATCGGTGCCGATCGAGTCGCCTGTTGATATTCTGGACATCCTGGGACTTTGACACTTCTTGAATAGTCTTTAATAGCCTATATTAACTTCATGGACCTCACTCCCACCATTAAAACCTTTCCCAACATCAAAGTCAAACCACAGTTGACTTTCCACTAGTTAAAAACCCTAATCGGGGCCTCCTGACTGCACTGTTCTTGATTCTGAAACGATTTCTTCAAATTGACTTCCCATTTGACTTTGATATTGTCTTTGATTTCATTCCATGATTGAATTGGCCCAAATCATTGGTTGATCATTCCTTGATTGTTTTGAATTTGTCGGTGCGAGAACCCTGATTCATCTGTAACTTGACAATAATAAACTTGCACTGATTTAGGGTTAGATAATGCATGATCATGCTTCTAAAAGTGATAATGAGGATCTAAGGGGTCAAAATTTGGGGTACAACACATATCATTTATAAGAGAATATTACTTTCTTGATTTATACTTACAGCTCGGGAAAATTTAATAAAAAATTATACAAGAACAACTCTTACTAAATCTCTCTCTCTCTCTCTCTCTCTCTCTCTCTCTCTCTCTCTCTCTCTCTCTCTCTCTCTCTCTCTCTCTCTCTCTCTCTCTCTCTCTCTCTCTACTAAAATAATTCTAAGTGTATAATAAGTTTATAAAAAGAGAACAGGAGAAAGAGGAAGAGTAATATTTTAAATTTTAAATGTCGTTAGATTCAAGAAATCAAATTTCAAATTTGGAAATTTCAATCTTCAACCTAATACATCAAATTTCAAAGTGTGCACTCATTACGGTAGAACCGGTCATACCATTAAGTTTTTTTCTACATTAACCATGAATTTTGACTCCATTTTGTTAAAGGAACAATGACAAACAATGCACTTATAAATGATAATGATGTTGATACATTTTTTCCCAGCAAAATAATGAGAAAAATGGTTCTTCTCAAAAACCTTATGAACCTTCTTGAGAACTCTATTGTTAGTCAATTTTCATTTTCTGCAACTTCAAATCAATTTATCACTTACCTATTTATAGGTCCTTTCACTTGTGAATAACAAAGTTAATCACAATTCTTTTATTTATAAATATTATGATCTTGACTCTTAAACCATAGATTCATGAGTAAGTGATCATATATGTCCTAGTAGTTCTTAGTTTCATTCTTTTAATGAAATTAATCTCATAAATGTCAAGTTACCAAACAATTAGTTTACATTAGCCAAACACATTGGTATAATTATTATTTTTTCTTCTGATTTTTCCATTTCAAATGTGCTTCACATACATCATTTATCTGTCAACGTAATTTCAGTTTTAAAGATATGTCGAAAGTTTAAATATAATGTTAACTTTAATGATATTAAGTGTTTCATTTAGGATGAACAATCTATGAAAATGATCGGTTTACCTAAGAAGTTTTAAGGATTGTGTCACTTAAATCATAAACACAAACATGGAGATACATATAGCATAAATACTACCTTTGTTTGTACCTTACCAAATAATGCTTTATGTCACTTTAGATTAGGTCATTTGTCCTCTACTAGAATACAATATTTACGTTTCCATTTTCTCTTTTGTTATTGTTAGTCACAAAGAAGTTTGTGATGTACGTCACTATGTTAAACTTAAGAAATTATCTTTTACTTCCAATATTAATAAATCAGAGCGTCTTTTTGATCTTGTACATTTTGATGTTGGGCGCTTTATCAATTAAATCTTATCTTGGTCATTCCTATTTTTTAACAGTCGTTAATGATTATACTTGATACACTTGAGTTACTTTAATGAAAACCAAAATTGAAACTAGGAAAAATGTTATAAATTTCATTAAAATGCTAGAAGTGCAACATAATGCAGCTGTCAAAATCATAATGATTAATAATAGGTATTATCGTAACCCGAAATTTGACTTTCCCTTTTTTGCTTTTGCACAAGCATGTGCATTCGTATCGCTGGCATACACATTCACACTTTTCTTCTGTGATTTTTGTTGCAGAAACATTCAGATTTTCCTAGCCCGATTAATCACTTCTTCTCAAATATATCACATCATCAACACAAGCACAAAACAAGGATTTATATACCTATTCATTAGAGCAAAAGGTCGAAAATCGAAGTCGTGATCATAACATCATTTTTCAAGAAAATTGGGCAAGTTTTAGCCTGGTTAATCGATTAACCATTTGCTAGTGCAAATGGGTTAATCGATTAACCCTTGTAAAAAATGCAGAATCTGCTGCATTTTCAGGACAACAACTTGCACTTCACATTTTTTGGTCTATTTGGTTCTAGCATTGTGTGGAACATTCTAGACAGCTCTGGATACTTCAAGACCTTTCTAAACACTTCAAGGCATTTCTCTAATACATCAATTTGGAATAAGACCACCATGTTGCTTCATTTTAAGGCATGCGAGCCCTTAGATTCAAGTTTGCATTGGGATGGTTACTAAGTCAACTACCTAACAAACTGAGTTAACCTCTAACTCAGTGAGTTGAGGCTAACAAACTCCAAGGCTATTTCCATAGCTACATCTAAAGCTCACTCAGAATCTAGCAACTCTGAAGCAAAACTCTATATAAGCAAATCATCACCATCTCACAAGGGAGGAATCATTTTTAATCTCATTCTCCCAAACTCTTCATTGGTCGTTCTCAATTCTCTCACATTATCTTTAAAGTTTCTACAAATTCTACTCATAATCATCTTTATTTTCTTCCCAAACCACACTAGAGTTCAAATCCTCCATTAAAGAGTAACAACTTCTTCATTGGAAGTGCTTTCTCTTGAGCTTAGCCATCATTATTTTGCTAGTTCTTCTTGCTTTTCTAGAGTTATATTGGATTTGGATTCATCTCAAGTGATTACTTCAAGCTTATTCGGTGTAAATTCAATTTTGGAGTTTTCGTCGTAATTTGCTCGGTTTCGCTACGGTTAATTGCAAATTCTGGTTTCTCTGGATTTCTTTAATTAACTTTATCATAGTCTATTTGGAACAACATCCAAGGAAAATCTCAGCCTTGTAGGTTGGTTAATTTTCACTCTTTTCACTGTTTTGATCATTGTCGTATCGTTTGCGATGTAGTTTCGATGTTTTTTCTTGTTTGTCAATTGATTATGCCATGATTTGATCTTCAATATTGATGTGTTAATTGATTCTATAAGTGATTATTTTCTATTTTTGGACTTGATTTTAGTGCATAATTGTTTGACCTAACATGTGAAGGATTGCACAAATCATAAGTGGCCAAAAGTACTTTTGAAAAATCAAATTTCAGCCTCTGCTCCAGGGTTAATAGATTAACACTTTTGCACTAGCAAAGTGTTAATCAATTAACACTGTTATTTTCAGTAAAATCTGCCTTTTCTAAAAGGGTTTATCGATTAACACTTTTGCACTGGCAAAGTGTTAATCGATTAACACTGCTCCAGAATGCCATTTTTGTGCACTTGCATGTATGTTTGACTTTCTTTCTTCTTTCAACTCCCATGGATTGATATGAATGATTTTTATGGATGTTTTAACTTCTGCTTGAAGCATGTTTATGCATTTTCCGATGCTCGATTTTATCGATTACGCATTTGTTCGCATTCTTGGCATTATATGAGCATGTTCACATTTGCCTTTTCTTCGATCACATGTACTTGATTTGTGATGCATGCTAAATGATTTTGGTATTATTTCTGCACTTCCATTTCATGTTTTCGTTAAGATTGTTCCTCTTAGGAATGAGATTAATCATGTATAATCAATAATTCACCCTTTTTGCTTCAATGATTTTTTATCCCTTTGGAAAATTGTTAGCATATCTCTCCTTTTGATTAATTAATTGAAACTTTGTTTCGATTATTTGATCTTCCCTCTTTCTCTTCCTTTAGATCTTCTAGAGCTTTGTCCTCTCTTTTCCCCCGCGGAGTTGAAGATTTGCAACGCATTGGAGCATTGTACAAATTTTGCGTCGTTGTGTTGTCTGTTTCGTTTCTTGCACCGCACTTTGGTGTTAGAGAAGGAATGAGAGTGGAGAATTCCTACACTCATTCTGACTATTTTGGGTAGGTAATGAATAACTTTGTGTCTGGAATAGTCGCCTCTATCTCCATAATATGGTTTCTCTGATTCTCCAGTCGAGTTGATCCTTGATCCCTTGCATCCTAGTCTCCTCTTTGGAAGTAACATCTTTCTTCCAACTCAATCCTCTTTTATCTTGTGGCCAATACATCCTTGATTTCCCCTGAGATTGTTACTTAATCCCTTTGCTTGGTTGATCAACCGTCCTTCGGTTAAAACCAAGTCTCTCCTTCCTCAGCGAGGTCGATCCTTTTTCTTTAGTTAAACAGTTTTTCTGTTCAAACCTAGTCCCCATCAGAGTTTGCAAATTTCTCTTGGTTCTCTCTCCTTCTTGCTTGGTTAGTCACTACCTGTCAGTTAAACACCAGTCATCTTTTCCTCAGTTAATCATAGTCTATCTGTTAATATTGAGCTTTCTTTGGGTTAATTTCCTTCTTCTGGCTAATCACCTATTCTTTGGTTGATCACGGTCTGTCCGTTAAAACCAACTTTACTCTAGGTTAATCACCTTCTCTTGGTTAATCATCCGTCTTTTGGTCAATCACAGTCTGCCTGTTAGAGTCAATCATCCTTTTTCTCAGTTAACCACAGTCCGTCTGTTATGATATTGAGTTTCTTTCTAGTTAATCACCTATTATTGGTTAATCACACATCCTTTTCGGTTAAATTCAGTCTGTCTGTTAAACACCGAACCCATTACAGTTAACAACCTTTCTTTGGTTCAAATACTACCAGCTTTGGGATAGTAACCTTTGTTTGGCTCGAATACCCTTTCCTTTGGTCGAGTACTGTTTGTTCAGTCAGTGTACCGTTATTGGGGTCACAACCCTCGCTTGGTTTCGCACCCGTCTTTTGGTTGATCACTGTCTATCGATAAAAATCAAGTCCTTCCCTTTTCTTGGTTAACCATTGTCTATCAGTTAATATACCAAATTCCCCTTGGAGTAAAACACCTCCATTTGGTTCAATACTCTCTTTCTTCTGGTTCATCGCATTCTATCTGTTGACACCAACCTTTTTTTCTCTCACCACAAAGCTTTGCTCTTATCTTTCTTTGGTCAATCACTGTTTGTCAGTTAACGCACCGAATTCCCTAAATATATTACCTTTTACTTCGATTCTTATCCCTTTTTCCGGCAATATCGCCATTCTTTGGTTTTCTCCACAGTGGAGTCATCTCTGTTCTTCAGTGTTCCCCAATGGAGCTATCACTTCTCTTTTGAGTTCCTCAGCAGAGTTATCTTTTGTCTTTCTTGGTTTTGACACCACTTCTCTTGCATCCCCCATTAGGATCTTTCTTTCTTCCTTTCTCTCTTGGCTTTGACGCCATCCCTTTTCCTTTTCTTTTTTTAGCGTTGGTTCCCCGAACTACGTAGGCTCTAATTTCCTTATTGCACTATGAGGGTATGTAGGCACAAGATTGCAAAATCTTGGCGAGCCACCTTCCCCCATCTTCTTCCATTATTCTTTCTCTCTGGTCCATCCAGATACCTTTTTCTTTTCCTGGTTCCTTGAACTACGGAGCTCTGACTTCCTCATTGCACTATGAGGGTACATAGGAACGAGGGCCCCAATCCTCCACGAGCATGTTCTTTCCTTACTTTTCTTCTCTCTTTTCATTTATTTTAGTTAGAAGCCTTAAGATAGATAACCCATCCAAGCCTAGAAGCAAGTGAAATGGTTCTCGTTGGGTACTGCAGATGCTTAAGGTGCTAGTACCTTCCTTTCGCATAGCCGACCCCCTTTCCCGTTTCTCTTCCCATTGGGTTTTATCAATATTTTCCCTATCAATTGAGACTAAATAAAGTTCGGTGGCGACTCTGTTGTATCTTTGATATAATCCCGCTAGCTCTAGCTGGCGACTCTACTGGGGAGTCCTTGCGCATGCAAGTTGGGGTCTCGCCTATTTTTATTTGCTTTTCTTGCTTGTTTGGGTGTATATCTTTATGCTTTTCTTGCTTTATCTTTATATTATTTACTACATTTCTTTACTGCTTTAAATATTCATATGCTGCATATTCTGGATATCTGTTGTATTCTGCTGTTGTTGGGATGGGTATGTGTTATCAAAAAGATAAGTTCTAACACCAGGCTTGAGCATACACATAGGATAGAACATCGATAGTTATGACACATGTGTTTTGCGCGTTGGGTTGTCACGAGAGCCACATCCCAGGTCGTGATTTGCTTGAGAATACTTCCGTCCTGCAAGAATTTTCTACGGCGGGGGGGGGGGGGGGGGGGGGGGGGGGTTCACTTGAATCCTATGGTTTATGAGACCTTTCTAGGGACCACTGTGACACCCCCTTCTATACCCCCAAATAAAACAAATAAACATTTATGCACGTTTTGAAATTCATCAGAGTATAGTTTAAAATATGGTATAAAAGAAGTATGTCACATCATCATCAATAAAACATTCAACACCTGCTCTATAAAAATATGTAACAGTGGGATAGTTTTCAAAATAGAGGAACTTAGTCCTTAAAACCCACATCTCGATATTTAAAATTAAAGCGGAAGATTAAAACATTTGAATTACCTCAAAACATTTAATCACATAAATATATGCTATCCAGTTTGGTTCATCAATCATTCATGTTACAAAACATATCATCAGATACATATACAATGTATCTCAAAAATGTTATACAAGCCTAACTACCCGGTGTTACATATCAGAGCAGCCGACTCAAAAGAATGAAGCTAAACTTCACAAAAGAAACCTCCAGCAACCTAATCTGCAATGCCTCATAGAGCATTATAAAACAACAGAAGGGTGAGAAATATTACCATAATAATCAATGCATAAGATTATATATATATATATATATATATATATATATATATATATATATATATATATATATATATATATATATATATATATATATATATATATATATATATATATATATATATATATATATATATATATATATATATATATATATATATATATATATATATATATATATATATATATATATATATATATATATATATATATATATATATATATATATATATATATATATATATATATATGAGTAACAATTACATGTAATCCACATTTTCTCACCATAATTCATTTCCATAGTCATATGCATCGCCACATACATATAAACAAACATGAATATTCACCAAGCACAACTCATCATGCATATTTCTTAATTATCCAATAAACATTCCATTCACAAGCATACTTCACACATCAATGACATTATGCAATGTGACTCAATACAACTCAATGCAACTCAATGCCATGTGGTACCAACACTCGTTATCATTTTTCGGTTTTTACATTAAAATCGGGTCCACTCTTCTAGACCGATAACCACCAAAAGTCCATCCTCTAAGCTTTCAAACCCACTCTTCTAGGTTTGGGACAAGTCACTAGTCTCCACAAAACTAACAAGCATTGACTCTTGACTAAATGATGCATATGCAATAAACCACAAAAATGCACTTAAGACCGTTCTCGCATCTTAATCTCATGCATTCAAATAATTCATCTCTTCAAAAATTATATCATGATTGCACACACAACATATTCACATAACATTCATATATATTCAAGCAATGCACACACATCCACGACATGTTCTCATGAATTCTATTCATACCATCGCATACAAACAATATGCGTTCATAATTCAATATTATCACCACATTATCAATCAATCCAAAATCTAGGATTCACGCCCGAAGGCTACCCATAGCACGTCGTAATAGTACCCAACTATGCAATTAAATAAGCATCAAAACATAGTCGAACCACACAATCAACCCTTGGATGAAATCACAACAAAACTAAAAGCTGTCATGCTCGCTACCTTGCTCGCTTAGCGAGCCTCTAGCGAGTATTCGCTACTTGCTCACCTAGTGAGCAAGCTCGCGAAGGAAAACAGAAGCCACTGACTTGGTTCACTACCAAGCTCGCCTGAGCGAAGGGCTAGCGAACCTTCGCTACCCAGTTCGCTACCAGCGAGGAGACCCAAATCCATTCTGTCCCAGGTCTACGACCATTTGCTACTAGCTCGCTCAGCGAGCTCCTAGCGAACTTTCGCTACCACCTCGCCTAGCGAGCAAGCTAGTGAGCGTCTGCGAACAGAATTTTCCACTTACTGTTATCAAATCCAAAACTCACCAATCCATCCCACTTTCACCAAACCAATTCCATTAACCTTAGTCTAACATCCCTTGACTATTCTACATCATTTAATTTAGTTTTTAACCGATTAAACTTGATTTCTACCGATTAAATCCAATTTTGTCCTAACATGAAAAATGGTGGAAAAACCCCAACAACCCAACCCAATCATACATAACCACACACCTTGATCAAATAATAATGTTTCTCACCCTTACCTTGATTGGATTGAAGCTTGAGTTGTTCTTGAAGATTTCCAGACTTTCCTTCTTCTTCTTCTTCTCTTTTCTCCTCTTTCTCCTTCTTTCTCTATTCTTTCTCTTCTATTTTCTTTCTAACAAATTCTCTCCACTTATCCCTTATATACTTCCTTATTTTCTTTCCTTTATTTCCTTCCATTTCATTTCTCTCTTCAATTATCTACCAAATAATTCCAAATCATTAAATTAATTCCAATAAATCAATTAATTAACATAATTTATTAATTAGTGAAATTTGGACTGTTACAACCCTCCCCTACTTTAGGAATTTTCGTCCTCGAAAATGTTACCTGATTCAAACAGCTTTGGATAAGACTCCCTTATCTGGCTCTCCAGTTCCCAAGTCACATTTCCACCAGCCGGTCCTCCCCAAGCGACCTTCACCAAAGCAATCTCTTTACCTCGAAGTTGCTTCAACTCCCGATCCTCTATCCGCATAGGTGATGTCTCTACAGTCGGGTTATCTCTCACTTGCACATCATCTACTTGGACTACATGAGACGAATCTGCAATGTTTTTTCTCAACTGAGATACATGGAACACGTCATGGAGATTAGCAAGCGACGGCGGCAAAACAACACGATAGGCTACCTCACCTATCTTCTGTAAAATCTGATAAGGACCAATAAAACGCGGCGTCAACTTACGCGACTTCAATGCCCTACCAACACCAATCATCGGAGTGACTCGAAGAAACATATGATCTCCCTCTTGAAATTCAAGTGTCTTCCTCCTCTTGTCATGATAACTCTTCTGACGACTCTGAGAAATCCTCATCTTTTCTTGAATCATCTTAATCTTGTCCGTAGTCTGCTGAACTATCTCGGGTCCAACTACAGAACTCTCTCCGGACTCATACCAACACAATGGCGTTCTACATCGCCTACCATACAATGCCTCGAACGGTGTCATACCAATACTCGAATGAAAACTGTTGTTATAAGTAAATTCAATCAAAGGCAAGTAGTTATCCCAAGCTCCTCCCTTCTCCAACACACAAGCTCTCAAAAGATCCTCAAGTGATTGAATAATCCTCTCAGTCTGACCATCTGTCTGAGGATGATAAGCTGAACTCAAGCGCAACTTCGTACCCAAAGCACTTTGCAAGCTCTCCCAAAATCTCGAAGTGAACCTCGGATCTCTATTCAACACAATACTAGACGGAATACCATGCAAACTGACAATCCTCTCAATGTACAACTTTGCCAACTTTTCCAACGGATAATCCATTCTCATAGGAATAAAGTGAGCAGATTTAGTCAATCTATCCATAATAACCCAAATAGCTTCAAAATTACCCGGCGTCCTAGGTAATTCGGACACAAAGTCCATAGAAATGCTATCCCATTTCCACTCAGTAATAAACAACGGTTGCATCAAACCCGGCGGTTTCTGATGCTCAATCTTCTAATTCTGGCAAGTCAAACAAGAATACACAAACTCGGCAATATCCTTCTTCATACGAGGCCACAAAAATACTTTCCTCAAATCTTGATACATCTTAGTAGCACCCGGATGAATACTCAATCCGCTACGATGTCCTTCCTCAAGAATACTCTTTTTCAACTCATCAATATTCGGAACACAAACTCTATCCCGACACCTCATAATACCATTCTCATCAATCTGAAAATCACCACCTTGGCCTTGGTTAATCAAAGTCAACCGATCAACTAAACTCAAATTAGATTTTTGTCCTTCTCGAATCTCGTCCAGAATACCACTAGTAAGCTTCAACATTCCAAGCTTAACTCCCCACGAAGTCTTCTCACACACCAAACTCAAATCACGAAATTGCTCAATCAATTCCAACTCTTTCACCATCAACATCGACATGTGCAACGATTTCCGGCTCAATGCATCAGCTACCACATTCGCTTTACCCGGATGGTAATTCAAACCAAAGTCATAATCTTTCAGAAGTTCTAACCATCTCCTTTGCCTTGCATTCAATTCCTTTTGATCAAAGAGATACTTCAAACTCTTGTAATCGCTAAACACCTCAAATCTTGCACCAAACAAATAATGCCTCCAAAGTTTCAACACAAACACAACGACGACCAACTCTAAGTCATGCGTCGGATAATTCTTCTCATGCACTTTGAGTTGCCTCGAAGCATAAGCTAAAACTTGATTATTTTGCATCAACACACCTCCCAGACCCATCAAAGAAGCATTATAATACACAACAAACGATTCTTCTGGATTTGGCAAAATCAAAACAGGAGTTATCGTCAATCTTCTCTTAAGTTCTTGAAAACTTTCTTCACACTTGGCATCCCAAACAAAAGCTTGACCCTTCCCAGTCAACTGCGTCAACGACAATGATAACTTAGCAAATCCTTCAATGAACTTACGATAATAACCTGCCAAACCAAGAAAACTTCTAATCTCAAAAACTGATTTCGGTGCCTCCCATTGCGATACCGCTTCAACCTTCGACGGATCAACCGCAAAACCTTTACTTGAAATCACATGACCAAGGAAGCTCACTTCCTTCAACCAAAATTCACACTTAGAAAGTTTCGCATACAACTGCTTCTCTCTCAACATAGATAACACAATCTTCATATGTTCAGCATGCTCTTCTTCACTCTTCGAATAAACCAGAATATCATCAATAAACACAACCAAAAAGTTGTCCAAATAAGGATGGAAAATCCTATTCATGTACTCCATAAATACATTTGGTGCATTAGTCACACCAAATGGCATCACAGAATACTCATAGTGTCCATACCTCATATTAAAAGTAGTCTTCTGAATATCCTCAACCTTCACACGAATCTGATGATACCCAGACCTCAAATCTATCTTACTGAACACACTTGCACCAACCAACTGATCCATCAGATCATCAATCCTTGGAAGTGGATACTTATTCTTGATAGTCACTTTGTTCAACTGTCTGTAATCCACACAGAGCCTCATAGAACTTTCTTTCTTCTTAACCAACAACACCGGTGCACCCCACGACGACACACTCGGACGAATAAACCTCTTCTCAAGCAAATCTTCAAGTTGACTCTTCAACTCTTTCAATTCTAATGCGGACATACGATATGAAGCCACCGATATCGGACTAGTTCCAGGAATCAAGTCAATCGAAAACTCCACTTCTCGTTCCTGCGGTAAATCTCTTATCTCATCAGGAAAAACTTCTGGAGAATCACGGACAATTGGTAAAGCATCAATTGCTTCGCTCTCACCAATACTCAAAGTTGCCATCAACATAAATACCTTTGCACCATCTCGTACGGATTCCTTTACTTGCTTCGCCGTCATAAACAAATCCCGTTCATCATTCGATTTAGGAAAAATAACCGTTTTGTCAAAACAGTTAATATACACACGATTGAATTCTAACCAATTCATTCCAAGAATGACATCAAGTTGATCTAAGTGAAGACACACTAAGTCAACCCCAAAGTCTCTACCAAAAATACTCAAAGGGCAATTCAAACACACATACGGTGTAGTTACCGAACCCATAGCAGGAGTATCAATAACCATACCACCACCAATCACAGATATCTCAAGATTCAACCTCCTAACACACTCCAAAGAAATAAAAGAATGCATAGCTCCAGTATCAATTATAGCGATCAAAGGTATACCATTAATGAAACACGTACCTCGGATCAATCGATCATCACTAGCAGTCTCGGATCCAGATAGAGCAAACACTTTTCCGCTCCCTTGATTCTTCTTCGGCTTATCACACTTGGTACTAATATGCCCTTGCTCACCATAGTTGTAGCAAGTCACATTTGCACCGCTTCTGCACTCAAGAGCTTTGTGGCCTGGCTTGCCACACTTAAAACACTTCTGCTCAACACTCTTGCACTCAGGAGCACGATGCCCCGCTTCACCACAATTATAACATCTCACCGGAGTAGAAACTCCGCCACTTGGCTTCTTGCCGTAACCAACCCTTGTTTCCCCTTATCAGCAGGAGTCACGTAAGGTTTCCCTCTGAATTGACTATTCCCTTTCTTATCACTTAGGCTCTTGTAGTGGCTAGATCGAGCCCTACTATCTTCGTCATAAATCTTACTCTTGTTTACTAACTCAGAAAACCGCCTGATTTCCTGATATCCAATAGCTTGCTTGATCTCAGGCCTCAAACCATTCACAAATTTGAGACACTTAGATCTCTCAGCATTAACAGTATTATAGTGAGGACAAAACTTGATCAACTCCTCAAATCTTGCCGCATACTCAGCTACTGTCAAATTGCCTTTCTTCAGCTCAAGGATTTCAATCTCTTTCTTTCCACACACATCTTCTGGAAAATACTTCTCCAGAAATGTCTCTCTAAAAAGATCCCACGTAATCACAATCTCATCCTCTTCAAATCTTTTGCGGGTATTACCTCACCAGTCCTCGGCTTCCTCTTCGAGCATATGAGTTCCGAACTGCACCTTCTGTGCATCCGAACAATTCATAACCCGAAAGATCTTCTCGATAGCTTTTCAACCAAATTTGTGCTTTTTCAGGCTCATGGGTTCCCTTGAACATCGGTGGATTAATCCTTTGGAACCTTCCCAAAGCACGAAACTCATCTTCAACATTATTCCTCGCATTCACATTGGCCTGAGGATTCTGCCCAATCGCCCCAGCCAACCTCGTCAAGGCCTTAGCAATTGCCTCGTCATTCCTACCTACAACCATCTTACTGAATTCCAACAACAGAACCACATAAGATCAACCAATATCGATAGTGCCACTCACACATATCAAATATACACAAGGAAGAACACACTAACAACTTGACCGGACGGACCAACCTGCTCTGATACCACTTAATGTGACACCCCCTTCTATACCCCCAAATAAAACAAAATAAACATTTATGCACGTTTTGAAATTCATCAGAGTATAGTTTAAAATATGGTATAAAAGAAGTATGTCACATCATCATCAATAATAAAACATTCAACACCTGCTCTATAAAAATATGTAACAGTGGGATAGTTTTCAAAATAGAGGAACTTAGTCCTTAAAACCCACATCTCGATATTTAAAATTAAAGCGGAAGATTAAAACATTTGAATTACCTCAAAACATTTAATCACATAAATATATGTTATCCAGTTTGGTTCATCAATCATTCATGTTACAAAACATATCATCAGATACATATACAATGTATCTCAAAAATGCTATACAAGCCTAACTACCCGGTGTTACATATCAGAGCAGCCGACTCAAAAGAATGAAGCTAAACTTCACAAAAGAAACCTCCATCAACCTAATCTACAATGCCTCATAGAGCATTATAAAACAGCAGAAGGGTGAGAAATATTACTATAATAATCAATGCATAAGATTATATATATATATATATATATATATATATATATATATATATATATATATATATATATATATATATATATATATATATATATATATATATATATATATATATATATATATATATATATATATATATATATATATATATATATATATATATATATATATATATATATATATATATATATATATATATATGAGTAACAATTACATGTAATCCACATTTTCTCACCACAATTCATTTCCATAGTCATATGCATCGCCACATACATATAAACAAACATGAATATTCACCAAGCACAACTCATCATGCATATTTCTTAATTATCCAATAAACATTCCATTCACAAGCATACTTCACACATCAATGACATTATGCAATGTGACTCAATGCAACTCAATGCCATGTGGTACCAACACTCGTTATCATTTTTCGGTTTTTACATTAAACCGGGCCCACTCTTCTAGACCGATAACCACCAAAAGCCCGTCCTCTAAGCTTTCAAACCCACTCTTCTAGGTTTGGGACAAGTCACTAGTCTCCATGAAACTAACAAGCATTTCCTCTTGACTAAATGATGCATATGCAATCAACCACAAAAATGCACTTAAGACCGTTCTCACATCTTAATCTCATGCATTCAAATAATTCATCTCTTCAAGAATTATATCATGATTGCACACACAACATATTCACATAACATTCATATATATTCAAGCAATGCACATACATCCACGACATGTTCTCATGCATTCTATTCATACCATCACATACAAACAATATGCGTTCATAATTCAATATTATCACCACATTATCAATCAATTCAAAATCTAGGATTCACTCCCGAAGGCTACCCACAGCACGTCGCAATAGTACCCAACTATGCAATTAAATAAGCATCAAAACATAGTCGAACCATGCAATCGACCCTTGGATGAAATCACAACAAAACTAAAAGCTGTCATGCTCGCTACCTTGCTCGCTTAGCGAGCCTCTAGCGAGTATTCGCTACTTGCTCGCCTAGCGAGCAAGCTCGCGAAGGCAAACAGAAGCCACTGACTTGGTTTGCTACCAAGCTCGCCTGAGCGAAGGGCTATCGAACCTTCGCTACTCAGTTCGCTACCAGCGAGGAGCCCCAAATCCATTCTGTCCCAGGTCTAGGACCATTCGCTACTAGCTCGCTCAGCGAGCTCCTAGCGAACATTCGCTACCACCTCGCCTAGCGAGCAAGCTAGTGAGCGTCTGCGAACAAAATTTTCCACTTACTGTTATCAAATCCAAAACTCACCAATCCATCCAACTTTCACCAAACCAATTCCATTAACCTTAGTCTAACATCCCTTGACTATTCTACATCATTTAATTTAGTTTTTAACCGATTAAACTTGATTTCTACCGATTAAATCCAATTTTGCCCTAACATGAAAAATGGTGGAAAAACCCCAACAACCCAACCCAATCATAAATAACCACACACCTTGATCAAATAATAATGTTTCTCACCCTTACCTTGATTGGATTGAAGCTTGAGTTGTTCTTGAAGATTTCCACACTTTCCTTCTTCTTCTTCTCTTTTCTCCTATTTCTCCTTCTTTCTTTTTTTATTTTCTTTCTAACAAATTCTCTACACTTATCCCTTATATACTTCCTTATTTTCTTTCCTTTATTTCCTTCCATTCCACTTCTCTCTTCAATTATCTACCAAATAATTCCAAATCATTAAATTAATTCCAATAAATCAATTAATTAACATAATTAATTAATTAGTGAAATTTGGGCTGTTACAACCACCTTGTTGTGTCTAGATCACACATGTGAGAGGGATATGGGTTTTTGCATGAGACCAAGACTTTTCATACCTTTTGTTCTCACGCACGTCAATTTTTTGCACCGACACATAATTATATGCAAATATTCAACTTATGCAGATTGGATTGTTTAGATTATGCTTGGCTTCATGATTCTTGTGTTGCATGCAATTTCATCATAACCATTAACATTTTTTGCATGTGCATTTTCCATGTTATTCGAGAGCTATTCTTTGTTGGCATAGTCATAGACAATGAGTACTGGTTGCAGAGGTATCTTTAATTACAAGTTTGTGGAGCCTAAGCTGAAGACTTTGAGGGGTTTGGCATCTTGTTTGGTTGAAGAGAACATGGGTGTTTTTAAATATGATTATGGAAATCTTTTGACTATTCTCAACACTGAAGTCAACATTACTGCCATTCATACACTTGTTTAGTTCTATGACCCGCCACTGAGGTGTTTCACATTCCAGGGTTATCAGTTAGCATCTACAGTTGAGAAGTACTCTCATATCTTAGGGGTTGAGATCAAGAGTCAGGTTCCTTTCGTTTACACCAGTATTTGTTTGAAGTTTCCTCTTATTGATGAAGCTCTTGGCCTTAGTAAGAAGGATGTGGAAGACAATCTCAAGACAAAAGGAAAGGGTATTTGGGGGGTTGGCTTCGGAATTTCTGATAGACAAGGCCGTTTCTTTTGCAGAAGCTGGAAACTAGAAGGCTTTAAATGTTGTGTTTGCTTTATTGATATATGGGATGTCTTGTTTCCAAACATGAAGGATTTCATAGATCAGGCTGCCATCAGTATATTCTTGTCCAGGAATCCAGTTCCTACACTTCTTGCTGATACCTATTATTATATTCATTCAAGGAATGAAAAGAAGAAAGGAACTATTGTATGTTGTGCTCCTATGCTGCATCGATGGTTCATGTCTTATCTTCCGCAGAAGGGTACTTTCGTGGAGAATAGTGGGAATCTCAAGTGGTCTCAGAGGATCATGTCTCTTACTGTTGATGACATCTCTTGGTATTCTTGAGCCTATGACGGTACCAAGGTCATTCTTCATTGTGGTAAATTATCTAATGTACCTCTCTTCGGTATAAAAGAAGGAATTAACTATAGTCTGAGGCTTGCCTTCCGTCAGTTAGGATATCCGATACTTGACAAACCAGATCCTGAGGTAGTGGAAGAGTTCATCTTAGATAAAAAGGTTGATGACATGGGTTTGTTGAAGAGATTCAATGTTGTATGTGTACACATTCCATGTGAAGGTAGAGATGAGTTGGGTAAGAAGAATTGTATTACAAAAGAAGCCTACACGTAATGGGTTAAGGAGCGAGTCTAAGCTACCTTGCTACCATTTTCTTTCGAGCCTTCTATGCATGTCAAGCTTCCTGAACTTTCCATTGTTTCCCCTTTAGAAGTCGATCAGATTAAGTAGGTTATTGAGAAATTGGATAAGGAGAATGTTGATCTTCGTCTCAACCTTGACAAAGTCACATATGAGAAGGAGAGCTTATAGATGGATCTTCGCCAAAAAAGGGAGCTCATGTTTAAAGAGCTGGAGTTTGAGCAGAACAAGCGCAGGAAAGTAGGTGATGCTTTGAAGAGTACTTACGATGGACTTGCTTCAAAGACGAGACAACTTGCTGATACTCAGTATCAAGCCCATAAGAATGAGTTGAGTTACAAGAAGAAACTTACAGATCTTCGAGCAAAGTTATTAGAGTACAAGACAAAGCTGCAGAGTGAGCAGGATCATGCTGACCAATTGATGAAAGACCTTTCTCAATGTCAAGTCGAGCTTAACAAAGTTTTCATTGATATTCAGAAGCTGCAGGATCAAGTGCATCAGAACCAAGAGAAGATTAGTCAGTCCCACTTGGAGAGTACTCATTGGGAGCATCAGATCGTGACCTGCAAGTCTTCTTGGATCAGAAAGAAGCATTTCTACAGGATCATCTTCAGGGACCTAATCATTCTTTATTGCGCAATCTCATGAAGGATGCAAAGTATTGGAGTGAGAAACACAGTCGTCTAGCCAGATTTTCCAAGCACACACTGGAGAACTTACCAGGGTTGTTGAGGGATGCATATGCTGATGTGCTGCCGCACCAGACTCCTTAGGTTATTTTCACTTCTTGTCTGTTTGTAGGGTTGTCTTTGATAGGATTCATGTTGATCTTGTTGTAGCCCAAAAGGTAGATATTTGAGTTGTATTCGAGTTTGTACTTCTTTAACTCATTGATTGAATGAGGAGTTTTTTCTTCGCAGTTTATTCTTGTGCCTTTACTTATATGCTTTATGATTATTGCTAATAAATATAATGCTCACGAATTCCTGGAATTTAAAACTATTTTTACATACATTGCATTCAATCATACTTATATGCATGTCCTTCATTCAGAAACCAAGTGCTTACACTGTCTGTCTCCGCCTTGTAGCAAAACGATGACTCGACATTGCTACTTCACTCTCTCAAACAAGTCCAAGATCATGGCTGACATTGAACAAGAGAGCGCTACCTACAGGGAGACTTTGGCTTAGTTTCAGGGTCGAATGGATCAGTTCTAGACTAACATGGATGTTATTATGGACTTCCTTCGTGCTCAAAAGGATGCTTCTGCTGCTACTTCTGTTGTTGCAACTGTTACAGATGCTACTATCGTCACTCCTGTGGTGATTCTTGCTTCTGTCGTCACATTTTCTCCTGTTATTGTCGAAGCGCCAGTTGAGACTGTTGTTCAACCTTTTGCCAATCTGCCTTCTGTTCAACCTAGTTTAAATAGAATGCCTGCTGTCTTCCCGTGGGGGATGCCTCTAAATTTCACTCCACAGATTTCCAGTGGTAGCGCCTTTGTTTCGTATCAACCTTTTGTTGCACCCATGCTCAACGGTAATTCTGTTGCTTACCCTTGGGGCATGCCCACTCCGCTTCCACCTCCTGTGGTGAGTCATGATGATCATGATATTCCTCATACGCAGATTCGCCAAACTCTTGTGCCAAATGATGTCAAAACTCCTGATGAAGATGAACATGTGTATAGGGGTCCTTCTATTCATGTTTCGGTTTTGTCTCAACCTGCTCAGACTATGGTTCAGAATGTTCATTATGGAATGCCTTATCTTGGGGCATCCTCTGCTGTTGCGGTACTTTCTGCTGGTTATTCGTATGGTTTTCAGATGGGTTAGAATGTTGGTCAGGATGTTGAATTATGGGTTGGTGTATCCATCTCAGTTTGCTTCTCCTTAGATATCTGCTCTACCGCATCACAACTTCCTAATCCATAGACTCTTATCAGACCTGTTAATCATAATAGACGTGTTGAGCACAAATTGTTGGATGAGAGAATCCGAGCGATTGAAGGTTATTCTGCTTTTGGCATGGAAGCCAAAGACTTATGTTTGGTTCCCAATGTCGCGCTACCGAAAAAATTCAAGATTCCAGAACTTCATAAGTACAAAGGTTTAAGTTATCCTTGCAGTCATGTAACCATGTAGTGTAGGAAGATGGCATCCTACATTGACAATGATGAATTACTGGTTCAT
This sequence comes from Lathyrus sativus, assembly GCA_963859935.3. NCBI lineage: Eukaryota > Viridiplantae > Streptophyta > Magnoliopsida > Fabales > Fabaceae > Lathyrus > Lathyrus sativus. The sequence continues at coordinate 490,219,667 of OZ012739.1, read as the reverse complement.
TGCTTCCAAGATAGCTTGTCTGGAGCTTCTTTGGATTGGTATATGGGTTTGGAACATAGAAAGATTCACTTGTGGAGAGACCTATCAGAAGTATTCTTGAAGCAATACAAGTATAATCTCGATTTGGCTCCTACCAGATTACAGTTACAAAATCAGTCTCATCGTACAACTGAAACTTTCAAGGAATATGCACAGAGGTGGCGCGAGATGGCCTCTCGTGTGCGACCTACTCTTTCTGACAATAAGTTGGTTGACATTTTCATGGGCACTTTGTAAGGGTTGTACTATGAGAAAATGGTAGGTAGTTTTTCTTCAAACTTTGTTGATATCGTGACTATTGGTGAAAGAATTGAGAATGGGCTAAAAATTGGTAGGATTGCTGTTCAACAACCAACCAAGAAACCTTAGAGCAGTCATTCAAAGAAAAAGAAAGGTGAAGTGAATGTTGTGGTGGCAAAATCCTCTCCTCAGTATCAGGTTCTCATGGCTTCCATGTCGTATTATCCTTATCCTTATCCTTATGTTGCTGCTGCCTAGTATCAACAACCTCCGTATAAGTATCATCCTCAAGTTCAGAATTCTCAGAATTAACAACAACCTCAACGCCAACAGTCTAAAAAAAACATCAAAAATCAGTATCAGAACAAACAAAATAACAATAATCAAAACAACCGTAAGCGGATGAATTTTGACAGAATTTCGGTGCCTTATATAAAATTGTTTCCTTATCTGATTCATCAAGGGGCAATTGTCCCCAAAGAGATCGCGTCTGCAGTTCCTCCTTTTAGTCCTAAGCATAATCTGAATGCATCTTGTGCTTACCATTCTGGGTATATAGGACATGCTACCGAAGACTGCATTGTTCTCAAAGTCAAAGTTCAAGAGCTTATCGACCAAAAAATCCTGACATTTTCTGAAGAGCGTCCTAATATACAAACTAATCCCTTGCCTACTCATGGCGGACCTATGGTTAATATGATTAAGGACGACCAAGGGGTTGAGTTGGTCAGAGATGTCGACAAAGTGAAAACTCCAATGACTGTTGTGATCAAGAAGCTGAAAGAGCAAAGGGTTACTGAAGGGTCTTCATGGGAAATGCCAGATTTGTGATGATAATCTCAATTAGTGCCAAAGGTTGAAAGGATGCGCTCAGATCTTGATGAATCAAGGTGTAGTTCATTTTTTCAGATCTAAGTCTATGGAAGAGGTATCTACTATCGAGCCGTTCATGATCATATATAGGAAGATTCCTATGGAAGCTCCTAAGAAGAAAATACAGCCTATCACCGTCTGTGTTCCTAAGATGTTCCCGTATCAAAATTCAAGAGAGGTTCCGTGAAAGTATGGTCCAACCGTGTTTTTTGGGGACGAGAAATTCAGTTCTCAGAATCTGAAATTACGAACATAGCTGCCGCTAGAGGGATGACTCGTAGCGAGCGAGTGTTTGCTCCGAAATTCGTATCTAAGCCAGTTCAAGTTCCAATTGTTGTTCCTCCTAACGAGAAATCTACTTCAACAACCCCTGTTGTACAACAAGGGGCATCAATAATTGCACTAGTTCCAGTCACTCCATCTATGGATGTTACCAAGAGCAAAGAAGTGTTGGATGATCATGGGTTTCTCAAACTGATCAAGGAGAGCGATTTTAAGATTATGGATCAGCTAGGGCAAACTCCTTCGAGGATATCAATCTTGTCTTTACTCATTGCCAGCGCACATATCAACTTTGTTGAAAGTTTTGAACACTGCTCATGTAATACACGACATTCTTGTAGAATAATTTGACGATGTCGTCGTAAATATAATTGCTAGTCGGTACTTGGGTTTCAACGAGTCAGAGTTTCCTCTTGAAGATACTTCCCATAATAGAGCCTTGCACATCTCAGTAACTTGTAAGGACTCTTTGCTATCTCATGTTCTTGTGGATACCGGTTCTTCTCTCAATGTGATTCCTAAGGGTACATTGAGTTAACTATTGGTAGAAGGAAGAAAGATGAGGCTAAGCGCTTTAATTATCAAAGCTTTCAAAGGTTCTCGAAGACAAGTCATTGGCGAAGTGGATCTATCCATTAAGATCGGGCTGCATTTGTTTATCATTACTTTCCAAGTGTTGGATATTAATCCTGCATACAGTTGCTTATTAGGTCGACCATGGATTCATGCCGCGGGAGGAGTTACATCCACGTTGCATCAGAAACTGAAATTCATGTTTGACGGTCAAATGGTCATCATTTATGGTGAAGAGGATTTTCTAGTAAGCGAGTTATCATCCTTCAGATATGTCGAGACTGATGAAGGCATAGCTGAGGTGCCATTGCAATATCTTAAATTCGAAGATGTCAGCTCCATTTATGTCAATTCTAGTAGATAACCAAAAATTATCATGTCATCCGTCAAGAGTGTTAAAGAGACCATTGAAAAATGTGCCTTGCCTGGCTAGGGAAAATCCTGAATATGGTTGAAAAGCATGACCGCTTTGGACTGGGTTATCATCCCGATCAGCAAGCTAGTTCGCACAGTCATCAGAAATGCAACTTGATCAAGTTTACAAGCGCTGGATTTCAGGAGGGAGATATTGTGTCAGCTATGGATGATGTTGGTCTTAGCAACCAAAGTGCAAGCTTTGTACGCAAATGTCCACCGAGTTTCAAGCTCAACAATTGAACATCTATTATGATTCCTGTAATTTTTCCCACAAACATGTAATGCATTTTATTTTCCTGTTCCTTCGTCCTTGCCCGAGACGAGTGGATAGCTTGTAAGGGTCTCACTTTTTTGAAACATTATGTGATCAATAAATAAAAGTCTTTTGCATTCAAATCATGCTTTCTTTTCTTTCTTTATTTTATCTTTCACAAATAAATAAAAGGCAAAGTTTTTTTTTCTTCACATTTTAAAATAGCTTCATTCTAAACATAATTCATAAACATGTAGAACATATAATTGCATTGATAATAACTTGGTAAACATTCGTTGTTATTCTGGGATTCCAATTAACCAAGCCGAAGAAGATGGCGAGGAAGATTGTGAATTACCGACTGAACTAGCAAGGCACCTTGAGCACGAGCAAAAAGAGGCACAGCCACACAAAGAGCCAGTGGAAGTTATCAATGTTGGTACTAATGATGTCAGAAGAGAAGTCAAGATTGGGGCATCCCTTGCCAAGCATGTACACTCCGAGTTGGTCAAGTTATTGAAAGAGTATGTTGATATTTTTGCCTGGTCTTATCAAGATCTGTCTGGGTTGGATACCAACATTGTTGAACATCACTTGCCACTCAAGCCTGAAAGTCCTACAATCAAGCAGAAACTCAGAAGGACAATACCAACATGACACTCAAAATCAGAGAAGAGGTAAAGAAATAGTTCGACGCTGGGTTCCTAGCCACTTCCGAGTATCCTGAATAGATTGCTAACAATCGTCCCGGTTCTGAAGAAAGATGGAAAAGTCAGAATATGTGTAGATTATCGAGATCTCAATAAGGAAAGCCCAAAAGATGATTTTCCTTTGCCTCATATTGATGTTTTGGTAGACAACACTGTGCAGTTCTCTGTCTTTTCGTTTATGGACGGTTTCTCAGGATATAATCAGATCAAGATGTCCCCAACTAATATGGAGAAGACTACTTTCTTCATGCCTTGGGGTACATACTGCTACAAAGTCATGCCATTTGGTTTGAAAAACGCATGGGCAACATAAAAACGTGCCATGACAATCCTCTTTCACGATATGATCCATAAAGATATTGAGGTTTATGTGGATGATATGATTTCCAAATCCAGAACTAAAGATGATCATCTGGATCATCTAAAGAAGCTGTTTGATAGACTATGAAAGTTTATATTATGGTTGAGTCTTGCAAAGTGTACCTTTGAAGTTCGATTTGGTAAGTTGATGGGCTTTATTGTGAGTTAGAAGAGCATTGAAGTTGATCTTGACAAGGTTCAGGCAATTCAGAACATGCCGCCTCCTAAAATAGAAAAAAAATTTCGTGGCTTTCTAGGCCGACTTAATTACATTTCCAGATTCATTTCTCATCTGACGACTATATTCAAATTACTAAGAAAAAATCAATTAGTTGAATGGAACAATGATTGTCAAGAAGCTTTTGACAAAATAAAAAAAATATTTGCAAGAACCACCGATCTTAGTACCTCCGGTTCCTGGTAGGCCTTTAATCATGTATCTCACTATTCTCGATGAATCAATGGGATGTGTATTAGGCCAGCATGACGACACTGGCAAAAAAGAACATGCAATTTACTATCTGAGCAAGAAGTTTAATGATTGTGAGATCAGATACTTACTATTGGAGAAAACTTGTTGTGCTCTGACTTGGGCTGCTCGACGCCTGAGACAATACATGATTTTCCATACTACTTTATTGATATCGAGGATGGATCCAATAAAGTACATTTTCGAAAAAGCCTGCTGTCTCTGGACGAATTGCTCGGTGGCAAATGTTGTTAACTGAGTATAACATCTAACATGTTACCCAGAAAGCAATAAAAGGGAGCGTCTTGTCTGACTACATTGCTCATCAACCTGTGGAGGATTATCAACAAATGAAGTTTGACTTTCTCGATGAGGATATTCTGTTCATCAGAGATTATGAGACTTCAGACCCAGATATAGTACCCGAACCAGGGGCATGATGAACGCTCATGTTCGATGGCGCTGCCAATGCACTAATAATATGGCTGAGTACGAAGCATGTATCTACGGTATTGAAGCGACAATTGACATGAGAATCAAATTTCTTGAGGTCTATGGAGATTCTGCTTTGGTGATTGGCTAAGTTAGAGGAAACTTTGTGGCTCAGGATTCCAAGCTGGTTCCGTACCAAAAGCACATCGCGAAATTGATTTCCTATTTTGATGAGATCCCTTTTCATCATATTCCCAGGGAAGAAAATCAACTAGTTGATACTCTTACCACTCTGGCATCTATGTTCAAAGTCAAGTGGAAGAACGAAGCTCCTTCTATCTGCATTGATCATTTGAACGAACCAGTACACTGTTTAGCAATCGAGGGCGAGTCTGATGACAAGCCTTAGTTCTACAACATCAAAAGATATCTAGAAGAACAAGAATATCCCGAGGGTATCACTATCACTGACAAGAAAACTCTCAGACAACTCTACGCTAAGTTTTTCTTGAGTGGTGGTATACTATACAAGAGGAATTACGATTCTGTGTTGCTCAGATGCATGGATAGACACGAAGCTGACACAATCATAAGGTCCATACATGAAGGCTGTGAGGGTGTACATGCCAAAGGTCCTACTATGGATAAGAAGATCCTTCAAGCTGGGTATTATTGGACAACAATGGAGGTAGGTTATTACAACTTTGCCAAAAGATGTCACAAATTCCAGATCTACGATGACAATATCCATGTTCCACCAACTCTATTGAATGTTCTAACTTCTTCTTGGCCCTTCTCTATATGGGGTATTTATATGATTGGAATGATCGGGCCGAAGGCTTCCAACGGTCATCGCTTTATTTTAGTTGTTATCGATTATTTCACCAAGTGGGTTGAAGCTGCTTCTTATGCAAATGTTACACACCAAGTGGTTTCCAAATTTATCAAGAAAGAACTAATTTGTCGCTATGGTATTCCTAGCAGCATTATCACTGAGAATGCAAGAAATCTGAATAACTAGATGATGAAGGAGTTGTGTCAAGAATGTAAGATCGAGCACCACAACTCTTCACCCTATCAACCCAAGATGAATGGTGTCGTTGAAGCAACAAACAAAAACATCAAGAGGATTGTCTAGAAGATTGTCAAGACTTACAAGGATTGGCATGAAATGCTTCCCTTTCCATTGCATGAGTACAGAACTTCAGTTCGTACTTCTACTAGGGAAACTCTGTATTCTCTTGTGTATGGTATGGAGGTTGTTCTACCTATTAAACTCGAAATTCCTTCACTCAGAGTCGTCATAGAAGCAGATCTTGATGAAGTTGAATGGATCCAATCTATATACAATCAACTGAATCTCATAGAAGAAAAGCGCATGACTTCCATTTGCCATGGTCAATTGTATCAAATACGTCTCAAGCAAGATTTTGACAAGAAATTTCTCCCTGGAGTGTTCCACGCAGGTGAACTCGTGCTCAAGAGATATTCTTTTGTTCACTCGGATTCACGCGACAAGTGGACTCTCAATTACGAAGGACCTTTTGTTGTCAAGAAATCCTTCTCAGGCGGAGCCCTGATCCTCACCACCATGGATGAGGAGGAGTTGCCACTACCCGTGAACTCCGACGCAGTCAAAAAGTATTATGCCTGAAAAAATGATGAATAAAAAGCCCACTAGATTGACATCTACAAGGGAAATCTAGACAAAAATGGGTGTTCTGATGGACCAAAAAAAAAGAAATGTCCATGCAAAAGTCAGGGACAAAGAAAAAATAATAATAGTCTTCTAAGTTGAAAACCCGAAAGGGTGACTTAGGCAAAAATGGGTATCCCGGTGGACGAAAAAATAAAATAATAATGTCCAGGAAAAAATTAGGGATAAAGGCATTTGACTGTGAACACTTAAGCCTATCTTCATCATGGCTAGACCTCAGATGGTAAATGATCAGCCAAATCATCATCAGCCGATGCACAATGTTGGAACCCAGACTTACAGGGGATGGTGGCCAATATTGTAATCAATGCGAAGCCAAATTTCCACTGCCATTTACTTTGTTTTTCAATTTTATTGTAAATTTCCTCATCAAGGATTTTTAAATCCTTGTACACATCTTATGTACAAACTATTTTCATTTTCAATAAAATTCATCCTTTGATTTTTCACCTTTTGATTTCTCATTTGTCTCTTCTCAGTGTTTTGTTTCTAAATTGAAAAATTATTTGTGATCACATAATGCTATAAAGCATTGAGAAGCATAAAAGCTAAAATTAATCGAGAAAACATTATCCATTGCATGCTTTACCGAAAATCATCAAGGGAAGATTGGTAGTTTTCCTTTGCAAGCTTGATCTCCGGCGAACAATATCATGTTTGGTTAGGACTGATGATTGTTTTCCTTTTCTCTAGCGAGTCCCAGTGAGTTTCTATGGAAGGTTTGTTTGCCTCTCCTTTTTCCAGCAGAACCATATGTCCCCAAGAAGAGACTTGTAGCCTTTCCCAGTAAGAGCAGAGTTCCTCGCTACATCCCCAACATATCGAAGTTGTCATTCTCTAGCAGTGGCAATGCTTCGGTTTGCTTTGACCATCTTGACCTTGTTCTTCCCCAAGAAGAGTTAGGTTACTTGAAGATCATCCATAATTCTTCATCTCCAAGCCAGAGTCAGCTATGCTTGGAAGATTCCTTCCTCTCTAGTAGGAGTGTTGGTAATAGCATGGAAGTATGAATTCTTTAGGCTATTCCCTGGCAGCATTGTCGTCATCCGTGGAGTTCTTTTCCCCACCCGAGAATGTCGAGTTTGTTTTGCTACAATCTTTATTTTCCCACAAAACAACATTCCAACCTTTGTTGTTGCATAACACGATACCAAGCATCATGTGTTATCAAGCATCATAACATACTCCCCTTTGACTGACTTATCTCCCCAGCGAATCTCAACCAAACCTTTCTCTTGAGCATATTTTTATCTTTTCACCTTACAATCTTTTGTCGTCGTCGACCAAATTTTTTGAGCTACTCTTTTATTTAATTTTCTTCCACCTCGAATAATCAAAAAGCTGGCGCAATTCAAACATTCAGGTCCAAGAAGATTAAATAGAGGCAGCTGTAGTAACCCGAAATTTGACCTCCCCTTTCTTGTTTTTGCACAAGCATGTGCATTCGCATCGTTGGCATACACATTCACACTTTTTCTCTGTGATTTTTCTTGCAAGAACATTCAGGTTTTCCAAGCCCGATTAATCACTTCTTCTTAAATATATCACATCATCAACACAAGCACAAAACAAGGGTTTCTATACCTATTCATCTGAACAAAAGGTTCAAAATCGAAGCTGTGACCATAACATCATTTTTCAGGCATATTAGGCAAGTTTTAGTCTGGTTAATTGATTAACTATTTGCTAGTGCGAATGGGTTAATCGATTAAACCTTGTAAAAAATGCATAATCTGCTGCATTTTTAGGACAACAACTTGCACTTCACATTTTTAGTTCTACTTGATTCTAGCATTGTGTGGAACATTCTAGACAGCTCTAGATAATTCAAGACCTTCCTAAACACTTAAAGACATTTGCTCCAACACATCAATTTGGATTAAGACCACCATGTCGCTTCATTTTCAAGCATGTGAGCCCTTAGATTCAAGTTTTCATTGGGATGGTTACCAAGCCAACTACCTAACTAACTGAGTTAACCTCGAACTCAGTGAGTTGAGGCTAACAAACTCCAAGGCAAGTTCCAAAGCTACATCTAAAGCTCACTCCAAACCTAGTAACTCCGAAGCAAAACTCTATATAAGCAAATCATCACCATTTCACAAGGGATGAATCATTTTTACCCTCATTCTCCCAAATTCTTCATTAGTCACTCTCAATTCTCTCACATTTTCTCTGAAGTTTCTGCAACTTCTACTCATAATCATCTTCATTTTCTTCCAAAACCACACTAGAGCTCAAATCCTCCATTAAAGAGTAACAACTTCTTCATTGGAAGTGCTTTCTCTTGAGCTTAGCCATCATCATTTTGCTAGTTCTTCTTGGTTTTATGGAGTTATATTGGATTTGGATTCATCTCAAGTGATTACTTCAAGCTTATTCGGTGTAAATTCAATTTCGGAGTTTTCGTCGTAATTTGCTCGGTTTCGCTACGGTTAGATTGCAAATTTTGTTTTCTCTGGATTTCTTTGTGTAGATTCATCACAATCTATTTGCAACAACGTTAAAGGCAAATCTCAGCCTTGTAGGTTGGTTAACTCTCAATCTTTTCACTGTTTTGATCGTTGTCGTATCGTTTGCGATGTAGTTCCGATGCTTTTTCTTATTTGTGAATTGATTATGCCATGATTTTATCTTAAATCTTGATGTGTTAATTGATTCCATAAGTGATTATTTGTTGTTTTTTGACTTGATTTTCGTGCATAATTGTTTGCCCTAACATGTGAAGGATTGCACAAATCATAAGTTGTCAAAAGTGCTTTTGAAAAATCAAATTCAGCCTCTGCTCCATGTAACACCCCGATTCTGATTTCCCATTTTTGTTGAGTTTTATTTTATTTTATTTGAGTGATTATTATTTTATTTGTGGAATTGGTGTGTTAATATGTTATGTTTGCATATTGTGCTATCTTATCGCTTTTGAGAGTTTTCGGGGAAATTAGGTTGAAGGGTATTTTAGATAATTCTTAATTAATGTTAAGTTAGATATTTTGTGAGAAAATGAATTATTAGATATTTTGAGAGAAAAGTAATAGAAGGAATGAGAATAGAAAGATATAAGAGGGAAAGAGGAGAGAAAAGACAAAGAAAGAAGAAAAAGGAGAGAAAGAAAAAGAAAGAAAGAGGAAGAAGAGAAAAGAGAAGAAAAAGAGGAAAAACTTATAGATCTTCAAAACAATTTCTAGGAATCGATTTAATCGGGTAAAGGTGTGAAATCTTATTATCTCATCAATGTGTATGATTATGTATGTGTTTGGTTGGATTGTTTGGTTTTTTTTTCTACATTTTCCATTTTAGGTCGAATTTGATTAAATCGACAGAAACTGATGTTTTCACAGTTAGAATTCAAAATAAATTGCGTTGTTTAGTCGAGGAATGTTAGGCCGAGACTATTGGAACTTGTTTGAATAAAATCGGGTGATTTTGTGTCTTTCTGACATTTTTGGATTATTGAGGGTTTGTGTAGCGAAGCATTCGCTAGGCGAATCACTGGCGAGTGAGGTAGCGAAGGGTTCGCTAAGCGAGCATCCAGCGAGCTACCAGCGAACACTCTCAGACTTGGGCAGAACCAAAAAGACCCAAACTCGCTGGAGCGAGTGGAGTAGCGAAGGGCTCGCCATTCTGCTCGCCTAGCGAGCATGACAACACATCATTTCCTTTTTATTCCATCCAACATCGATTCTTCAACTCGGATGTGATTAATCTTATCCCGAATGGTTTGCTTGTGTGTTGTTATATGATATGTTGTGGGTAGCCGTATGGCATGAATTCTAGATTATGGAATTTATTGTGAATTGTGGCCTTTTGGCAAATTATATGCATTGTTTAAATTAAATGTGAATGCATGATAATTGTGAGAGAGTTCATTGCCGTTTAGGTGGTAAAGCGATGCTCGTTGCTGTTGGCGTAATTGATGTGATTGTGTATATCGATTGTATGTGATAGTATGAGATAAATGCATGAATATATTTTGAATATGTATGCATTTCAAGAGTGTCTTGAGTCATTTTGCATGTGAAGCATAATGATGTGCATTCTTGTGTTGTGGGATTCTAATGAGAATCCGTTGTAACATCGTATGCCTACGTGAGGTGTGAGCGATGATTACAAACAATTGTGTGCTTATGTGAGGTGTGAGCAATTGGATTGTGTGCCTATGTGAGGTGTGAGCAATCCATAAACATTGTGTGCCTATGTGAGGTGTGAGCAATGGGTGAACATTGTGTGCCTATGTGAGGTGTGAGCGATGGTTCCAATAAGTTCCTGAGTGAACTTAAGATGATTGAGCCGGTACGATATTGCATTTGCATAGATTCGTGAGTCGGTCTCTATGATTTGCATTTATCATCTTTATAATCGTGCATTGGTGAATAAACATTATTGTGTATGTTTATGTGGAATGATGAAATTGTGGAAGTATGCATGATGAATATGCTTGGATTTATATGTATATATATACATTATGATGTATATGAGTGTGTTGTGATGAATTATGGTGAGAATGCAGAATATGTGTATTTTATGCTATGATATATATAATTATATGCATTGCTGTTATGATAATATTTCTCACCCTTCTGCTGTATTATGGTGCTCTATGAGGCATTGTAGAGTAGGTTTGCTGGAGGTCTTTTTGTGAAGCGTGTCTTCATTCTTTTGGTCGGTCGACTCTGATATGTAGCACCAGGTAGCTAGGTTGTTCATGATTCTTTTGTGATACATTTGTATATGTATCTTGTTGGTGAATGTTTATGAAAACATGACTTATGTTGTTGAATAATTCTGGATGATGTATACATGTATATATGTTTGATGTTATTCAATGTTTAGATTTTCCGCTTTTATTCTAAATATTGAGATGTGGGTGTAAGGACGAAGTTCCTCTGTTGCAAAGTTACCCCACTGTTGCATATCTTTTGTTGAGCAGGTGTTGTATGTTTTAATTTCATGCGCAATGTGACTCGCCCCTTTTATACCATGTTTATAATTATACTCTGATGAAATTTTTAATATGTGACTAATTGATTATGTGATTATTTGGGGGTATAGGAAGGGGGTGTTACACTCCAGGGTTAATCGGTTAACACTTTTGCACTAGCAAAGTGTTAATCAATTAACACTGTTATTTTTAGCAAAATATGCCTTTTCTAAAAGGGTTAATCAATTAATACTTTTGCACTGACAAAATGTTAATCGATTAACACTGCTCCAAAATGTCATTTTTATGCATTTTGATGTATGTTTGGCTTTCTTTCTTCTTTCAACTCCCATGGATTGATATGAATGATTTTTATAGATATTTTAACTTCTATTTGAAGCATGTTTATGCATTTTTTGATGCTCGATTTTCTTGATTACGCATTTGTTTGCATTCTTGGTATTATATGAGCATGTTCATGTTTTCCTTTTCTTTGATCACATGTACTTGGTTTTTGATGCATGCTAAATGATTTTGGTACTATTTTTTCACTTCCATTTCATGTTTGGATTAAGATTTTTCCTCTTAGGAATGAGCTTAATTCGGTATAATCAATAATTCACCCTTTTTGCTTTAATGATTTTTCATCCCTTTGGGAAATTGTTAGCATATCTCTCATTTTGATTAATTAACCAAAACTTTGTTTCGATTAGTCGATATTCCTTCTTTCTTATCCTTTAAATCTTCTAGATCTTTGTACTCTCTTTTCCCCCGCAGAGTTGAAGATTTGTAGCGCATTGGAGCACTGTATAGATTTTGCGTCGTTATGCTGTCCATTTCGTTTCTTGCACCACACTTTGGTGTTAGAGAATGAATGAGAGTGGAGAATTTCTACTGACTATTTTAGGTAGGGGACAAATGATCATGTGCCTGGAATAATCGTCTCTATGTCCTTACTAGGGCTTCCCTATTTCTCCAGTCGAGTCGATCTTTGATCCCTTGCGTCCTAGTCTTCTCTTTGGAAGTAACTTCTTTCTTCCAACTCAATCCTCTTTTCTCTTATGGCCAATCCATCCTTGGTTTCCGCTGAGATTTTTACTCAATCCCTTTGCTTGGTTGATCAACCGTCTTTCGGTTAAAACCAAGTCTCTCCTTCCTCAGTGAGGTCGATCCTTTTTCTTCAGTTAAACAGTTTTTCTATTCAAACCTAGTCCCCGTTGGAGTTCGCAACCTTTTCTTGGTTCTCTCTCCTTCTTGCTTGGTTAATCATTGTCTGTCAGTTAAACAACAGTCGTCTTTTCCTCGGTTAATCATAACCCGTCTGTTAGTACTGAGCTTTCATTAGGTTAATCACCTTTTTCCGGCTAATCACACGTTCTTTGGTTAATAACGGTCTGTCCATTAAAACCAGCTTTTCTCTGGGTTAATCGCCTTCTCTTGGTTAATCACCCGTCTTTTGGTCAATCACAGTTCGCCTGTTAGAGCCAATCATCCTTTTTCTCAGCTAATCACAGTCCATCTGTTATGATACTGAGTTTCTTTTGAGCTAATCACCTTTTCTTGGTTAATCACTCATCCTTTTCGGTTAATCATATTTCGTCTGTTAAACACTGAATCCCTTGCAGGTACCAACCTTTCTTTGGTTCAAATACTATCAGCTTTGGGTTAGTAACCTTTGTTCAGTTCAAATACCCTTTCCTTCGGTCGAGTACTGTTTGTTCAGTCAGCATATCATTATTTGGGTTACAACATTCGCTTGGTTCCGCACTCTTCTTTTGGTTGATCACCATCTACCAGTTAAAACAAACTCCTTTATTTTTCTTGGTTAACCACTGTCTATCAGTTAATATACTGAATTCCCCTCGGTGTCAAACACCTCCATTTGGTTTAGTATTCTCTTTCTTCTGGTTCATCGCAGTCCGTCTGTTGACACCAACCTTTTTTGCTCTCCCCACAGAGCTTTGCTCTTATCTTTCTTCGGTCAATCACTGTCTGTCAATTACTGCACCGAATTCCCTGCAGATCTTACCTTTTACTTCAATTCTTATCCCTTTTTACTAGCAACGCCGCCATTCTTTGGTTTTCTCCCCAGTGGAGTCATCTCTGTTCTTCAGTGTTCCCCAGTGGAGCTATCACTTCTCTTTTGAGTTCCTCAACAGAGTTAGCTTTTGTCTTTATTGGTTTTGACACCACTTCTCTTGCATCCTCCAATAGGGTCTTGCTTTCTTCCTTTTGCTCTTGGCTTTGACGTCGTCCCTTTTCCTTTCTTTTTTTAACGTTGGTTTCCCAAACTACGTAGGCTCTGATTTTTTCATTGTACTATGAGGGTACGTAGGCACACAATTGTGAAATCTTGGCGAGCCACCTTCTTCCATTCTTCTTTCTCTCGGGTCCGTCCGGATCCCTTTTTCTTTTCCTGGTTCCTTGAACTACGGAGCTCTGACTTCCTCATTGTACTATGAATATACGTAGGTATGAGGGCCCCAATCTTCCGCATGCACGTTCTTTCCTTTCTTTTCTTCTCTCTTTTCTTTTCTTTTAGTTAGAAACCTTTAGATAGATAACCCATCCAAGCCTAGAAGCAAGCAAAATGGTTTTCATCGGGTACGACAGATACTTAAGGTGCTAGTACATTCCTTTCGCATAACCGATCCCCTTTCCCGTTTCTCTTTCTCTTGAGTTTTATCGATATTTTCCATGTCCTTTGGAACTAAATAAAGTTCGGTGGCAACTCTATTGTATCTTTGAGTGAGCGATTCACTCAGGTATAATCCCGCTAGCTCCAGGTATGAATTCATAATAATAAACTTTTATTATCTAGAGGAATTTTGCATCAAACCAGTGTAGTGGAATCTCCCCAACAAAATGCAAGTGTTGAAAGAAAATATCAACATATTTTAAACATAGTAAAATATATTATTTTTCAATCAAATACTCTAAGGTAATTTGGTCTTATGCAGTCAACCATGCATTTTTTTTTATCATGAATAGAGTTCCAAGTCCTATTTTGAAAAATAAGCCGCCTCACTATCTTTTGTATAATAAGGAACCTAATTTACACGTTTTAGAAAATTTTGAAACTCTAGTATATGCATCAAGCATTCATGCTCACGAAAATAAACTTAATTATAGAGGAAGAGAATGCATTTTCTTGAGTTAAAAGCAAGGTGTCAAAGGAATTATTCTTTTGGAACGAGAACAAAAATTTCTTGTCTATAAATGTTGCCCATCATGAATATACTTTTCCTTATAAGCCAAATTGGAATTACCATACTTCTTCCAATTTAGATGTATCTGTTTCACAATCTGAGTCTTCCAATATCCCCAATGACCTTACACATTTTGGTGAACAAATTCATGAACCTTCACAACCATTACATATTGAACTCATACAAATTGAACTCTCTCTTTCTCTCACACACACTCTTATTAGGAATAAGCATTTTTAATCTCATCTAGAAGATTATGTGTGTAATACTTCAAACTTCTCAGTAAAATAAGCAACTTCAGGTACTCTTTATCTCATTTTTTCATTTCATTCTTTGTCTTCTAATCATAAGTTTTTTAGTATATTTGTCACACTAAACTCTAAGCCTAAAACTTATGAAGAAACTTACAAAGATACATTAGTAAATGACTGTAAATTTTGATTAGAGACATTAACCAACAATGGTATGTGGAAGCTGGTTAATTTGTTATATCATGTTAAACCTATTGGGAGCATATAAGCTTACAAAATTATACATAAATTTGATGGTTATATAGAAAGGTACAAGAAAAAATTGATTGCAAAGGGATACAATCAAATTGTGGGATTATATTTTCTTTTATACTTTTTCACTAGTGGCAAAACTATCAACTTTCAGAACTTTTCCTGCTATAGCATCTATAATGAATTGACATTTATTCAATTGAATGTGAATAATGAATTATTACATGGAGATCTATAAGAAGGTGCATACATGTATGTGTTAAGATAATAGAAAGAGAGAGAAGAATCTTATTTGTATTTCATTCTTAGCAAAATAGAATACAATCAGTAGCTATATATAGCTGGGATAGTTTGTTATCACAGATTGCACAACTCACTAACAAACTTACAGCTGTGCCCTAACAAACAGATAGCACACAATAAGAGAATAAGAAAATAATAAAATAAGACAGAACAGTAGAATATTCTATTCTAATAGTCCCCCTAAGAATCAGAGGGTGTCTTCAGTAGCTCCCTTTTACTGAAAACTCTAAGCTTGTCTCTTAGAGGCAGGAATTTGACAGCAGAAAGAGGTTCGGTTAGTGCATCTGCCCATTGGTCTTGAGCAGGAACATGAACCACAGTTAAACTCTTGTTGATGACTTTTTCTCTAAGGAAGAAAATGTTTAATTCCATGTGTTTGGTTCTGTTATGAAGCACAGGGTTGTGAGCTAAAGTAACTGTGCTTAGGTTATCACATAGAATCTTGGGAATTTGAAAGGTGCAGTGTAATTCATTGAGCAGAGATTGGACCCATAACATCTCAGAGGCAAGCTGAGCCATGCTCCTGTACTCTGCTTCAACACTTGATCTAGCCACAAGTTGCTGCTTCTTGGACCACGAAGAGATCAAATTAGGCCCAAGAAAAACACAAGCACCTGAGGTTGATCTCCTGTCATCAGGATCTACAGCCCAGTCTGCATCACAAAAACCCAAGAGAGAAATAGGCTGCTGTCTAGGGGCATGTTGAATGATAAGACCATAGTGAATTGTCCACTGAGATATCTCAGTATTCTCTTGACAACTTTCCAGTGATCCTCCAAAGGATTGGATAAGAATTGGCACACCTAGTTAACAACAAAAGAGAGTTCAGGCCTGGTCAATGTTGCATACTGCAATGCTCCAACAACAGATCTAAACAGGGTGGGATCTGCAATAGTATCTGAACCAAATTTAGACAATTTACTGCTAGAAACCATAGGGGTAGGCATAGGATTAGTTGTGGCCATATTCACTCTAGTAAGCAGGTCACTCACATACTTAAATTGAGATAAGATGATAGAACCATTAGACAGATGAGAGACTTCAATGCCTAGGAAATAATCCAACTTACCAAGATCTTTGAGGGCAAAATTAGAGTTAAGACTCTTAATAAGCTGAGCAATATAGGCAGTGGAACTTCCTGTGATGATGATATCATCAACATAGATTAGGACCATGATAATGAGGCTGCTGGTGTGAAGATAAAACAAATTGGTATCACATTTGCTGGGCTGCAGTCCATGAGTCAGAGGAGAACCCTTGAGTCTGTCAAACCAGGCTCTTGGAGCCTGCTTTAGACCATATAAAGCTTTGTTCAGCTTGCAAACCAAAGACTTATCAGTAGCCTCAAACCCAGGAGGTTGTATCATATAAACCTCCTCTTCAAGTAGCCCATTAAGGAAGGCATTATTGACATTAATTTGCTGCATCTGCCAGTTATTTGTGACATCAATGGTTAGCACAAGTCTTATGGTGACATGTTTTACTACAGGGGAGAAGGTTTATGAGAAATCACTCCCATCCTGTTGGTGAAAACCTTTGGTAACCAGCCTTGCCTTGTATTTAAGAATGGTACCATCAGGGTTCTCTTTCACACGAAAAACCCATTTGCAGCCTATGGGTTTCTTGGATGCAGGTGGAGGCACCAAAGACCAAGTCTGATTTTTCAAAAGGGCCTGATGTTCGTCTTGCATAGCCTGAAACCAGTGAGGAGTGGTCAAGGCCTGTTTGATTGAGGTAGGTTCCATGTGAGTTAAGAGCAAAGTAGGATTGAATCTAGGCTGAACAATACCATTTTTGGCACGAGTTTGCATGGGATGAACATTGAGAGGGTGAATAGGAGGAATATGAGCAAATTTGAAGAAGAAGAAGGGACAGGAGATATAGTGCTGGCCTCAGCCAGATCAGAAAAGTCAGAAGGAGAAGAGGGTGAATGATGCAGGGGAGAAGAGGGAGAGCATGCATTAGAGACAATATGAGACATAGGTGTCGCGGTGAAAATCAGAGACCAAACTATTGATTAGTTTGAATCTTTAATTCATTTTTGCAACCGAACTTTGATTTGTCCAAAGGAAGGGATAAAGATCGAAATTCCCACAATGCAATGCAAATGCAAGGTTTAGAGAGTTATAGGTTTGGGGGTTGGTTAAACTTAGGGAAGGTACTAGCATCCTAAGTTTCTGTAGTATTCTACATGAACCTCTTGTTTTATGTTTGTTTATTGCCAAGTGTTTATCTGCTTAATGGTTAAAAGACCTAGTGGTTTATATCTAAGTATACTCGATAAGATGTCGCATCTTATGCCTACATATCCTTACGGGAGTGGAATTAGAGTATTTGTAGTTCCCCTAAAGGGTTTGAGGAGTTCTTTGACTGTGGTCAAAGTTCCTATGGGTTTAGGGTAGTTGATTGATTTGTTTTAGGAGAAAAGACGAGTTATCATTTTAAGAGAGATTTAACCGCCACAAATTGTAGGAAAATAGTCTTTGCATCGTCTTAAGAGAAGGGCTCAAGTACTCGGATATAGATCGACGAGGTATGCCTCTATCTCTCTTAAGGCAAAGTTCCTACGAATTGATTGTATTGATGTGGGGTGGAGATTCTATCTCGCTTAAGATGATTTGGCATCTTTCTCTAATGTGTTTGAATATTTGTTGATGAGTTGTATTGAGTTGATTGTTTGTATCTATGTTGTAAAGATAAAGACAAAGGTCCTCCTATGGGGTAGGATCTGTCTTAAGAGATCGACTTGAATGGGATCAAGGATCATGTGGGAGAATGATGCAAATGACGTGCACTACACGCGATTGTTGAACCATGTGTAGGTTTTTCCTTTGGACGGAATACAATGCGATGCAATAAGGATAAATTGCGATGAAGATAAATTGCGAAAATGTAAAAGCATACACAACGCATGAAAGCGCTAAGTGTGTGAATGTGAATTATGGATTGAAGTGGAGACGCATGCGTGCTCAATTGGATTTACTAAGATGTTGATTTTATTTTAAGGGGTGTTTGATTTGTTTTGAGAAAAGTTGAATTAGTTAATAAAAGGGTTGAGATTGATTTTAGAAAAGTTGCTAGTTTATTTATTTAATAGGAGTTAGGTTGCTAATTAAAGGTTTCCTTAAGTTATCAAGATTTAGTTTAATAAGTGAGTATAAATTATTTAAATTATTTCTTGTTAAAAATTGTTTTATTTTATTTAAGTTATTATAAAAAGGGTGAGTTGGTCACTTAATTACATTATTATTATTTTTTAATAAAAAGTTGAGTTAATTGATGAAATTGATTATGAAAGAGTTGTTTTAATTTAATTAGAAAAAGATTCTAGATGTGAATTATCTTAAATAAAATAGGATTTTTATTTAGGTTTTATTGAAATAGTTAAATAGTTTTATTACATAAATTACTAAATTGTAGATTAATTTAGTTTAGAAATAAATTATTATTTTCATTAAAAAAATAATTATCTTGCTATTTTAAAAAAGGCTTTATGGTAAATTAAAAAAGTTGATTTAAATAGATTAATTAAGATTAAATTTACAATGTCATTATTTTAATTTTAAATAAAAGGATTGGTTAGAGTTAATTTAGTTAATTCATAAAAAAACCGATTAAAAGGTAATTGGGTTAAATATTAAATACTAGGTTAATTAGGGATTAATGAGGGGTTAAGGAGGGTTTAACGGTGGGTTAAGGAGGGTGGTGTAGTTAGTGTGTGTGTGTGGTGTAAGTGATTAACAAATTACAACAGATAAATAATAAAATAAAATAAAATAAACTAAAAGAAAACCCTAAATCCCCTTTCGTTTCCCCCTTCTCGATCGGTCTTTCTCTCTCGCTCGATCTTCTCTCCGCTTCGATTTCTCCATTCTTCTTCTTATTATCTTCTCCTTCGTTTGTTCGCCATTTCTCCTTTATCCTCCGCCGTCGCCTCTTCTCTCAGCTTCATTCTTCAATTTCTTCCCTTTTCAATTCCTATATTCACAAGCAAATCAATGAAAACAAAGTTAGTGATAAATACAACTCACGGTTCGATGGTTTTCTGCAGGGATTTTGATGGTTGGTGACGGTTTTGAATCCGGGTGGAAGGGTTTCCGGCGACGTCACAGTGGGGTTTCGGCGATTCACGAAGGTGATTACGGTTTAAGTTCTTCGAAGGATTTCGTGATGGGTCTCGAGATAAGTTTTCTGTCAAAACTTCGATTACGAAATTAGGGTTTGAAAATGGGGATTTTGGGGTTGTTTGTGTGTATGATTGAGTCTCTGCGTGTATGTATTGTGTCCCCTCTCTGAAAACCTTCTTCCGTCTTTTATAGGTTGTTTTTGAAATGCTGAAATAAATGCAATGAAATGATGTTGATCCTTTGTGCCTGATTTGCTTGCAGCTGTTAATTGGACATTTAATCGACTTCCAAATTTGTATGATTGTGTTCAGAGTTGTTATGGGACTTGATAACGCTCTCGATTCTTTCCTTACTTTGATTCGTGTAATGAATGTTGAGGATTTTGAAGATGTTCCAATTAAAAGTATTGTGTTTGGAATCAAATTGGAAACTTGATATCAATGTTAGTTCCCTCTTATCATCTTTATTCTGTATATGCTCGATAATGCAGTGATTGTTGGTGCAGGAAATCCCAGGGATGGTGGAGTTTGCATCATCATCTACCTCCTCGTCGTTTATCTCAATTTTGGAAGATTATTGAAACAACCGGCAATGAGGAACCAGTAGCGACGCCCTCGGTTATGTAATGACTTTGTGCTTGAGTTTTTCTTCAGATTCATCATGGATATTGTTTGTATATTGTTCTAAGTCGGCTGATAATCACGTCCTTCATCGTGAATGCAGGTTACGAAAATATGTAGGCGGAAGCTGAAGCTGTTGGTGAGTAACAAGGGTGTTTTCTTCATGCGTGTTGCTGGTTTTGTCCTACTTTTGCAGGTGTGACATTGCAGGTGCAGTGGAGGATACATGCTGGATCCTAACTCATGGTATAAATTGATAACAAATTTTTCCTTGGTGCGTATATATTTTGAGTATCTTCGAATAAGATCGTACCATTCCTCTGATTGCAGCTTCGCGTGTTGGAGGAAGGGCTGATGGTGTTGACATGGTACGTATCCTGCAGAATACATAGGCATATACACAGGTGGATACAGTTTAACACACTTCATCCAACGAAGCTTTGCTGTATTGTCATGCTTGTTTATTGTCTGCATAATTTCAGGTGAATCCACCGTGCCAGAAGTATGTATCGCCGGTTTCCTTGCATTGGAGTTGTAGCTAGGATCTTTGATTTTTCAATATTTTGCTTATAATCTCAGACTATTGCTTGGGGTTTATGTCCATTTTCAAAGCGCAAGTCGTAGTAGAAAACATATACTCATGTGTCACGTCTGATTTACTTGTTCGTCTCTTAATTTATTCAACTGACGAAGTCTAATTGCAGGGCGTATACCAGAACTGGTGGCATGATGAACCGAAGCGGTTCCCCGTTTGTTGCTTTCTTCTTTCAGCTTTCGATATACATGGTTTATCCCTTACTGCAGGCTTGCTTGGTTCAATATAGTGCTCACTGCTTAAATCAGTCTGAGAGCTTTCCGCTGCATAACTTATTTGTTTTGGCATTAATTGTTGCAGGCAAACTATTTTGAAAAGAGTCTTTAAGAACACCTTCTGTTGGGAGTGCGAGTGAGCCTGCAGATAGATTAACATTCCTTTCCGAGTCTGCAACGGATCTTCATCAATAACATTCTTCCCATGCCTAGCTACACTCAAAGATGGATACGGAGGTGGTTAGCAAGAGTTTTGAACAGTTATAACTGCTCCTGTGAAACAGCCTGCTTGGTTTAGGGTCAGTGGCGGAACTGGCTGCAAAGGTTTGTGATTCTTGATAACTGTACTAGAAGCTCGTGCACATACAGATCTTCTCTTTACATATAGAACTTTACTATCATCTCATTTTGCTGGGCATCACGTCCACTAATAATCACATAATTCTCGCTACTAATGAACCAATTAAATTTCTCAAACCAGCGTACTTTGCTCATATGCGGACTTGAGGCAACAACTTTTTCCTGACTAAGCTGTAGGCGAGTCTTTCTCTCTGCAGCTTTAAAAGCCTTTTCATGGGCAGTTATAGTCTTTTCCTGTTTGCTCTCTTGTTTTTCTTTGTGTGCAGTGGTCTAATTCTGTTTGGTGATGTGCGGTCATTTGCAGGAGCTCTTGGATCGATTCTTGTCTTGCAGGTCAACCGGGTTGGCGAAGAAGATTGAGCCATCTGAAGTCATGCGGTTTTCTTAAAAAAACAGGCTTGCTCTTAAATGTTGACGACAACGGCATAGCATACCACCTCCTCCTCTTCAACCGTGTGATGATATCCTCTTCAAATGTTCTTTGCCTAATGCGAAACACCAAACTAATCTTTGTATTGAAAATTTGAACTTTGTAAAGAAAACGAAATTAAGAATCATAGTTATTTTGAATCTTTCTCTCTTGTTGACTTGGAAGAATATTAAACCAAGCATGATTTCATTGTACTTTAATCCTATGAATTCAAAACAGAGCTTGAAATAAACATGGGCCCTAGAAGGTTGATGAAATTTGAGCCGTCTGGCGAACTTAAGAGTGACAAAACTTCCACACTTGAATGATGTTTTGAGCTTGAAGATTTTGAACAATGTGCTCTAATGTAATTTAGATTCCATATGATCCATTTGAATGACCTTGGACTCAACATTTTTAACTTGATGCTAGATTCTTAATCAAAAGGGAAATGGTGTTGTAATGAATAAGTACATCTTAAACTTATGATGAGGAACCGTAGACTTTGGTCTTGACTTGAATTTACATCTCTCATAATGATTGAACTTGCAAAAATGAGGAACCTTAACTTAATTAAACAACCTTAATCCAACCAAGTCGAAACCAACCAGTTATGAACCAAGTTTGGAGAGCAGAAGTCTTGAAGCTTTAGAATACAAATGAAAATTGGGTACTTGAATTATATGCTATTGTATCCGCCATTAATAAATTGTAGTCTACGGGAACATGACTTTTAAGGATTCCTTGTAACCGGATGTTCCAACCTTAGCATACTCACTGAATCTGAATCTTGAATCTGCATCATCTCGCACTAGAAGGCTACCTAAAACCCGTCAGAGATGTGTTAAAGCCAAAATAATCTTGCACGCATTTGTTAGTTCTAATAAATACGTATATAGGAGCAAAAGATAAAACATAATTAAATACACAAGGGGTGGGGTCTTAAGGTCAAAAATTAGGGTGCAACAATAGGCTGAGCAGAGATAGGAGAATAAGAATGTTCTGCAGTGTGGGAAGCAACATTAGAAGGTGATGGCTGAGAAGAGACATGGGAAACATGCTGCAATGAAGGGATATGAAATGTAGGAATAGGTGGAGAGGCAGAAGGAAACCAAGAGGCAGAAGTAGTGGAAGTCACAGGAGTGGAGGAGCTAGGAAAGAGCTCAGGGTAGAGAAAGCTAGTTTCATGGAATAGGACATCTTTAGATATATATATATATGTGTCCATCAGCTGAAAGGCATTTGTAGCCTTTGTGAACAGAGGAATATCCTAGAAAGATACACTCCTGAGATCTAAATGAAAGTTTGTGGAAGGTATAGGGTCTAAGGAAGGGGAAACAGGCACAACCAAAAGCCCTAAGTGAGGAATAGTCAGGAGGTTTGTGCATTAAAATGGAGTAAGGAGATTTATTTTGAAGCGAAGCACTAGGTAACCTATTGATAAGGTAGGCTGCAGTGATAAAGGAATGATCCCAATACTTGAAAGGAAGTTTAGAATGAGCAAGAAGAGCAAGGCTTGTTTCAACTATAAGGCGATGTTTCCTTTCCACTATGCCATTTTGATGGTGAGTGTAAGGGCAAGAGAACCTATGAGTAATTCCTAAGGGAGAAAGAAACTTAGTGAAAGGTTTGAACTCACCACCTCCATCACTTTGGATGCCTTTAATTTTACAGTTGAATTGAAGTTCAACCATAGACTTGAAGTGTATAAATTGAGTAAGGGTGTCAGACTTTAGTTTTAAAGGGAAAACCAAAACAAATCTTGAGAAAGCATCAACACAGGTTAAGAAATAAGAGTAACCTCCTGAGGAGATCATGGGCACAGGGCCCCAAAGATCACACACAACGAGTTCGAAGGGACAAGTGAAAATAGTAGTGGACAGTGTTGATGGCGGTCTGTGAGACTTGCCTAAACAGTAAGCAGAACATAGGTCAGTGGGAGGATTTTGAGGGATAGGAATTTGACAGAGTTTGAGAACCTCAAGAAGTGCATGATGGTGAGGGTGACCAAGCCTAGTATGCCATAGAGCATACTTGCTATTTGATATAGTGGCTAAGTTAGACATGGCAGAATTAGAGTAGGAATTAGGAGCAGAAGTTAAATGTACAGCAGGAGAATTGAAAGTAGAGTTAGATGCAGTTTTATTATTGTGAAAATCATCATTACAATAGGAAAGATGGTTGCTAGTAGCAACAGGACTACAAGGATAACTAAATCTAGGACAGAAATTAGAACTAGGAGACTTAGAACTAGAACTAATAGACTTGGATAGAGAGGCAATGGGCTTGGCAAATCTGTAGAGTCCATCAGCACCAACAGTGCCATGAAGAAGAATTTCAGAAGTATCCTTCGATTTTACAACACAAAATTGAGGATGGAATTCAAAATAGACACGATTATCCTGAGCAAATTTGCTGACGCTGATGAGATTCTTAGTTATATGAGGAACAAGAAGAAGATTATGCAAGATTAATGATGAATTAGAGGGATTAGAGGAACGAAAACTCATGGAGCCTACAGAATCAATAAACAAACCTTGACCATTCTGGTGCTACTGCGAAAATCGGCGCCGGCTGACAGAAGAGTCGCCACCGTGCGTTATTTATCCCAAAGGAGGGAAAGGAAACGCTCGAAGTAAACCTCGCAAAAACGCGGGAAAGGTATGGTCATCGCAATCAAAACCTGGATTCGGGAGTCGGTTACGCAAGGGGAAGGTATTAACACCCCTCACGTCCGTCGTACACGACGGGATCCACGCTTGGTGTTTATAAGGAAAATGGTGTGTTTATCTATCTACGCTAATGGTCAGTCTGAAAAGAAAAGAAAAGGACAGGACTCGACAGAACATACGGTGTTCTGGGCCTACGTACTCCCTCGTGCAATGGGAAAGTCAGAGTCAACGTAGTTCGACTACCTACGTCTAGACGGGGGAAAGTTGCTCGCCAGGACATCGCATCCTGTGCCTACGTACTTCCACACGGCATGGAAGATCAGAGCAAACGTAGTTCGACTAACTACGGCTAATCTGGGCGTTCTCACACAGCAGTGAGAAATTAAACTGGTTTTAAAGGTTCGGGAACCTACAACTACGGTCTGGTCTCAAATGCACTCGGGCAAGAGAAAAGGGTAACATCAGTCGTCAGCGGGAAAGTCTCGATCGCACCGCCGCGAGAGAACAAAAGGTTAGTTGTTAGTGTGCTCGCTAGGATATCGCATCCTATGCCTACATATCCTCGTCTAGTACGAGGAATCAGAGCAGCTGTAGTTCAGCTAACTACGACACAAGCTACTCAAGTGTTTTTCTATTGCAAGGAAAGAGACACCCTAAAACTATGGCTGAAAAGGGGAATCTACCTAATGTTATCATACCTGGTTGACCCACCTAATGTCTATCATAACCCCTCCGCAGCGGAGAAGTTAGAGCTCCTAAGGGATCATGGCAACAGGACTAAACAACAAACAGGAATCAACTGTGAAGTAAAGAAATATTGGAAATATGCATGAATGCAACAACCAAACAAACAAGGCGCAAAGGCCGCAAACCACAGAGGTAAGGGAGCTCAGCTCTACCAAATACCAGCAAGTAAAGCCACTCAATAACAAACAAGCAGAAGGAGGACCACCTCAACTTCTCATGCACACAAAGCCTACTTCTAAGATGCACCTACCTCAGAAATATCTAGATGAACCCCTAAGTCTAATGCATCACAACACCACACAAGTCAAACAACACAAAGAGAAGGCAAACCAACTTGACAAACCCCTATCCAAAACTTAAACCAAAACCCTGAGCAAGACCCCTAAACAAAACCCTAATCAAACCCCTGAGCAAAGCCCTATGCTAAACCCTAATCAAATCTCTAAGCAAAACCCTAAGCAAAAACCCTACACAAGAGAAATCAATCCAGTCTTCAAGCTTCAACACAAACTTACCAAAGAAAGGGAGCTAAGTAGGCAGACTCATAGTGCCTTCCTCAGGAAAGTACCAGGAGGTTACCACTCAGGAATCATATCCTATGCGGCTCAACAACTATGATCGGTTTACATTCCTCCTCAGGAGAAACTAAACTCACATGAAGGCTCCCACATCATTGGATACTTAAGAAATCCTAGATGAACTAAGGGAACTAAGTGAACAGGCCCATAGTGCCTTCCTCGGGAAAGTACTAGGAGGCTTCCACTTAGGAATCATATCCCATGTGGCTCAACAACTGTGATCAGTTTACATTCCTCCTCAGGAGAAACTAAACTCACATGAAGGCTCCAACATCATTGGATACTTAAGAAATCCTAGATGAACTAAGGGAACTAAGTGAACAGGCCCATAGTGCCTTCCTCAGGAAAATACTAGGAGGCTTCCACTTAGGAATCATATCCCATGTGGCTCAAAAACTGTGATCGGTTTACATTCCTCCTCAGGAGAAACTAAACTCACATGAAGGCTCCAACATCATTGGATACTTGAGAAAGAGGTGAGAAGAAAGAATGAAAGACATCCATAGTGCCTTCCTCAGGAAAGTACCACAAATTTCCCTCAAACTTCAGGATCTCAAACCTCACAAACAGAGAACAAGCTCCTAGACTAGGACCTCAATCCATGCATCCTTGCAAGCTCCATCAAGACTTCATCCAGCCTCCATCCTCAAGAAGAAACCACAGGCCCTCAACCCAAAGGAAACTAACTCTGAAGTTCAACCACAGTTGAACTTCAAAGTCAGAAGCCTTCAAGACTTCCCCTATTCTCAGGCTCAAACAAAAATACCAGAACACCCTATAAAAATCTACCAAAAATCTAGGGGAAACCTACATGGCTCTATGATCCCAAGGTCAAATCTCAAAGCCTAAGTCAACTTCTAAGGCTACTAAACAATCCCTAACATATGAATGGTCAAGGGTTAACCAGCAAGTTATGAGGTCTCTATTCTCTAACCCTAAAACAACATCAATCAAACTCTGAAAAATCTATGAAAAATCTATAGGGAGCATGCATTAGTCTAGTATAACATACTAAAAACCTAAAGCAAAACTCATTACCAAATGAAAGAACTAAAATCAACAAGGCAGACACGTCACAAATCAATTATTCAATATCAATTAAAATACAAAAATGCAAACAAAAAATGAAAATGCATGATCTAATTAATGTTTTTGCACTATAAATTTCTATATTGAAATATGAGTCTACATAAAAAAGAATGGAATTATTTGGACACTCCTACTATTTTTTATGAGTTAATTTCTAACATGCATGAAAACAAAGCAAAATAAAGAAAATAAAAAAGAAATAAAACAGGGGGGGTGCAGCGCTAGCAACTCTCTAGTTGTCTTCAGCCTTGGGCCTATACACGGGGGGTGCGCCCAGCAATGGGGCTTAAGCCCAAACCAAATCCACCAGCATTCTCTCACGCAGGGGGGGGGGGGTAACGAGTAAACGGGGTGTGAGCTTCAGCAAACCAGTTTTGGGCTTTGACCCAATCCGAACCCTAATCCAAGTAACTGACTAACAAAACTAAACCTTCTTCCCCAACGCTGGATATTGTTCATCTGCCCAAAACCCTAGCACGCCGTCTGCAAACTTTTCTCTCTCAATCCAACCTTACCCAAATCTGAACTACCTAATCTAAATCTCCCAAAAACCTCCACTTCAAAACCCTAAACACAACCTAAATTCAAGTTCAACTAAGATGAATCCCTATACTCAACAATCAAAGAAGAAAAACGTGAACAAGGATCGAAGGATAATACCTGGATTTGGAATACGAACGACTCAGGGAGTTCTTGAGGCTTGTTGAAGAACTTGATGATTTCACTTCGCGCGTGGATCTTGACGAGGATCCTGATGAAGAAATTAAAGAGCTCTTGGTGTAAAGATCTTTGAACGGATGAAGAAGATGCCTGGTGATCTTGAAGGTCTATGACAATCTGGACCGAATCTGGAAAGGTCTATGAAGATTTACGAAGATCTTTGAATCTTGGACAAACTCTGGAGAATCACGCAAAGAACATGACGAGGCGTTTGAAGATCATTCTTGGAGTTTTAGACGATTAGATGATCGTTGAAGGCAGAGGGATGAAGACAGATAGATTTCTGGAAAAATCCAGATGAACGAGCTGGTGAAGATCTACTGGAACTCTGAAAAAAACGATGAAGAACCGGTGATAGTTTCTTGAAGTTTCCGGGTGGAGAGGCGTTTTCCGGTGACAGGGTGGATGAGGGTAGAAGATGAAGAACGGACAATTTCTGGGGAGAGTGGAGAATTTGCAGATTCCGGCGTCTTCAACGGTCTCCGGCGATGGTTGCAGCGGGGGACGATGTCTCCGATGGCGGCTGCATGGCCGGCGGTGAAGACCAGCTAGTGGAGTCCAACTGTTACCTGCATGCAGTGAGGGAGGCTGAGGGAAGACGCGTGTCCGTGAGGGAGTGTGGGAACGCGACACGCGTGCGAGGGGAGAGAGGAGTGGAAACGTGAGCTGGCAAGAGAGAGAGATAGTGGGTGAGGTGGCTGTGAGAGAGGGAGCCAGAGTTGTGAGGTGGGGTCCCCTCCTTCGCACGCGTGGCTTTGCTTAAATACGACACCTGGCATGCAATTCTCTGGACTGAAAAAAAGATGGACTGAAAACGGTTTTGGGCCTCCAACCTGCTATCCTGGGCCCACGAAAAAAAAGATCAATTGGACCCTGAAAACTCTGGAAAAAAGGATCAACCCAATTAAGACCTAATTAACACTAAACTACAATTAAAACTGCAATTAAATCTTAAATGAAACTTAACCTAATCTAATCCTAATTAAATCTAACAAACCCTAATTAAAAATATTAAACTCCTAATTAAATCTAAAAGAGGAATTAACATCTAATTAAACCTATACTAATCACTAGATTAATGAAAAACCTTTATGCTAATAAACTCTAATGATCTCTAACAATTCCACTAACCTCAAGAAACTCTAATAATATCTAAACAAAAATGGATGACAACTATTAATTTCTATTAAAGCAAAAATACCTATTAAAAAATATCCTATTAAACTATCTATTAAAATCCTATTATCTAATAAAAGAAAAATCTATTATATTCTAATAAAACTAATAAAAAAACTATTAAACTATTAAAAATTCTAAAAGAGATTTAAAGCTATTAAAAAATATTTAAAAAATCTATTTAAATTCTAGAAAAATCTAAAAAGCCTATTAAAGTATATAAAAAATCTATTTAAATCCTAAAAATCTATAAAGCCTATTAAAAATCCTCAAAAGGCTATTAAACCCTAAAAGAATGCAGACAAATGCAAATAACCAACATAAAAAATAACACGAGACCAGATCGAAGCAAACGGTAAACCCCTGGCATCAGAATATCCCAAAATCACCATGCAAGCTGAAAACACCGAGAAGTGCACACTTTCCCGAAAATAAAACCCTGATTATCTAGACTGGATCTGAAATATCCGGTAGATGAAAACCAAAGCTGTAACTCTGATATCCTCTGTCTGTGCACAAATGTCATGCATCTGATTTGCGAATACGAATTGAACCATGAACCCGATAGGAGAATCGGTTGGTCAAATTTTAGGGTGCAACAGCTGCCCCTATTCAAGCGACTTGGACCTGAAGGGTTGAAGAGCGCTCAGCCTTCAAACATTCGGAGGTACGAGACGGTTGAATACCAATAAAGCCCGAAAATTTGCCAACCGTGAGACTGTACTGTAAAACTGCTTGGGGAATAAAATCCAGAAACAAGCCCAGCCGTCACAGCAACAAACTGATCAATCATCTGGTAAGGAACTCCTGATTTTAACACCCGTTACCTGTGATATCCCAAATAACAAACCCGAGGGTTGCAACAAAACACCTGATCCTCTCACATCGTCTACTGATTGACAGGAAGAGAAATATACTCACATCGTCTAAAGATAGACGGCAAGACACCCACAGTCTGAAGGAACACCATCAATACTCACATCGTCTAAGGATAGACGGGAAGGCACCCAAAATCCGAAGAAAAATTCAATACTCACATCGTCTAAGGATAGACGGAAAGACACCCATAATCCATCAATACTCACATCGTCTAAAGATAGACGGGAAGACACCCAAAATCCATACTCACATCGTCTAAAGATAGACGGGAAGACACCCATAATCCCGAAGGAAAATTCAATACTCACATCGTCTAAGGATAGACGGGAAGACACCCAAAATCCATACTCACATCGTCTAAAGATAGACGGGAAGACACCCATAATCCCGAAGGAAAAAATTCAATACTCACATCGTCTAATGATAGCCGGGAAGACACCCTGATCCCGGAGGAAAAATTCAATACTCTTATCGCCTAATGATAGACGGGAAGACACCCTGATTCCAATACTCACATCGTCTAAGGATAGGCGGAAAGACACCCAAAATCGATACTCACATCGTCTAAAGATAGACGGGAAGACACCCAAAATCCATACTCACATCGTCTAAAGGTAGACGGGAAGACACCCAAAATCGATACTCACATCGTCTAAAGATAGACGGGAAGACACCCAAATCATCTCGATATCATCCATCGAATTTCAGAATCCTTTCGTCTACGGGATTTGATGGAAAGAACAATATCCTTAAAGGGGCCACATCGTCAGTATGGACCGACGGGAAGAAAACCACCTTCAAAGAGCCATGTCGTCAAATAAGAATCGACAATCAGGAAAAACCCCTCTTGCAATGTCACCTCCTCCAATAAACAGAAAGAAAGCCAATATCCGAAAGATCGCTTTGAAACCCCTCAACATCTACACATAGCCGGAGAAGACTCGCTGGGGAAACACGCCATCCATATGATCTGACGATAAGAAACCCGCTGAAAAATCCTGAAACTTCACATCGTCTACTGATAGACGGAAAGAACACCACTTGATAGAGAAACCCCGTCTTGAAACCCCTATGGAAAATCACCCGAAACTTCACATTGTCTACTGCTAGACGGAAAGAAAACCATTCAAACTCGAAACGTCTAATGATAGACAAAGAAATCCACTTCATCGGAGGAACACATCGTCAATATGAATTGACGGGAAGAACAGTCTGTCGATACCAGATGACTGATTTGATCAAAGCATAACTGTTGTAGGATCTGAAATACAAATAAACTGCTGAGTTGCTTGAACACTACTGCTGGATGAATGCCCCTGAACTGATCACAGAGTAGTTCACGCGCCATATGAGGCTGATAGAAAACCTGGCTTATGCTTCGTATGCATATGCATATGTTTGAATCTTCCTATGGCATAACGCTCTATTCAGGATGGAAATGCCACGCATTGGAAAAAGAAATGCAAGTATGATGCAAATATGATGATATGCAATATGCTAATGCAGGCTCGGGCTGCTGGAGAAAGTCTGGTACAGAAAACCACTTCAGCAAAATAAATGCTGCAGACGAAGCCAACTCCGCTGGGGATAAACCGGATACCACAGAATTACTCCAGCAAAATAGATGCTGGGAGAGTGAAATCAACTCCACTGGGGAAATTGGGAACTCAACCAAACACCTCGTTGAAGTAACATCCTGCTGGGGAATATAACTCTGATGTGAAATAGCAGATGTGCCAAGTATGATTGGACTTCTCTGGGGATAGCTTACCCGTGCCAATGAAAAACTGGACTTTGCTGGAGAAAATGGACGGAGTCTTCCTGCGTACTGATGACGATCGGATTTGGAAACTGATGCGCCAACACGGATGGGCCTCACAGTGATCACCAACATGGATTTGAACTTTTAAGCTATCTGCGATGGGTCAGGTACAACTGACGCTGGAAACATTCTGTCTGAATACACAGCCTTCTAGTTGAAGAGCCAAGGGATAGTAACACAACTTCCCGGCATTCGTCTCGCGCTCGAAAATTGGCTGAATCTGCTTGAATGGCTCTGAATAACCCTGCTGATACGGAGAAGAACAAACCCTTCGCTTCTGATATGCCCCTGCCTGCGGGACCTCTGTGGGGATAGTCCTCGAAAGGAAATATGAAAATCTGAGCCCTGATGGTCTGATATGAAATGCCCCAACGTTCTGAACTTCGGAGGGATACCTTACATCAAATGCTTCCTGAATAAAGAATAACTTCTGCGCTCTTAAGATGGCCTGCCCCCGACTGCAATGACTTTGCTCCTGATTATCTGATTCAGAGTAGTGCCCCTGACTACAAGATATTCACCGAATCTCAACATGATTGCCCCAGGATAACTAACTTCGAAAGGCTGACCTGACTGGGGATCACGATAATAGCTTGCCCCTGGCTTGCGAAGCACTCGGGCGTTCTGTATTCTATCCTGACCATACTTTCCGTTGTAGAAAACCCTCCTGCTGTCAAGCGCTTACTCGCAAGTAAAACAAGTTGTTCTGCGTAAAAGACATACTAATGCAACACATATGACAGCTTTGACATCCAATTTGTTCACTAGGGATAGGAAAAAAACAGTTTATGGCATAAAATGCACAAAACATTTATCAAGAATATCAACATCAGTACCAACATGGGATGAAGAACCCTTTTAGGAGTCAGAATCGACACGACCTTCACCGAAGTATGCTTTCGAAATAACCTGCTTCAATTAGGACTTTTGAAGGTTATAACGTGGTCAGGTTCACGGTTTTGAAAGAAAGGATAAAGGCTCAAAGTTGATTTTAACCCACCCATTCTTCTTGATGTTCTCCCATCCTACGTTCAGCTAATTCAACCTTAGCGCTCACCTCTCAGAGGTTGAACGATAGGAGTGATAGTTCGAGAAATTATGATTGTTGGGAGTGACAGCCACTCACTTTTCGTCTTTGACACTTAGGGCCACACGACTCGCATTTGATTTGAGGATTTTTCTTTTTTTCCTCCTTTCATCTTTTTTCTTATCCCTAACTTTTGCCTGGACTGACTCCTTTTGAGTTTCTTTTGATTTTTTAAGTCCAGCGGGATGCCCTCATTTTTGCCTAAGTCATTTGTCTTGAAGTTTTGACTTAGCGGGCTTTTGATTCTCTTTGCTTTCTTTTTTCGAACAAGTCGTGTGACACTGGTTGTCTGACTCATTGGAGGATGATGTGACTGTCTCACTCTTGATTTGACCATTGTGGTTTCTTAGGCACGACCTCTAGAGGTGTGATTGATCCTCGAACGGACACTCCTTTTGCAATTTGAACGCTCGGCCAAATTAGCTAACACCTACCCTGCCCCAGGTTAAAGATGGAGGGTTTTTCGTTTTCAGAAAGAACTCCTACTACTAGGCTCAAAGGGGTTGACAAGGGATTATCTTCCTTATATCACCGGTGTTTAGGGATTTGAAACAATGCCTGTACATCATCAGCAGGTTTTACTTCAAAAGCATACAATATCGGAAGCTGCATGTCATTCATTTTCGTCATCCTCCCCAGATTCCTCTTAACCAGGTGTTGCACCCCAAAATTTGCCCTCACAATACAAGACTTTGTGTTCTAAGAAGGTTCACAAGCTTCACAATACCTCCCATGAGTATCACAAGATATCTTATGAAGATTCACAAGGTTCACAAAGTTCACAATTGGTCAGAAGAGTTGACAATTCCCTCAGACAATGCACCTCCTAAGCAGTGCATCCAAAACTAAGGTTTTGACTTTAATCAGGCTAAATGGACTTCCAAGACTTCAAGTGAGCTTCATAACATCTTATATGTGTATAAGAACCCCCATGTCAAGTTTCAAGACTTTTCTCAAAAAGTTTGCTCAGTCAGATGATCAGATAAGTCAAAAGCAGTCAATGCAGTTAAAAGGTCAAACTGAGGTCAACTGTGGTCAAACCAAAGTCAAACTTCATGATTTTTCTTTTTTTGCCAACATCAAAGAGAGGTTGGGTGAGAAATATTATCATAATAACTGTAATACCCCAAATTTTGCCCTAAGATTTGTCGTCGCATTTCATTGCATTTAATCAATTACTAACAAATTTGTGTAGTCGTTTGACTTTTTGCAGGTAAATATCATATGGCATGCATTTTTTTTCTAAAAAGTAAAAATGGCATAATTGGCAGGAGGACATGTGTAAGGAGTTATGAGTGTGAGAGGTTGAGAGTTCGAATCTCACCTTTGTCACTTTTTTTTGTTTTTTATTATTTTTACTCTAAATTTTTCTATCTTTCATTAAAAAAATAACAAAAATAGTTTTTTATTATTATTTAATTATTATTTTCGTATTTTAATTAAATCATTTTTTAAAATATTATTTTTTTCACTTTTTTCTAAATTATTCATAAAAATATCCAAAAAAATCATAAAATAAAAAATATTGAAAAAATTTTTGTTCTTTTTATAATATTTTTTATTTTAGGAATCAATAGGATTATTAGTTTTTATTTTAAGTTTATTTTAATTATTTTAAATTATTTAAATTTTATTTTTTCTTAACTAATTATTTAGTTTGGGCTTTAAAATGGGCTTTAGGGACATTATTGACAATTTGGTGTTAACCCTAATTTGTTCCCTATATATACATGTGTTGCCTTGTTGGAAAAGGGAGGGAGAATGAAAAAAAACCTAAGAGGAGTGAGTGCCGTTTGCCGTTATTTAGTTTTCTTCTTCATCCATTACTATTGTTTCTTTTTCTTCATCGTTTACCGTTATTTCTTTTCCTTCATCTATTACTGTTGTTTCTTTTTCTTCATCTTTTACCGTTATTTCTTTTTCTTCATCTATTACCGTTATTTCTTTTTCTTTATCTATTACTGTTACGTTTATATATATATAATTTTTAAATTGTTAGAGTTTATATATATAAGATTTTTGATCGAATTATGTCGATACGATGTTTGCACATTTGTGTGCATGACGCGTGACATTTGTGGTAGTTCGATCTGGTTGCGATGATCGCATTTTTGTGTGAGCAATAATACTATTTTTTGCTTAATTTCTTTTTCTTTGCGATAAATTTTGTTTCGTCCGATTTAGATCTGGTTGCGATGAGCGCATTTCTGCGTTAGCAACATTGTTGGGTTATTTGGCACATTTAAAATTCATTATTGCTTTATTATTATTATTATTATTATTATTATTATTATTATTATTATTATTATCATTATTTATTATTATTATCATTATTATCATTATTATTACCATTATTATTATTATTGTTATCATTAATTTATTAAAATTTGTTATAATATAAAAATCTGTTTTTTAAAATAAATAACATTAACATCTTTTCCAAATTAATATGAAAACCTATTATTTTTAAGAAAAACTTTTTTTTAGATAAATTTAAAATAATAACTAAAATCTTTTTTTTAAAATAATAACTAGAACCGTTATTTATTTTATTTTATTATTGTTCAATTCAAATTTCATTATCATATTGTATCTGCTCCTCTCATGTAACCTCGCGAACTTAACAATCGCTCTTTAAATTCTGCCTTTAAATTTCTGCTTGCATGGTTTAAATTATGACATTATCTCTCTGTTTGCATGATTCAATTATCTCACGCGTTTACTATTATTTCTGTCACATTGCACACATCCGAAGGTTAGGTCTAACTGTTTGGCCGCCGCGCCAATAGTCCGTAAAACTTCACACATTCAATTTCAAATCCTCAAAACTACAAACTACAAACCCTAATTTTCACAAATGCCTCGCCGCAGGCAAAATTACAATTTTACCCTTAGCATTAGGTCAAAGAGCCGCCGCGCTCATTTTAGGGTTTCCCGCCGTGGAATCCCTAATTTAACCCTAATTACAACTTAACATTTCAACGTAGAGATTTGGAGTTTCTACACTCCACGTAAGCGTGTCCTTAAGATGCGTTTATTCCCCTTGAGACCTTGACCACAGTCAAGAAGTTTCTAACCTCCCTATTGTGGGGAACTACGATTACTCTGATTCCACTCCCGTAAGGATACGTAGGCACAAGATGCGATGTCTTGCCGAGTAAACTTAGAATTAACCCCCTTTATTATTTATTATTGCTTATTTATATTTTATTTATCTTTGCTATTTAATTATTTTGCTTATTATTTTGTAATTGTTTCTTGGATGTAAAGTTGTTTAATTATTTAATTATTATTATGGTTAGTAATTAGGGAGTGTAACAACATGTATGTAATATTATAATAAATTTAGATCACTTTTAAATAAAGATAATTAAAATAAACACGTCACACACGTAAGTCGATTTTAATCGCCGTCTCACTTCCTAAGGATATCCCTCAAGTTGCCTACGAATAATGGTTAAGTGGGATGTATAAAGCAAGTCCCTCAAATAGAAAAATCATCAAAGTCCCTTATGGTTGCCTTTACGAATCGAGTCCCTTTCGAAAAATGATGATGGTCCCTTATATGTGCTTATTACATCCCACAATGGCCTTCAAAGTCAAATTGTCCCTCCCATGTCCCGTAACATCCAAAGTAAGGACTACCTACTCCATTATAGTAGGGATAGTCTTACTAAAGGAAAGAATGAAGAATAAGAAAGACCTTTAAACATTAGGGTAGGTTACTCCTAGGTGCTTGCTCACTTCAAAACTGTTTCGCACTTAAACAAATTTTCAACAAGTTTTCAAACAAGTTCTTAACACATCCTTACATGGATTATTTATTAACTATTCTGAAAATTTTCTATTCACACACTACAATTTCAAAACAATTCAAAAGTGAGCTTAAGTACCTAAGAGCCCATGGATAACCATGGATGAAAAGGGTGCTAACACCTTCCCTTTTCATAATCTACCCCCCGGACCCAAAATATTCTCTAAGGTCTTTCCTGTTCTTTTATAACCTTTCCTTATGGATAAAATAAAAGTCGGTGGCGACTCTTGCTATCCGCAACATTGTTTAAAGTCAGTTCTCCCACCGTGTTACAGAACTGGCGACTCTGCTGGGGAATCTATTTAAGAGGGGTACCCTTAGGAATTAAGATCACTTTAAATTGTTTGCCTTGTTTGCTTTATTATTATATTGTTGGGGTGCTCTTATGTGTGAAAGGTCCTAACCCGGATCTAGTGTACCTTAGGTAAATGGCAATAGACCAAGGAAACTGTACGACGTATATCGATACGGTTGATCTGGTGGCCATAGTTAGTGCGACTTCTTGGTTGGTGCTTATATTCCTTAAGTCAAGTTGGGGATAATATTGAGGCTGCCATATGTTGTCAATGCACTAACTGACTTTTAGAACCCTAGTTAACTCATCTTGGCCTTTAGAAAGTAGTGAGGTAACCGGCTTTGGTGCAGACTGAAGTTGGTTGACACTCGATACTACGCTCATTGAGATCCTAAACTTGGAGGGTTTTGGTTGGCAAGTAAGTTGCCTTCTGAACAACCACCCTTGTGAAGGATCAATGATATTGAGATCCCTTAGAACCTGGTTACTTTTGTAGGACAGGATGAACCATCTAACTTCAGGGGAGGGTACTTGCCTTTGAACCTCATGCAAGCCATTAAACCTAGGGCAATTGTGTGACTTGTTTGTGTGTGCCACATGTTTGTGATTGAACATAACATCATGACATCATCATGCATCATGAGCATATCATTTTCCCTAACCATTTCAAGGACCAAGGGATTTATTTTTGTTCTTTGTTGCAGGTCATGGCTTCTGCTCGTAGAAACACCATCAGGATCAACTTTGTAGGGATACCTCCCAAGCTCAAAGAGTTGGTTTCCCAAGTGTCTGATCATTCCCAGTTCGTCCAGAGACATGGTCACCTATTGGATCTAGTCACTTCAGGGTTCAGTGAAGACATGATGAGTGTGCTGTTTCAGTTCTTTGACCCTAAGCACCATTGCTTTACATTTCCTGATTATCAGCTGGTTCCAACCATGGAGGAGTTCTCTAAACTTCTGGGTATACCTGTTCTTGATCAGAAGCCATTCACAGGCTTAGAGAAGGAGCTTAAACCAGAAGTTATTGTTGCAGCTCTACATCTGAAGAAGTCTGACATTGTTCTAGAGACGAGAAGTGGAGTTAAAGGTATTCTTGCCAAGGTATTAGTGGATAAAGCTCAAATGTTCTTGAAGGCTATGAGCTATGATGCTTTTGAGGAGATCTTAGCCTTATTGATTTATGGCTTAGTGTTGTTCCCCAATCCTGATCAGTTCATAGACGTTCATGCCATCAACATATTCCTGAGTCACAATCCAGTGCCTACCTTACTTGGAGACATCCTACATTCTCTTCACACCCGTACTACAAGGGCAAGAGGAACTTTGATGTGCTGCATACCTTTACTTTCTAGGTGGTTTATTTCTCACCTTCCTCGCTCAGTAATGAAGAATGAGCAAGGGTTCAGATGGTCCAAGAGGATCATGTCACTTTCTCACTCAGACATCCATTGGTGCTCCAGATCTATGGAGAATGTCACCATCATTGACCGTTGTGGGGAGTTTCCTAATGTACCACTTCTAGGCATAAGAGGAGGCATCACCTACAACCCATCTCTAGCTTTACGACAGTTTGGTTACGCCCGGAGCGATGGTCCACATGACATGTTGATTCAGGGCATTGTGTTTGACTACGACAACGATCTTCAGGGTTGCCGTCAGAGATTCATACGAGCTTGGGGAAAGGTAAACAGGATTGACAGCAAGACACTGGAGCCTAAGTACACTATTCCTATGGAGGCTTATCTCAGATGGGTACGATCTCGTGCTCAGACACTCATGATGTCATATCCTGCCGTCCTACCAGTTACCATGGAACCTGTTGCTGAAGGAGACACAGCTTATACCATCCTTCACCCAGACATGCCTACTGATATGGAAGACTTGCAGAGATCATGGATCCAACTGAAAGAGCAAAGGGATACTTTCCAGGCTCATTACAAAGCAAGCCAAGCAAGGATCCTAGAGCTAACAAAGCTACTTCATGAGGAACGAAACCTCAACTCATACCTCAACACCAAGAGGAAACGTCCATGGGAGACTTAAAACCCCATCTTTTGTACTTATTTCGTTTTCATTTTTTGTAAGCCTAAAAGGCAAAACAAGTTATTACTAATAAAAAGTTACTTTCTTGTTTGTTTAAGCAAATTTAAATCCTGCGGTCCTTGAAAACATTGCATATGCATTCCCATATCATTGCATCACAGGTTTATAATTGTGCACAGGTTTCTCATCTTCTCGCTGTTTATTTCAGCAATGGCTCTTGAACAATCAGTTAAGGATCTCCAGGCACAGAATGCACAGTTCCAAGAGCTGATCCTGAACCTATCCAAGGGGCAGGATGAATTGAAGACACTGCTGGCCAAGAAGACCAAGAAGGCTAGAAGGTCTGTTGGGTTGCTCAACATGGGAAGAAGGTTCAAAGGTCCTGTCAAGACCAAGGAAGAGGTTGAAGACTATGAATCTGAGGAATCTGAGAAAGAGAGAGGCAGTCTCCACAACACTATGGGGGACTCTGATTCTGAGGCTAACTACTACCATGAGCCTAACGAAGACAAATTCAAGATGCTGGTGGATAGAATGGATGCTATGGAATTACAGAAATCATCTGGGCTGGATTTTGAGGATTTGAGCTTGATATCTGGGGTGGTCATACCCATTGGGTTCAAAGTTCCTACATTTGTTGTCTATGATGGGGTCTCTTGTCCCAAATTGCATCTGAGGTCTTATGTCAGAAGAATGCAACCCCACACCGCTGATAAAAAGTTGTGGATCCATTTCTTTCAAGAGAGTTTATCTGGAGCTCAGCTAGAGTGGTATTATCAGTTGGAGAGTGTCAACATCAGAGATTGGAATGACCTTGCTGAAGCTTTCTACAAGCAGTATCAATACAATGCTGACTTAGCCCCCACTCGCATGCAGCTTCAAAGCATGTCTATGGGTGCCAAAGAAAGCTTTAAGGAGTATGCTCAGAAGTGGAGAGACTTAGCCGGAAGAGTTCAACCCCCTTTGACTGATAGGGAGTTGGTTGATATGTTCATGTGTACGCTGAATGGTCCGTTTTACAGTCATCTCATTGGAAGCTCATCATCTGGCTTCACTGAGTTGATCATGACAGGAGAGCGAGTAGAGAATGGTATCAAGAGTGGTAAGATCCAAGTGGGCACTTCTTCATCAGGTGCTGCAAAGAAGCCTCCCACTGGGAAGAAAGAATCTAATGCTGTGTATGGTCAGCCTGATCGTAACAGAAGGCATCAGTCTGTTAGTGCAGTTCATATTTCAAATCCAACTCCTGCAACAACAGAGCATCCTCAAGGCAACCAACAGAGGGCTAGAAGACAGTTCACGAAGATCAACATGTCAATGGCTCAGGCATTGCAACACTTGTTGAAGGCTGAACTTATTACCCTGAGGGAGGCTCCTCAGAATCCCAATGTTACCTCTCCCAAGTACAATCCCAATGCACGATGTGCATATCATTCAAACTGTCCAGGACATGATACTAATAACTGCTGGGTCTTGAAGAACAAAATTCAGGATATGATTGATGCTGGAGAAATTGAGTTTGATCCACCAGGTACTCCAAATGTGATTACAGCTCCAATGCCAAATCACGAGAAGACTGTCAACGCCATTGATGAAGATATTGATGAAGATCTGCATGTCTATTCAGTTATGGAGTTGAGCACACCATTGTCTGTTATCAAAAAGAGGCTAGTACAAGCTGGGATCTTTCCAGGTTGTCATGAAGATTGTCTATATTGTACCTATAAGCCGGATAGTTGCTTCATTTTGAGAGATGGGATTCAACGTCTCATGGATAAATATACTATAGTGTTTGAAAGAAGACCAGCATCTGTAGAAAGTATGGTGGATCATCTGACTCAGGGTAAGAAGATTGAAGAGGTTGACATGGTTGACAAAGTACCACTAAGAATCACTTCAAAGGGTCCCATTAAAATCACTCATCAGGGCCCAATCAAGATTACTGCTGAAGGTCCTGTGAAAGTTGTTGCTGAAGCCAGAGTAGCTCCTCTGATCATTACCACTCCTGGTCCTATTTCTTATACATCTGACAAAGCTGTGCCTTGGCACTATGGGTCTGATGTTTACATCCATGGTGTCAAGCAGGAGCCTTTACCTGATATGCCTGTTGACATTGATAATATTGCTGGATCTAGCAAGATCACTCGTAGTGGAAGAGTCTCTCCTCCAGTTGCTTCTAAGAGTGCAGTTACTCCTGCTGTTACTTCCACCACTGATGCTCGGGGCAAGGGTCCTGTTATTGAGCCTGTATCTACTGATGTGCCAGCTGCTGATGACCTCTCTAAGCAGATGGAAGAAGTATTGAAAATCATTCGCAAGAGTGATTATGATATTGTTGATCAGCTGGGGCATACTCCCTCAAAGATTTCTATGCTCTCCCTGTTATTATGTTCTGAGGCTCATGCCAAGTCATTGATCAAGTTTCTAAAGATGGTTCATGTACCCAGTGCAATTTCTGTGGACCAGTTTGAGAATTGTGTTGCGCACCTGACCTATGACAACGGGTTAGGATTTTCTGATGCTGACTTGACCCCTGCCAAGAGGGATCATAACAGGGCCTTGCATATTTCAATTGAATGCAGGGGCACTACCCTGTCTCATGTGCTGATAGACAATGGTTCCTCTCTGAATGTGTTGCCTAAGGAAGTCCTGAACAAGCTGAGTCCTGAAGATACGGTATTGAAGCCCAGTAATATTGTGGTAAAGGCTTTTGATGGTTCTAGAAGAGTAGTGCATGGGGAAATTGATCTTCCAATCAAGGTTGGCTCTCAGGTGTTTACTGCTACATTCTATGTGATGGATATTCGTCCTTCGTACTCATGTCTGCTTGGTCGTCCCTGGATTCATGGGGCAGGTGCGGTGACCTCCACATTACATCAAAAGTTGAGATATCCGGTGAATGGAAAAGTTGTTACTGTCTTTGGAGAGGAAGAATACTTTGTCAGCCATGTAAACACTTTCAAGTATCTGGAAGTAGAAGGTGAATACATTGAAACTCCATGTCAGTCATTTGAAGTTGTTCCCTGGGCTGTTAAGGATTGTGTGACTCCTCCTGCTGTGAAGAAGGTTCCTGTGGTCATCAGAAACCCTCCAACAATGGCAATGGCCTCCCTCAATAATGCAAAAGCTGTGGTGGAAGAAGGTGGTTGTACTATTTGGGGTCAGCTTCCTGATATTCCATACAAGTCTGACAAGTTTGGTTTGGGTTTCACTGCAGAGTCCCAGAAGGCTGTTCGTCGTGCTCGTGCTGTTTGTATCACCAATCAAGGGGTTATCAATGCTGTGGGAGATCAAGATGAAGACTACAACTTGGAGGCATGGATTTTTCCTACTGTGGGTGCTGGACTCAATAATTGGACAGCTGAAGATGTTATCCCTATCTCCTTTAGTCAGGAGTAAATACTATTACTGTGTTATGTTTTTAAATCTTTCAAGCCATGTGCCTTACCCGGGGCACAATGGTGTGCTTGTTACGGGTTGTCATTTCATTTGCATACTTCATTCCATAAAATCAATGGACGTTTCGTTTTCGTAAATATTGTGTTCCTTGTCTTTCTTTTTCTTTTATTTTTGCTTTATCATCTATGTGTTCTTACACACACCCACGTCACTAAAATGCCGATCCTCATCCACTCTGGATCCAGTTGATAACAGTTCTACTATTGCCAATTACAATTTCGAGAATCCGATCTATCAAACTGAAGACGGAGACGAGGACGATTGTGAAATACCTGTAGAGCTTGCTAGGTTGTTACAACAAGAAGAGAAAGCTATACAGCCACATGAAGAGCCAGTCGAAGTTGTGAATCTGGGAACTGAAGAAAACAGAAAAGAGGTCAAGATAGGGGCAACATATCAGCGTGCTATGGTGGCTTTGT
Source organism: Lathyrus sativus (assembly GCA_963859935.3). Classification (NCBI taxonomy): domain Eukaryota; kingdom Viridiplantae; phylum Streptophyta; class Magnoliopsida; order Fabales; family Fabaceae; genus Lathyrus; species Lathyrus sativus. The sequence goes on along the minus strand of OZ012739.1, from coordinate 490,177,241 downwards.
TTCATGATATGATTCATCATGAGATAGAGGTATATGTGGATGATATGATAGCCAGATCTCAGAATGAAGAGCAACATCTTGATCATCTGCACAAGTTGTTTGAGAGGTTGAAGAAATACAAGTTGAGATTGAACCCAAACAAGTGTGCTCTTGGAGTTAGATCTGGAAAACTCTTGGGTTTCATTGTCAGGGGAAAAGGTATTGAAGTGGATCCTGCAAAAGTGAAAGCTATACGAGAGATGCCAGCTCCCCGTACTGAGAAGGAGGTTAGAGGTTTCTTGGGACGATTGAACTACATTGCAAGATTTATTTCCCAATTAACTACCATCTGTGAGCCAATCTTCAAGTTGTTGAAGAAAGATCAGGTGATGGAATGGAATGATGAGTGCCAGACTGCCTTTGATGAAATCAAGAGATATTCGCTAGAACCTCCAATTTTAATGCCACCAGTTGATGGAAGACCCTTGATTATGTATTTAACAGTATTAGACAACTCAATGGGGTGTGTATTGGGGCAACATGACGAGTCTGGTCGAAAAGAGCAGGCAATATACTACCTTAGCAAAAAGTTTACCGACTGTGAAACAAGATACTCACTGCTCGAGAAAACTTGCTACGCTTTGGCATGGGCTGCTCGCCGACTAAGACAATATATGTTGACCCATACTACCTTGTTGATTTCGAAGATGGATCCAATCAAGTACATATTTGAGAAACCTGCTCTTTCCGGAAGAATTGCAAGATGGCAAATGATCTTGACGGAATATGATATACAGTATACCACTCAGAAGGCCATTAAGGGGAGTGTTGTTGCTGATCATTTGGCTCATCAAGCAGTAGATGATTACCAGTCAATGAATTTTGAGTTCCCTGATGAAGACATTATGTCTGTTACCAAAGAACCTGGACAATATGACGGACCTGAACAAGGATCCCGATGGACTATGGTTTTTGATGGTGCCTCCAATGCACATGGTAATGGTGTTGGTGTTGTGATTAGTTCCCCTGAAGGTTGTCATACCCCGATTACTGCCAGACTTTGTTTCTATTGTACCAATAACATGGCAGACTACAATGGATGGTGAAGACTTCCCACAACCTGTAAACGCAGACATAGTTAAAAAATACTACGCATAAAAAGAGACCCGCTAGGTTGACAGGCCTAGGCAAAAATAAGGGCATCCCGGCAAACCAAAAGGGTTTGGGCAAAAATTAGGGATATATATATAAAAAGATGTACACCCGGCAAGTCGAAAACCTGAAAAGGCGGCTTGGGCAAAAAAGGGTATCCCGGTGGATTGAAAACCTGAAAGGGCAATCCAGGCAAAAGTTAGGGATTAAAGCGTATGACTATGTCTCATTTGGATCACTCATGAAACTGCAACCAGTTGTACTACTTACTCAAGCTCAAACAGATAAAGCTCAATCCAATCGTTTCCGTCTCAACAGCAAGAAGATGAGATACTTGAGTGGCAATAGTAGAATTGAAACTTAATAGGATTATTTCCCACATAGCTGATTCTTTTTGTAAAGCTTCATGACAAAATTCTCTTACTAGGGTTTATGTCTCCTTGTACAAACCTACCCGTGTATGGGTCACTTTTGATATAAATAAATTCCATCTTTTGAATCCAGATTCACTTTTACCCTATTTACATAAGCGAAACGTCCATTGGTTGTGTTTGAATGTATGTATGCCTTTGAATATGATTGATGTTTACCAGAAACGCATGTATGCTTTTAATATGATTGATGTTTACCAGAAATGCATGAAAATGCAGTAATAGTATTTACTAAGGACGAACGAGGGAAGGATTTCAACGAAGCTTCGCCGGTTCATCTTTACAAGACAGTTACAAACCATCAGTAGGACTAATCCATTTTCACAAAGTCTAATCTCCCCTGGAATTTATATCCATCTCTTTTATCCCCATACGGATATACGGGAAATTACTTTCCAATAAGGTCACGATGAACGAAGACGGGATGTTATACTTATCCTACTATCAAACGAAAACGAAGGTTATCTATACCCTACTATCCCCAACAACGGGAGGTTATCTATACTTTGTTATCCCCAACAACGGGAGGTTATCTATACCTTGTTATCCCCAGCAGACGGAGGGTTATGTATTCTTCAACAACGAATCGGGATTTATTTTCCTTGGCCAGCAGTTGTTATACAAGGATATCCAGACACTTCCAGCAGTGTCATAGCATACATACATCATTTACATCATACCATAACATATATGTCTATAGTACATTACCTAAGTGCATCATGTCATACATGCATACATAAAGCATAAACTAATGTTGTTATACAGAATGCTACCTTGTTTTCAGGTTAATTATCCAACAAACAAGCTTATGATCTTTGGGACTGCTTTATTGTAACCTCAGGGTTACTTTATCCTCCTGATGAGCTTCTTATTACTTTGGGACTGCTTTATTGTAACCTCAGGGTTATTTTATCCTCCTGATAGCCTCTCATGACTTCAAGACTGCTTTGGAGTTACTGATTGCTCTATCCTCCTGAAATCATCCTATTACTTCAAGACTGCTTTAGAGCTATTCATTGCTCTATCCTCATGAGGTCATATTACTACTTCAAGACTGCTTTAGAGCTATTCATTGCTCTATCCTCCTGAAGCCATCTAATTATTTCAAGACTGCTTTAGAGTTATCCATTGCTCTATCCTCCTGAAATTACATTATTATTTCAAGACTGCTTTAAAGCTATCCATTGCTCTATCCTCCTGAAATCATTACTTCAAGACTGCTTTAGAGCTATTGATTGCTCTATCCTCCTGAAGACATATCACATTATTACTTCAAGACTGCTTTAGAGCTATTGATTGCTCTATCCTCCTGAGGTCAGATTTATCACTTCAAGACTGCTTTAGGGTTATCATTATTGATTGCTCTATCCTCATGAAGACATGCTGTTACATCAGTATTATTCCAGACTCCTGACAGCTTTCACCATACACCCATATTTTGAACTGCTCCCTCCCTAGTGGCATCTTTAAGCCCACTCAATCATATTCAACTAGCCATCTGTACCACTCTAGTGCACTGGTGAGTGCAAATTTTTGGGCTTTTGTGTTCAATCCCCTTCAACCTTCCAGGTTACGACAGGCAAATATACCAATCTAACCCCTCAGGTTTCAGAAAATTGAACAGGGGCAGTTGTTGCACCCCAAAATTTGCCCTCACAATACAAGACTTTGTGTTCTAAGAAGGTTCACAAGCTTCACAATACCTCCCATGAGTATCACAAGATATCTTATGAAGATTCACAAGGTTCACAAAGTTCACAATTGGTCAGAAGAGTTGACAATTCCCTCAGACAATGCACCTCCTAAGCAGTGCATCCAAAACTAGGGTTTTGACTTTAATCAGGCTAAATGGACTTCCAAGACTTCAAGTGAGCTTCATAACATCTTATATGTGTATAAGAACCCCCATGTCAAGTTTCAAGACTTTTCTCAAAAAGTTTGCTCAGTCAGATGATCAGATAAGTCAAAAGCAGTCAATGCAGTTAAAAGGTCAAACTGAGGTCAACTGTGGTCAAACCAAAGTCAAACTTCATGATTTTTCTTTTTTTGCCAACATCAAAGAGAGGTTGGGTGAGAAATATTATCATAATAACTGTAATACCCCAAATTTTGCCCTAAGATTTGTCGTCGCATTTCATTGCATTTAATCAATTACTAACAAATTTGTGTAGTCGTTTGACTTTTTGCAGGTAAATATCATATGGCATGCATTTTTTTTCTAAAAAGTAAAAATGGCATAATTGGCAGGAGGACATGTGTAAGGAGTTATGAGTGTGAGAGGTTGAGAGTTCGAATCTCACCTTTGTCACTTTTTTTTGTTTTTTATTATTTTTACTCTAAATTTTTCTATCTTTCATTAAAAAAATAACAAAAATAGTTTTTTATTATTATTTAATTATTATTTTCGTATTTTAATTAAATCATTTTTTAAAATATTATTTTTTTCACTTTTTTCTAAATTATTCATAAAAATATCCAAAAAAATCATAAAATAAAAAATATTGAAAAAATTTTTGTTCTTTTTATAATATTTTTTATTTTAGGAATCAATAGGATTATTAGTTTTTATTTTAAGTTTATTTTAATTATTTTAAATTATTTAAATTTTATTTTTTCTTAACTAATTATTTAGTTTGGGCTTTAAAATGGGCTTTAGGGACATTATTGACAATTTGGTGTTAACCCTAATTTGTTCCCTATATATACATGTGTTGCCTTGTTGGAAAAGGGAGGGAGAATGAAAAAAAACCTAAGAGGAGTGAGTGCCGTTTGCCGTTATTTAGTTTTCTTCTTCATCCATTACTATTGTTTCTTTTTCTTCATCGTTTACCGTTATTTCTTTTCCTTCATCTATTACTGTTGTTTCTTTTTCTTCATCTTTTACCGTTATTTCTTTTTCTTCATCTATTACCGTTATTTCTTTTTCTTTATCTATTACTGTTACGTTTATATATATATAATTTTTAAATTGTTAGAGTTTATATATATAAGATTTTTGATCGAATTATGTCGATACGATGTTTGCACATTTGTGTGCATGACGCGTGACATTTGTGGTAGTTCGATCTGGTTGCGATGATCGCATTTTTGTGTGAGCAATAATACTATTTTTTGCTTAATTTCTTTTTCTTTGCGATAAATTTTGTTTCGTCCGATTTAGATCTGGTTGCGATGAGCGCATTTCTGCGTTAGCAACATTGTTGGGTTATTTGGCACATTTAAAATTCATTATTGCTTTATTATTATTATTATTATTATTATTATTATTATTATTATTATCATTATTTATTATTATTATCATTATTATCATTATTATTACCATTATTATTATTATTGTTATCATTAATTTATTAAAATTTGTTATAATATAAAAATCTGTTTTTTAAAATAAATAACATTAACATCTTTTCCAAATTAATATGAAAACCTATTATTTTTAAGAAAAACTTTTTTTTAGATAAATTTAAAATAATAACTAAAATCTTTTTTTTAAAATAATAACTAGAACCGTTATTTATTTTATTTTATTATTGTTCAATTCAAATTTCATTATCATATTGTATCTGCTCCTCTCATGTAACCTCGCGAACTTAACAATCGCTCTTTAAATTCTGCCTTTAAATTTCTGCTTGCATGGTTTAAATTATGACATTATCTCTCTGTTTGCATGATTCAATTATCTCACGCGTTTACTATTATTTCTGTCACATTGCACACATCCGAAGGTTAGGTCTAACTGTTTGGCCGCCGCGCCAATAGTCCGTAAAACTTCACACATTCAATTTCAAATCCTCAAAACTACAAACTACAAACCCTAATTTTCACAAATGCCTCGCCGCAGGCAAAATTACAATTTTACCCTTAGCATTAGGTCAAAGAGCCGCCGCGCTCATTTTAGGGTTTCCCGCCGTGGAATCCCTAATTTAACCCTAATTACAACTTAACATTTCAACGTAGAGATTTGGAGTTTCTACACTCCACGTAAGCGTGTCCTTAAGATGCGTTTATTCCCCTTGAGACCTTGACCACAGTCAAGAAGTTTCTAACCTCCCTATTGTGGGGAACTACGATTACTCTGATTCCACTCCCGTAAGGATACGTAGGCACAAGATGCGATGTCTTGCCGAGTAAACTTAGAATTAACCCCCTTTATTATTTATTATTGCTTATTTATATTTTATTTATCTTTGCTATTTAATTATTTTGCTTATTATTTTGTAATTGTTTCTTGGATGTAAAGTTGTTTAATTATTTAATTATTATTATGGTTAGTAATTAGGGAGTGTAACAACATGTATGTAATATTATAATAAATTTAGATCACTTTTAAATAAAGATAATTAAAATAAACACGTCACACACGTAAGTCGATTTTAATCGCCGTCTCACTTCCTAAGGATATCCCTCAAGTTGCCTACGAATAATGGTTAAGTGGGATGTATAAAGCAAGTCCCTCAAATAGAAAAATCATCAAAGTCCCTTATGGTTGCCTTTACGAATCGAGTCCCTTTCGAAAAATGATGATGGTCCCTTATATGTGCTTATTACATCCCACAATGGCCTTCAAAGTCAAATTGTCCCTCCCATGTCCCGTAACATCCAAAGTAAGGACTACCTACTCCATTATAGTAGGGATAGTCTTACTAAAGGAAAGAATGAAGAATAAGAAAGACCTTTAAACATTAGGGTAGGTTACTCCTAGGTGCTTGCTCACTTCAAAACTGTTTCGCACTTAAACAAATTTTCAACAAGTTTTCAAACAAGTTCTTAACACATCCTTACATGGATTATTTATTAACTATTCTGAAAATTTTCTATTCACACACTACAATTTCAAAACAATTCAAAAGTGAGCTTAAGTACCTAAGAGCCCATGGATAACCATGGATGAAAAGGGTGCTAACACCTTCCCTTTTCATAATCTACCCCCCGGACCCAAAATATTCTCTAAGGTCTTTCCTGTTCTTTTATAACCTTTCCTTATGGATAAAATAAAAGTCGGTGGCGACTCTTGCTATCCGCAACATTGTTTAAAGTCAGTTCTCCCACCGTGTTACACCAGGCGTGGGACATTTGTAAAAACAATTAGTGAACACGAATGGATTTAATCAAAACATGCATATTTATTTCATTATCATCAATTGAATGAAGACAACAAGTTTTACAAACAAGACTGCATTTTAAACAGGAAAGAAACTACAAACGTAAAGAAATGACAAGATAAAACAAAGAAAAATGTCAGCTTCCGAGAACCGGGCTTTCACATCTGTCCTGCTGCTGAACCAGCTATCTTCACAATCAGTTATTAGAGGCAACTCGCTGTTGTCCTGATCTGCTTTCAGCGACCCAACCAAATTATAGAGCCCCCTGCTCCTCACTCAGATGATGTTGGGCCCTTCCTGCCCGAAGTTGATTGCTGCACTATCAAGTAGGTCCTGCACTTTGTGCTTAAAGGCCAGACAATCTTCAATGTTGTGCCCCGGTGCTCCTGAATGGAAATCACAGCGCTCCTTAATATCATAACCTGCTGGAGGCGTGCCTGTTAGCGGGGCTAACTTCCACTTCTCAACCAACTGCAATCGTAGCAACACCTGAAGAAGTTCGGCATATGGCATCGGAGGCACACTAAATACCCTCAACGGCCTCTGATTTTGAGCTCCTCGCTGATTGGGATGCTGCTGCCTTTGCCACTGTTGAGATCGTTGCTGTCGTCGCTGGTATCGGGTTGACTCTTGAACAACCTTCGTAGCAAATACAACGTCGGTTTCTTGACTTCCACCGTATTGATTAAAGCACTCCTTATGCTTAGCCATTTTCTTTCTCAGATCTGCCCCAGGAATAGGCAACAGTTGTGGGCATGGAGATTCTGACACCATGGAGTCCAGGATACGTTTCTGTCCTACTGCAGCTTTAGAAACATCCATCATCTTAGCATCAACTGAGACAGGATCAATACGTACGGTTACACCGCTCGGCGAAAATTCAATATCTTTCGAGTCAATCAGGTCTTGAACATTGTGCTTAAAAGCATGACAACCCTCGATGTCGTGTCCGAGTGCCCCAGAATGAAATTCACATTGCTTACTGGCATCGTACCCATAAGGAAGCGCTCCTGTGGGTGGGTCCAACATTCTCTTTTCAACCTTTTTGAACCTCAATAAAGTCTGAAAGAGCTCAGCATACGTTGTAGGTGGCGCCTCAAATATCCTCTTTGGCTTCCCCTCCTGAATCCTCTGTTGAGCCGGGTGTATCTTTTGTTGCTGATGACGGTCAACACGTTCGTTAAGCTCAGGTTCCACAGGCACAGGTGGCACGAGCTTCTTCACTGCGGCTTCAAATAGCTGGTCATCCCCTTTCCTAAGCACGTTCTTGACTACTTCCATGATCAAGCTCATTTGGGTCTTCAGCTGACTATTTTCCTCTTTGAGGATCTTCTGCTCCAGACGCATCTCTTGCATGTCTCTCATCATCTGCCCTAGCTGGCTTCGGACTTTACTCAATTCAACCTGATTCTGTTCCATATCTCTGAAAGAATTCCTGCAACAAACTGGACGATGAGGAAATAAGACCCACGGTTCTGATGTACCTGTTAAATCATAATGCAATGCAGAAAGCAAACACATATTCATGGCAAGGCAAAGAGAAACTCAAGCTATAAGCACACTGACGAACATCTCCCACACATGTATAACCAACAAAAGCAGCACGTAAGCACAAACGAGTACGAATACAATGACCCCAGCCAACAATCCTGGTGGTGGTCAGCAACCGATAAGGCGCAATAGCTACAACGGGTTAGCAGAGGAAACAAATGCGACTCCCAACACGGAAACCTCTAGAAACTTCTCCCATATTCCACTGAACTCTCCGTTTGACATTCTTCAGAACACACACTTCCCGTGGAGTCTTCCATGACATTAACTGACGAACCCACACAACTGGGTGACGGAGAATCGTTAATCTGAACAAAACCCTGGGGCGTGATGAAAATCCGGTTAGAGTCTAACAGATCCTGAACCTGGCTTCTGAGCACCTTACAATCATTTGTTGAATGCCCCTGTGCCCCAACATGGTACTCACAGCGGGCGCTGGCATCAAAACCTGGAGGATATGGTGGAATCACTGGATTAGTCTCTTTTGGCACTATCAATCCACTTCTTACCAGATCTGGCAACAACTGACTGTACGACACCGGTAGCTGAGTAAACTGCCTTTCAGGTTTCCTTGGTCTTCGCCGGGCGTGCTGACGCGATCGACGACAGGATGAGCGTTGACTTGAAGTGTCTGAAAACCGATCCTGAGATGCTAGAGATTCTGAGACGACGTCATTTCCTTCTTCCCATTCTTCTTGAGAACTGACAATTGACTCATTCTTATCAACTGGGATATAAGGAGCATCTCGAAGCCTTCCTCTCTTGAGTCCTCTCTCAACAAGCTCCCCCATTCTCATCAGGCCCGCAAAGCTTGTACAACCGAACAATTTGTCATAATAATGGCCTTTCAGAGTACCCAAGAAGATGTCAACCATTTCTCTTTCCGGAAGCGGTGGTTGAACACTAGCAGCCAATTCTTTCCATCTTTGCACATATCCTCTGAAGGATTCATTCTCCGCCCGAGATAATTCTTGCAGATGTACGAGACTAGGAGCCATATCCAGGTTGTAATCGTACTGCTTCAGGAAAGCTCTGGCTAAATCCGCCCATGATCGAATCTGATTACTCTCTAACTGCACATACCACCTCAAGGATGCCCCAGTCAGACTATACTGAAAGCAATGGATCATCAATTGGTCATTTCGCACAAACGCAGTCATTCTTCGACAGAACATCATCAAATGCAGCTTCGGACAGCTAACTCCCATGTACTTTTCAAATTCCGGCACTTTGAACTTGTAAGGCAACACCAGGCCAGGAACCAAGCACATGTCTGCAGCATTCAGGTTAACAACATCTTTCACTTCTAAAGCTTTAACTCTTTCTTCCAATGCTCGAAACCTTCTGTCACCTTCAAGAGCTCTTGAGTTTACAGTCCTGGCTACTGGGATATATCTGCGTGGATTCCTCTCCGGGAAAACAACACCTTGATTGTCAACAGGAGTAGGACGTTCATTTCGGGCAACAAACTGCTCATGTCGATCTCAGTTCTCAACAGTAGGCTGTACAACTTGGTCTGCAGTCAGGTTGTTTGCTTGCGGGAAGTCTTCCATAGAATCATACTGAGGGTTGGACGCCATAGTAAACCCTGTCAAGGTGTTAGGAGACTGGAAATTGCCTTCAGACATAGCTAACAATTACCTGTAACTGACTACCCTGCTTAATTCTGATCAAATCTACTTCAACCTCTTGGCCGTCTTCAACACTCCACTCTTGCCTCGAACCATCCCCCGAGAATCACCCTCTGGTGAAAACAAAGGCTGGATAAGTGCTCTGGCCAGCTAGAGAAATGCTATGCAATATAATTTATGCAGACAGAATACAAAAAAATGCTAACGTGCATGTGTGCATTGGGGATATTTCCCCTCCAATTCCAGTGTCGAGGTAGCAAGACAAGATAAACCATAAAGATAATATTTAGAAAAACCCTCATATATTTATTGGACTGACAGTCTTGTCAAGACGTTACACAACTATGTTCCATACAACTGAGGTGATAAAGGAGGATCCCAACCAACATGCCTGGTGGTGATCTCAACATACAGAATACAAGAGAGAAATCAAGTGCGGGTACGATCGCAGAAATCCTCGAGCAACTTCTTCGTCTCTGCGTGATCCGGTCGATAAATCAAGCCTTCTATCAACTGATCCCTCTTTCTGACCGTTCCCTGGATATCTGTGACAAAGTCTTCCCAAGCCTTATCCTGGGCGCCATCCTCAGGTTTGGGCCTCTTGATGTCTGCTCTGCGCTGACAATCTTCCAGATTCTTCATGGCATCAATCAGTTGGCGTTCGGCCTCGTATCGACGACATGCTTCTTCTTCAAGCTCTTCAGACTTCACTCTAACCTGTTCTCCCAACTGAGCAACCTGTGTCTTTAGCTCTCCTTCCCGTTCTTTGCGTTTGGCCATAGTGAGATCCCAGTGCTCTCTGAACTTAGCTAACTTCGTGTGAGCCCTCTCCAGCTCTTGTTTCTTAGTAGCCAATACACTGCTAACTGAGTCTACATCTAACTCCAGACGCTTCTTGGTTTCATTCAACTCCAATAAATTAGTCTTCAGATGTTTCAAAGTTTCGGCCTGTTGCTTGGAAAAATATCCTGTTTCAATCTTTTCATGACGAAGCTGGGCATTCTCTTTCTCTAAAGCCTCTTTAGCCTTTGCTAGCTCTTCTTTCTCCGCCATCAGCTGCTTGTATACCTGTATGTCTATAGTGGTGGGCTCCTCCACCGGAGAAGGATACAATGGCTGAACTGCAGGATAAGGCATAAGGAATTTCGTAGCTCGTTCACGAATCCATTCCACATACGGACCAAGAACTCGAGTACCTCCTTTGCTACCTGAAGGCTTCCCTCTCTTATGCAGGTTCTTCCATGCTTTCTCAAGCTTGATCAACATCTCTTCCTCTATTGCCCCAGTGAGATACAGAGATTCCTGTATCTCTTCGGGCTTCGGCGCTTCCTGAGGTGCATACCCAAACTGCCTGATTAATAAGGAAGGGTTGTAATTGACACACCCTTTCCTTCCTATCAAAGGAACATTAGGGAATCCTTCGCCTCTGTATATGACCTCAACTCCGAAAAACTCCTCATTAACCCACACCACATTCTCAGAAGTTAACCCCATCAAGCGCTCAGGCCATCCTAAAGAATCAATAGAAGTGACAAAAGGCCATGACTTCGGCATATGACTAGTAAACCACCTGCACAGTAGAGGTACACAGCAAGATACATTCCTTCCTCGTCGCTTTCATTTTGGTAGTGAGTGGAATGGTGGATATCTCCCAGCAAGGTGGGAACTGGGTTCTTTGCAGCCAGAATATAGAAAGCATCTGCATCAACAAAATCAGGAATGTTTGGGAACAATACAATGCCATAAACGCACACAACAAGGATGGCGTCAAAAACAACCCAGCCACCCTTCTTGGCATACTCCCGAGCCTTCTCCACCAAAACATCCAACGGAAATCCCCACACATCTCCTCTTCTGATCATCTTCCCTGTCAGCTCAAACTCTCCTAAGTACAGAATAGCAGAAAGCTCAGCCGGATCAGGCTTAGCGTCCGTGTGATAGAAAGGCATCTGCTCGCGAATCGGTATATCCAAGAGTGCAGAATACTCCTCCAGGGTTGGAGCCAAAACAAAATCAGGAAATACGAAACACCTGAGCTCCGCATCATAAAACTGCAACAGGGTGTAAATGCCGCTGATCTCATAAGCCGAGGGCTGGTAAACATAAGTCAGGATCCTTCCATATGTCTTTCTGAAATCTCCCATCACCTTCTTCCTAGCAATAGTAATTAATTCTGACAACAGACTGATATCTGGAGACGGGAATCTGTAGGGTAACACTCTCTTCATGGCTTCCATGTCTTGCTAGGAAACAAACACCGGAACTGGGAGGGAAAATATGTACCTGCAATACACACACGTTAGTTGGATGCAAATGGTAATGCAATAATGCAATATGATAAATGATGCAATCAGTGAACACAGGGGCCATGCTGTAGCCTGAAGAGGAACATCTCTATGATGTCAAGAACAGAAAACCACCACAGTCACCAGAACTCCATGACACTAACTATCATCTACTCAAAATACCAATCCCCTGGTAAGAAATCCATCTGAACCTCTGTATCTGACGAGAAAACCATCTGATAATAGTATCAACCTCAAACAAGAAACCCATCAGATCCAAACAACACACCCGGAGATGAATCAAGAACACCGTCTGATAAATACTGAGTCATGGTTTCTGAAGGCCAGTTTTCCTGCAATAACCCAATCCCCCTCACAGATATGGACCTAATCCCCGGACAAAGGTACGGTATCCTATGCGGTCATCAGCGTCACAAACTTTCATGAGTGATGATACGATTCCCAGAAGGAGTGGCATCATCAAGTCATGAAGAGGCCTCACTTAGCTGACTTCCAAATGATCGGTCCCCAGAGTCGACAATCCTCACGTCTGGACTCCCCTCAGATCCTCAGGACCGGAAAGGAGCACCTCTGCGAGAACCTCGTCTGAGCGCAGATTTCGTAGGGAACTATGCCTGCTCAGCAGACAGGTTCGTCTACTACTCTCCGCAACTATGTCTAGGTGCATACTCAAGCCCAGGTCCGGCTTCTCACTCATAGTAACCTCCCTCTCCCACAGCAATAATCATAATAATATAGTGCTGAAAGTAAATGAGGAAAGGTAAAGGTGCGGGAAAGTAAAGTGCAGAAAGGTAAAACACATATGCACAACACCCAACAGATAAACACCCGAGCGCTAGGATTGACTCGCGTAGGGGATGGGAAACAGTCCCAGCATAAGGGATGGGAAAAGTCCCTAGATGCATCAGTCCCCAGCAGAGTCGCCAGCTGGTGCTACTGCGAAAATCGGCGCCGACTGACAGAAGAGTCGCCACCGTGCGTTATTTATCCCAAAGGAGGGAAAGGAAACACTCGAAGTAAACCTCGCAAAAACGCGGGAAAGGTATGGTCATCGCAACCAAAACCTGGATTCGGGAGTCGGTTACGCAAGAGGAAGGTATTAGCACCCCTCACGTCCGTCGTACTCGACGGGATCCATGCTTGGTGTTTATAAGGAAAAGGGTGTGTTTATCTATCTACGCTAATGGTCAGTCTGAAAAGAAAAGAAAAGGACAGGACTCGACAGAACATACGGTGTTCTGGGCCTACGTACTCCCTCGTGCAATGGGAAAGTCAGAGTCAACGTAGTTCGACTACCTACGTCTAGACGGGGGAAAGTTGCTCGCCAGGACATCGCATCCTGTGCCTACGTACTTCCACACGGCATGGAAGATCAGAGCAAACGTAGTTCGACTAACTACGGCTAATCTGGGCGTTCTCACACAGCAGTGAGAAATTAAACTGGTTTTAAAGGTTCGGGAACCTACAACTACGGTCTGGTCTCAAATGCACTCGGGCAAGAGAAAAGGGTAACATCAGTCGTCAGCGGGAAAGTCTCGATCGCACCGCCGCGAGAGAACAAAAGGTTAGTTGTTAGTGTGCTCGCTAGGATATCGCATCCTATGCCTACATATCCTCGTCTAGTACGAGGAATCAGAGCAGCTGTAGTTCAGCTAACTACGACACAAGCTACTCAAGTGTTTTTCTATTGCAAGGAAAGAGACACCCTAAAACTATGGCTGAAAAGGGGAATCTACCTAATGTTATCATACCTGGTTGACCCACCTAATGTCTATCATAACCCCTCCGCAGCGGAGAAGTTAGAGCTCCTAAGGGATCATGGCAACAGGACTAAACAACAAACAGGAATCAACTGCGAAGTAAAGAAATATTGGAAATATGCATGAATGCAACAACCAAACAAACAAGGCGCAAAGGCCGCAAACCACAGAGGTAAGGGAGCTCAGCTCTACCAAATACCAGCAAGTAAAGCCACTCAATAACAAACAAGCAGAAGGAGGACCACCTCAACTTCTCATGCACACAAAGCCTACTTCTAAGATGCACCTACCTCATAAATATCTAGATGAACCCCTAAGTCTAATGCATCACAACACCACACAAGTCAAACAACACAAAGAGAAGGCGAACCAACCTGACAAACCCCTATCCAAAACTTAAACCAAAACCCTGAGCAAGACCCCTAAACAAAACCCTAATCAAACCCCTGAGCAAAGCCCTATGCTAAACCCTAATCAAATCTCTAAGCAAAACCCTAAGCAAAAACCCTACACAAGAGAAATCAATCCAGTCTTCAAGCTTCAACACAAACTTACCAAAGAAAGGGAGCTAAGTAGGCAGACTCATAGTGCCTTCCTCAGGAAAGTACCAGGAGGTTACCACTCAGGAATCATATCCTATGCGGCTCAACAACTGTGATCAGTTTACATTCCTCCTCAGGAGAAACTAAACTCACATGAAGGCTCCCACATCATTGGATACATAAGAAATCCTAGATGAACTTAGGGAACTAAGTGAACAGGCCCATAGTGTCTTCCTCGGGAAAGTACTAGGAGGCTTCCACTTAGGAATCATATCCCATGTGGCTCAACAACTGTGATCAGTTTACATTCCTCCTCAGGAGAAACTAAACTCACATGAAGGCTCCAACATCATTGGATACTTAAGAAATCCTAAATGAACTAAGGGAACTAAGTGAACAGGCCCATAGTGCCTTCCTCAGGAAAATACTAGGAGGCTTCCACTTAGGAATCATATCCCATGTGGCTCAACAACTGTGATCGGTTTACATTCCTCATCAGGAGAAACTAAACTCACATGAAGGCTCCAACATCATTGGATACTTGAGAAAGAGGTGAGAAGAAAGAATGAAAGACATCCATAGTGCCTTCCTCAGGAAAGTACCACAAATTTCCCTCAAACTTCAGGATCTCAAACCTCACAAACAGTGAACAAGCTCCTAGACTAGGACCTCAATCCATGCATCCTTGAAATCTCCATCAAGACTTCATCCAGCCTCCATCCTCAAGAAGAAACCACAGGCCCTCAACCCAAAGGAA
Source organism: Lathyrus sativus (assembly GCA_963859935.3). Lineage (NCBI taxonomy): Eukaryota > Viridiplantae > Streptophyta > Magnoliopsida > Fabales > Fabaceae > Lathyrus > Lathyrus sativus. The sequence continues at coordinate 490,162,030 of OZ012739.1, read as the reverse complement.
ACTAACTCTGAAGTTCAACCACAGTTGAACTTCAAAGTCAGAAGCCTTCAAGACTTCCCCTATTCTCAGGCTCAAACAAAAATACCAGAACACCCTATAAAAATCTACCAAAAATCTAGGGGAAACCTACATGGCTCTATGATCCCAAGGTCAAATATCAAAGCCTAAGTCAACTTCTAAGGCTACTAAACAATCCCTAACATATGAATGGTCAAGGGTTAACCAGCAAGTTATGAGGTCTCTATTCTCTAACCCTAAAATAACATCAATCAAACTCTGAAAAATCTATGAAAAATCTATGGGGAGCATGTATTAGTCTAATATAACATACTAAAAAACTAAAGCAAAAATCATTACCAAATGAAAGAACTAAAATCAACAAGGCAGACACGTCACAAATCAATTATTCAATATCAATTAAAATACAAAAATGCAAACAAAAAATGAAAATGCATGATCTAATTAATGTTTTTGCACTATAAAATTCTATATTGAAATATGAGTCTACAGAAAAAAGAATGGAATTATTTGGACACTCCTACTATTTTTTATGAGTTAATTTCTAACATGCATGAAAACAAAGCAAAATAAAGAAAATAAAAAAGAAATAAAACAGGGGGGGTGCAACGCTAGCAACTCTCTAGTTGTCTTCAGCCTTGGGCCTATACACGGGGGGTGCGCCCAGCAATGGGGCTTAAGCCCAAACCAAATCCACCAGCATTCTCTCACGCAGGGGGGGGGGGGGGGGGTAACGAGTAAACGGGGTGTGAGCTTCAGCAAACCAGTTTTGGGCTTTGACCCAATCCGAACCCTAATCCAAGTAACTGACTAACAAAACCAAACCTTCTTCCCCAACGCTGGATACTGTTCATCTGCCCAAAACCCTAGCACGCCGTCTGCAAACTTTTCTCTCTCAATCCAACCTTACCCAAATCTGAACTACCTAATCTAAATCCCCCAAAAACCTCCACTTCAAAACCCTAAACGCAACCTAAATTCAAGTTCAACTAAGATGAATCCCTATACTCAACAATCAAAGAAGAAAAACGTGAACAAGGATCGAAGGATAATACCTGGATTTGGAATACGAACGACTCAGGGAGTTCTTGAGGCTTGTTGAAGAACTTGATGATTTCACTTCGCGCGTGGATCTTGACGAGGATCCTGATGAAGAAATTAAAGAGCTCTTGGTGTAAAGATCTTTGAACGGATGAAGAAGATTCCTGGTGATCTTGAAGGTCTATGACAATCTGGACCGAATCTGGAAAGGTCTATGAAGATTTACGAAGATCTTTGAATCTTGGACAAACTCTGGAGAATCACGCGAAGAACATGACGAGGCGTTTAAAGATCATTCTTGGAGTTTTAGACGATTAGATGATCGTTGAAGGCAGAGGGATGAAGACAGATAGATTTCTGGAAAAATCCAGATGAACGAGCTGGTGAAGATCTACTTGAACTCTGAAAAAAACGATGAAGAACCGGTGATAGTTTCTTGAAGTTTCCGGTGGAGAGGCGTTTTCCGGTGACAGGGTGGATGAGGGTAGAAGATGAAGAACGGACGATTTCTGGGGAGAGTGGAGAATTTGCAGATTCCGGCGTCTTCAACGGTCTTCGGCGATGGTTGCAGCGGGGGACGGTGTCTCCAATGGCGGCTGCATGGCCGGCGGGGAAGACCAGCTAGTGGAGTCAAACTGTTACCTGCATGCAGTGAGGGAGGCTGAGGGAAGACGCGTGTCCGTGAGGGAGTGTGGGAACGCGACACGCGTGCGAGGGGAGAGAGGAGTGGAAACGTGATCTGGAAAGAGAGAGAGATAGTGGGTGAGGTGACTGTGAGAGAGGGAGCCAGAGTTGTGAGGTGGGGTCCCCTCCTTCGCACGCGTGGCTTTGCTTAAATACGACACCTGGCATGCAATTCTCTGGACTGAAAAAAAGATGGACTGAAAACGGTTTTGGGCCTCCAACCTGCTATCCTGGGCCCACGAAAAAAAAGATCAATTGGACCCTGAAAACTCTGAAAAAAAGGATCAACCCAATTAAGACCTAATTAACACTAAACTACAATTAAAACTGCAATTAAATCTTAAATGAAACTTAACCTAATCTAATCCTAATTAAATCTAACAAACCCTAATTAAAAATATTAAACTCCTAATTAAATCTAAAAGAGGAATTAACATCTAATTAAACCTATACTAATCACTAGATTAATGAAAAACCTTTATGCTAATAAACTCTAATGATCTCTAACAATTCCACTAACCTCAAGAAACTCTAATAATATCTAAACAAAAATGGATGACAACTATTAATTTCTATTAAAGCAAAAATACCTATTAAAAAATATCCTATTAAACTATCTATTAAAATCCTATTATCTAATAAAAGAAAAATCTATTATATTCTAATAAAACTAATAAAAAAACTATTAAACTATTAAAAATTCTAAAAGAGATTTAAAGCTATTAAAAAATATTTAAAAAATCTATTTAAATTCTAGAAAAATCTAAAAAGCCTATTAAAGTATATAAAAAATCTATTTAAATCCTAAAAATCTATAAAGCCTATTAAAAATCCTCAAAAGGCTATTAAACCCTAAAAGAATGCAGACAAATGCAAATAACCAATATAAAAAATAACACGAGACCAGATCGAAGCAAACGGTAAACCCCTGGCATCAGAATATCCCAAAATCACCATGCAAGCTGAAAACACCGAGAAGTGCACACTTTCCCGAAAATAAAACCCTGATTATCTAGACTGGATCTGAAATATCCGGTAGATGAAAACCAAAGTTGTAACTCTGATATCCTCTGTCTATGCACAAATGTCATGCATCTGATTTGCGAATACGAATTGAACCATGAACCCGATAGGAGAATCGGTTGGTCAAATTTTAGGGTGCAACACATTCCCCATGAACACTTGTTCAGTTCCAGGCAGTGAAGAAGCATCCGACAAATTTGAAATCTCAGGCGTGACATGATGCGAAGCACCTGAATCTGGATACCACCATTGGTTGTTGAAGCTGGGATCAGAACCTGCTAAGAAAGCTTGAGGTTGAGGTTGCCTTGGTGGTGTAGGCCTTTGAGCAGGAGCATAACCAAAAGTAGAAGGAGGATATGGTGAGCGTGGCATCATCATGAAAGGATTGAAGGGAGTTCTTGGTGAAGGGTAGGACGAAGTGTAACACCCCAAATTTAATTGGAATATGTTAATTAATTATTTAATTGAGAATATTCATGTTTCGGTGAATTTTTGGTGGTTTTGTGAATATTGGAAAATGTGCATTTTTGGGTATTTATTTGATTAATAGCATATAATATTAATTTATTAGTATTATTATTAATTAAATGGAATATAAGTGAAATAAGAGCAATTTGGGCATTTGAGGGAGTTATTAAGGGTAATGAGGGAAAAGCCCAATTTGTGAGGCCCAAGACTAGGTTGGACAAATTTGAGTTCTGAAGGGGAATTTGAATTCATTTTTGTGTTAACCGTGAAAGTATGGTGGCCAGAGCTCTGAAGGAAAGATTGGAGACAGAAGATTTCGAAGTTAATCGTGAAAGCTGCGAATCGACTAAGGTATGCGGAGTATCGTTGTTCATGATTTTCTATGTATGCCTTTAGATGCGTTTATGGTTGGTTTATGATTTAAGGTATTTTGGGTTGGTTGTGGGAAAATAGGGAATTTGATGAAAACGCTTTGAGGTTAGGGGTAATGGTATGTAACATTGAATATTGATATGAGAATGGAAACCTTAGCCTTCGTGGCCAAAACCTTGGATCGTTATATGTTTGACCCTGTAGAAATAGGAATGTTCAAATGTGAGTAACTCTGATGCACTCAGAGCAATTGTAGGAAAAAATGATTTAGGTCGTGCGAATGTTGCCAGATTGGCCTAACAAACCATAGATTTTGTGTTGTTATCGCCGTATGACCGTAGGGATGTTTTAGGGATGTTTTAGGGATGTTTTGGGGGCATTGGGTAAGTGAATCGTATAAGTATTTGGACAAGAATCAGTTCTGGTCGTAACAGGTTTTTGTTGTCATCGCTCTGTTCGCCTAGCGAGCACGCCAATGAAGACTCGCCACAGACTCACCTAGCGAGCAAGCCAGCGAAGACTCAATTACTTTGCCTTCAGTTCCATTGTGTGGATGTGAAGTATTTTGATGTGCTCCGGTTCTCTGGTAGAATTGATCCTATTGATGGGGATCTATGGAGGGTTGATGACCCAGTGTCCATCGCGTTGTGATGATTGGTACCACATGCATTGAGTTGTGTTACATTGCATTTATGAGTCTTTTGTATAAATTATGACGTTGTGTCCTTTGAGACTATTTAAGTAATATGAATGTGTTGGATATAATTATGATGTCGTTTATGCATTAATTATTATACATTGATTATTATGAATTGTTTTACTCACCCTGCCTGTTTGAATGTTACCTCTACGTGGGTAACGTGCAGATGATCCAGTTTAGCCGTGGACGCCAGCGAGGAGTTAGTTTTGAAGTTTTTGAGTGTTTTAGTCTTTTGGTCAGCCTAGAGGGTCTTGCTCTGATATGTAACATGGGGTTGGATTCCTTGATTTGATTTTATAATGTTGACGTTATTTGGATTAATTTCCCTTTTTGAGGAAAACTTTGATTTATGTTTTGAGTTCCGATGTTTATGATGTTTTGATGTAATTTGGGAAAAACCCGTAGTTACGGAGTATGGACCTATTTTGATGACTTTGAGAAATGTACGCCCTTTTAGTGGCTTTTTAATGAGATTTATTTATTCACTCTGATTTTTGTGTTATTTTGCCTTGATATTTTTGGGGTAGAAAAAGGGTGTTACATTAGTGGTATCAGAGCAGGTCGGTCCGTCCGACCAAGTGTTTATGTTGTTAATCCTTTGTCAGTCAATAGTGTGAGAACATTATCGATGAGTTGTTTCCTTCTAACCTTGTTGGTGGTTGTAGATGGCGGGAAGGAGTGATCGTGCTATTGCTGATGCGCTTGAATCAATTGCCCAAGTGATGGCTCAGAATGGTGGACCTCCAGATGAGTTCCTTGCTTTGGGAAAGTTTCAGAGGAGCAATCTGCCGACTTTTGTGGGTACTCATGATCCTGATGGTGCGCAGAAGCTGCTGAAAGTGATTGAGAAGATTTTCTGAGTTATGGCGAGCACTGATGCGCAACAGGTACAGTTTGGCACGCATATGTTGGCAGAGAAGGCTGAGGACTGGTGGGATAACACTCGCCAGAGATTAGAAGATGCGGGCATTGCAATAACTTGGACTGTGTTTAAAGAAGAGTTTCTGAGAAAGTATTTTCCTGAAGATGTTCGGGGGAAGAAAGAGGTGGAGTTCCTTGAGCTGAAACAAGGTAATATGACTGTGGCTGAGTATGCGGCAAAGTTTGAGTCTTTGGTCAAGTTTTGTCCACATTACAACCATGTTGACACGGAAATGTCGAAGTGTCTCATGTTTGAGAATGGTTTGAGACCAGAGATTAAGCAGGGAATTGGGTATCAGCAGATTCGTCGGTTTTCGGAACTAGTGAACAAGAGCATAATTTATGATGAAGATAGTCGAGCTCGATCTACTCACTACAAGCAGCTGAGTGAGAAGAAAGAGAAAGGCCAGTTCAGGGGAAAACCGTATGTGACTTCTGGTGATAAAGGAAAGCAGAAGGCTTCTGATGGGAAAAAGCCAAGTGGGGGAGCGACTACTGCTCCAGGGAAGTGTTATAAGTGTGGCGAGCAAGGCCACCGTGCTGAGAATTGTAAAGCGTTGAGGTGTCATCGTTGTGGCAAGAGGGGTCATAAGGCTAATGACTGCAAAGACGAAGCTCCGACTTGCTTCAACTGTGGAGAGAAGGGGCATATCAGTACCTAGTGTCAGCAGCCGAAGAAGACTGCTACTGCTGCTCAGACAAGTGGCAGAGTGTTTGCTTTGAGCGGTGCAGAAGAAGCCAAGACGAATAACTTGATCAGAGGTACGTGTTTTATTAATGATGTTGAATTGATTGCTATAGTTAATACTGGTGCTACTCATTCATTTATTTCGCTTGAATGTGCTAAGAGGTTGAATTTAAATTTGTCTGCTATGAGTGGGAGTATGGTGATTGATACCCCGACTAATGGTTTCGCGACTACTACTTTAGTCTGTTTGAGCTGCCCTTTGACTATTTATGATAGGAACTTTGTGATGGACTTAGTCTGTCTACCTTTGAATCAAATTGATGTTATCCTTGGGATGAACTGGTTGGAGTACAACTATGTTCACATTGATTGTTATAGTAAGACTGTGAGATTTCCTGAGTTTGGTGATGGTGGAGAGTTGATGTTTGTATCCGCTAAGCAAGTGGAAGGACTCTTAGAAGATGAGGATAAGATGTTTGCTTTGTTTGCTTCGCTTCAAGTTGATTGTGAAGTAGTGGGCGTGGAGCTACCAGTTGTTCGGGAATTTCCTGAGGTGTTTCTAGACGACATGAGTGACCTACCTCCTGAACGTGAGGTAGAGTTTACTATTGAGGTAATACCGGGCACTAGTCCTGTATCGATGGCTCCTTATCGGATGTCTGCATCTAAGTTAGGGGAATTGAAGAAACAATTGGAAGATTTGCTTGAGAAGAAGTTTGTTCGACCGAGTGTTTCTCCATGGGATGCTCCTGTGTTGTTGGTGAAGAAGAAAGATGGTAGTATGAGATTGTGTGTGGATTATCGATAGTTGAATAAAGTGACGATTAAGAATAAATATCCACTTCTGAGGATTGATGATTTAATGGATCAATTGGTGGGTGCTTGTGTGTTTAGCAAGATTGATTTGAGGTTCGGTTATCATCAGATTCGTGTTAAGCCTAATGATATTCCGAAGACAGCTTTCAGGACGAGATATGAACACTATGAGTATACTGCGATGCCGTTTGGAGTTTCGAATGCACCTGGCGTATTCATGGAGTATATGAATAGGATTTTCCATCCTTATTTGGATCAGTGTGTAGTGGTGTTTATTGATGATATTTTGATATATTCTAAGTCTGAAGAAGAGCATGCGCAACATCTAAGAGTTGTATTATAGGTTTTGAAAGACAAGAAGCTTTATGCCAAGTTGTCTAAGTGTGAGTTTTGGTTGAAGGAAGTTAGTTTCCTTGGCCATGTGATTTCTAGTGGAGGGATTGCTGTTGATCCGTTGAAGATTGATGTTGTGTTGCAGTGGGAGGCTCCAAAGTCTGCTACTGAGATTCGAAGTTTCCTTGGGTTGGTTGGTTATTATCGCAGGTTTATTGAAGGTTTTTCTAAGTTGGCGTTGCCATTGACTCAGTTGACTCGAAAGGGTCAAGCTTATGTGTGGGATGTTGCTTGTGAGAAGAGTTTTGTAGAACTCAAGAAGAAGTTGACGACTGCTCCAATGTTAATTTTTCCAAATCCGAGTGAGTCCTTTGTGGTGTATTCTGATGCATCGAAGATGGGCCTTGGAGGCGTATTGATGCAGAACGGTCAGGTTGTTGCTTACGCTTCCAAACAACTGAAGGTTCATGAAAGAAATTATCCTACGCATGATTTAGAGTTGGCCGCTGTGGTATCTGTGTTGAAGATTTAGAGACATTATATATTTGGGTCTAGATTCGAAGTGTTCAGTGATCACAAGAGTCTGAAGTATTTGTTTGATTAGAAAGAGTTGAACATGAGGCAGCGAAGATGGCTTGAACTTCTGAAGGATTATGATTTTGAATTGAGTTACCATCCGGGTAAGGCTAATGCTGTGGCTGATGCATTGAGTAGGAAATCCTTGCATATGTCGATGCTCATGGTTCGAGAGTTGGAACTGATTGAGCAATTCAGAGATATGAGTTTGATTTGTGAAGAGACTCCTAACAGTGTGAAATTGGGTATGTTGAAGTTGACTAGTAGTATTCTCCAAGAGATCAGAGAAGGTCAGAGATCTGATTTGATTTTGGTGGATCGTCTCGCGTTAATTAATCAAGGTAACGGAGGTGATTTTTGGGTCGATGAGAATGGTGTGATGAGGTTCCGAGATAGAGTATGTGTTCCCGATGTGCCAGAAATCAGGAAGAGCATTCTTGAAGAAGGTCATAGAAGTGGGTTGAGTATTCATCCTAGTGCCACAAAGATGTATCAAGACTTGAAGAAGTTGTTTTGGTGGCCTAGTATGAAGAAGGAAATTGTTGAATTTGTGTATGCTTGTTTGCCTTGTCAAAAGTCGAAGATTGAACATCAGAGATTGTCGGGTCTAATGCAACCGTTGAGTATTCCATAATGGAAATGGGATAGCATTTCTATGGATTTTGTGACAAGTTTGCCGAAGACGTTGAAGGGATATGATTCGATTTGGGTAATTGTTGATAGATTGACTAAATCGGCTCATTTTGTACCGATGAGGGTCAATTATTCGTTGCAGAAGCTTGCTGAATTATATATTGAGCTGATTGTGAAGTTGTATGGTATTCCGTCGAGTATTGTGTATAATAGAGATCCGAGATTTACATCGAGGTTTTGGGAGAGTTTGCAGGCAGCTTTGGATACTAAGTTGAGGTTGAGTTCTGCCTATCATCCGCAGACGGATGGACAGACAGAAAGAACTATCCAGTCTTTAGAGGATTTGTTGAGAGCTTGTGTTTTGGATCAAGGTGGATCGTGGGATAGTTATTTGTCGTTGGTTGAGTTTACCTACAATAATAGTTACCATTCTAGTATCGGAATGGCACCGTATGAGGCCTTGTATGGTAGGAGATGTATGACTCCTTTGTGTTGGTATGAATCAGGCGAGAGTGATGTGCTCGGACCTGAAATTGTGCAAGAGAAGAGTTACCATGATAAGAGGAGGAAAGCACTTGAATTCCAAGAGGGAGATCATGTGTTTCTGAGAATTACGCCGGTAACTGGTGTTGGTCGAGCTTTGAAGTCTCGAAAGCTCACATCGCATTTTGTTGGTCCGTATCAGATTTTGCAGAAGGTAGGGGAAGTAGCCTATCAGATTGCTTTACCGCCGTCGCTCGCGAATTTGCATGATGTGTTTCATGTGTCTCCGTTGAGGAAGTACATTCCAGATCCGTCGCATGTGATTCAGATGGATGATGTACAAGTGCGAGATGATTTGACTGTTGAGGTGTTGCCTGTTCAGGTTGACGAACGAGAAGTGAAGAACCTACGAGGTAAAGAGATCGCCTTGGTGAAAGTATTGTGGGGAGGACCAGCTGGAGAAAGTTGGACTTGGGAACGTGAAGATCAGATGAGGGAGTCATATTCGACTCTGTTTTGTGCAAGTAATTTTCGAGGACGAAAATTCTTTTAAGTGGGGGAGAGTTGTAACACCCCAAATTTAATCGGAATATGTTAATTAATTATTTAATTGAGAATATTCGTTTCGGTGAATTTCCGGTGGTTTTGTGAATATTGGAAAATGTGCATTTTTTGGTATTTATTTGATTAATAGCATATAATATTAATTTATTAATATTATTATTAACTAAATGGAATATAAGTGAAATAAGGGCAATTTGGGCATTTTACAGAGTTAGTAAGGGTAATGAGGGAAAAGCCCAATTTGTGAGGCTCAAGACTAGGTTAGACAAAATTGAGTTCTGAAGGGGAATTTGAATTCATTTTTGTGTTAACCGTGAAAGTTTGGTGGCCAAAGCTCTAAAGGAAAGGTTGGAGGCAGAAGATTCCGAAGTTAATCGTGAAAGCTGCGAATCGACTAAGGTATGGGGAGTATCATTGTTCATGATTTTCTATGTATACTTTTAGATGCGTTTATTGTTGATTTATGATTTAAGGTATTTTGGGTTGGTTGTGGGAAAATAGGAAATTTGATGATAAGGCTTTGAGGTTAGGGGTAATGGTATGTAACACTGAATATTGATATGAGAATGGAAACCTTAGCCTTCGTGGCCAAAACCTTGGATCGTTATATGTTTGACCCTGTAGGAATATGAATGTTCAAATGTGAGTAACTCTGATGCACTCAGAGCAATTGCAAGAAATAGTGATTTAGGCAGTGCGAATGTTGCCAGATTGGCCTAACAAACCATAAATTTTGTGTCGTTATCGTTGTATGACCGTAGGGATGTTTTAGGGATGTTTTGGGGGCATTAGGTAAGTAAATCGTATGAGTATTTGGACAAGAATCAGTTCTGGTCGTAACAGGTTTTTGCTGTCATCGCTCTGTTCACCTAGCGAGCACGCCAGCGAAGACTCGCCACAGACTCGCCTAGCGAGCAAGCCAATGAAGACTCGCTACCGAATCGCCTAGAGAGCAAGCCAGCGAATGTAGCAGAGTTCGCGAAATTTGATCGTTTTGCAGCGATGCCTTGATGTTTAATTCTGGGATTTCTGGGATGGATTACCCCGAGTATAACAGTGGGTTTTAGGTGATGTGTACATGATGTTATGATAGTTTCCTATGATGTATCGATTGAGTTAATATGATGAAATTACCATGATTTGATGAACTATGTGATAACATGAGATATGATGATTTTATGTGATGATGATGAGTATGATGAATGATGATGAACCATATGCTGTATTGTGAGGATTATTATTGTGACGTGTGCATCATGCATTCATGTGCATCCGGACTTCGGTTCAGGACCTCGATTACTTTGGATTCAATCCCACTGTGCGGATGTGAAGTATTTTGATGTGCTCCGGTTCTCTAGTACAATCGATCCTATTAATGGGGATCTATGGAGGATTGATGGCTCAATGTCCATCGCATTGTGATGATTGGTACCACATGCATTGAGTTGTGTTTCATTGCATTTATGAGTCTTTTGTATAAATTATGACGTTGTGTCCTTTGAGACTATTTAAGTAATATGAATGTGTTGGATATAATTATGATGTCGTTTATGCATTAATTATTATACATTGATTATTATGAATTGTTTTACTCACCCTGCCTGTTTGAATGTTACCTCTACGTGGGTAACGTGCAGATGATCCAGTTTAGCCGTGGACGCCAGCGAGGAGTTAGTTTTGAAGTTTTTGAGTGTTTTAGTCTTTTGGTCAGCTAGAGGGTCTTGCTCTGATATGTAACATCGGATTGGGTTTCTTAAGTTGCTTTTATAATGTTGACGTTATTTGGATTAATTTCCCTTTTTGAGGAAAACTTTGATTTATGTTTTGAGTTCCGTTGTTTATGATGTTTTGATGTAATTTGGGAAAAACCTAGAGTTACGGAGTATGAACCTATTTTGATGACTTTGAGAAATGTACGCCCTTTTAGTGGCTTTTTAATGAGATTTATTTATTCACTCTGATTTCTGTGTTATTTTGCCTTGATATTTTTGGGTAGAAAAAGGGTGTTACACGGAGCACCTGAAGATGAGTACCTATGATAACATATTGATGCATCATGACCAGGTTTGTGGCAGATTTGACAAGAAACTTTACCAGATCTGCCACCTCCACGTCCAAATCTTCCACCGCCACGACCAGACCTACCACCACGAAAGCCATAACCATGATTGTCAGCAGTGGAGTTAACATGGCTAGTACCAACCAGAAAGGTTGAGGCAGTATCTACACCAGAAGCATCAGTAGAGAAAGATTGAGAAGATGGTGGTGCTTGAGCAAGATTCACTGAAACAGGTTCAGTGACAACAACCTTACGATTCTTCTCCAGACGCGATTCATGAACAAGGAGACTCGATTCAAGCTCTTCAATCGTACTGAGATCCTCTTTGTTGTTCATCGCAGCAACAATAGGATCATACTCTTCAGGAAGAGCATCAAGAACGATTTCAATGAGATTCCGCTGAGGAACAGGGTCGCCAATAGATACCAGAGATTCGTTGATGTCACGAACGCGAATCATGAATTCTGTTATCGTGCGCGAACCTTTGGTGAGATTTCGGAGCTCCGATCGAAGTTGACGCGCCTTGGTAGTGAGCCAGGTGTTGAAGTAACGTTGAACTTCAGACCACACTTGCCATGAGTACGTGCAATCAACGAGTTTCGAAAGAATGGAGTCAGAGGTAGTGGAGAGGAGCCAAGTACAGATAAGCGCATCTTGCTGTTCCCAGTCAAGATACAAGGGATTCGCACCACCGGTGACCGGATCTGCGCCAGGAAGGAAGCGCGGAGGAACAAGCGGCGTCGTAACAAACCGTTGCAGTTTGTGGCCGCGAATCACACCCTCAATCTGCTATTTCCATTGCTTGAAGTTTCTTTCATCAAGCTTGACAGAGATGAGGTGAGAGAGTTTGATGTGAGAAGAGGGAAAAACACCCTAAAAATTGAAAGGAGAAGCCATGGGAGCACGGGAAAGAAAAAGGCTCAAGATACCATGTTAAGATACTAGAAGGAGAGAGAAGAATTTGATTTGTATTTCATTCTTAGCAAAATAGAATACAATCAGTAGCTATATATAGCTGGGATAGTTTGTTATCACAGATGGCACAACTCACTAACAAACTTACAGCTGTGCCCTAACAAACAAATAACACACAATAAGAGAATAAGACAAACAATAGAATAAGACAAAACAGTAGAATATTTTATTCTAATAGTATGTACCTTAAAAAATTACATGTGTCAAACTAAATAAAGTATGAAAATTAGTGAAGAGTTTGTATGGTTTGAAATAGGCTAGTAGAAAGTGGTAGAGAAACTCATTTCTCTACTTTTAAAGATTGGATATCCTCAATCTAATTCAGATTACTCAATGTTTAGTCTTAAAAGAGATTACATATTATTTTACTAGTATATGTTGATCACATTATACTAATAGGATCCTCTTGTTATGAATGAGAGGGACAAAAGAGTCACTGCAGTAAATAAGTCACATGATGAGAAAAGACAGATGGCAATTGATCTCTATTGTGAGGAGTCAAGACGTGGAATGAGACCCAAGATCCCTAACAGAAAATACACTGAGCACTTTGTTAAATAGATCAATCATTGGCAATGATGAGGGGGGAATTTAGTGGTGGAAAACCTGACTCTCTTCTATCTCCAAGCTTCTATGCTTTTCTATCTTTCATTATATTCCTCTGTACTATTACTGCAAATGGCTTAGCCATATTGCTCATTTAAAATTGTACTATTGCATTGATTTTAATAACAGTTTTTATAGTATCATTTCCTCTATATTAACCCTGTTTTTATCAATACACTACACCTATCTACTTGAGTTTGATCGTAAAGAGCATATTCTAGACAATAATTTTAAAATTAAATATTTAAGAATTTTGAAATATTTTCTTGAACTTGAGGTGTCACACTAAAAGAATATATTGTCTCACAAAGAGTATTGTCTGGATCTATTGAATGATACAAGAAATGCATCAAAGCCTGTTGCAACACCCATGGATCCATCAATAAAGTTGCATCAAGATGGAAGTAAACCATTTAAAGATACCAATGCATATGAAATACTGATTGGAAGAATAATATACTTGAACATTAAAAGACCAAATACAAGTGCACTATCAAGTAGCTTGCAGAATTATTAGATATTTGAAGCACGACCCTGGTTGTGATATGTTGTATCCTAGATTCTCAACCCTTCAAATTATAAGCTACTCATATGCAGATTGAGTTGGATGCATTGACACAAACAAATCAACATCAAGTTATTGCTTCTTCAGAAGATAATCTCTTATTTCTTACAAAGCAAAAAAACAACAAAAAAAATATTTAGAAGTTCTTCTAAAACTTAATATATATTACTAGGCACATACACTTATGAAATGGTTTGGCTTCTATATCTTTTGAGGAATTCACACATTTCATGCTCCAAGTCATTGATTTTATATTAAGATAATTAAAGTGCACTTCATATAGCATCTAATCCTATTTTCCATGAGAGACAAAACTTTGAAATTGTCAACAATGAATGCTAAGAATACTTCCAATCTCTTCACAAAAACAACTTGCATATTTTTTCACAAAATCCTTGTTTTCAAACAAGTTCAACTCTTTTATTTATTATTTCTTCTTTGGAAACACTTCTATTTTTATTGTTTTACAAAGGTAACATTTCTGATTTAAGCTTGTGTACAGGTGAATTGAAGAACAACTAGCTGCTTCAGTTAAGAGCAATTTCTCAATAAGAATTATTGGAGTTATAGTTTATTCGCTCTAGATGTGTTCTTGTGGGAAATATTTTGATACTCGCCAAGAGGTTTTTGAAATTTTTTGACTTGGTTGATATCAATATACAACAAGACAGGACAGTGCATAAATTTAAAAGAAAATGGCGGTATACAATGCAAGATTCAATAAAAAATGTGACATGATATTACAAGCATGGCTACAACGACTGGAGGACAAAGATAATAAAGGGCTCACATTTCAGGTATTGGCCAACTTATATATGCGCATATTGGCTTTCTCTAAAGTTGACTGCAACATATTATGGTCTAAATATTTGCCGGGTTTCGTATGAACTGATATAGTGAATCATTTTGCGGATAAGCTAGTTATCAGTCACTCAAGACTACAAAGTTTATATGATGCTCATGTACTGTTTACCAGAATTTTTCTTCAAATTTTGTTTTTGTTAAACACTACTTGCTTGAGCTATTCTTTTCTGGCTCCGAGCAGTAAGTAGCTCGGAATCCTGCATACGGAAATGAAATAGATAATGATAGGAAAAACATTGAAATCAAGACAAGCAGAAGTTGATAATGATAGACCAAATTATAATTTCAACAGTGTTCAAAATTTAGCATTTCTTGCGGATGAATCTTTTATCCATGTGCTGCAAATAACGTAGATGTTTTCGTGACGGATTTACCTGTACAATAGCCTGTGCACAAAGCTTCCCAGAAAGAACAGCACCTTCCATGGAAGCTAAATATTTTTGTTTTGTGTAATCTCCTGATAAATAGAAACCTTCTATAGGAGATCTTTGTATGGGACGGCAAGGCTCACAATTCGGAACAGTTTTGTAAACCGACCTGAAACAATTTAGTCATTTAAATTAGGACACAGAATAATACTAAAAAGGACGCAAGTTCATTGTATGTTTGGAAAAATAATTTAAAAGAGAAATTCCAACTCGATGACATTCAATGACCTTGGTGTTTTAACAATGTGGTACTTGATGATTTTTGCTTTGCTTTGGTCCGCAGAAATTTCATCAGGGAAGAGTTTGGCAAGTTCAGACATTGTAGCCCCAATAATATCTTCATCACTGCGTGAAATCCATTCTTCGGCTGGTGCAAAAACTAGCTCCAACATAGACTGGTTTGGGTTATAATATTCCTAAATAAGATAGTGCAACAGTATTCCAACATTTAGTGATATGCAAAAGAAACTCGGTTGCAGAGAAAATACATCAATGCTAATCAATACATTTGAGTGGTGGCTTTTACCTTACAAGTTACTGACATGTCAGCATATACACTCAGAAGGGGGCTTCTGCATGATGAAAAGTATAAATTGTAGATGTGAGGTGATGAAATGATGTATTTATAATCCAAAAAGTGCTATTAGGAGTACAAAGAAGTACAATTCAGACAGCAAAAAGGAAGCAATCTTCACAGATAAAAAGTAAAAATCTCAGATAAGTGCGACACAACACAACTGAAAAAAACCTCTACTCTGTATCCCTTCCAGACATCACAAGTGTTTCAAAGTGAGAGAAAAAACCTGCTAAAGAGAAGGTGATCATATGTGTTCTTCAGTTTTCTGTCAAACCTGCAAATTTGATATGTAAATAGTATGTATGTCAACACACTGGTGGGTGCACACACTGGTGGGTGCAGAGCTGATAACATAATCCTCATTGACAAGTATTTACAAACTAACTTTGTTGTTATTCTGAATTTGGAGAAGAAATGGTCAATATACTGAGAGGATTTTTTTTAACAATAACAGAAGTATATTACTGCACCAGTTAGTGCCAGTGATTATTTAATAAAAAAATTGGAGTATAATGTTTGCTCGGATTTAGTTTTCAACACCAAAAGCCATTACTTACCATATGTGAACATTTATGACTGGAACTCCGACTAATTTCTCCAATCTCTGGAAATAAGGTACCCCTTTCCAGTTCTCAGGCAGAAGAAGCTTCAGAATATCCACTGTTTTAAAGGGGGAAATCCTCAAAAATGTGAAGAGATAAAAAAATAATGATTAGTGTGGAAGTTTTATAAACATACCTGGTGCTGCACTCACATAAGCATCCCCTTCAATCACTTTCCCATTAGTTAGTAAAAAGCTCTTCACTGTACTGTCATCGTTTAGCTCAATTGATTTAATGCGTGAATTAAGATGGACTTCACCACCCAATGACTGAATATGATCAACAATTGGCATACAAAGTCTTTCCGGGGGATTGCCGTCCAAAAAGGCCATCTTAGAACCATGCTTCTCCTATTGAAGAATTTGATAGTATAAAAATTAGTTGAGAAGAATGAGTTCGTTGCTAATCTGATTCCATTCAAATATAATGCGAATGAAATGGCCTTCTTCATCAAACACTTATGCAGTTAGAATGATTTTTAAGAAAAGGAAATTATCCCACCTGAAGAAATCGGTTTAATGCAATCAAAATACATTGCATTGAAAGTTCATCAGGGTTGATGAAGTTTAGAGCCTTTGACATTGCTATGAACACTTCATCAGTTACCCGTTCAGGAATGCCCTATAACATGGAGTAAACAATATGTTATTCTCAAACTATTTACAATATGTCAACCATGAAAATGTTGCAATCTGTTCACGTGAATTCAACCAAAGGCAAATGCAATTTATTCTCAAAATAATAATGTAATAAAACCAAAAAATAAAAACTACAGATATCCTTTCTATAATTCCCAGTAATAAAAATACTAGGACTGCCGTCACTAAATTAAGAGATAAAACAAAATAAAAGAATTTTCTGTATTTTTGGGAGGGGGTGGAGTAAACAATAAACCAGGAAATTTCGGTATAGAGAAACAGGGAAAATACAACAAGGGGAACAAAGCCATCTATTAATGACAATTTATTTAACAAGAACTTTCATACAAAAAGAATCAATGCAAAAAATACCACCATAATGTCTATGAAGGGTTAGAAATGTTTTATGATATATTATGGAATATGAACTTCTTGTCTCTGTATTTTATTTTGGAGCAAAAGACAGCACACGAGTGTTTGAAGGAATATAAGAATTACAGTAGGTACACCTCTCATCTACAATTAGGTGTGCACTTTCCAAATGAGTTGTCGACCCATTCATTCCCAGTGTTGTTACATACTTACATATAGATCTTTTAGTTCATTATAATATCATAGTTTGGTTTCAAGTTGATAGTTATAAGTAGCATGAAAACAAACTATATAGAGCTTCATCTGAGACAATTTGAATTTTAATGATAAAAAGAATCTTTATTTTCACCACCAAGTCGCTGTAAACCCATCCTAAATCAACAAATTTCAGAATAAATATCAGTATTACTAAGATGGTTAAGACTCCACTCCATTTACAGACTGACAAGAGTCAAGACAACTGCCATACCTGCTTTCTCATCCATTCTTTAACAGAAACACCATCTTGAGCTTCAACATACGCCTGTCCACCAAGAATAGCTGGCAGAAGTCCAATTGCAAATTTGATTTTCTCTGGCCAGGTCAGCATCTCGTTATTCCTCAAGATTGCCCATATTCCTGTTATAACATTCGCAACAAGCAGCTTGTAAACACTGATATGTAAAAACGGAAAAATAAGTAAAATAAGAGACAATGAATATAGGAATCACTTTTAAACACCAAAATCCCTGATCCCCACATTGGTGTTTTCGATTTGATTAACATGAATATAACCAATTTAACGCATATGGTTTCAAATCAATGATTATCAATCAAATGTGTTAGAATATATGAAAAAGACTTATTGTAATATCTTGATCATATACCGTAGAGCAATTTATCCGTACTACAAGTTTTATGTAGCGTATCATATTAATGTATTCTTTTTCCTTCCTTCATACTAAAAGACTAACCCTATAGCTAAAAAATGCATTAAATATATTCAAAATCAAATTTGAACCTGCACTCGGTTGTAAAACTACAAGGGTTCTTTCTTAATCTGAATTCAAGTTTTTAAACACTAGCATGGCATAAGCACAAAAATATCCAGATAGTAATAATGTGCCATACATTTTGCGGCAGATATGTGGGTCTCTTGTAAATTTGGTGGGACCCATATAAATTTTAACTAATAGGAGAAGGTATGTTGGAATGTGCGTGTGTTAGAGAGTGTATTGCTAACACTAATGTATTAAATAGACTTTCAACTTCGGGTAGCTATGTAAATATGTAAACATACAACAAGTCTTACATCTTACCATTTAATGGAGATGGAAGGACTTCAAGAAAATCAAATCGACTAAACTGTCCAGGCTTGCTTGGCATAGCAAAGATCATAGCATGTTCCTTCCATTGTAATCGATCATTAATACCGAGTTCTCCAAATAAATTCTGCACATTAGGGTAAGCCCCAACTTCGGGAAAAAGAAAAAGGAAATGTTAAGTCAGGATAATTATAAACAAGGATTCAAATAGTTATTCATTTTGAATGAAAAACTAAAAAGAAATATCAATTTAGTTCAATACATGTGCCAAGAGATAACTGGTAAAAAGCACTGTTAGGGAGAAGACCAACTTTTACACTCATGCAAAAGCCCTTTGAGATTGAAGCTTGGACAAAGTCCAGGCTAACCCATGCCTTCTTTCTGAAATTTAGTTCGTAATTAGACGTGTGAGGCAGCAAGGATCAAAATCCTAAACCATTTCGCCATAAAGGAAAAAGGCTTGAACTTGGTAGGTATTGTGTCAAAGACCAAAACTATCGAGAGCATACTCTAGAAGAAGGTCAAAGAAATGAAAGAATGTTTTGTTGTGTCATTTTCTTTTTATCTCTTTACTTTCTTTCTTATGGTATCTTAGAGGCATATTATTATTATTATTATTAAATTGACACATATGTAATAGAAAAAGTTGAGCTTGAGATTGTAATGAACTTACAAAATATATGTAGGCCAGTCTCATACCAGTCTCCATCTTCATCTTTCCATGCAGCAACCTTAGAAAAGAGACAATAGAACGAAAACATGTAAAAATAGATGTCAGAAAACTAATTCATAAAACAAGAACTTGAATTCGTGATCATACTTAAAATATTGATAATAATACAAAAACCAACGCAACGATTAGATTATTTAGCAACAGTCAAATAAGAACAAGCTTCTTATTTAATTAAACAGAAAGCTAAAATGATGTAAACAAGAGGCACAAAATAGAAACTTGTTAACAAATGGGATTCAATTAGCCGGAAAACCTTTCCACCTAGAACGTCTCTTGCCTCCAGCAATATAGGCTTGTGACCAGCATCTGCCAAATATTTTGCAGTCGACAAACCAGCCAGTCCTGGGATAATTTGAAATACACATTAATCCAAAAGAAAAGAAAAAAAAGCGTCAAAAATCATGCAAGTTTGGTAGAAAAGTTACAATTTTGATTTGTTACCTGCACCAGCAATAACAACCTTCAAAGGTTTAGTTGGGCGAGGGGAAGCACGAAAGGTGGAAGACAAGTAAGCAGCTTCAACGAAATTAACGGTATTTTCAAGCTCGGGGCGTGGATAATCAATGCAAACTACCTTCAAACGAGAACCATGGTTCCTAAAGTTGTTTCGCTTAACAGTACAAGTTGAAGAAGTGAGATTCAACCTCAAGTTCATACCCATGGAAACACTCCCAGAAAACGATAACGAAATAGTGGAATCTGAATTCATAGAAAAAGAAGACAATTTTGATAGGTTTCTTGCCCCAGTTTGCGAACTGAAGTTGTGTGAAGATATAGAAGAACTACACAGAGCCATTGGAATGGAAAATTGGGGATAGTGGAAAGTGTGGGGAAGAAAAGAAAAGCAGTTATGTTGTGGTTGTGGTTGTGGATGTGGGTTGTAATAATGTGATTATTATAATTTAATCATTATTTTAACAGTGTTTTGTAAATTATTAGTACTAATTATTAGTGATAAATAAATAAAATAAAATATTGGGATGTAAGAATATTCTTGAGTGGATGGTGAGGATGAATAAGACAAATGAATCACATACTTCGCCTGTGAGAGTCATGTTACTTACGTTTCCCACTTTGTTGTATCGTTTGTTTGTTTTCTATGGATATACGCAGAGACAAGTTAAATATGTCATTTCAAACTCATCAACAATACTAATTAAACTACTCGTGTTAATAAGCATCAACTTACAAAAAAAATTATTCGAATTGTTTTTTATTATTATATTGAAGCTTATACTTATAAATGTTTTATTTCATTAAGTACAGTAGATATTTATATCTTTTAATCAATGTCTTCAAATAGTTGTTAGGATACTCCATAAAAAATTTCAATAACTTTTTTTGTCAAAAATATCAACAACTAAAAGATAGAGTAAAATAAAAAGTTTCATTTGAGAGAATATTATTAAGAATATATATTTAAAAATTTGTAATTATTAAGTTCCTTGGGAAGAAATTTTCTTATGTATCTTTTATACAAAAATAATGATTTTAAAACTATCTTTATGTATCTTTATAAAAAAATAATGATTTTAAAAATATATTATAGAGTTGTAATTTATGAGATTAGAAGAGTTAAATGGATTCTGATTCCCTATAAAACTATCCTTCCTTCATTTCAAAATTATTATAATTTTAACGAATAAAACTTGTATTAAAATAACTATATTAAAAATAATTGTTATTTTTCGAATTTGTCCATTAATACTTTTTACATTACTTTCAAACATTAATAGGGTTAATTTAATAAAAATATAATGTTCTGTGACAAAATTATTTCATTTCTTAATCTGTGTGCAAAAGCCTTAAAAGAAAATAAGTTTTTAAATTTAGTTCTTACTAAATTTTAATTGAAATTTTAATAGGAATGATCTATATTTTATTTTTTCAAAAACAAAAAATAAATACTTTTAATCCACAAAATAGTCCCTATAAAATATAGACTAAAGTGAATAAATTTTATTGAGAGCTGAACTTAAAAGATTATAATTTTGTAGGGAGGATTTAGATTTTCTGCTGTTGTAACAGATCATGACTATTTTATCTCAAATGTTGAGTTCGTACAGCAATCTTTGTTACAACAGACAATCCCCAATCCCACTAAAAAACATAATACCCTTAGAAAAAACATAAATTTGAAAATTTTCATTTGCTATTTGTTCTTGAAATAACTGGAGCCCAGACAAAAAAGAAGATAACTATGCTAAGAACGAATTCATAGTAACTGAACAATAAGTAAATGAATCAAATGATAGATTATAGTTCAATAAACGTGTTGCAAAAAATTTCAAAAACATAAGTTTTTAAGCTAGAAATCTCGAAAACTCATTTTCGGATCCATCATTTTACCACCCCGTCCTCTTCCTCTTCCTCCCCTTCCTCTCCCTCTTCCACGTGAACTCATGCGCTTGAAGCCTCTCCCATGTTTCATCTCTACAAGGGAATGTAGTAATACATCACAAAGAATGCAACCCCGGTGCAACGTAGACCCATCTGCCAGAGGAGTTGTTTTCTTGTTGAAGTCCACTTCTATGATTGAAGAGTCGCATTCAAGGCACCTTTCTTTAGTAGCCGAGATTCTATGAGCACCCTCTGCAAGAAAAACTAGGCAATTGCACATATTGCAACAAAGTCGCCATTTGGGAGCACTTATGGGGTCTAAGACAAGTGTCCCACTGCACTCTGGGCAAGCACATACACCCTGGGTAACTAAAGAATTTGGGCAAGTGGGGTGGGGGCATAGGTTGCATGGCATGCCAGCACCCTTGCCAACCTTGCCAGCAGTACTAGTTTTAGCCGTATTGATGAGTGATTCGATACCTTCAAATGGGGGATTGCTGTAGCAGTAAGGACATAGTGGGAATGATTTACCCTCTGGCCCAGCCACGGAGCAGATCAAAAGCTCAAAATTGTCTAAAGGACAAGACAGTTCCTTGTACAGCTGCAGAAACAGATAGTGCAAATGAGGATAACAGATATTGGACACATGTCACACAATATAATAAAGCAATAAAGGCAAACTCAAATGCATAACAAAAATGTTGAATATCAAATGAGAAGATGCCACGATTCCCTCCCAAACACTTTTAACCTTCCAAAGTAATGTTGCTAATCGGGCATTATTAACCCGCGGGAGCAAAGTTCTTAGACCTCAAATTACAGATACCTAATACATTTTCATTCATACTTTCGTTCCATACCTTCTGTGAGGGTATCCCAAGTAGTAAAGCAAATAAATGCTCAAGTGTTCAGCCAAAGCTAGAAAGGAATGAATGATGGAAAGGTGTGCAAGCCCTCTAGGTCATGCCTGGCAAACCAGACAAACCAGAGAAGTCACTGGTATGTGCTAGTACATACATGTAATGATGGTCATAACAATCTTAAGTCACTGACAGGGCCCGGCTGTTCAATGCAATTACTCTAAGGGAGAGATCTAAAGTTTAAAAGCTATAACAAAGATTCTGATGATGAAATGGCAAATTCTAATGGCCTTCTGAAGTGACAATATACGTGCAGATCAGGGTTTTGTACTATATCAGGGTTTCGAGTGCTTTATCAGGGTTTTGTACTATATTCTTTTCAAGGCCAGAGGCACAGATGGTTGAAAGGAAGTTAGGCATAAACAGAGCAGTACAAGAGATAGAGTACACTTATACTCTATTGCGGAGAGAGGAGACCAGAATGTGAGAGACAAATTATAAACAGAAAGAGAGCATATATCTTTACTTTTGATCGAAACCATTCAAAGAGAGGATATCAGAAAGAGAGGGAAGAAAAAGGAAGACTACGGAACACAACTGGTCATAATATTTTTTTTTTATAGAAAGCATTCACAGTTTACAACAAGTGGACTGTTTTACCACGGACAACAGGTGAAAACAGCAGGCTTATTGTTCAGAACTATGTGTAAACATAGTGTTAATATTTTATTTATCTCTTAGGATTAGTTTTCATATTTATTTATATTCCATGACTTGTTTCGACTTTCTTTATTTTATCAGAACTAGGAGTCTAGTAATCATTATGATTAGCTTCCTTATCTAATTAGAATTAAGAGTATATTAATATAAATAAGGGTTAGTGGCTAATCTTTTGCAACAAACCATAATTCAAATCTGTTATACTTTCTACTCCTTCATTCTTTATCCAAAAAAAAGCATAAATTTTGACACTTTAAAATATCAATCATGTATGCTAAGAAGAAACAAAGAGGAAAAGACAGAATAAGCTGGAAATCAGAATTTGATACCTTTATTGTGCCCTTCTGTGGAAGATAATAAACTTCCTCACATGTACCACAATACAAACGTGGTGGCTGGGTAGAAATATACTTCATATATCGCAAGCATCTACCACATTTACTCATAATACGCCCTGAATCAACAAGTGCAGAAAACTGTGCTTCAAATAATGCATCCATGGCTTCAATCTGAGCCAGATAAAAAGAAACACAATTAGTAGATGAACAGTGTAGAATACATCCATGAATCAGCAACTTATTTGCAAATATCATGGTGACTCGGGGTTTACTAACTTTGGAAATGAAAGAATATAGAAGGAAGCTACGGAACATCTCATGATTAAATAAATCCAACATGCAGCAGCTCACAGATAAATGCTAAAAAGTTTGTTCAGCAATCTCCTGGATCCATATAATTCTACAGTAGTATTCTTTCAAAACTTAAGAGTAAAATATAACAACTATTCTGCTATCCTAATATATGAAGCACGGTAACCTCTAGGAGTAGGCGTGTCGCGGTGTCCAACACACATCGGAAAACACTTGTATGACATCCGTACGACACGTGTCAGAAAAGTCAAACAAGTGTCGAAAAAGTCAGACAAGTCTCCCCTGTATGACACCCATACAAGACGTGTCGGACAATTAAGATAGACAAGTGTTCTTAAAAAATTGTTCTTTTCTTTACTTCAACATACTTTACACATTTTTTAGTCAAATTGCACACATATGTAAATGAGTTAAACACGTATTTAAACAATGTTATCAATGAATAATTGAACACATGAATTTTGATTAGAATATTTTAAACTTTTTAAATAGTAGATGGATTAATGAAGCTCAATTCTATCATATATGAAACGGTGTCGGTGTCCTATGTTTTGGCATAGATCCTAATGTAATGAATTAATTAAACATGAATCTTCAAGTACTATGCTGTTGAATCAGTACTTGTATTCTAAGAATGTATATCTTTGACCCCTGTTCGAACAGATACAATTTTATAGAGAAACTTGAAAGGCTATTTTAAAATGAGTCATGTTTGGAAATTTTCCACAAAAAGTTCAAAATCAATAATGCAATTATACTTTATGTGGTTTGAAAAAAATAGAAATTTATTTATCATGCTGAAAAAAATTGGAGTTGCGTTATAATAAATACTAACTTACAAAGTAAGCTCCATAAATTTATAAATAAAAAAGTTTGACAGAAAGGCAGATGTCAAAAATAAAAAGTAATGGAAACAAACCAGGAAAATAATAGATAACGGGAACATATTTAAAGCATCGCCTAATCCAATTATTCCTATCTAACTGAAAACATGAACATGAAATCATTTTAAATTTTTAATCAAACAAGTTCAAACTTAAATCGAGAAACATTATTTAGTTGAAATAAAATAACAAATGAAAACTTGTCATGCTGTTAAAACTAAGAGGAATTGTATAGATACACATGATGACCAAAAACAAGCACTAAAAAGTAGATAGTCAACCTTCTTGACAAAGTAACAAAACTTTTGCTTGAACTGTTCAATCACATGCTGCACCACACGATGATGATCTACCTGGCCCTTAGCAATAAGAGTTATTTGTTGCTCAATAAAGCTACGGATATCGGGCAGGCAGAGGTCTGGATCAATTGATTGATAACCTCTTACTAAAGTTATACCTAATGTGGTTGGGACAAGCTTCCTGCCTGCTTGTACCTGCAATTTGATAAGATGAATATCCAAGCATTGTAGAAAATGAAACACAAACTACAGCTCTATGTCGACTACCTGCACATAATTCCGCTCACATATATTGTTAATATGTACAGGAATTGATGCATCTGTTCCTATTCCATTCTTCTCCATCAGAGAGATCAGCTCACTCTCTGTAAGAAAATCTGGAGGTGTGGTATTCCCCTGTTGAATTTGTGGTGTTAGCTATCAGTAATACATACAAATATTATGTGACATGAGGTTTATCATTCTATCATCCATGAAATGGTTATATATGATCCAACCCAAACATTTATTATATTTGAATCCATTTAATGACCCGTGAACAGACCCCCTGATGGCTTACCCGAAAACGCCACAAAGCCCCCAAGTTAGTAAAATTAACAAGTAGTCGGGACATATCCAGACACTACTGAAACAAATTTGAGGCAGGAGGTTCCCACTTACTTCATAGAGCTCAACTTTTGATACTTTTATTTTCTGCCCTTTTGTAAATGATGGAATACTTTTATCATTTATTGCCAACCAAGGCATAATTGCTGTAAATCCTTTGGTGATAACATGCTGCCCTGTACAATGAAAGGACTCTCCACCAACTGAAAACTCAACCTTTTTCCTGGAAGTAGGACAATAGCATATAAGAAATCTAATATTAGTAGTTATCCCATTCATGCAATAAGACAAAAGCATCTACAGGTGAATATTTGCAAAGGTTCAAACAAAACATAAGCTTGGATGGAAAAATGCAAATAATATGCCAATATAATACCAAACAATTATATGATTATGAATGTATGGTAATAGCAAAAAAAATTGGGGTAAGCCACATCCCACATCCTCTATCATACGCAACTTCGCAGCAGTCCTACAAGAACAAACTCAGGAAATTTCAAAAGGTTCCGGAGCATACATATCATGAACGTAAGAAGAGATATTATCTTGGGCTATTAAGTTGGTACAGAATGTTTGACATCAGTTTTAGTAATTTAGTATTGCTTGCCATTACCATTATCATAATGATTAAATATGATCCAGGAGAGACCACAATAAGTATAAAAAAACCAGATGGTCTCAGATAACAACGAAAATTTGTGGAATAACTGAAGGAACCAAAACCAGAAAAGGAAATAATCAAGAAATGTTGCTGGGACAGTATAGATTTTACCTTACATACTTGCAGTCTGGAGACACTGTCCCTATGAAGTATTGGCAGATATATTGGTACAGCTTCCAAGCATCATTACCTAGCATATCCTCTGATGCAGATCTCATTGGAGTGATGGGAGGATGGTCACCCACATCTGTTCCCGATCGAGGTTTCTGATAACCACTGGTGAGTAGCCCTTCTACATAGTTTCCCCAAGTTGGATTATTTTTTTGTGCAGAGAGTGCACCACGAAAGTCAAATGACGGAGGGTATGCCGTGCTTTCCGTTCGTGGATAACTTAAGAAGCATATACAGTAACCAATCAAAGATTATTCCAGGCTTTTAAGAAAATCTTACATTATAATACAATAGACTACCAAATTATGTGAAAACCTGATGAAGCCTTGAGTATATAATCGTTCAGCTAGTTGCATAGCTGTCTGAGGACCAAATCCTAGAGCACTTGAAGCAACCTGGAAAGAACAAACATTGTAATCAAGTTGTTTTATCAAA
Source organism: Lathyrus sativus (assembly GCA_963859935.3). Taxonomy (NCBI): domain Eukaryota; kingdom Viridiplantae; phylum Streptophyta; class Magnoliopsida; order Fabales; family Fabaceae; genus Lathyrus; species Lathyrus sativus. The sequence goes on along the minus strand of OZ012739.1, from coordinate 490,135,361 downwards.
CAGCTGTACTAAAAAGAAAGCTAGATATACAATAACCATTTTCATTCTCTTAGAAAATGACGTCAAACTCCTTTATTCCATTTTTAGCATCACATCAGAGGAGAAAAAGATATATTTGGGTTTAAAATGCTACTACAAGAAGGAAAAAAAAATCAAATATAAATGGATAAGACACTCTCCATTGCAGTGAGAAATTGACAACAGAAAAAGAAAACCCCAACAACCTATGCTGTCTCCAAAATTGCAAGCAACATTACTCATAACTAGTCCCCAACCAAAGATAACTGTCACTGCAAAAAAAGTATTTAGACTGCCACTTGCTGAGCCATAAAATGTATTCCCGATACCAGCTTTGAAGGATATATTTAATATATATAATAATTGAACTTTGCCTCTAATAAACATTTAAACTGTTACTATTACTTGTACAAGAATTGACTACTATCTTCCCCATTTGATCACCAACCTTCAGAAGATTCACTGTGTTTAGACCAACAGGGCGACCTTTGGTTTCCTGTTTTTCTGATATATCAGTCACTTCCAGAATCCCATCTTCAGCAACCAGCTTCTGAAACATCATAGCAACCTGAAAAGGCATAAACCTATCAAACATATGTCTTTCGTAAGTTCAAAATAAAGAAACTGATGGTTTGAGAGAATAGAAGTATTCACATTTATGTCAAACAATTTGCTGCGTTGCCATTCTAGCAGAATTTCATAGCCACTTTGAATTATGTAAGGGTGCAAACTCCAAAACTTTTCTGGTTTGAAAGTATTTATTTGCAAATACCGCTGCACACAAAATCCTAAAGTTGGAGTTTGACAGGGTCCATAGCTGAAATATAAAGTAATTATTAATAATGTCATATATGCTTAACCAATATGATATAATTACAAGTACGTTGGTTGATCAGACATTTAGAGTAACGCGATCATTCCTACAGTTGAATAGAGTTGAGAAGCCAGTAAATCTGGTGGAGTATGATATTGCATTTTGCATTACCGGTTGGCAATGCATATCCAGCCTAGCAACCTGACCAATCCCAATTCCCAAACGTATAATTGAAACATGTCGGAAAACATAACAAAGCACATCAAGCCTCAAGGTCATAGTAAATGTGTAGTTACTGATTTATTACAAAGGGATTACCAGCTACTTGAGTTAAATACTGATAAAGGATCAAATTAGAATACCATGTCATACTATTAATTGTCCTAAAAGCTCGAGCTAAAAGAAAGCTAATCTCAAAATCACTTGTATAATTGTAAGAACCGAAAACTGGTCAGTCCAAATAAATTTTTTTTTGGAACTAGCAGAATCAAAATGAAGCCTCAAGCCTGGTGATCTCAATATACTTGGCAGCTTTATGTGGTTAAGAAGTCCTCAACTATTTGAGATTGCTAAAGTTCCAAGCCTAAAACTAAGTAACCCCTCACTCAAATCACACTGACTCGCTAATATTTGTTGACATTATTATCGAAGCAGGGTATATATTTGAAGCATTGAGTAATGAATCTTTGTTCAGTTCATTGTTAATCTGGATTGTGCATAGGTTGCATTATTTTACTTTCCGATAAATCTAAAAGAACGAGAAGCCAACCTTCATCAATTTTTAAATTTAAAGAAAAACTAATTAGAAAAATGGTGGAGCAGAAAATACAAGACAGACGAGAGCAGAAAACTAACGAGATGACTCTGGCATCTAGGTTCCCATATTTCCCCTGGAAAAAACTCGTTTGAAATCGAGTAAAGGCAACTCCAACTTTCAAATCTATCTCTTGCCTGGCATCTACAGCCATTGCTTCGTCCCTGTTTGGTCTGACAAGGTTGGCTAGAGCATTCAGGACATCTTTCTCAGTAACAGAAGAAAACCGTGCGCGATAGACATCATTTATTTTGAAACCGGTTGATTCTATAACTGCAACATTCAATATTTCAAATAGTTAAAAAAACATTGGGGAATGACAAGTATTAGTATGTTAGTCTTACTTTGAAATTTGATATAAATCGCTAAAAAAACACTAAAAGAAAAGGCAAGATTCTGGGTAAAACAATATATTTTAGTTTAAGACAGGGTCAAGTGCTTACATAGGGAAGTGAAATTTAATTTTTGAGAAGGTCAACTGTAGACCATACACAGAAGACACTGACAATAAGGGGAAGATTAATTCCTTTTCACAAATCCAAAATGAAATTTGGCATACAAGGCTAATGTTAGCCGAAAAATCCCTTTTTACTACCTAGAGGAATATCTAGGCAAAAAGGACATAACTTAAGGGTGATTGTCTTATACTTCCATTTTGTGAAGAATGCCGACAGCTAGGAGTATATTTGCTTGAAGGGCTAAAATTTGTTTTCTCATAATCGTAAACCAAATAAAAAATTCAGATCATCAAAATAATAATTTGCATTACTAATTTACTATAACAAAAGCACGGACATATTACACTCATAAAAGTATCAAGAAATAAATAAAAATAACAACAATGACAGTGAGAATGTTAAAAAGAAAAAAAGACAAAAATTACCCTCAAAACATATATTCTCTCCTTCACGGTCACAATCCAACCACAATACCAAATAATGACAACCACGAGCTTCTTGTTTTAAATGTTTACAAATATGTGCCTGAATGAAACACATGATGTTAATAACTTAGAGAAAATACTGGAAAAAATCAAATGTAGATAACACATCTTCACATGCAGTCAAACTCAATTATAAGCAACAAGCTTTAAAGGACTAACATTTTCAAATATGGGGGTGGGGGCTTTTCAACACCATTAAAAAAGCACTTAAAATAGTATTCAAGCATCAAGTCTCAGCACTGAAATACCGAGTGGTAAAATAAGAAATAATACAAAAGTTCAAAAAACATATGAAAAAGATCCTTGCTAAGAGTCAAGATTAAGTGAAACTTTAAAACGGTGCCTTCTTTGACCAAGTAAACTATGCTCTAGAGAATAAAAAGATCAAGTAGATTTAAATCCAAAGTATGGTTCATTATTAACACAAAATTGTTTAAAGAATATGTGCTGTCCATATTTAAAGGCAAATATGATCACATATGTTGCATTATGATAAGATTGTATCAGTTAGGGAATCCGAGCAATGCAGCGCATGTATTGGGTTAGCATTAGTTAGAGCTGGTATTAATTCACATAGGTAATATGGAGCTAAGTTGTAAATAAATACTATTGTAGCAGTTTTCAGCCAGCACAACCGTCAATCCATTGCAACTCTGACAGATTTATAGTAGTCTATAAATCTCAATACTGTTTGTATACAGATTCAGAAGTCACAGTTCTAAATATCTGTCTGCTCTCTAACATTTTCCCATTAGTTGTTTTCTTGCATCTAACATGACCAACTTTTAATAGAGATATTCTTGGTTTCAATTCAATGATTTTCAAAACTACTAAGACTCTGCTTCTAAAAGCAAAATGTTTATAGTTTATAAACTTTTTCATCAAGCTTTATGTGCACAAAAGGTCAAAAGGACCTTTGTTACCCATTAGCTCTATCCTTGTTTTTGTATGTGTGCACAGAGCAGTGCATCATTGAGTTGTGCAGTTAGCATTAGCCCCCCAAGAACTTCTGAAAACCAATTAATAGTATTGTAATGTTAAGAGTTCTACATTGGATGAAATATGACATTTATCATAAGTTTATAAGTGGGGGCAATTCTTGCCTTACAAACTGCCTATGTAAGGTTGAGTAAGGCCCAACCCAAAATTCTAAAATGTTATTAGAGTTTATCCAAAATCTGTTGGGCCACCTACTATGAGGTCACGCTTCTAATGTCCATTCCAGGTAGTGAGGGGGTGTGTGTTAAAATGTTTCATGTTGGATGAGATATGGCCTGAACATGAGTTTGTATGTCATTGTGGAGGGAATCCTCGCCTTATAAGATGCTACATTTGCATAACTATTTTAGATAGAGTGTTTTATCTATTTGCCATTAGAAACCACGCAAAAAAGCAAGAAAATAAATGTTAAAAAGTTCTGAAACAATTTTTCCAAACAAACCTCTAGAATATTCAAAAGACTTTTAAAAAAAAAAATCCTCAGCATTCATAGGAGATACATAAGAGACATATCACCGACAAAAATACTCTTTTATTAACCTTCTTACTTCTTGTAATTGATTAGATAAAGTATCAGAAAATGGGGTCTTAGTTGAAAAATACACATAAAAGTTCAATCTATCTTGCCTCAATAGCTCAAAATAATGCATAAATGATTATATGAAATGATATAGAGGAACTAAAACTTAAAAGAAATATTTATAAAGGAATACCTTTGGATTTGATTCAGTCTTTATAACCTGAGCTTGAAAAAGATCTAAGGGATCTGTGGTAGCCCAATCTTGATATTTACCATGAAAATCTACACTAGATCATCAACAAAAGAAGTAAAAACTGCAGTGAATACTCAAACCAAACAGGAATGAACATGCTGGTATAAATAAAAAAACCAAAACAGCATGGTTTGCAAATTGCAATATTAACTGACGTTTATTTTTCAAAATATTAAGTCCATAACACGACAATCTCTGCTTGCGTTATTTCCAATCTAATGACTATAATTTTACCATAATCCATACAAATGTTTGTGTCGAACAACTAGGGTTATTTAATAATCACTGGTGCGCTATTTTTCCTTCCATGAACAGACAAAACAATGTCATAATATAAAATTTTCCTGTTTCGCCTATAAGTACTCACAGTCACTGACATTTAATCGAGTGTGACTACCACAACACAAAGAACAAGAAATGACAAAAGAAGCAAGAATAAATCATAAAATACTACAGTATATAAATACGAGTATTTTTTTGTGAATTAGTCGGAAAAAGACCTGAATACATGTCCAATAACTGATGTCACTTTAAAGCGTGCAGGCGCACCAAGAAACCTCCCGTCGAATTCATGAACTTCTGTGCTTCCTCTTCTTGTAGACATCTGTTCATATAAATGTGTTGGAAAATGTCACTGACATTCTAAAATTCAACTAGACAGCTTAATTGAATTTTTCAGCCAATTTCAGCTCATAGTTGTTTAATTATTCATCTTAGGTCGATTATCTATCAAAGCAATAAATCCACTAAATTATTCCTAACAAAATGCTAACGAGAAAGTAGGAGAGTACCTGGCCGTGGGAAAGAGCAGTGGCGATGGAGAGAGCGATGCTAGGTTTCTCTGCGACCTGAAATGAAAAGCATAGAAAAGTAGTTAGTAACAAGGTTACGAAAACAAGGTATGTTGAAATTGGAGAGTTGATACCATGAGAACTTTGGGAAGGGCCATGTTTGTGTTGAACTACCAGTTTCTGCTACTGCGATTGCGAATGGGTGCTAAGTGTTTGTGAAAAATACCCACCCAGTTTTCAAATTCAAACTGGAGTAATCAAGGTTTTGTCATGTAAGTTTTTGTTAAGTTTCGCGAGGGGGTAGTCGAAATGTTGAATTCCAAATATGAGCAGTTCACTATTTTAATGTTTTATTAGTTTTTTTTTTTTTCATTAACAGAATAATAAATAAATGATTTTTTATTGAGGATAGGGTACGGATAAAAATAGGCCAGATTGGTAATAGAGATCTACGGATCTATTTTACTCAGATTTAGTTCAGGTAAGTTTTTTAAAAATAAAAAATGCATAAGTTATTTTATAAATCTATTTAATTAAAAAAATTAGGTTCCAGGTTATGAAATAAAACATTTTAAGTCTAACAAAGCGATCTACTTAAATAAATATGAATGGTTTTTATTATTATTGTGTTAATGTTTTGTATTTTGAATCAAAATAAATAAATAAAAATTAGTTATTTTAGAGAATTTGTGAAAATAAGATGAAAACACATTATAAATAATGTTATAAGTTATTTTTATAATTTATTTTAAACAAATAATCTCACACAACTTATGTTAATAGATAAGTTAACAACTTATGTTAATAGATAAGTTAAAATAAGTCAATGTAAACAAACTTTTTGTTTTATTGATTTTTTAATTTATTAATCTATTTAAAATAACAGGTTTTTATGTAGACTAACAAAGTCTGACTCATACTTAAAAATAAGTCTTAGACTTCAATTTTTTTGACAGATCAGACTTAAACTTTACAAAGTCTATCTCGGCTCAACTTATTTCAATTTTTTTAAAATAATTATTTTTTAATCAAAAAATTATTTTTACTTATTTTTAGAGTACTTATTTCAAAATTATGTTTAAAAAAATGAAATTAGTTTTAAATGAGATCATTGCAAAATTACCTAATTACCTTAAAAAATTGAAAATTGAAAAATATTTTTTAGAATTTTTATTCATTTGTTCTGATTTTCAATTGAACATGATGAACAATGCTATCTCCTTCTTCTGGTGGCAGCGTGAACTTATCTCCGAGCGTTTATTTGTTCATTGCATTCATTGTTCAAAAGTCGATGTTGTCATGAATATTTGTTCTTTGGCATTCTTCTTTGCACAAGGTAACAATCACTCGAAGTCATTTTTTTTCTACTTCTTTTATGATATCTTATTTTATTTCTTATTTTTCATTAGAAGTAATGGTTTCTCATATAAAATAATAAATAAATGGTTTTTCTTGTTGAGTTTATGATTTATTTGTTTCAACCTTTATTTATATATATATATATATATATATATATATATATATATATATATATATATATATATATATATATATATATATATATATATATATATATATATATATATATATATATATATAGAGAGAGAGAGAGAGAGAGAGCATATCAAATAAGAGTGATTTTAAATGACAGATGAGAGTAACAAACACCAGTTATTAGATCAAATTAATAAGAGAGATGAAATTCAAGATAATAAGAGAGAAATTAATAGTCACATTAATAAATAAGTTTAATCATAATCTAATGGTTGTTGTTTATTCCTCTCATCTCTCATTTTAAAATCTCTCTCACTTGATATGCCTCTATATATCTATATATATATATATATATATATATATATATATATATATATATATATATATATATATATATATATATATATATATATATATATATATATATATATATATATATATATATATATATATATATATATTGAAAATAAATATATTAAAAAATAGTTTTTTTTTTCTAAAACTGAATCCAACTATCTTAAAGAAAAATATCATTTTGTGATAGATGAGAGACAATGTAAAAAAGAAAACACTGCAAGTTACATTTTAAGTGAGGGTCTAACAAACCTACGTAATTTCCTTAAAAAATTGAAAACTTGAAAGTACTTTTTTAAGGTTTCTCTTCATTTGTCTAGAATAAGTGAGGGTATAACAAAACTACGTAATTTCCTTAAAAAAATTGAAAACTTGAAAGTATTCTTTTAGGGTTTCTCTTCATTTGTCTAAGATCTCAAATTTAACATGATGAACAATGTCATCTCCCTGTTTCCTATTTCAACTTAGTTATTTCTAATTCAAGTTAGAACTCTTTATCATGATATAATTTAACAAGTTTTTACAATTTGTTTATTTTTACTCTTTATAAAAAATTAACCATATGTTTAAATGAAATTATTTAAATTTATTAATATATGGTGTTTAAGATTAGGGATGTATAGTCTTATTAAGTCATTTCAGTTGGTTGTTGTACATGGACATCAAATGTAGAGGTGTGAGTTCGAACCAACAATATTCTATTTGTTCACTTTTAAAGAGTGAATTCTATCCACTAAATTACTTGACAAAAAAACTAAGGATACATCATGCATGTAAAGAGTGTATCAATAGGCTAGGGTCCATATTGTTAAATATGTAATTCATTGTTTTAGAAAGATTTTATTTGATTTACAAAGATCATATTTGATCTAAAAAAATTAGATTAGATATTTTTGGACTTTTATAATTTTGGGTTTTAACTTGAGATGCAAGTTAACCTAAATTTATAAATAGGGAGGAATCCTTATTATTATAATCATCAAATTTGATAATCACGGTTTTGCAGTTGCAAAGTGATAATAAAATTCCAAAGTTGTGGGCAGAGAGTTACTCTGTAATTCATATTCATCTTCTTTAAACGCGTTCTTGTTATTTGTTCATTGTCATTACATAACAATATTGAGACGAAGATTGGGAAGAATTCATCATAGATCGTGGTTGAATTCCAACATCTGTTATCTAGAGTTCCGGTTTCAATTCAAGGGAAGAACAACTGTGATGGCGATGAATCACCTGAACGGTCACTTTCCAGCAAATCTTCCAATTCTCAAGAAAGATATTTATGAGAATTGGTGCAAGCAGATTAAGATGATTTTCTGTTACCAAGATCTTTGGGATCTTGTGAAGGAGGGATTACCACTGCTTGTAGAAACTACGATAGATCAGGAGGAAGCAACATATAAAGAATTGGAGAAGAAAGATTATAAATCTCTTTTTATAATCCATCGATGTGTTGATCCAGATAACTTTGAAAAGGTTAGTGATGTAGGATCAACAAAAGAAGCTTGGGAGATTCTTGAAAAAGTGTTTGAAGGCGCAGAGAAGGTGAAAGAGGTGAAGTTACAAACTCACAAAAGGACTTATAAATTACTTCAGATGAAATATAATGAAAGTATAACGGATTTCTTCACCAGAGTTACAAAGTTGGTGAATCAAATCAAGGTATATGAAGAAGTTTAACATCAAAATCAGTTGTCTCAAAGATCTTGAGGTCATTGGCTCCAAAATTCGACCACGTGGTAGTAGCCATATAAGAGTCGAAAGACTTGTTAGTATTGAGAAATGAAGAGCTCCAAGGGACGCTTGAGTCTCATGAACAAAAGATGGCTGAAAGAGTTGCAGGAAAGTCGGAGAGTGATATGGCTTTGCAGACGCAGTCAGAAAAAGAAAGGAAAGGCAAAGGAAGTTGGAATGGCAATAAAGGTAGAGGAGGTTACACCAATTCGACTGCTCGAAGTCAACATGAAGGAAACTGGTTGAATTAGAGAAAACCCTAGAACCAAGGCAACCAAAGAGGTGGTGTTGCAGGTAGAGAAAAAGGTGGTGGTCGAAAACCTGACAAAAGTCACACTCAGTGTTTTAATTGTCAGAAGTATGGTTATTATTTTAGTGATTGTCCAAAAAAGAAGAAGAATCAAAAAACTGATGCAAAGCTAGCGAAACATGAAGAAAAAGAGATGTTGTTGATGTTCACAACAAGAGATGAAGAAAGATTCCAGGACTGGTGGTACTTGGACTCAGGATGCTCGTCACACATGATTGGAAGGAAAAATTAGTTTGTCAACATGAATCCCTCGGTGTAGAACATAGTGAAGTTTGCAAATGATAACACTCTAGCAACTGAAGGTGTTAGTGATGTTCAAATCATGAGGAAGGATGACAAGAAATCAATAATTTCCAATGTGTTATACATACCAGGCATGAAAAGTAACCTGCTCAGTATAGGACAGCTTGTCAAAAAGAACTACAAGGTAGTTGTCAAAGACAAGATGATGAGATTTCTCGACGCAGGTGGCAGGTTGATCTTGAAGACCCTAATGTCTTTGAATAGGACCTTCAAGATTGAACTCAATATGATGGAGCACAAGTGCCTAACAACTGTAGCCAACAGAGATGAGTGGTTATGGAATTTTTGACTAGATCATCTCAACTTCAATGACATCAGAGATCTAAAGAGAAGAAATATGGCTTCAGGATTACCTTAAATCGACATTCCAAGTGAAGTCTGTGAAAAGTGTGTTCAGTCGAAACAACACAAGAATAACTTCAGTAAGGATGCAAGAAGAAAGTCGAAGGCAATTTTGGAAGTCATATACTCTGATGTATGTGGTCCGATCCAGGTGGATTTGATTGCAGGCAACAAATACTTTATCATGTCCATAGATGATTACAGTCGAAATTTATGGATTTACCTCGTCAAGAAGAAAAGTGATGTGATCAAGGTATTTTCTAGATTCAAATTTATGATCGAAAGACAGAGTGGCCGAAAGCTGAAAATTTTGAGGGCTGATGGTGGTGGAGAGTACGTGTCAAAAGAGTTCGATACATCATGTGAAAAAGAAGGGATTGTGCATGAGGTGGTGCCACCCTACACTCCACAGCAAAATGGAATTGCAGAAATAAAGAATAGAACCATCATGAACATGGTGAGAAGCATGTTGAATGGAAAGCATCTACCCAAAGAATTATGGGGAGAAGCGGTTTCGACAGCAACATACATATTAAACAGATGTTCAACAAAGAAGCTTGAAGGAATCACACCAGAAGAATATTGGTTTGGTGTCAAGCCTAGCCTCACTCACTTGAAGGTGTTTGGATCTATAACACATAGACATGTGCCAAATCAGTTGAGAAGAAAGCTTGATAACAAGTCAAATAAGATGATCTTGATAGGATATCATTTGACTGGAGGTTACAAGTTGTTTGACCCAGTGAATACGCAGGTAAGGATCAGCAGGGACATGATCATAGATGAGCTTAAAGAATGGGATTGGAATTAGAATGTGAAGAAATTTTTTGTGAGAATCTTGTGTGAAGAAGCAGCTAGTGAAGTCGAAAGAAAAGTTCGACAAGAAGAAGTTCGAGGTGAAGCTAGCCCAAGCATACCACAATGAACAAGACACATGCCTGCAAGGTTGCAAGAATGTGTAATTACATCAAATAATATGGTCGATGAAGAAGGTGGGCTGGTTCACTATGCTTTCTGTGCAGATGTTGAACCAGCCAATGCAGCTGAGGCATTAAAAGATTCAAAGTGGGTAAAAGTAATGAATGAAGAGTTAGAGTTTATCAAAGTCAACAACACCTGGTCACTTGTCAAATTGCCTTAAGGCAAGAAGGAAATTGATGTGAAGTGGGTTTATAAGGTGAAGGTGAATTCTAAAGAAGAAGTAACTCGACACAAGGCGAGACTTGTGGCGAAAGGATTTATTTAGAAGGAAGGAATCAACTTCGATGAAGTTTTTGCACCTGTTGTTAGGATCGAAACAATCAGGTTGGTTGTTGGTCTAGCAAACATGAAAAATTGGCACACATGTCAGATGGATGTGAGATATGCATTCTTAAATGGCCCTTAGACGAAAAATTTATATCGCACAACCAGCTGGGTATGTGAAACAAGGTGAAGAAAGAAAGGTGTACAGGTTGCATGAAACCCTGTATGGACTTAAGCAAGCTCTAAGAGCACGGAATAAGAAGATCGACAGATTTCTAAAGGAGAAAAAATTTGTGAAGTGCACAGCTGAGCATGAAGTATATGTAAGGAGAAGAAATAGTGAATTGTTTATACTATGTCTCTATGTCGATTACCTGTTGATAACAGGAAGTGGCAAGAAGGAGATCGAAGATTTCAAACATGACCTAAGTGAGTAGTTTGAAATGTCAAACTTGGGAATATCTCATATTTCCTTGGCATTGAATTCTATAAAAGTGGTAGGGTTTAAGATGCAAGATTACAACCCAACTTTGACTCCAGCTGAGACCAGATTGCAATTGTTGAAGGATTCAGATGAAGATGATGTTGACCCAACCCAATATATAAGACTTATTAGGTCACTTAGATACCTCTGCCACACAAGGCCTAACTTAGCATACAGTGTGGGCATGGTAAATAGATTCGTGCAAAAGCCAAAGGTATCACACCTAGCAGTAACGAAGAGGATACTAAGGTATCTAAAAGGGACTCTCGACTACGGCATTTTGTTTCCTGCAACTGATGAAGGAAGAGAATACAAGCTAGTGAGATACATTGACTCAAGTTGGTGTAGTGATGTTGAAGATAGAAAATCCACATCTAGCTATGTGTTTATGTTAGGTGGTGCACCAGTTGCTTAGAGTTCGAGAAAGGAGCTGGTAGTGGCATTCTCATCATGCAAAGCAGAATATATAGTTGTTTCTCTTTGTGCATGTCAAGCAACCTGGATGGTGAACCTGGTCAAAGAGATCACAACAAAGAGTCATGGATAAATTACCATGAAGATCGACAGCATGTCAGCTATCAACTTGGCGAAGAATCCAATAGCACACGGTCGAAGCAAGCACATCGAAATAAGGTTCCATTATCTTCGAGAATAACTAATAGAAGGGAAGATGAACTTGGAACAATGCATAACTAAGAATCAGATTGCAGACATCATGACAAAGTGAGTGTCGGTCGAAGTGTTCATGAAGTTAAGGTCTATGATGAATGTGGATAGTTTAGACGCAATGAATTAGGTGGTGTGTTAAATATGTAATTCATTGTTTTAGAAAGATTAGATTTGATTTAGAAAGATCAGATTTGATCTAGAAAGATTAGATTAGATATTTTTTTGGCTTTTATAGTTTGGGCTTTAGCTTGAGATGCAAGTTAACCTAAATCTATAAATGAGGAGGAACCCTTATCATTGTAATCATCGAGTTTGATAATCATGATTTGCAGTTGCAAAGTGATAATAAAATTCCACAATTGTGGGCAGAGAGTTACTTTACAGTTCATACTCATCTTCTTTAAACGTGATATTGTTTTTGTTCATTGTTATTACATAACAATCTTAAGATCAAGATTGAGAAGAATTCACCATAGACCGTGGTTGAATTCCAACACATATTACTTAATAATAAATATACATATACATGAACTACAAGAAAAATGGCAAGTTGCGACAATTAGCTTAGGCATGTTACATGGGGGTTTGAACCGCCTCAAATTGCAAGTCTGGCAATTTTGGTTCTGTCGCAAAAACGTGTATCGTGAGTGTTTGAACTACAGTAAAGCGGCTTTAGATTTAGAAGGATTTTCTCTGAGATTTATATCGTCTCCACAAGGATCGGTTCAAGGGAAAAAAATATCATTCAACAGTCTCTACATTTCTAAGCTTATGGTTACAAAATGGTTGAAAGATCAAAGATATAATAGATAAAAACGAAAAATATAAAGACGAAAAATATAAAGTAAAGACCTAAAATATAAACAAAGCCTTATTGAGATTGAAACTCATCAATCGATAACATATGCATTCTTCTAACCGGTTAAACACAAATCAATCATTCTTCTAATACTCTCACGTATCACCCACGACTGAGGTTATGTCTAATGCAAACTCGAGAGAACAACTGTATTGTCTCATAGGTGATGTCTCACTGTCGCACCTCAAAAAATCAAAATACGACCTTCGCGCGAAAGGCGCGGAATGCGGTTTAACAGAGTCGCCACCGAACTTTATTTCTCCCAAAAATAGGGAAAGGAAAATATCGAGAAAACCTTTAGAGAGAGATAAGAACATGGTTGTCACAACCACGTTTTGGGTTCGGGAGTCAATTACGTAAGGGAAAGGTATTAGCACCCCTTACGTCCGTTGTACTCGACGGGAATCTCTTAGTTCAATTTGTGATGAGCATAATCTAAGCTTGTTTATTTTCTTCTCTATAATAAATCTGAAACAATACGATAAAAGGAAAAGATGCCAAGGGGAAAATGGGTGGTTTTAGGTTAGGATGTTCGCCAAGGATTGAGGCCTTTGTACCTACGTATGCTCATTTGAACGAGAATGAGAAATCAAAGCGTTCGTAGTTCGACTACGGAAAATGGTTGAGAGGGAAAACAGAAGATGGATAGAATGTAACTCGCCAAGATCATCGCAATCTTGTGCCTACGTATCTTACATTCAAATGAATGAAGAATCAGAGCGTTCGTAGTTCGTGGAGATGACCATGAAAAGAAGGGGATGGATTTGTTGAAGTTTGGTTTAGAAACGAAAGATTGAATGACATATAACCCAATGGGCGTGCCTCGAGAGTTGTCCCTCAAGAATCCAAGGAATGTGATATTCCAAGAACTCGGTTCTTTTGGGGTTGAGAAAGGTTGGATGTTTTGAATTTGAAAGATTGAATGAGTAACAACCCAAAGGGCGTGCCTCGAGAGTCATTCATTGAAGATCCAAGGAATGATAAATTCCAAGAATCTCCTTCTTTCGTAAGTTGATTAAGAAAGATGTTTGATATATATTAGGTGTTTTAAGACGAAATGTTGAATGAATAACAACCCAAGGCGTGCGCCTTAGGAGCCATTCCTTCGAAGATCCAAGGAATGCGAGACTCCAAGAATCTTCTTCTTTTGAAATTTGTTTGAGAAAATGTTTGAAAAAGATTGAATCGGATTGGCTGAAAAGAGGTTGATAGCGAGGCAAAAGGCACTCGACTTATAAGTTTGAGTAAAATACTACTTGACATTGGATCAAGGGTTTGCGAAAGAGGTGATAATTGATACTAGTCCCTAGGGGTGCTCCTAATGACAAAACCACGACGAAATGTGCAAGTGTGTGCGTTAGGTTGATGGCGATGCTTACGAGCAATCGACTTATGATGGGTGTTTGAAAATGGCTCGATGACGAATCGAGAATTAGTTTGAAAATGGTTTAGTCTATGCTAGTCCCTAGGGGTGCTCTTAGTAAACAAACTACAATCAAAGCAATACAAATACGTACATCAGAATGGGAGCGGGATACATGTAAGTTACACTGGATTACACAAAATAAATGGTCTCATTGTAAGGTAGCCCAAGAGGAAACAGTGTGTGTGCGAGGTGTCCTAAACTAAGCCACGAACATAACCCAAGTTTCGTTGCTCGAAAAAGTAACCAACAATCCACCAATTTAGGCTTTTAGGGTTTCGATCGTTTTATTGTGTTTTCGAATAATGTGAATAAGATATGATGAAAATGAATATGATATGGATAATATGAATAAATATGACAAGATAATATCAATAATCAAGATGATATTAACAATAGTATATCAACAATGATAATAAGATCAAGATAGATTATGAACAAGATATATTGACGAAAATTAAAGCAAGAGTATATTGACAAAAGTTAAAGTTAGTGGTTAGTGATTATTGAATGAATTGGGTCGACTTTAGCGTTAAACCGCCGTAGCATGACCTATGGCGAAGATCATACTATAGGAGGTCGTGCAATTTGATATTTGTGCTAAAACGCGATGAAGAAATGATATTGAGGATCATCCTCCAAAGAAATTGTGCCACACGAAAAGAAAAGTGAATTGTATCGTCTTAATCACAAGCTTGTGTTAATTAATCGAAGGTAACCTATCACGATCCCAAAGTATAGAAAACAATCTCAATGATCATTTTTTACATATTTGAAATCATAAAGGTTAAACAACCTCA
This sequence comes from Lathyrus sativus, assembly GCA_963859935.3. Lineage (NCBI taxonomy): Eukaryota > Viridiplantae > Streptophyta > Magnoliopsida > Fabales > Fabaceae > Lathyrus > Lathyrus sativus. The sequence continues at coordinate 490,120,192 of OZ012739.1, read as the reverse complement.
ATCAACCAACATTTATGAATAAACAAACTTCATGGACCAATAATTAAAATAAAATCGAAAGTGAAATGAAGTGAAGATAAAACATAAAATTAAAACATGAAAAATCCATAGAACTTAATCGTTACAAAGCAAAATTTTATTACAAATAATTTAAGACAAAATAAAAAAAGTGAAATAAAAAAGAAAGAATAAATTCATAGGAAAGGGTGGCGCAACAACATGGGGATACGCTACATGGAATCACCTGGGCTTAAATTAAGGCCCATCATCCTTAAGAAACACGATTGGAAAAAAAGTGAAAAGGGTGGTATAGAAAAAAAAAAGGTTAAGAAATCAACATGGGCCTTATGGCTCATGCATCAACAACATAAGATCTAAAAAAAGTTATTTCACTTCACAAACATAGTGGCAAGGTTCCTCTTTTAAGGTAAGAACACCAGGGTTTTCATATTATTTTTCTTAAAAATCAAAACACGACTTGAAAGAATAGAACAACAACAACAACAACAACAGATGCGAAACAGAAGAGGATATTCCAACCTTCTCACGAATAATGCACTATCTCAAACCTTCTGTCTCGTGTTTCAATTTCATTTTCGTCTCTTTATCGTTTCATTCGTGACTAAGGTTCGTAAACTCTCGCTTTCTCACTCAGGTTTGTGTATGTTTAGATTTCTTTCACTTTTCTTCTCCTCTCACTCTTTCTGATCTGGGTTGAAATGGATTTGGTCTGAGGTTATGAAAGAGGTATTTGTTGTGCGGATAAGAGAAAAGAAGGTTGGAATGAGGAAGGAGAAAAGGTTGGTGAATTGAAAGAAGGTGAAGGTATTTAAGGGATGTGGTTCGGAGCTTTGACAGGGTATTCTTGGTTCAATCGAACTTGGAATTTGAGGGAGAGAATACGTTGATTTATAGAGAAGATTTGAGGGTAAAGTGGGAAAATATTGAGAGGAATTGGAGAGTATGTACATGAATTATTTTTGTTGTTGTTGCTACCTTTTGAAAAAAAATCGTCCTGCAGGTTATTTTGCACTCGATTGTGACGTTTGCAGGTCTGTACTGTGTGTGTAGAATCCACATTTTGGCGTTTTTCTGGCTTGTAAGGCTTGGGGTGTGAATTAGCATGTGTGGTTCATGGCTAGTTGGACTTTGTTGTTGCGGGAAAAATCATGGCTAAAGATTGGCTCTGTTTTGCAGGAAAATTTTGGCAAGTTGGTACTTGTTTTCTTTTAGGACGCATATGGAAAATATATGTGTGGTTGACATTGTTTTGTTGCAGGTTTATGGTGGGGGACTAGCATTAATGCATATTGATGAGTCATGGCTTGTGTAATTTTTTTTTGGATTTTTTTTGTAAATTTTTTGGTAATGAGCTGGACTTTGAAACACAAAGATGGGCTTTCTATTGTACAATGAAATGGCTTTTCATCCCTTTGTTTTGTACTGATTTTCTTTATGAAAATGGGCTTATTGTAAACTTAAGAGAGAAAACAAAAAAAAACATGGACTTGAAATTACTTTGTTCATGACTAGTAATAATGAGCATGGATAGAAATTTAGATTTTTTTTTATGGAATGATGGAATAAAGTAGATAATTGGAACTAAATTAAAATGGATTTTAGTTTGTAAATTGGATAATGGATGAAAAAAAATGAAATGGATAAAAGTGGATATTTTAAAATGAGGTTTTAAAACTAAATTTGGAAAGAATAATCGATATGGATTTAGGTCTAAAGAAAATGGATAACTGGAAATGGTTACGAATTTTCCTTGAGAAACTATCAATCTTAGCCTCTAAAATCTTGCATCATGAATCAACTTTGATGAGCCCAAAACTTCATTTTTAATACCCTTGGTTGAAGCACGAACCAGTTATTGATGATCCTTAGTCATTAAAGCACTTGACTTTGCACAACCTGATAACCTAACCCATAAACAACCTGAATCCACATGGAAACCTTGACTGGAACTCCAGGCACATATTACTCAAATCGTGCCTATCTTGACTTTTATTTTGAAATAGACCCCTGTCAGACTAATGGATTAAGTTAAAACCATTAGACCCCAATCCACTGCATATACACTTGACTAGACTACCCTGCCTGGGATGTGATTCATCCTAACAACACCTTGAGTAGAATAAAACATATTCTTTCGGATTTTTTGAATGATAGTCAGTGGATGGAGATACAAATGAAAGTTATATACAAGTATGACAAATTTGAGGTATGACACTCACGCAACTCAAAAACACGGAGCATTAAGAACTAATACTCATGTAAATGTTAAGCCTAAATCTATGTCTATAGTCTAGAACCTAACAAGTATCTAAAGATGACACCCATATAAGATTCTAGTTTTATTCACATAAAACGCCATGATCAGAATACGTACATACACTTTACCCTTTTTACATGCATTCAACTAATTTGCCAAATATATGTGAACATAGTTCTTCATCAATATTATCACGTATCCTCACAATATCGTTCGTGTCAAAAACGTTATCGTGGTCTTTACCATATTGATCCTACTCATACTACTCATGCTACTAAATCAACAAAAAAAAAGTGATACTAGTGAATATCAACTTGCAAGACTATGTCAAAAGTTTGCTTATAGATAGATGAGTATCTTAGATCAAAGATTTGAAAAAGGTTTTGTCAAAACCCACAAATAAGAAATCAAAGACAACATCAACATTGAATCAAAACTAGTTCATAATACATATATTAGATAAAATACATAAGGTATCAATAGACTACATCCAAACCTAACAAGAAATTGAAGATCTTACCTTCTCCCCTATAGGGTTTGTGTTTCTCTCTCTAGAATATGCAAAGAATTGAAGAGATAATAAAACTCTGACATATGTTATAAAAGTTGTACCAAAGTTATACAAAAGTTACTTCTAAAAAGTGAGAAAAGGTACATATATAGTAAAGTAAAATATGTTATGTTCGCCTAGTGAACACCTTATTTTCCCAACGAAGACCACTTTTGGGCACTTGAAGTGCATCGGGAACAATTAAACCGCCCTTGGAAAATATTAGAGTTCGCCTAGCGAACACTTCTTCGCCCAGCGAGCGTCTTCACTAAATGTTCGCACAACGAACTTATGACCCTTTTCTTACTGCCTCTAATCTAGGCTGGTTCGCTAGAGCTTCGCTGCAACTTCGCCCATCAAATATTCGATGGCTACTCGTTGTTGTTCTCCCAACGAACATGCTGATTTCTCTTTATTTCTTTGGCTTCCTTATTCGCTTCTTTGTGTCTTAATCATTGATGTTGTATGCCTATATTCTGCACAATAACACACACATCAAAGAATCCAAAGGTATTTGCAATATAATTGAAGAATCACACAAGAACAAGAAATAAATCTATTAAAAACATGAGAATTTAGTTGAAAAGTGCCAAGAAAGATGGTTCAGTTTAAGTCAAAGTTTTCACTTAACAAACTCTCCCCAACTATATTTTTCTTTGTCCTCAAGCAAAGTATGCCCCTCATGCAAACAAGAGAGATTTGCTCACACAAGAGGACTTGCTCAAGCATAAGATTCAACTAAGAAAGGGATAACTGTTCATATTCAAACAAGAGATATTTGCTCAAATAAGAGGATTTGGTGAGGCAAGAGAATGCACACAAGCAGTGTTCACCACTTAATAGAATCGAACAGTGACAAAGAACTTAGTTATTAAACAAATATCATGCAATGTTTCAAATAACAACTAAATTCTTATACTTGAATCACTCTAACACTCTTATTAAAAATAAAAATGAGGAAATTAACGCGTTTGCAACCACGAGACAATTTCACTCACATGACAAACAATATTAATAACAATCTAATTCATACATTCATCTAATAATCAAAAATGAAAACATGGAAGTGAAAAGATCAATAAGGGTTTTTAAGGTTGTAGCTTGGTCGGATTCACAACAAATGGTCATTTCTAAAAGCCATTGAATCAAAGTTGACAATGCAAAAGAAACATTCACTATACATGGTATTTACACATCACAACTTCATTCACCATTTTCTTTCCTCTATTGTAAACCTTCTCAAACTTCCATTTGCACAATTATTCATTATCTATTTTTTTCTTTCAAACAAGCATGCTTTTTCTTTTTCTTTTTCACATTTATTATATTCACAATTTTCTTTTCTTTTTTCAATGCTTGTTTGAAAAATTTCAAAAGTTTGAGTAAACTATCACTTTTATTTTGACTCTCCCCAAATTGGATTCAACCAAACCTCAAGTGAATGCTCCTTGCTTTTTATGGTAAGGAAGATAATTTAGAACAATGTTCATAGGTTAAATAATTTTTTTTAGAATCCCACAAAATTCAATGATGAACTATTTTTTCAAATTATGTATAAAAACCAAGTTCATCACTAAAATGAGACCTAAACTGTTCAGGTTCAAAGGGGTTAGCAAATTCTCATTACTCACGAGTAAGTTACTTTTGAATATGATTGTGCTCAATATAAACAAATGCCTCGATCATTTCCAATGCTTCCACAAAATCACAATAATCAAAAGATAAAGCATGAATCAAGCGAATTAAACAAAGTTATCAGTCATCCTAACATGTAGTAAACAATGGAGGTTTCTCATAATTTGTGGCTTTTGGACCTAAGTGAAACAAACATTCAAATAAGTTGCAAAATGAAACAAAAATACACGTTTGCAGAAAGCACAAAATTCTTAAATAAATCTAACATTATATAAAGCGGTATAATTTATCTTGATTGCATTCACATTTTCAACATCCTACTATCACCATTCAAACTTGGGAATCTTCATTGGATACTTTTATACAAATAGCAACCAATCTAGAAGAGGTTGTCATCATTCATTCATAAATAACACTTAAGAAAACGTAAAATGAAATAAATATATATACAATATAAGCAATTGTACAAAGCTAAAAAAATATAGAAACTATTGCAATGCACTTCAATATCTAAACACCAATCCCCGACAACGACGTCATTTTGTTCGAACTGCAATAAAACGGCAAGAAGCAAAAATTTAGATTTGGAAGGATTCCCTCCGGGATTTATATCATCTCCACAAGGATCGGTGCGAGGGAAAGAATATCGTTCAACAGTCTCTACATTTCTAAGCTTATGGTTACAAAATGGTTGAAAGATCAAAGATACAATAGATAAAAGCGGAAAATATAAAGACAGGAAATATAAAGTAAAGACTTAAAATATAAACAGAGTCTTGTTGGGATTGGATCTCATCAATTGATAATACATATATTCTTCTAACCACTTAAATACAAATCAACCATTCGTCTAATACCCTTATGTCTCACCCACAATCGAGGTTATGTTTAACACGAAGTCGAGAGAACAACCGTATTATCTCATTAGTGATGTCTCACGCAACTCAAAAACACGAAGCATTAAGAACTGATACTCATGTAAATGTTAAGCCTAAATCTATGTCTAGAGTTTAGAACCTAACAGGTATCCAAAGATGACACCCATATAAGATTCATGATCGATTCATATAAAACGCCATGATTAGAATACATACATATGCTTAACCCTTTTTACATGCATTCAACTAGTTTGCCAAATGTATGCGAACATAGTTCTTCATCACTATTATCACGTATCCTCATAATACCGTTCGTGTCAAAAACTTTATCGTGGTCTTTACCATATTGATCCTACTCATACTACTCATGCTACTAATAAATAAAAAGTGATACTAGTGAATATCAACTTGTAAGACTATGTCAAAAGTTTGCTTATTGATAGATGAGTATCTTAGATCAAAGATTTGAAAAAGGTTTTTTCAAAACCCACAAATAAGAAATCAAAGACAAGCTGTGAGTTGTGAGATTTGTAATGGACCCCATTTTAATGTGCATTGCCTTGCTACTACTCAACAAATTAAAGAGATAAAATATTTGAGGCAGAACAATCCATATTCTCAGACTTATAATCTAGGATGGAAAAATCATCCTAACTTTTCCTGGAAAGATCATAGTCAACCTCCATATCCGCGACAACAACAGACTCCTCAGAAAGCAGAATGGGAGATAGCTATTGAAAAAATGGCAGCTCAAAATATACAATTTCAAGAAGAAACCCGTAATATTCAAAGGAATAACACACCTTCCATCAAAAATCTTGAGTCGCAAATGGGGCAGATAGCCCAACACCTCTCAACACACACTCAAGGAACCCTCCTGAGTGCGACAGTACCGAATCCGAAAAATCAAGAGAGTATTAATGTTGTCACAATAAAAAATCAGAAAATGATAGACGAAGAGGAAACAAATGAGTATGAATGTATAGAGGTGGAACTTGAGGTAAGAGAACAAGTGAAAGAACTAGAAGAAGTTGTACCATCTGAAAAATAGAAGTTGTTTTCACTGCTTTTTAATCATCGTTGTTATCGTATAATGTTGTTAAGGCTTTTCTTATCTGACAAATAAGGATTTGATTTACGGTTAACCTTAGGTTTGGAAAAACGAATGTTAACGCTTTTATACGATAATACTATAGTAGATATTGCATAGGAATGGGGATACCCTATAGTAACCAAAATGTTTTAGATAAAATAAATGGCTTGGTATTATCCCTATACTGCCAAGGAATTGGGATATAGGGAGAATACCAAAGGGTTTTCTGCTAAGGAATTAAAGTAAACTAATCTTTAAAACTGGTGTCGATTGAATTGAGCAGTGATTTCTGAAACTAAGAATTAAGGTTGTTACAAGGCTTTTCATATACCATACCCTAGCATGCTCCTCATAACTGTTCAAAACCTTTATTTTACTATGTTTGCCTTCTAGCCTTTACATTTTTAAAACAAAAAACAAAAACCCCTTTTATTTTTTGTTCAATTGCACTATTATAGAACTTGTATTCATACGCAGTCCACGAGATCGATATTCGGGGAATTTCCCCTTATTACTATATCGGTCAAAATAGTACACTTGCTATTTTACCGGTCAGAGCGTCTTCGCTACATGTTCGCATAACGAACTTATAACCTTTTTCTTACTGCCTCTAATCTAGGCTGGTTCGTTGGAGCTTCGCTGCAACTTCGCCCATTAAATATTCAATGGTTGCTCGCTGTTGTTCTCCCAACAAACATGTTGATTTCTCTTTATTTCTTTGGCTTCCTTGTTCGCTCCTTTGTGTCTTAATCATTGATGTTTTATGCCTATATTTTGCACAATAACACACACATCAAAGAATCCAAAGATATTTGTAATGTAATTGAAGAATCACACAAGAACAAGAAATAAATCTATTAAAAACATGAGAATTTAGTTGAAAATTCCAAGAAAGATGGTTCAATTTAAGTCAAAGTTTTTACTTAACAAACTCTCCCCGACTATATTTTTGTTTGTCCTCAAGCAAAGTATGCCCCTCATGCAAATAAGAGAGATTTGCTCACACAAGAGGATTAGCTCAAGCATAAGATTCAACCAAGAAAGGGATAACTGTTCAAATTCAAACAAGAGAGATTTGCGCACAAGAGGATTTGGTCAAGCAAGAGAATGCGCACAAGCAATGTTCACCACTCAATAGAATCGAACAGTGACAAAAACTTAGTTATTAAACAAATATCATGCAATGTTTCAAATAACAACTAAATTCTAATATTTGAATCACTCTAACATTCTTATTCAAAATAAGAATGAGGAAGTTAACGTGTTTGCAACCGCGAGACAATTTTACTCACCTGACAAACAATGTTAATAACAATCTAATTCATACATTTATCTAACAATAAAAAATGAAAACATGGAAGTGAAAAGATCAATAAGGGCTTTTAAGGTTGTAGCTTGGTAGGATTCACAACAAATGGTCATTTCTAAAAGCCATTGAATCAAAGTTGACAATGCAAAAGAAACATTCACTATACATGGTATTTACACATCACAACTTCATTCACCACTTTCTTTCCTCTATTGCAAACCTTCTCAAACTTCCATTTGCATAATTATTCATTATCTATTTTTTTCTTTCAAACAAGCATGCTTTTTATTTTTATTTTTCACATTTATATTCACAATTTTCTTTTTTTTTTCAATGCTTGTTTGAAAATTTTCAAAAGTTTGAGTAAACTATCACTTTTATTTTCACTCTCCCCAAATTGGATTCAATCAAACCTCAAGTGAATGCTCCTTTCTTTTTATGGAAAGGAAGAAAATTAGAACAATGTTCATAGATTAAATATTTTCTTAGAATCCCACAAAATTCAATGATGAACTATCTTTCAAATTATGTATAAAAACCAAGTTCATCACTAAAATGAGATCTAAACTGTTTAGGTTCAAAGAGGTTAGCAAATTCTCACTACTTACGGGTAAGTTACTTTTGAATATGATTGTGCTCAATATAAACAAATTCCTCGATCATTTCTAATACTTCCACAAAATCACAATAATCAAAAGATAAAGCATGAATCAAACGAATTAAACAAAGTTATCAGTCATCCTAGCATATAGTAAACAATGGAGGTTTCTCACAATTTGTGGCTTTTGGACCTAAGTAAAACAAATATTCAAACAAGTTGCAAAATGAAACAAAAACACATGTTTGCACAAAGCACAAAATTCTTAAATAATTCTAACATTATATAAAGCAGTATAATTTATCTTGATTGCATTCACATGTTCAACATCCTACCATCATCATCCAAACTTGGGAGAATCTTCATTGGATACTTTTATACAAATAGCAACCAATCTAGAAGAGATTCTCATCATTCATCCATAAACAAACATTTAAGAAAACGTAAAAGGAAATAAGTATATATACAATATAAGCAACTGTACAAAGCTAAAAAATATAGAAACTATTGCAATGCACTTCAATATTTAAACACCAATCCCCAACAACGACGTTATTTTGTTTTAACTGCAATAAAGCGGCAAGAAGCAAAAATTTAGATTTGGAAGGATTCTCTCTAGGATTTATATCATCTCCACAAGGATCGGTGCGAGGGAAAGAATATCATTCAACAGTCTCTATATTTCTAAGCTTATGGTTACAAAATGGTTGAAAGATCAAAGATACAATAGATAAAAGCGAAAAATATAAAGATAGAAAATATAAAGTAAAGACTTAAAATATAAATGGAGTCTTGTTGGGATTGGATCTCATCAATTGATAATACATATATTCTTCTAACCACTTAAACACAAATCAATCATTCGTCTAATACCCTCACATATCACCCACAACCGAGGTTATGTCTAACACAAAGTCGAGAGAACAACTGTATCATCTCATTCGTGATGTCTCACGCAACTCAAAAACACAGAGCATTAAGAAATGATACTCATGTAAATGCTAAGCCTAAATCTATGTCTAGAGTCTAGAACCTAACAGGTATCCAAAGATGACACCCATATCAGATTCATGATCGATTCACATAAAACACCATAATCAGAATATGTACATATGCTTAACCCTTTTTACATGCATTCAACTAGTTTGCCAAATGTATGCGAACATAGTTCTTCATCACTATTATCGCGTATCCTCACAATACCGTTCGCGTCAAAAATGTTATCGTGGTCTTTACCGTACTGATCCTTCTTATGCTACTCATGCTACTAATCAACATAATAAAATAAAAGTGATATTAGTGAATATCAACTTGCAAGACTATGTCAAAAGGTTTCTTATTGATAGATGAGTATCTTAGATCAAATATTTGAAAAAGGTTTTGTCAAAACCCACAAATAAGAAATCAAAGACAACATCAATATTGAATCAAAACTAGTTCACAATACATATATTATATGAAATACATAAGGTATCAATAGACTACATCTAAACCCAATAAGAAATTAAAGATCTTACCTTCTCCCCTTTAGGTTTTGTGTTTGTCTCTCTAGAATATGTAAAGAATTGAAGAGAGATAAAGTTCTGATATATGTTATAAAAGTTGTCCCAAAGTTATACAAAAATTACTTCTAAAAAAAGAGAAAAGGTACATATATAGTAAAGTAAAATATGTTATGTTCGCCTAGTGAACACCTTATTTGCCCAACGAAGACTACTTTTGGGCACTTGAAGTGTCTCAGGAACAATTAAACCGCCATTGGAAAATATTTGAGTTCGCCTAGAGAACACTTCTTCGCCCAGCGAGCGTCTTCGCTACATGTTCGCACAACGAACTTATGACCCTTTTCTTACTGCCTCTAACCTAGGCTGGTTCGCTGGAGCTTCGCTGCAACTCCACCCAACAAATATTCGATGGCTGCTCGTTGTTGTTCTCCTAACAAACATGCTGATTTTCTTCATTTCTTTGGTTTCCTTCTTCTCTCCTTTGCATCTTAACCATTGATATTTTATGCCTATATTCTGCATAATAACACACACATCAAAGAATCCAAAGATATTTGCAATATAATTGAAGAATCACACAAGAACAAGAAATAAATCTATTAAAAACATGAGAATTTAGTTGAAAAGTGCCAAGAAAGATGGTTCAATTTAAGTCAAAGTTTTCACTTAACAGTGAGCATTTTCTACGACAGTTTTGAAAACCGACACTCTAATTGCCTTTATTGGTTGCGACAGTTTTAGAACTGACTCAATAAAATAATTGCGACAATTTTAATTGTTATTAATTTTACTTGTAGTTTTTTTTATACTTGAAATCCGCATGTAAAACCGCAAATTTCCGTAAGGAAATCCACAGGAAATCTAAAATCCACGGGAAATTCAACATATAATATGTTTTTAAATTAAAAAAATAAATAAATTTATTTTTTGCCCAACCCTATGAATATGAATAAAATTTCTAAATGATAGTAATTCATATTTCATATCTTAATTTCAAATATTAATCATGCACAATTTTATCAATGAATTCTCTACTCATTTTCTCTATACATTAATAGAGAAAATTAGATATCCTAATGGACAACCGCTATACAATGATATCCTCATGTCCAGATTGGAGAACATTATTTCATATTCAATACATCCTAGTCAAAGAACCAATGAAGGATAAAAAGTATGATCATTCATTTCCAAGCTGTCTCATTAGCATCAATAAAGACTGCATTACAGTGTTCTATGAGCAACTGAACAACCTCGATTGCACCATAGTTAACCGGCATGCCATCATCCAAAGGAATAAAAGAAGATGCATATATGGCTTCATTGTCATCTACAACAAAAGAAACAAGAAAATAAGACAAATGGTAATCTCCGATAAGCATTGTTCCAATGCAGACCAAGTTTTAGGTCAATAGAAGAAAACAAATGATAGTTGAACTAACATTTTCACTCTCAGGATATTGTGATTAGAGTGTAATGTTGATCATATGAAGCTAGAAGAACAACTTCGAGCAAATTTTAAAATGCTAAGCTACAATACGCCCTTTAAAAAGAAGATCCCAAGAGGCTAATGTATGTTAATCATATAAGTGATTTGTAGCAAAAATATTCTAACCATATTGTAATAAAAGTACCATAATAGTTTAATATTTACTATTAGCCTCTGTAATAACAACGACATCCTTTTAATGCATTTTCTGGTGAGGTAATTATTCTTTAAAGAAAACATTGAATAGTTCAATGTCGGTAGGAGTAACGATTTAATTTTTTAAATCCTTTTAGAGCATCTTTAGTGCAGGTTATGTAGTATTAAATTCTTTAATAGTAACGGTAGTTATAAATAATTTGCATTGGAATAAGAATGACATGGTAGTAAGTGAACTAACAATTAGTGGGAGTAAACTATATAACCAACGCATACTATTCATTCTCAATGACTCTTATTATTATTTTATTATTGTTTTATATTATTAAAATATCAATAAAGCTCCAACAAATATAAAATGTGGGGTCAAGTTTTGGTTTCTTAAAAGCAACCATCATTAAAGTAAAAACAACTCAAATCAACTATAAATATTTTAAATCCTACAAATCATTTTAGGCCCACAAAAAGTATCTTAGTTTACCCATTTAGTTTACTCCCATTAAAGATGCTCTTAGACAACTATGATAGAGAAGACTATAGTTAACTTTTCATCACAACCGACATAATGGACTATATTCTTTGTCTGTATCGTTACTATCTTCAAGATATTTATATGTTTAGGTGACATTTTTCATACCAGCAAGCAAGTCCCAGGTAGTTGAAAAAAGTTCTGGATCCAAGCTCTGTTTGGAAGTACTTTTTGACACTTGACTCCAATATTGACGATAAAACTCAGGTCTATGTTTCCTTTTGCCACATGATAACCGGTGCCATTTCCAATGCAATGCTCCGAGAGTCCATCTGAACAAAGTCAAACAATGTTAAGCATGTTGATCAGAACTAATTTAAATATAGAATCTAACAAGTAACAACAGTGTGATTTTTCTTAAGGTCAACCATTTGATGGGAAAACAAAAACTATAAAACACCATGATGATCATAATAAGATTTTTCATTGAAAGAGATTGGGAGAAGACATATGATTTCGACCTTGAAGAAGACTTAGTTTTGGGGATCGATTGGCTAGAAACCAATGGAAAAACCTTCATTGATTGGGAACAGAAGACTATTAATTTTGAAGAAAATAACTGAGTTATTACACTGAACAAATACGACATCAGAGATAAGCATCATACTACTGAATATTATAAAGCTGCACAAAAATCACTATAACATAGTATGTGTAACACCCTTCTAAACCCCGCAAAATATATATAAATAATCAGTGTAAATTATCATGCATCTCAAATAAGGGTGTCACATAATTCAAAACATCACACATATACTTTCACATAGCATGTAGCAGCAAAATTACTTTACTCATAAATTAACATAATGAAAGCCCCATGATCAACTCATTCATAATCATCAGTTAGACATAAAATTTGATACTCCACATAATTCAAATAACAATAACAAAATAAAATAGAGTATATAATGTGTCTCTCAAACACAACCGAAACGATCCCAGTGTTACATAATCTGAGCACGACTCGATCCAACATAAATAAAGAAACTAAACAAACCACTCAAACGACTACCCCGCGCTAGAAGCAACTCTACTCCTCGATACCTAAGCGATATCGTATAAAACATCATTCCAACATAAGGGTGAAAATTCACATAATTATTTAAATTATAAGATAATATATAATTTAAGGCATACAAGCATGACTACAGATATTCTCACACTTCAAAATTTCATCAACATAGTTTTACTCAAGTAACCATACTATTCACAAGTATATATACACAAGTCCATAATTCACCCATTCAATAATTCACATAAATACACATAATCTCATATAACAAACATATACACAATGAGACTCAATACAAGACTCAAATGCAACTCATGCTATGCGGTACCAGCACTTATTATTTTTCAGTTTTTACATTTAAACCGGGTTTGTTCCCTAGACCAATAACACACAAAAGCTCGTTTCCTAAACTTTCAAACCCCGCTCTAGGTTTGGGACAAGTCACTAGTTCCCACAAAACTAACAAACATTGCCTCTTGATACAAATGATGTGTGTGCAAATTTAACAATCATATGAAATTAAGGTCATTCCATAATCTTAACATTTATGCATATCTTCAACAATTCATCACACTTGAATTACCACACATTTGCACATACAAACACATTTTCAAAAATCATGGCATTCTTACTTCAAACATCATCATCCACAATTAACAAGTAATCCACAAGTATCAATACAATCCAACCTCAATTCACAAAACACACATCACTATTTAAATATAAAATAATTAATCATCATCAATAATTAAAAATTCGATACTCAATAGAATAGTCAATATTCGATATATAATTCAATATTTTAAATAAATATTCAACATTCAATAAACAATTCAATATTTTAAATAAATATTCAATAAGCAATTCAATGTTTTAAATAAATATTCAATATTCAATAAACAATTCAATATTTTAAATAAATATTCAATAAACAATTCCATATTTTAAATAAATATTCAATAAACAATTCCATATTTTAAATAAATATTTAGTATTTTACTAACTATTTAGTAATTTAATAAATATTCCAATTCATCATTTGTATTGCTACAATAGTAAATGAAACGAAAATTTCACATTTCATGACTTATTTTACTTGCTACAGTAGGCATGTAGTATAATTCTATTATTACTATGTTATATTGCTACAACATAATAACAAAAAAAGCTAAGTGCCACATCCATACACAAATCCTGCGCTACAATGGCACATGAGAGAAAAAGGGTCACATTTTATTCTTTAATTTCTTTTGTTTGTTTTCCGCAACAGCAATAGATACAAAAGTATCATTTCATTAGACTATTAAAAGTGGTAATATATGAAAAGAAAATGTCACTTGTTTTTGCTAGAGTCCTACAAAAAGAAAATGTCACTTGTTTTTGCTAGAGTCCTACAAATTGCGTCATACTTATTATTAATTATTATAGAAGTATAATAGAAGTGCTACAACATGTGAGAGGTGTGAGGCTACAAAAGCATTTAATTAGAGAGAATTACTTGCATGCTATTAAATCCATGATTTTCTTCGCTACAGTATAAAAGGGCAATTTTCCATTCCTATCATTTAATGCCTTGTGCTACAATAAAATTTTAACTGAGATATCATAAGTTCTCTGGTGTTGCGCTACTACTATCTGAGTTGAAAAATAATGTCACAATTTAATTCCTAAGCTACATTATCATGGAGAAAGAAGGTATCACATCTCCATATTTCATGCGCTATAGGTATTGCGCTACAGGAACCAGATGAAACTACATTTCATTTCTAACATTTCTTATTCTACATGACGATAGAAATAATTGACTCTAATTCAAAACTAAGTGTTTGATTCCAATTAAAATCTAACTAACTTTCAATCTAATAAGCATCTAAATAATTTCAAACAAATTAATTATTACAAAATAATTATTATCATCAAAATCTAATAATGATCAAATCATAAAAATTGGGGTTTCATCCTAACATATTTTTACCCATTAAACACTATCAAATAATCCCAATAATTATATAAAAACCCACCATTACCTTAATTTTCTTGAATTTCTTGAACTTTCTCTTCTCTTAATTCTTCTCTTCTTCCCCACTCTTCTTTTCTCCTCATTTCCAACTTTTTCTCTCTTTCTATCTTTATACTCTTATCAAACCCTAACATTTGTCTTTTAACGATTGAGCTTAACTCAAGCCATTTCCACTTACTATTCACACAACTAATTAAGCCCAACTAAAAATTCTAACAAATCTACATTATTCTACCAATTAGAAATAAATCACATAAATTAATTAAATCAAATAGGTACAAAATCACACAATTAATCAATTAATTTAATAAATCACATATTTCAATTAATTCATATAAATTAAACAAACTAATTAATTTATATAAATCTAATATTTCATATAAGTCAAACAATTCATATAAATTCAATAAATCAAATAATTCATTTAAATCAAATAATTTAAATAAATCAAATAAATCACATAAATTAATTAAATCAAATAGGTACAAAATCACACAATTAATCAATTAATTTAATTAAATAAATAATTACTAAAATTGAGGTGTTACCGTATGCAATGCAGATAATGGTCAATCATGGTAAGGTATAACAACTACATAGCACTAATTATTATTACCACCATGATTTGGTAAGAGTCCAGTACTTTAAGCGGAAACTGGCATGACAATAAGCTGCAGACCATCTTTAATCTTCTCTACTTTAGCACCACTTGCCAATGAACCATTTTTTATGGAAGGGGCCTCGACCAACCTGACATAAGTAGTTGCTTGGCTTTTCATATTGAATGAATTTTATGGCAATGGAGTTGAATCCCATAAATAATTAGATGTGTAAGAAAACATGGTTCCTAGAGGAGTACATTCTATAGAATTGTTAGTTTCTGTATATGGTCGATAAACCTTGGCAAGAGACGATATCGAGATATTCACCCAACACCTTCTGGTTTCCTGTTGTTTGTATATCCAACTACAGACGATTACATGGTTATACAAAATATCAGTAATTGCATTGGTAAAAATTTAAGATGTTATAATAAGTTTCGACTAAATCGTGCATCAATGTAAATAATACCATTTAAGATAGATGATTGGTCTACATATATGCTGCTAATTGCTAAGTCAACTTGGCCTAAGTTTTTGTTCCAATTAAAATACATTGGAGATAGCATGATCTATTTTGCACAACACATTGCAAGTAATGGTAGTCTAGTAGCAAATCAGCCAACATGAAACATAAGGTACACTAAATTTCAGTAACAAATTTTGTTGGGGATTGAATAATGAATAAGTAGAAGCAGGTTCTAACATTGGAGTAGATAAAAAAACCTTCCCTCAAAAAATAGAGAAAACTAAGTGGTTCCAACTAGCTTGAGCAAAAGCATCTTCATCTTGAAACAATGCCTTTCTCATGTAACATTCACTCCATGCACCAGAGCTTCTAAGAATCCTTTATTTTCGCATTATTCTTAAGGGTTTATAGTCATTTGTATCAATCAATAGCACTAAGGCCACCTTAACAAGTTGCATAACCAAAACCAAACTTCAAATGTTGACTAGTATAAAAACCACCCCACCCAATGATACATGATCTGTACAAATAAAATACAATTTTGATCCTTGAGTAGCTGGAAAAAAATCATCAAGTGACATTCCACACTTATTAGCTTTGCTAGATACTTTGGTTGTATCAACTTCAGCTTCCAACACAACAATTTCCACTTCAGATAAATAAGTGAACAAATAACAATCATTAACCATAAAAGAATCTAATAAAATAATAATGAATACGATTTTTATCAGAATCTCAACTTCACCTACAACAAATACATTGGTCTTATTCTCGCTAATCTCTCGTTTCTCCTTAACCTTATCAAAATCTCATTCGACAACAACCAACTCACCCATACAATACTATGGGCACACCTTTATTTCAAAGATGAGCGACATGTGAAGCATAAGGCTGAAGTTCCTTGTTTTCAAGCTCCAAAAATAATGCAAACTTTGAAATGATCCGCAAAATTCAAAAGAACCAAGTTCAAGGTTATAATTACTAGGTTTTTAGAGAAGATCTATTGGTGGTTGGAATGACGTTTTCATATAGAGGCATCAACTAGGTTTTACTATATTGGAGAAAAAGCAAAGAAATAGAAAACACTAATTTGAGAGAAAGATGCAAACATGAAATTAATTTGAGAGATAGAGATGAGAAGGGAGGGAGAAAATACCAAAAAATAAAATTAGGGCAAAAATAGGGGCCGGACAAAACTTTCATGAAAGAGGGAAACAAAAATGAAAAAAAACATAGCGTAGAATAAAAGCACGAAGAACAAAAGAAATAAACTTATTACAATTACATTTAAAGCAAAGACTATTTTAAATTATTTGATATCATTACTACTGAGGCAGTTTAAGAACCGTCGCAACACAGCTTTTAAAGTCAAATGACGGTTTTAAAACCGTCACAAATAAGTTTTTAAGGCGATTTTAAAGCTAATTGTCATAAATTATATTTAATTTTTGAAAAAGTTAGAGGTAGTTGGACAAAACTATTGTTGTGAATCGGATACCTTAAAACTACGTATAAACAGTTTCTTAATGATCAAGAAATACACAAGTATAAACAACAAGGATTGGTTATTAAACTGCTATTCTTTCCTTTCTCTTAGAACAAGATTACAAATATACAAGAATAACAAAATAATATCTCTCTCTCTCTTGAAATTAGGATTTTATCTTTCTATTTTTTCTTATGTCAAGATTGAGAAACTAGCATTCTATTTATAAGAAAAATAGCACACTAACCTAATGGACTTTTTAACAATTACTCATTACAAGTTAACTTAGGGTACAAGCTAACTTAAACAATTGGACTTACAAGCAAGACCCAATTCAACATGCTAACAACCCTAACAATATTGACAAATACATGTTAGAACAAACTTCGACTACAATGCGCATTACTCGCGAGCAGACTTCGACCACACTAGAGTTCGACCCAACATCTCACAAATCTCCACCTTGGATCTAACTCTATAACATCAAGAAACTAGCTTTCTTCATGCAGCTTTATTAACTGCATATAGTGGGAAAACTTGCAACTGGGCAATGTCTTGGTGATCATTTCAGCAGCATTATGATCTGTCGAAACCTTTCGCGCTTGGACTTCTCCATGCTCGATTACTCCTCTGACGAAATGCAACCTCACATCAATGTGTTTGGTTTGCTCATGATAGGCTGCATTTTTTGACAGGTGTATTGCACTTTGACTATCACATTTATCAGTGATAACTCGACCTTGAAGTTTTAGCTCATTTGCAAAACCTTCAAGCCACAATGCTTCCTTCATAGCTTCATCTAGGACAATATACTCCGCTTCAGTGGTTGATAAGGCAACGACCTTATGAAGTGTTGCTTTCCAACTGATTGTTGTCCCAAACATAGTGAACACATATCCAGAGATAGATTTTCTGAAATCCACACAACCTGCATAATTAGAGTCGACATATCCTTCGATTGTTGCTTTACTATCTTCACCCAAGGCTCCACCATAAATTAGGACTCTATTTAAAGACCTATTTATGTACCTTAAAATCCACTTCAATGCTTACCAGTGAGCCTTTCCATGATTCGTCATGTACGTGCTTACAAGAATTACTGCATATGTTATGTCGGGTATAGTACAAACTATAACATACATCAAAGAACCTACTATGCTAGCATATGAAATGTTATTCATATAAGTTCTTTCAACATCAGTGTTGGGACACTGATCTATACTTAGCTTGAATTGGGGGTTTGTCGGAGTCACAACAGGCTTTGAATTCGACATACCAAACTTGTTGAGAACCTTCTGTAGGTATGCCTCTTGAGATAAGCATAATTTTGACTGCTTTCTATCTCTCCAGATGTCAATCTCAAGAATCCTGAACGCAGCTCCCAGATCCTTCATGTCGAACTCTTTATTGAGTTCAACCTTCACCCTCATTACATCTTCAACATTGTTGCTTGCTATTAGAATATCATGCACATAGAGCAACAAAATAACAAATGAATTACCCGGTCAAAATCTGAAGTAAACATAGTGGTCGAACTGACTTCTGATGAAACTTGTGCGTGCCATGAACTTGTCGAATCTCTTATTCCACTGTCGAGGAGATTGTTTCAGTCCATATACGGATCTATTCAGCTTGCACACATAATCTTCCTTCCCTTTTTTGACATACCCTTCAGGTTGCCTCATTAGGATTGTTTCATCTAAGTCACCATACAAGAACGCAGTCTTCACATCCATTTGTTCTAGTTCAAGGTCGAACTGTACCACTGTGGCAAGCAACATTCGAATGGATCTGTGCTTCACAAAAGGAGAGAATACATCATTAAATTTGATACCTTCTTTCTGAGTGAACCCCCTAGCAACCAATCTTGCCTTGGATCTCTTCGACGCAACTCCTTTGATTCCTTCCTTAACTTAGAAAATCCATTTACAAATGACTAACTTGGCTCTAGCCGGTTTCTTGATCAGTTCCCATGTGTTGTTATCATGAAGAGATTTCATCTCATCATCCATGACCTTTAGCCATTCAGTCTTCTTTCGACTCCTCATAACTTCCTTATAGTCTCTAGGTTCTTCATCTAGAACCTCACTAGCAGAGATTAAAGCATAAGTTATAAGATCTGCATACCTAAGTCTTTGAGGTGGCTTGATGACTCTCCTCGACCTCTCTCTTGTTAGTAGGTAGTCATTATCAGTCTCCTCATCTTCGATAACATCTTTTGCGTCTTCTTCGACTTCATCCGGGTTACGCAATTCAGCATCAACATGCTTCACCTCAACAGGAATCTCTCCCTGTTCTAGCTCTTTGTCAGCATCATTAGTTTTCTTGAAAGTCATCTCTGCTTCATTGAAAACTACATCTTGACTGGTGATACACCTCCCGTGACCTGACTCTAGGCACCATAGCCTATAAGCTTTGACTCCTTCAGGGTATCCCATGAACATCCATTTCAGAGCTCTAGGTTCGACCTTGTCTTGCCTAATGTGAGCATAGGCCACACAACCAAATACTCTCAGTCTAGCGAGACTAGGTGGATGTCCCAACCAAACTTCTTCAGGTGTCTTCATTCCCAAGGCAGTCGAGGAACATCTATTTATCAGGTAAGCTGTTGTCAAAATAACTTTCGCCCAAAACACCTTCTTCAATCCAGCACTAACCAACATGCATCTAACCCTTTCAAGAATTTTTAGATTGAATTTCTCAGCTAAGCCATTTTGTTGAGGAGTACCTGCTACAGTCTTATGACTTACAATCCCAGACTCAACACAGTAATTGTCGAACGCTTTGTTGCAGAATTCAAGGCCATTGTCGGTTCTCAACCTCTTAACCTTTTTGCCAGTTTGAGTTTCGACCAAAATCTTCCAACTTTTGAAATTCTCAAAAGTTTCATCATTTGTCTTCTAAATGAATACTCATAGCTTTCTGGAATAGTCATCAACAATGGATAGACAATACCTTGCACTTGAGTGTGAAGGATTCCTTGCAGGCCCCCAAAGATTAGCATGAATATAATCCAGGGATCCATGTGTTCTTTGCTTGCCTTTGTTAAACTTCGTCCTACAGGATTTACGAAATACACAAGATTCACAAAACTCCAACTTTTCGACTTTGTCACCTCCTAGCAGGTTCTGCTTCCCCAATTCGACCAGGCCTTTTTCGCTGACATGACCCAATCTCATCTGCATAATTCTATCTTCGACACAGGTTTCGTGGATGCAACATTTGTTGAACCACTTACAACCTCAGCCTTAAGGGTATACAAGCCTTGTTTCTTCACGCCTCTCAAGACTTCCTTCGACCCCTTCATGACTCTTAGGATACTTTTTTCTCCTTGAAAAACATATCCGTTTCTGTCGAATTCACCAAGAGAAATCAAATTTCTCTTCAATTTAGGTACATACCTAACTTCAGTCAATAACCTAATTGACTCATCATGGAGCTTGAATCTCACAGATCCAATACCTGCAAGTTTGCAAGATTTGTTGTTTCCCAGCAGCACAGATCCATCATCTTGATCACATAGCTCCTCGAACAATTCTCTGTTGGGAGTCATGTGCCAAGTGCAACCTGAATCCATAATCCACTCTTTTCTCGAGTCGCCACTTGAAACCACAAGAACATCATATGAGTCGAAGTCATCTTGAACGATGGTTGTGTTGCCATTACCTCCATGATCTTTCAGGCGTTCAGGGCACACCTTTCTTATATGACCCTCCTCCTTACAGTGATAACATCGAATACCAGATGTTTCGCCACTATAAGATTTCTGTTAACTTTTACCTTTCTTCTTGTCGAACTTACCATCATTTCGCAAGAATTTTCCCTTAACAGCCAAACCTTCGCCCACCGTCGAAGGTTTATGCTATTTTCGTTTGTTCAAGTCCTTAGAATACAAGGCTGATTAAACTTCTTCAAAGGTCAGGGACTCCCTTCCATACAAGAGAGTTTCTTTGAAGTGAGCATGTGTTCTGGGCAAAGCACATAGCAACAACAGTGCTTGATCTTCATCATCGATCTTCACATCAATATTTTCAAGATCATGAATCAGCTTGTTGAACATATCCAACTGCTCAGCCAACACTTTGTATTCACTCATCTTGAATGAATACAATGCTTGCTTTAGGTAGAGTCGATTGATCAGAGATTTGGTCATGTACAAACTTTAAAGTTTCACCCATAATCCCAATGTTGTAGTCTCCTTTGATACCTGTCAGAGAACCTTATTAGCACGGCTCAACAATATTGCGTTGTGGGCTTTCTCTATCATGCCCTTCTTTTCTTTTGCCGTTAACGCAATGTCCATGGCTGTCTCACCCTTCAACGCTTCCAAACAACCCTGCTGAACCAGTAGGGCTTTCATCTTCAAGCGCCACAGACCGAAGTCGTTCACTCCGATGAACTTTTCAATCTCATACTTTGTTGAAGGCATCTTCTCCATGCTCACCGCACCAATTTGTTGTGAATCGGATACCTTAAAATTAAGTATAAATAGTTTCTTAATGATCAAGAAACACACAAGGGTTAGGGTTAATAAAGAAGAAAACAACAAGGATTGATTATTAAACTGCTATTCTTTCCTTTCTCTTAGAACAAGATTACAAGTATGCAAGAATAACAAAATAACCTCCCTCTCTCTTGATTGAGAAACTAGCATCCTATTTATAAGAAAAATAACACACTAACCTAATGGACTTTTTAACAATTACCCATTATAAGCTAACTTTGGGTACAAGCTAACTTAAATAGCTGGGCTTACAAGCAAGGCCCAATTCAACGTGCTAACAACCCTAGCAATATTGACTAATGCATGTTAGAACAGACTTCGACTACAACACGCATTACTCGCGAACAAACTTCGACCACACTAGAATTTGATCCAACATCTCACAACTATCATGAGAATTGTCACAATACATAAAGGAAGGTGGTTTTAATAGAATTATCGTTATTTATGTGTCGCAAAACATCTTTTTTCTGGTAGTATACTTCTTGAAAAACACATGCATTTATTATTTAATAATTATTATTTAGATTTATTTAAAAAAATCTAAAATATATAATATTATAAAGGGTCTATTCAGTGCCCCATAAAATGGTTAAGAATTCCAAATAAAAAAATAATATATGTTATATTCAGTTCACTGAATACACATATTATTCTTTAAAAATGTTGATTATTTATGTTTTTAGTGCATTTGAATACACATATATTTAGAAAAAATGTGTTATTTTAATCTCTTAAATAATACTCAACTTACTATTTTAATCTCTTAACTAGTTCCTGGAGGCATTCGTTAGCATTTCTCTTATTTATAAAGTATAATTATCATAAATTTTGAATAAAAGAAGCTTTACAATGTCACTATTTTAGAATGATTCATATATATGATTTAGAAAATAATTATGACAAAAGTATAAAATATTTAACTATCTAAGGGTTGTGACTGTCCGAAAATATATAGAAGCTCCTTATATGATTAAATTCTTATCTATGTTATGAAATATTATATATTACATCTAAGAGTGTTGAAAGATTAAACTTAATTTGAGCATAAATATATTATTTGGAAGTTTGGGTTTAGTTATTTTGGAGTGTCTAGATATTTCTTTGGATTGTAATATTTTCTAGAATACTCTTGGAATATCTAGAGTTAAGAATTCTCTAGAATTAGCGTGTCTAGAGTTCTCCTTAGAGTACTATAAATAGAGATGTAATCCTACGCTTGTGTATCAAGCAAAAAATACAAAATTCACTCTTCCATAAAAAATTCTCCTACCTATCAAGTTTCTCTTTAAGCCTCTAATATTTCCACACACTTTTCCTTAACACAAAAGGCTTTATTTTCAAAAAAAAGTGGTATCAGAGCTTCAAGGTCCTCAAAAGATGGCGAATGGAGGTTTCCCTTTCCAAATGTCGATGCTCACAAAGAACAACTATGAAAATTAGAGTATCAAGATGAAGGTGCTACTAGGAGCTCATGATGTGTGAGATATCATTGAGAAAGATTTCAAGGAGCAAGATGAAATCTCGCTAAGTCAAGGTGTAAAGGAGACATTGAAGGAGTCAAGAAAGAGAGACAAGAAAACTCTCATCCTCATTTATCAATCAGTGGATGAAGATGCATATGAGAAGATCTCCAATGCAACGACAACCAAAGAAGCATGAGACAAGCTTCAAACTTGTAGCAAAGGAGTGGAACAGGTGAAAAAAATCGTCTTTAAACTCTTAGAGGTGAATTTGAACATTTAGTTATGGAAGAGTCTGAGTCAATTTCTGATTATTTTTCCCAAGTATTATTTGTAGTCAATTAACTTAAAAGAAATGGCGAAGATGTTGATGAGGTGAAAGTCGTGTAGAAAATGCTTTGCACTTTAGATCCAAGTTTTGACTTCATTATTACCAACATTGAAGAAAACAAGGATTTAAAGACCATGACTATTGAGCAATTCATGGGTTCCTTACAAGCATACGAAGAAAAACAAAAGAGAAAAATTAAACAAAATGAGACTATGAAGCAACTACTATAACTTAACACAAAGGAAGCAAACTATGTGAATCACAAGAGTCAAAGAGAACAAGGTCATGGCCAAGATCGTGGACGTGGACGGGGACATGGAGGAGAAGGAAAAGGAAGTTACAGTAACTAATCTAAAAACTTTAACGATGGAGAAAAAAAGTTGAAATCCACAAGCAACAAGAGTTCGTGGAAGAGGAAATTCATGGTCAAGGTGCGACAAGTCACAAATCAAGTGCTTCAACTGCAACAAGATCGATCACTATGCATCTGAGTGTAGATTCTCAAAGAAGGTTGTGGAGAAAGCTAACTTTGTAGAAGAAAAAGGTGGAAAAGAATAAACTTTGTTTCTCGCGTGCCAAAACCAATTTGAAGAGAAAAGAAACAAGTGGTACCTCGATACTGGCGCAAGCAACCACATGTGCAATGATCAAAGCATGTTCGTAGAGATCAATGAAGCAACAATTAGCAATGTCGCATTTGGAGATGACTCAAAGATGTTAGTCAAAGGCAAAGGTAAAATTCTCATACACTTGAAGAATGGGAGTCATCATTTCATATCTAATGTCTACTATGTTCCTAACATGAAGAATACTATTTTGAGCTTGGAACAATGATTAGAGAAAGACTATGACATCCACTTGAAAGAACATAGTCTTTTTTTAAGAGATTGTGGACATTACTTGATTGTTAAGGTGCCTATGTCAAAAAATATAATGTTCCTCTTGAGCATTCAAAATGATGTGGCAAAGTGTCTCAAGGCTTGCTATACCGACTCTTCATGGCTATGACATCTAGAGTTTGGACACCTCAACTTCGAAAGTCTAGAATGTTCGTCAAAGAAGAAGATGGTGAGAGGCTTGCCTAATATAAACCACCCAGACCAACTATGTGAAGGATGTCTAATTGGGAAGCAATTCCGAAAAAGCTTTCTGAAGGAATCAACGTCAAAAGCGACAAAATCGCTAGAGCTCATACACACTGATGTTTGTGGATCAGTCAATCCAAACTCTTTCGACAAAAGTAAATACTCTCTCCTCTTTATTGATGATTATTCTAGAAAAACATGGGTTTGTTTCTTGAAGGAGAGTCGAAAGTGTTTGAAAACTTTAAGAAGTTCAAAGCCCTTGTGGAGAAAGAAAATGGTTTTTCCATTAAGGCCATGAGATCTGACCGAGGAGGAGATTTTACTTTAAATGAGTTCAACAAATATTGTGAAGACCATGGAGTCCGCCGCCCACTAACAGTGCCAAGATTGCAACAACAAAATGGAGTAGCGGAGAGAAAGAATTGGACCATACTTAATATGGTGCGAAGCATGTTTAAGAGCAAGAAGATGCCGAAAGAGTTTTGGGCCGAAGCAGTGGCATATGCGGTTTACCTAACAAACTGTTCTCCAACAAGAAATGTCTATGAGAAGACACCACAAGAAGCATGGAGTGGAAGGAAGCCAGGGATCTCTCACCACAAAGTGTTTGGAAGCATTTCCTAACCCACATTATAGATGAAAGGAGAACAAAACTTAATAATAAAAGTGAGAAGTATGTATTCGTGGGTTACGACTAAAGCTCCAAAAACTACAAGCTTTATAATTCAAATAGTGTAAAGATTGTCATAAGTCGTGACGTGGAATTCGAAGAAGAAGATTATTTGGATTGGAGTGTTCAAGAAGGCAGGTATGATTTTCTTCCTTAGTTTAAAAAAGAAGAAAATGAAATGGAACAACCAATGATAGAGGAACATATTACACTACATGCCTCATCGACACCAAGGTTGGATGAAACAAGCTCAAGTAAGAGGACACCACGACTGAGGAGCATTGAAGAGCTTTATGAGGTAACCGAAAAACAAAATAACATTAATCTCTTTTATCTTTTTGGTGATTGCGAGCCTCTAAGCTATCAAGAAGCTGTTGAAAATATAAAGTGGATAGACGATTGTTGAAGCAGTAAAGCGACAAGCAAAAATTTTATTTTCAGAAGAATTTCCTCTGGAATTTATATCGTCTCCACAGGGATCGGTGCGAGGGAAAGAATGCCATTAGACAATATCCATGTCTCTAAACTTGGGTTTAAATGGTTTGGGATAAACATGAACAAAAAGAAAAACATAAGACAAGAAAATAAATACATTCTTAAGACATGAGAAAACTCGTCATGAGTTGTATTTCGTTCTACCCATCATGCACTAAAATATATATATGGATCAAATGCACACAAGCTAATTCACTCGTCAAAACCCCCACGCATCACTCACAATAGAGGTTACGTCTAATGCAAAGTTGAGAGAACAACCGTATCGTCTCATCGGTGATGTCTCATGCAACTCAACAACACAGAGCATTAAGAAATGATATCCACGTGAATATTAGACCTAAATCTATGTCTAGAGTTTAGAATCTAACAAATGTTCATCTTAGATTGAGTTCGAACCGTGTATATCTATAGCAATCTAAACCCATTAAGTAAAAAAATCAAAGACGACATCAATTAAGAGTTGAAAAACGGATTTTATACAAAGATCTATAAATATACATACAATCAAGATAAACTTACATGCAAAACCCCAACAAATGAAAAATACATAGAAAGGAAGAAGAATACAAATCTTATGGGTTGTCAACTTCGACTGAAGTGGATTCGACTCCGAATCGTCAAGATATACACTCCATGTGTTGTTTCTAAGCTAAATCTACTCAAGAATGTGTTTGATGAAGTTGGGGTAAAAAGTTACCAACAACATCACCTAAAAAATGCTGAAAAGTGACTTAAATAGGGGATAAAATGACGTGAAATGCTCTAAGCGCGCTATGAGGGCGCTTAGCGCCATCAGCAAAATCACAATTCTTGTTTTCTTCATAACTTTCGAACTGTAACTCCGATTGACGCCCGTTCAGAAGCTTTGGATAGCTTATTCAATGCTCTATATGATAATGAAAAATTATTCTTACTTGAACACCTACAAAAATGAGATAAACTAAAATTAGGAAAAATGATATTTATTTACAACCGCGTTAAGCGCGATCTCACTTAAAATACTTTAAACCGTCTTAAAGCGCGCTAAGCGCGGTCCTGCTCACGTGAAGTGTAGTCAAGGATCCTTAGCTACTATTTCTTCATCAAAATCATGTTGAACCCACGCTGAAAAATTCGCTAAGCGCGAGTGACAATATTTTGTTGGTCAAAATGTATTTTGAAGCATCCTTCTTGGCTCAAATGGTTCCATACTTCAACCATGCATTATTACCAATAAAAATAGATGAAAAACTGTTAAACTCACCGATATATACACAAAAACGCATATTACACACTATAATATAAATTATACAAAACATATACAAAAATGGAAGATTATTAAAGAAAAACAAACAAATCAAACCAATAAGTGCCAATTATTCACACTAAAAATCAGTATATTTTAGCACTTATCAATGCCATGGACGAAGAAATAAAGTCAATCACGGAGAATAATATGTGAGAACTTACTACACTTCCACGAGGATACAAAGAAATCAGAATAAGATAGATGTACAAGGTGAAGTTAAAGTATGTGATGTCTCGAGATCAAGCTGCTAACATTTTCATCAAGCCACTCAAGTTAGAAACTTTTGTGAAATTAAGGAGTATGCTTGGATTCACAAATAAAGTTTAAGCGAGGATGTTAAAAGATTAAACTTGATTTGGGCATAAGCATATTATTTGGATTTTTTAGTATAGTTATTTTGGGCTTAGGTATTTTTGGGTAATGTTTCTAGAAAACTCTTGTAGTGTTTGGAGTATCTAGATATTTCTTAGGGTTATAATATTTTTTAGAATACTCTTGAAATTTCTAAAGTTGATAAATCTCTAGAATTAGTGTATCTAGAGTTCTCCTTAGAGTACTATAAATAGAGATGTAATCCTACACTTTTATATAAAGTAAAAAAAATACAAAATTCACTCTTTCATAAAAAAAAACTCTCCTACCTATCAAGTTTCTCTTTAAACCTCTAATATTCTCACACACTTTCCCTAAAAACAAAAGGCTTTATTTCTAAAAAGAGGACATGTAATTACAATGAAGTTTATGGTTTTCTCAGCAACACAAACACCAATTACACCACCGGAACCACCTGACAACGCCAAAAACAACAAAATTGTTGTGAACATAACTCCTTCTTTTAGAGCTAAAATCTCGAGGAATATATGGGGCATGCATCCAAATGAGATAACAGATTTGATTCAACAAGGCTCAGTAAATATTAACTACGTTGATGGCATCAGACTTCTCATGCGAGTACAAATAAAATCAAAGCTTTTTGACGATCTTTGTGATCATTGGCATGAGGAATTCATTATCAAGTTACTAGTTAAAAAAAGTAGGATTTACGACTATGAAAAGAAATTAGGTTACCACTTTGAAAATTAGAGGTGGGATGAGTTTATAGATGTTGACAACAGGATTTTGTTATGAAGAGTCCAAGACCAATTAGAAATATAAAAAATATCTTTTTTGCTAAAGGACTGTTATTATTAATTAGGGGGTTTATTTAGTCCTTTATTATTGGGTCTTTTATTTGTTTAGGCCCATAGACTTTTATCTCAAACTGTTAACCCTAACTATTTATTGTATTCTCTTAGATATTGGGAAGACAAAAATTTTCTGAAAAGTTTTATGTCTTATGCATCTATCTTTCTTTGCCATTTTTAGATCCTTTTGATTTTTCTTAGTGTAACCTAACATTTGGTGCTTTCATTTCTTGTTCTCATGGCTCCCCCAAAATCCAACAATCCTTCTTTAAGAGAAATTGTTGAGGAAGTTGTCCAAACCTCACTTACACCTTAAAAATGCTATGGCACAAGTTCAACAACAAATGGATGAAATATTTGACAAGGTTAATGTAGATCTAGAGCTAAATATAGTTCAAATCCATACTAGAATGGATAACAAAAAACAGATCTTGGATTCTAGGCATGAGTCCATCATGACCACCCTCAATAAACTTCTTTCACAAAAGGAACAACAACAACAACCTGCTACAATCTCTTCTACAACAAGCTCTTCAGGTATTACTCAAAACCTATCAAATACCTCCATGGTTACCATCCTTGTTATTGATTTTACCTCACCATCAGCTACCCCTTTAAGACACACACCATTTTTTTCTAACTCAAACATACAACCTACTGCCACTATCATTCACAACACACCAGCACAACCACCACCTCATTTCTCCCCATATATACCCACACAACCAGTATTTACAAACACCCGAACTATACCCTTCCTATATTTCCACAAAACCCTTACCCCCCAACTTTCCCATCTTTCCCCTTTACCACCATTCCGAATCCCTAAACTTGAGCTTGCAATGTTTGATGGTTCAAATCCATTAGATTGGTTGTTTAAGGCAGAGCAACTTTTCAGTTTCTATAATCTTCCCCATGAAAATAGATTATTTTTAATTTCTTTTTACATGAAAGATGAGGTCTTGGGCTGGTTTAAATGGATGCATCAGAATTTGTTATTATCTGACTGGGTTTCTTTCACAAAAGCTTTGGAATTATGTTTTAGCCCCTCTTCCTATGAAAATCATCAAGCTGAATTATTTAAATTAAAACAAGAAGGATCAGTCATGGAATACCAATCTAAGTTTGAAAAATTAGACAACCAAGTTGTTGGCTTGCTTCAGGATGCAATTTTAAATTGTTTTATATCGGGGCTAACACTCGACATTCGCAATGAAATGGCTATTCTTAAACCTACCTCAACTCCCCAAGCTATTGGGCTGGCTAAGCTTATCGAGTCCAAACTCAAAGATTCCAAGCCTAAACTCTCAAAACCCTTCTCTACCCCTTACTAGAAAAACAATATACCTTTCCCTAACCCCAACCCTCCAAACATTCTAGCTCCCCTAACTTTAACGGAACACTCCCAACCAAGCCTCAAACAAGCATTGTTCCTCCCAAACTGCCCATTCAACGCCTCTCTCAAACTCAACTCCAAGAACGAAGAGCTCAAGGACTATGTTTTAATTGTGATGAAAATTTTATCCCGGGTCACAAATGTTACACAAACTGCTTTCGTATTCTCTTAGCAGACGACCAAGTATCAGAAGACCATGATATTGTCCAAGACAACATTAGCCTTGCAAATGAGGAGCAAGATAGCGTTGATACTTACTTTCAGCTATCCACTCACACACTCACTGGTCAATTTTCTCCCCAAACTCTAAAGTTTAAAGGCCAAATTGGTGGATTATCAGTTACAGTACTAGTTGATACAAACAAACTCGTTAAAACATATGCTTCCAGAGTTGCTATTGGAGCAGTTTTATCCCAAGGCGGCCACCCCATTGCTTTCTTCAGTAAAACGTTATGTCCTCGAATGCAGTCGGCTTCAATTTATGCACGAGAGATGTTTGCCATCACAAAAGCTGTAAAAAAATGGCGTCAATATATTCTAGGGAAAAAATTTGACATTCATACAGATCAAAAGAGTTTGTGCAACCTCATAATCCAGAAAATTCAAACACCAGAACATCAGAAATGGACTTCTAAATTACAAGGCTTTAACTTTGAAATATTTTACAAACCTGGGAGATTAAATCTTGTTGTTG
Organism: Lathyrus sativus; assembly: GCA_963859935.3. Lineage (NCBI taxonomy): Eukaryota > Viridiplantae > Streptophyta > Magnoliopsida > Fabales > Fabaceae > Lathyrus > Lathyrus sativus. The sequence continues at coordinate 490,089,473 of OZ012739.1, read as the reverse complement.
ATGCTTTGTGCCGACAATTATGTACTAAATATTCGGTGTTGCTGGCCTTGTCGTCCCCCATCCCAGATCTCAAAATTAAACTCAAAGAGTTTTATGTAAAAGACACAACAGGTAAAACATTAGTGGATTAGATCCCACAAAGTGATACCGATCAGTTCTACAAATTTTCTAAAGGCATGTTGTACCACAAAGAGAGGTTATTTGTACCTGATCTACTCGGGCTTCGTCATACTGTTCTTCAGAAATTTCATAGTATTCTTACAGCCAACCACTCAGGCATCAAGGAAACTTTATCCCGTATTTCTACATCTTTCTCATGGCCAGGGTTATCCATCGCAGTTAAGAATCTTGTCAAGCATTGTTCTACCTGCCAACACAATAAATATCAAACGCAAAAAAGAAGGGGTTATTACAGCCTCTATCTATTCCAAATAATGTATGGGAAGATATGACTATGGATTTTATCACACACTTATCAAATTATTTTGGTCATATCGTCATCTGGGTTGTGTGTGATCGCCTCACAAAGTACGCACATTTAATTTCCATGCCCACAAAGTTTACAACTCAAGATCTCGCCTCCAGGTTCTCTGTGGACGTCGCACACCTTCATGGCATCCCTAAGTCTATCATATCTGACCGCGGCCCTCTGTTCCTCAGCAAATTCTAGAAACAATTTTTCAAGGTTCAGGGAACAACATTGAAATATAACACTGCTTATCACGCAGAGATCGATGGACAAATAGAAGTGATCAATCATTCTATTGGTACATACCTGTGTTGTTTTGCTAGCGATCAACCATGCAAATGGTATAAATTCCTTCACCTTGCAGAGTTTTGGTATAATACCTCTTTTCATACCGCCATTCAGATGACACCGTTTAAAGCCCTGTACAACCGAGATCCTCCCTCCATTCCATAATATTTGACAGATACGGGTTCTGATGAAACCTTGGAGCATTCCCTGCAGCAACGTCGTCATGTTTTAGCACAGTTGAAGAAAAACTTTTAAAAAAGCCGTATTGAAATGGAGAAACAGGCGAATAAGAAACAAATCAAATTTACCTTTAAGGAAGGCGAGCTAGTCCTGTTGAAATTTCAACCTTATCGACAATAAACCCTTGCAAACCTCATTTCTCAGAAGCTAGCAAAAAGGTTGTATGGACCTTTCACCATCGTAAAACAGGTCGGCAAAGTGACGTATCTGCTGGATCTACCTCCATCTTCGAGAATCCACCCTGTTGTGCTTGTCTCACTCCTTAAACCATATTTCGGTGAACCATAACCATCAGATTTTCGACTACTTCCGCCGATTACACAACAATATTCTCAGACCATCCCCAAGATCATAGTGGAGGTACCGAATCCCCGGAAGACACAAGGTGTTTGACGAAAAATAATTCTAAAATGACTTGTGAAAATGGTAATGCATATATATCACACACTGAAGCTCGGTTGGTAAGTGAAAGAGAAAGCATGCAAGGTGAAACAGAAAGACTACGAGAAGGTTTAAAGTGGGTAAGCAAAGAAACAAACGTGAAAGATGTTATGGAGGAAGTACTAACAATTAACAACATATTAAGTAGTCATCAACTTCAACGGTCAAAAAACAAAACTTCCCATGCCAGCCCACGTGAAGTTTTTATTCAAGATTCCCAAGTCATAAATGTTGCTATTACACAATGTGGTTGTAGGTCCCATCCAACTCACACTCTACTTGCGCACGCTTCCCAAATTCTTACATTGAATAATTCTTTTCAGCTGTACATTGTAGCACTCCAAAACTTGCCTTTTCTTTCTCTTGTATCTTGGCTTATGTTTCATTGCATCTTCATATTCATTTTTGCATAACATAGTTCTAGACAAGGGATCAAGGTATCATGGCTTGTTTCTCAAGAAGGAGAGACATGTTTCTTCAACTTCAAGCAAGGTTTTCCTCTAGACTTTATGGCATTCTCAAAGCCCAAAGGTCTTTCATCCTCAAGTATTATTCAAGGCAACATTATTTAAATACCATATATGGTTCACCATGCCTTAGTTTGCAAGAAATAATTAAGAGATTCAAAGTTGGTTCAAGGTGCTTGACCTAATTTAGCATATTGTGGATGCTATGATAAAATGGGCATAACTTCTTCACTTTTCAACATCTTGAGGTGGTTCTTTTTTTAATGAATTCTTTTCATCATCCCTAACAAGTTCTATTTGCAAGGGAAGATCCAATTATGCTTGGAAAGTCATCAAAAGTTTGAAGATATTATAGGTCATTTTGAGTTTTGGAAGGATTTTCTAGTCAACTTAAAAAGGTCATAACTTGGTCAATTTTCATCATTTGGAGCCCATTATTTTTCTAAAATGAACTTGAAGATATCCTCTCCAACTTTGATTCAATGTGGAAGAGCAAAAAATCCCATGGAAGGCCTTGGTTTTTATCAAAACATTATAGGTCATTTTTTGGTCCCTAAAAGACTTGAAAATTTTCTAAATGTTTTGTAAATTTAAACCATTTGATGCAAGATACTTTGAAGGATCATATCTCTCAACTTAGATTGCCAAATCAATACTTTATTTTCATATTACAAAGATTGTATCACTCTTTATCCAATGCAAGAAGAATCGCCTCATAAAGCCTCCTACATTGTGAGAACCATGGTGGCAAAATTTGAATTTCAAAGCTGAAATTTCACTTCAAGCCAGAATTGAATTTGGTTAATATGGTCTCTAATCATCAAATTAAGGCGCAAATTCTCTTTAAACATGATTAAACAACTTGCCTAAGTGGATTAGAGCATTGAAACATAACTTTTGAGTGAGTTTTGACAAGTTGCAAGTCACACTTTGCTCGTGATGCAGGTGTGCATGAATTTGCTCCAATTTTCATCATTCACCCTCCCTCGGCATTCCAAACTTCTATCCTATAAGTAAGAACTCGATCCCACCCATTTCCATAAGTTTTGATAGCCAGAATCAGCCGGCTGAGATTTCATTTGAACTCTTAAGCTTGAACTTCGTGTTTTCATTTCCACACCCTAATCACTTAAATTCTCCATTCAGTTAGCTTCACCAACATTTAGTGAAGCTAACCAGATCAGGAACTTGAAGAATCATGGCCTAAATCAAGCTTGAGGACTCCATTTTCAGAGCTTTAAAGTTGAACTTCAACAGGTACAATTCTCAACCATGCTGACTAAAATTTGTTGCTAAGATGTAGTCCTTGATGTGCTGATGCTGTTAGGATTGTTAGATTTTAGTTTTGGTTGAGTTTTGTTGGTTAATTTTCAAATCCGTGTTTGAATTTTCTTCTGTTTTTTTTTAAATTGAGTGAGTTGTGTTTTAAAGAAATATGGTACGATGATATGGTTGAGATTTTCTTGAAAAGACGCATCAGATGAAACCACTATGAGCTCCAATGGTGATGGTTTGAAGGATCTTCGTTTTTCTTCACATCTCTAAAAATTTCAAGTGACTGGAGGTTTAAGATGATAATTTAATTGTCCATCATGCCACTTGTTATGATCCTACGTGTTTGACCTTTGTTAATTGGATATGATGAGTTTGACTCAGATCCACCACGGATGCGCGCTTTTTGGCCTTTGGATTAGCCATGTCATTTAATGAGATGATATCTAACGCGTGTTATCTTTACTGTTTTATTTTTTTTCTAATTTGTTTTTTAAATTCATTTTTATTTTCATAAATTCATAGAAAATTCATTTTTAATCAGAAAAATACCAAAATATTTTCAAAATTTTCCTTTTATTTTTCTCTTTTTGATTTTTATTTTTGTGCATTTTTATTTGTTTTTTATTGATTTTAAAATTATAAAATGATGTGATGTTGTTTTAGTCCATGTTTGAGTGACATTCTATTTTTCTTCAAGTCATTCGAGACTTCGTTGCTTGTTTGATTGTTGTTTTCCTTTTATGGATGTTTGGAAGTTTGATTCTTCCTAAGGCATGTTCTTGATTTTCACTTGTGTGATTCCTCTTGTGTGTTCATGAATGGATGTTAAATTTGTTGATCATGTTAGATGTTGTGGTTTCATCTTGGTTTCATGTCATGATCATTTTCCTTTCCATTTGGGGTTGTTTATGTGCATGCTTGTTTGGTATGGTTTTGGTTGTTTGTAAATGAGATGTATGACTTGTTTCTTGGTGCTCTCTCATTGATCATTGGTATGATTTAATTATGATATATTGTGCTACTGCCCTACCATGTTTCTTGTGCCATTTGACTTCATCTCATCTTGCTTTGTGATTGTGAATGTTTGTTTGATGTTGACTTGATGTTGATGCTTACTTTGTTTAAGATTGAAATGAATGTGTTTGATGCCTTTATCTTGGTTTAATAATGAATTCTTGTTTTTCTATTCTTCATTCTTCTTCTTTTTCTCTTTGAGACTTGTTCAATTTCGTCATTATTTTCATTTGTGATTGAATTGATTGGTGTTTGCTTGTGCTTGCTCATATGATCCCTTAGGATTCCTAGTCCCTCTTAATTTCTGATTATGATGGGAGTAGGAGAGATATTAGACTTTCAATCCTTTGTATGATAACAATTAGGATAGTCCATTTCACCTCAACTTTAGGCTTTTAATCTTTTGTATGATAACATTAGGTAGACTTTCTTTTCATCCTCAACTTTAGGACCATTTTGTATGATAACATTAGGTTTTTTTTAGTTTCCCTTTAGTGTTTTCTTTTGTGTCTTCTCTTCTCATCTCAAACATTCTCTAATACACTTAATAAAGAATGATGAATGTTATGCGCCATGATCCTTAAGTATATGGGAAATGATGAGTGGAGGGTTTTCTCCTCACTTGTCTAGAGTGTTTAGTGTATGCCCTTGTCGCTACTGTGAAAATCAGGTGTCGGCATAACAGAAGAGTCACCACCTATCGTTATTTATCCCAAAGGAGGGAAAAGAAATGAACGGGAGAAACCTTCGAAAACAGGGAAAAGACGAGGTCATCGCAACCAAGTCCTGGATTCGGGAGTCGGTTACGCAAGGGGAAGGTATTAGCACCCCTCACGTCCATCGTACTCGATGGGATCCATGCTTAATTGTTTATCTAAAAGGGTTGATTAATACTATCTAGCTAAAGGCTTAAGGACAAAAGAAAAGAAAAGTGACTCGGCAAAGTATCACACTTTATGCCTACGTATTCCCGTCTGGAACGAGAAATCAGAGTCAACGTAGTTCGCCTAACTACGGGTTACGAGGGAAGGTTGCTCGCCGAGATATCGTATCTTGTGCCTACGTACTTTCATACGGCATGAAAGATCAGAGCAAACATAGTTCGGGCTAACTAGACCACAGGTTTGGTTCAAGTTGTTTTTAACCCGAGTAGGGTTAACAATCGGTTCTAGCAGTTTGGTGTATGCAGCTCGACCATTGGAGACTTAGGCATTACCGTTTGCGAGAGAACCAAGAGTTAACGAAACTCTCATTACGAAAATGGTTTTCCTGATTAAGGTCCAAGAGGACAGAAAGAAGTTGAATGTTTGTTTTGTGTCTTTTAAGAAGAAGTGTTTTGAGTTTTATTTGTAACTCGTGTCGCACTAAAGACTTGGACTTAAGAGTGAATGCGTCGCATGTCACCCAAAGGGTGCCACACTAAACATTCAAGTTATGTGAGGGAAACCCTCCCACAACTCTTTCTCAAGTAGCTTAAGGCTCGTGGCGTACAACACGCGTTATCCTTTATTAGGTATTTTCGAATGTTTGAAGAAAGGAGGAGAAGGAGACTCTCTAAAGGAACCTACACAGCCCTAAATGTTAGCATGCACTGTTCGTCTTATGGTTAAAGTTTGCAAAAGGGAAAACTACCCTAATGTTGTCATACATGGTTGCAAAGCCTAGTGTCTATCACATTCCATCTTCAACAAGGAAGAATGGAGATCCTAAGGGAAAGGCAAAGGAAGCAACATAAAACAGATGAAATAAACAGCATACAGGAAATGCGGATTCATAACAGTAAACATGGAATGCAAGTGAAGGAGGAAGTAATCTCAACCTCAAGCCCATAATGAATGTAAAATGGCCTATTTTAAACATACAATCTTGGCCACAAGCGATTACAAAGAGATACGAAGCAATAAAACTCACGAATGACGTACGTATACCACAATTTGGAATCATAACGCGCTATCATGGAAATATGGAACCTAATGGGAAATTATGTATGATAAAACCAGCCAATCAATGATCTACACATCCTATATAATGTCTATAATAAGCAATAGGAACCCTAGCGTTCATCACACAAACAATTCGAGGCCGTTGGAGCCAAAATAAAACCGAGGTCCGTTTGAAAGTCCAAATTACAAGTCTGAATACAAAAATACAAGAAAAATAGCAAAAGGTGCTACAAAAATTCAAATAAAAATCTCCAATGCCCTACATCAAGTCACAAACCAGGGGTGAGAGATACAACAAAATATCCAAATAGAAATGGTCAAATAAGATGAAAACCTTGCAAGATGTCTCATGTATACCAAAGGAAAAGTTAAAATGGAGCATGTTAAAGAAAGCATCCAAAACCAACTAAGATGGTACAATAAAATTCCCACAAAAATATATCACAAAACCTCAACATGTGTATGAGATCCCTGCAAAAGGTTTGACATTTGAATGATGTATTGATAGGTCAAAGAAATTCAACAAAATCATGACTCAATTAGGATATTTTTTATGACCACTTAAATGTAAAACATTCTAATAAAATGTCAGAACGTGATAAAATCGTGATTCCAATTTTATTAAATTCTAGACATCTTATAGATTCAGCACAAAAAAATGGGGATTAAAAAGACCAAGTATGCTATTTTTTATGATTATTTGAAGTTAGCATATAAAAAAAGAAAATAAAATGAACACATGACAATATGAGAAAACATAAGGAAATAAATAAAACAAGGTGAATTAATGGAAATGTCATGGCTGGGATTCGAACAAGAGACATGAAGGTCCATGGGCTGATGTGGCGCGCCACTGGGATTAATGAAGCTGACTGGGCTGTGTGTGTGGCGCAAGGAGATGCGTTGGATGTGTGGAAGAAACTTTGACTTAGAACGAATCCGACGGTGGTTACACCTTCTTCTCCACTTGATCAATCGGAAAAAGCAAGACGCCGGGACTGTGCGCGGTGGCGGCCGGAAATTGGAAATGTTGGCCGGAAATATTCATGACCATGTAACTCTCTCCATACTTAACCAAATTGAATGCTTCTTGAATGAAAATTGTGGGATTTTTCGAGAGGAATTCAAATATGTACTTATTTTCCATTGAAATGGCCTCTAACTCAAAAACCGTGTATGAATCTCAAACTTTCAAGAACACAAAAATGTCATAAAACTGGGTCTTTCTTTACCAGAAACGATGTACTACTCAAGGGTGATGCAATACTATAAAAATGGCATGGAAGAGACTCATAATTAGGGAGAAAACTTGAATTTCCATTACCTCCGAATTTGACTTCCTAGAGCTTCACACAACCGCTAAACCTTCAAGAAAATTGTATGAACACGTTCTAAAATTGTTGGTAGATATGTTTGAATCGAAGAACAGCCTTGAATTGCAGTGGAACTTGAAAATCAAATTTGAGTTTTTCACCACTTTTTCATGTTGCTACAATGTTATTCTTGCTCCAATTCTCTCCAAAAAGATGATGAACAATATGTATAATTGTTGTGTGATTGATTGGTAATGAGAAAATGAATGAAAGGTGGGAGAATCCAAGGATTGAAAATTCAATTTTTTTCAAATATGTGAAGTGTGAAAAATGATCATGGAAGAGGATTTTTGCCTTGGCTCCATTTGGTTTTATATCTTGCATCATAAGATACATCTAGGGTCCAAAACTAATCCTTGTTTCAATCTTAAGGGCCTAGATTCAAAGTGTTACTTAAGTGTGAAGAAATCTTGGAATAGGTCATGAAGAAAGCTTCAAATGAAAAATGTAAAAGTGTCATTGTTCTTAAAATGAGATTTCCACTCAAAATAAGTACAAACATGGACTTATTTGATTAAATTTTGAAGAAATACCAAACTATGCCTTTTCACATGTTTTCACCAAAGTGACTTTTATCAAACTTCCACCATGAGCTAACCCATTAAAACTTTGAGGTTTAGTTGACCAAATGACCCCATTTGGAGCAACTTTCATGTTGGAAAAAAGTTCATTTGAGTTATGGAAAGTGGTGAGCTGGACTTGTAATTTTATGACCTGTAATCATAGTTTTCCAACTCATTGATAATCTTCAGTTGGCCTCTAAGTCAGGGGATGAACCCCACACAATCATTTGAACTTCTCAAGGGTATGAACCACTTCCTGGTGACTTTAGTGATTCCTCAAGCTCGAATAAAACCTCTAGATAGGCCTCTCTTGATGTATATCACACTTGATCCCCTGCGTAAATTCTAGTGCAATGCTATGATAATGCTATGATGATGTTATGCTAATGCAAAAACAAGAAGGAAAAGGTTGGGCAAATTTTGGGGTGCAACAGCCCTTTGGGAGATATGTGACGCATTCGCTCCTATATCATAGTCTTTAGTGCAACGTGAATCTCAAACAAATTCAATTCACTTCACTAAAAATATTAAACCAAATTCAAACCTTTTTATCCTTCGGGATCGTTTATTAAATCATTTTCAGAAAAGTGTACGTTTTTTTTCCGTTCTACTGCTAACAGACATCGACCCTAATTGCTGGAATGGAAACTTAACGTCACTCATAAAAAACACTTAACCAACCAGTGGTCTAGGTTACCCGAAGACGGCGATGTCTTGCGAGCAACCTTCCCCCCATCACCCGTAGTTTCCCAAACTATGTTGACTCTGACTTTCCCATTGCACGAGGGAATACATAGGCATAAGGCGACAATGCCCTATCGAGTCTCCTTTTTCTTTTCCCTTTCCTGTTTAGCAATAGCTTTTAGATAACTCACCATTTTGGTTAGATAACAAGCATGGATTCCGTTAAGTACAACGAACGTGAGGGGTGCTCATACCTTCCCCTTGCATAACCGACCCCCGAACCCAAGATTTAGTTGCGATGACCTTGTCTTTTCCCGTTCTTTTAGGTTTTCTTCAATCGTTTCCTTTCCTTTTCTTTGGGATAAATAACATTCGGTGGAGACTTTTTTGTTTGTTTCTGCCGGCCCTTTTCGCAGTTGCGACAGCTGGCAACTCTGCTGGGGACATCTAGTTCCCTATGTGAGTCAATCCTAGCGCTTGTCTGTGTCATATCTTTGGGTTGGTTACTTTTGCGAAGTTATTTGTGCTTATATGTTTACTGTTGTACACTATTGCATCTGCATTTTTACTATTATCATATTATGCTGTTGTTGGGTGGGTTGTTCCGTGAGAGATAAGCCTAATACCCAGACTTGAGTACATACCTAGGATTAGTATGGAGAGTAGTGTGGACTTGTGTGGCATTTAGTCACACAATAGTTTGCACGAAATTCACGTCCAGACGAGGTTTTCTTTGAAGACATCCTATCCTGCGCATTTAGGGGAGTTGAGAGGATGTTGAATTAGAAAACTAACAACTCTAGAGACCGTTCATTGGGAAGTCACTTGAGACCTCCTTGATTGACCATGATGCCAAACCAGAAATGGTAAACGTATCATCGTTACTCGACCTGAGAGTCCATGATATTGATGACCTGCATAGAATGCCGTACCTTTCAAGACTAGAACCTACTTGTGAGAGGGAGGGTTTACAGGAAACTTTCCCCTCCAACCAACTTGGTTTTCTGGTTTTCTCGTCAGTACGAACTTATAATCTTGGATGTTGTGGTATTCTATCACCTTGGTATTCTGAATTTCTGGTTTTCTTATTGGAGCTTGATAGACCTAAAATATATTGTTTATTTGACTCGATTCGCACATGTTATTTAGGATTTTATCTTTGTTTTCTTGTATTATGCCTCCGTTTTGTCTCCTTTTCAGAATTTTATATTTTCAGAGCTACTCAAGAAGAAATGAAGAAAAACAAGCAAAAAGACTAGCTTTCAAGGAGATTGTACACATGGAACTCACCATGGCGGGCACCATAGGAGAAGCCATGAGTGGGATAAGAGACCAACTTCTAACAACTGCCACATCTCCCACTTCTTTCCACTCTAATACACATGGTGGGTGCCACCCTTGCAATTTGTTTGCCTCCCAAAAGAAGTTAGGGGGCAGTCTAGTCTTTCCCTGTACTTTCCTAGCATTATAAATAGAAGAGTTCTGCCTCATTTCTAAGCATCCAAGCTTAGTTACAAAACTCAAGCCATATATTTTCAGTATTGTAAAGTGATAAACTTATCACATCGGGGAGTTATCACATTGTTCGATCGAGTCTGTAATCGAGTTTGGAGCACTTTGGTAGAAGTTAATCCTGCCGCCATTTTATTTCAGTCTTTTACTTCAAGTTGTACCAAGATTTAAAACCTCCCGTTTGTAGCAGGTTTCTATTTATTTTCCGCTTTTACTTATCCGTATTTATTTTGTGCATTTTATTCACTCGTAATTTATTTACCGCCCTTATTTATCGCACTTTATTTACCATGTCTATTTACGTTTCCATGTTCGGCTAAATCTTAGAGGTTAGGATGTGAGGATCATAGTTAAAAGTGGTATTCCATACGGCTGTCGATAGAATCACTTATGGGTTATTCTGACTTTTAATACATCTTTTCTGCACTTAAAATCTGTTGGGTAAGATCGAAAGCCGTCCAACATTTAGATAAATTTGGTTAGTCTTAACTATTCAAAGGAAGAGAAAGCGCTTAGTCCAGTTAAGTAGGAATCTTTAATGCTTTAGACAAACGAAATTTTTGGACGCGTTTATGGATTTAAAGTCCGATTCACAAGAACCTCTTTTTGTTAGAAATTCCAGGTCAAAATACTTTTCAACTAAGTCAAGAAACTATATTTCTTAAAAATAGGTTTAATCACTCTAACGCAATGCGCGCCTTTTTATATGTGACAATAAGAGGGATCGATTAGGGGATAAACTCGGTTCTAAATACACGAAAGCGACAGTTCCCGTTAAATTAGTTCTTTTCACGAGTGGAAAACATTACCCCTTAAGAAGTCTATTTGTACGCATTTGGAATACTGCCTAACTATGTGAATTACATCCAAGTCTGTTGTTTTATTATTGAATTTATTTTTGCACTTTACTTTTATTTTGCACAACCCAATCCCAAATTAACTTACCTTAGATAAACACCGTAACAATAGTAATCGATAGATTGAAGTTTGGTCTCTATGGGATTAATAATATTTTATATTACTCTGACGCTATTCGTGCACTTGCGAATCACAACCTCAGAGCTGAACTTTGGTCTAATTTAGTCAGCAGCACAACAACTTTTGGTGCCTTGATCCTTGTCTGCATTTGCATGTTCATTCTCATCTTTACATTGCATGTATATGTGTTTCAAGTTTCTCATGTCTCTTTAGATTCTGGTCCTGGTTCTCTTTGAAGATGGAAGTAGAGAGGAAGAAGGTTACTCTGTACAAGTTTCCCCTACCAGAGCTAGGGCCTTTATTTGGTCTAATTGCCATGGCTGATCCTGGAACTCTTGAGGTGTTTAGAAGAGACTATGGGAGAATTCTGAGCCTTGTTCATAAAGTCACAAGTTACAAGCAGAGAGCCATCCTTACTTTGCTGCAATTCTATGATCCTTCACTATGTTGTTTTACCTTCCTGGATTATGTATTAGTTCCTATATTGGAAGAGTTAGCTTTTATCTCGGGGATCCCAATCCTGGATAAAGTACCATTCTTTCATTCATAAGAGGAGCCTGATCTTGAGAAGCTTGCAGCCGCTCTTTATTTGAGCGCATCTGAGTTGGTAGGCAGTATGGTTACCAGGAATAGGGTCTCTAGCTTCACTTTGTCTTTCTTAGTGGACAAAGCCCAGAAGTACGCCAAAGAGGGTTGTTGGATGGTCTTTAGCGATATCTTGGCTTTATGCATCTATGGTATTGTGATGTTCCCAAACATACCTAACTTAGTTGATATAGACGCTTTCAGTATCTTCGTATCCAAAAACCCTATACCCACTCTCCTAGGATATCTGTATCACTCGATACATTACAAGAATGAAAGGAGAAGAGGGAAGACTGTCTCTTGTTGTACTCCACTTTTCCATAAATGGTTCATAGACCATCTTCCTCGTACATGAGCTTTCTTTGACTTAAGGAATACACATGAGTGGTATCAAAGGCTTATGAGTTTAACTACTAAAGACATTACTTGGTTCAATCGGGATATGCTTGGTTTCAAGATTCTTTTCAGCTATAGTAGTTTTCCTAACGTACCTCTAATGGGGAGAAAATGGGGAGTTAATTATAACCCTTCTCTCGTCGTTAGGCAATTTGGGTATGCTTTGAGAGGATCTCCGAAGGATGAAGAAGTACATGATTCTCTGTACTATACCGGTGTAGCTAATCTTGACGTTCTTGCCAAGATTGTTGAAGCATGGAGAAAGATTCACAATAAGGGGAAGATTCCTTTAGGAAAGTATGACTGCAGAGCTTATGACCTTACAAAGAGTGGATTCAGAGGAGGGTTGAGAAAATATTGTTGTCGTTTCCTGTTAAAGAACCCTTATACCCCCTGATGATTGAAGAGCATACAACAGTTGATATTTTGAGATATGATAAGCTTCGAGTAGAGAAAGAAGAGTTGTGTAAAGAAAATGAAGAAATGAAAAGAGAAATCAGTCAATTGAAATGTGACAAGAATGAAGCTGTTTACCTAGCCAAAGTAAAGACAAAAACCTTGGCTAATATAGAAAAGGAGTTGGCTGAAGAAATCAGAGTTAGAGAACGAGTTGGTCAAGATTTGAAGAGTATTGATAGCTTCCTAAAGCATAAGAAAAAAGAATTAGATAGAGCTTATGTGGATATATCTAAGTTCAATGATCAATGGAACGCTATAGTGACCGCCAAAAAAGGAAGAGAGGGTGAACTTCGTAGACAGATTGACAATTTGAAGGTATAACTCAAAGTCAAAGGAAAAGAAGTTACAGCAGAGTCATCCCGTAGGTATGCAAGTGAACAGAAGTTACAAGAAACCTTGTCAGCATTTGAGGAGCTCAAGGTAAGAGCAGATTTGAAGACTTGAAGATGCCTTTGGAGAAGATTCTTGGGAGGACTATGTTCAGGGTTTGAAGGATGTCATTTGGAGAAGAGATTTCCTCATCCAAGAAATGACTGCAGGGCCTGAGCATCCAGACACAAAGGAGCTGTTAGAGGAAGCTCAGACTTGGTATAAGGCCTACAGTAGTTGAAGAAGCTACTTGATGTTGTCTTTTCTCTTTTCTTGTCTTGTATTTTGACCATCATCAGATCTGTTGGATGGGGTCATAGGCTTGTAAGCAGTTGTACTTCCTGTTGGTGATTTGTATACATTGACTTTTGTTCTCATTTTATTTATGATTCGGGGTTTGGTTCTTCCGCTTATCTCTACTGCTTTGTTATCATCTATGAAACTAGAATCGAGGGGGAGATTTCCTTGGAACGCATATACATGTTTGCATTTTGCATTATCATTTTCATTTGCATAGCAGGTGTTCCTGGAGCTTTCAATCTTATATTTATGCTTGGTTTTCTTCAACAGTTAACAGGATTGCAGATTCAGTTTTTCAATAATATTCTGCAAGGGGAAATCAACGAAGAATTATGGATCAAGTGCAGCACGAGCTCCAAGAGCTTAGAGACAGAATGTCACAATTTATGGAAATGATGCAAAGTGTGGCCAATGGGCAAGAACAGTTGAGAACCTTGGTTCAACCATTAATAGCACGGGTTGATGGTAATGGTATTCTACACAGAGGGACTGCTGATATTCCTCCTCCAATTGATGGCAAAATTCCTCATGGCATCGGTATTCCGACAATTGTTAACCCTTCGGGCGGAGGTAATCAGGGTGGAGTTCATGTAGGAGGCGCTGGAGCTAGCGTATGCACTGTTTAGTGGGGTGCTGGTTCCCAATGGGAAGAAGACTACCAAGATGATGTATTTTTAATGAGAGACTTGGATGTGGGTCTCCCCATAGAAGCTGATAGGAAATTAAATTGATTGAAGAAAAGATGAAAGCCTTCGAGAACCAAAACTCTTTGGGACTCGACATGTCAGATCTGGGACTTGTGCCAGGGGTCATAATTCTCCCAAAGTTCAAGGTACCATATTTTGATAAGTACAAAGGGACGAATTGTCCTAGAGTACACCTCAAGGCTTATTTCAGGAAGATGTCTGCCTATTCAGATGATGAGGAGTTATTAATGCACTTTTTTCAAGACAGTTTATCCGGTCCTTCTCTTGAATGGTATATGGGTCTGGTAAGGACACACATAAGGAGTTGAAGAGAATTGGAGGAAGCTTTTGTTCGTCACTATCAGTGTAATAGTGACTTGGCGCCGAATAGAGTGCAACTGTAAAATCTGTCACAGAGAAACAACGAGGGGTTCAAAGAATACGCCTAGAGGTGGCGAGAATTAGCATCTAGAGTGCAACCTTCGATGGTGGAGCGAGAGCTGATTGATATGTTCACGGCCACCTTGCCAGGAATATATTATGAAAAATTAATTGGATGCATGTCTGGGAGCTTTTTAGATTTGGTGATGGCAGGAGAGAGGGTAGAAAACGGTATCAAGACAGGAAAGATACTAAGCGGAGCAGGATCTTCATCAGGAGGATGAAAAAGACATACAGTAACCAAAGAAGAGAGATGGATTTGTGAACACAATATCATCCTACATAGGTAAAGGATGGGCGCAACCTCATCAGCACCAACAAGTTGCTATTATAGCCATTCCGACTATATCGCAACAACAAGTTAACGTGCCTCGTTGTTACCAGGATAGGGGAAGGATGGCCAACAGACAGTTTGAGACACCACCAATGCCTTATCCTTAGCTTTTGCAGCACTTACTACAATTACAACTCATCCAGAAGAGAACCTTGGTGCCTCCTCCGGGTTATGATGCAAATGCTAGGTGTGGGTTCCACTCTGGAGCTTCAAGCCACAATATTGACAACGACAAAGCATTTAAGCATAAGGTTCAAGATTTACTTGACTCTAAAGCAATCAATTTCATAAGTGAGGGTTCTTATGTAAATTAGAACCCAATGTTGAACCATGGGGTTGCCAGGGCTACTGTAGTTATTGAAGGAGAAATGTTGAACTTAATAACTGATGTTAAAGAGTTGAAGACTCCTTTGAGCTTTTTAAAAGATAAGATGTTAAAGGGAGGTGTATATCCAGGGTGTTCAGAAGACTATTCAGAATGTGTTATGCAGCCAGAGGGTTGCAGTCCCTTGAAGAATCGTATTCAGAGTTTGATTAACGAAGGAAGTCTACAGTTTGAAAGGATTGTAGAAGAAGAGTTGATTGATAATTTTAATAATGAAAGGGTTAAAGTTGTAACAATTTCAATTCCTTACCGGATGATTAATATCTCAATGCCACCAAGGCCAGCTACGATCATTATTACCACTCCAGGACCTTTACCTTACAAAAGCACCAAAGTTATTCCCTAGAATTATGGGGCAGAGGTGTTTTGCAATGGACAGAAACATGAGTTGGCAGGGTCATCATATGGAGGTATTTCAGTTGAAAACATCATCGGAACAAGAAGAATTACTAGGAGTGGGAGGATTTTCTCTCTACTTAGGCCTAGGCTGATAAAGGTGATAAGGGGAAAGGAAAGGTTGTGGTAGAAGAGGATGTTTAGCAACAAGTTGATAAAGATTCTTTTGTAAAGGATACTGAAGAGTTCATGAGGCTTATCCGCAAAAGTGATTACAAGATTTTAGATCATTTGCACCAGATACCATCAAAAATTTCTATTTTGTAACTATTATTATGCTCTGAAGCACACCGAAATGCGCTGTTGAAAATTTTGAATTCGACATTTGTTCCGCAAGAGATTTCAGTGAACCAACTAGAAGGAATGGTAGCTCATGTGAACACTGGTATTGGTTTGGGTTTTACGGATTTGGATTTGAATCTTGTCCAAAGGAATCATAATCATGCCTTACACATATCTATGGAGTGCAAATGGTCTCTTTTGCTCATGTCCTGGTAGATACAGGGTCATCCCTTAATGTACTGCCAAAGAAAGCATTGATGAAACTGGACACTCAAGGACTGATATACACGTCAAGTGACTTAGTTGTGAGAGCTTTTGATGGTTCTAAGAGATTAGTGTTTAGGGAGAACACTATGCCAATACAGGTTGGGCTGGAAATTTTAAACGTAACATTTTATATCATAGATATCCAGTCAATATACAGTTGTCTACTTGGCTGACCTTGGATACACGCTGCGGGAGCAGTTACTTCAACGTTGCATAAGAAATTGAAGTATATGATGGAAGGGAAAGTGGTTACTGCCTGTGGAGAAGAAGACTTCATGGTGAGTCAGCTATCATCTTTTAAGTATGTGGAAGTGGATGGTGAAATCCACGAGACACTCTGCCAAGCTTTCAAAACTATGCAAATTCAGGAGAAGCCTCTTGTAGAAGCTAAGGGCCCAGAGGTCTCGATGTCATCATTTAAAGAAGTCCGTGCTATAGTGGAATCTGGGTCTTCCTAGAATTGGGGCCAGGTACTTTATGTTCCTGCTAAACATGACAAGTTTGGTTTGGGGTATAAGTTCACCGTTCCTTCACAAGATCCTCTGAGGTACAAAGGACCTATTCGGTTTACCAGCGGTGGGATCATATTCGACAAAGTAAATGTGGTTGGCGATGATGAAGGAGATAGTGACTGTGATATGGATGTTTGGATTCGTCTATGTGTCCCAGGATAGAAGCTATGCAACTGGACTATGGAGAAAATCATCCACGTCACATCAGAAGAGTAATTTCCGCTTTTGTTTTTTATTATGATTGGTCTTACGCTTTGCCCGTGGCGTAGTGAATTATTTTGTAGGGCCTTGTTTTTAACATTCTAACGTTATCATGAATAAAAGACGTCCCTTTTTGCATTCAATTATTTTGATCCTTGTTTTTTCCTTTTTGCTTTTACATTAAAATGTAAAAATGGCAATGTGTTTTGTGTTTGTTTGCATATTATAATCAGCATAAAACATCAATCATGCAGGTTGCCCATTTCAAATACCATTGATCTTGATTCGGATATGGCTCGATATGATTTTGATAATCTCATTTATCAAGCTAAAGAAGAGATTGATGAAGATTGTGACCTACCTGAGGAACTGGCAAGGCTTCTAAAGCAAGTGGAAAGGGTTATTCTGCCACATCAAGAGGATATTGAAGTCATTAATCTGGGTACGAAGATGAAAAAACAGAATTCAGAATAGGGGCCGCATTGGAAGATGATGTCAAGAGAAGGCTGGTTGAAATGCTCCGTGAGTATAAAAATGTCTTCGCTTGGTCGTATCAAGATATGCCTGGGTTGGATACCGACATAGTGGTGCACCATCTACCTCTTCGAGAAGAATGTCTGCCCGTGAAGCAGAAGTTGAGAAAGACCAACCATGATATGGCAATCAAGATCAAAGAGGAAGTCCAAAAGCAGTTGGATGTTGGTTTTCTTGATGTTACTAATTACCCTCTGTGGGTTGCTAATATTGTTCCTGTATCTAAGAAGGATGGAAAGGTCAGGATGTGTGTCAACTATCGAGATTTTAATAGAGGATCCCAAAAGATGATTTCCCGCTCCCCCACATTAATGTGTTGGTTGATAACACCACTCAATATTCTGTGTTTTCCTTCATGGATGACTTCTCTGGGTATAACCAAATCAAAATGGTCCCAAAAGACATGGAGAAAACTCCTTTTATCACACCGTAAGGGACCTTTTGCTACAAAGTTATGCCTTTTGGATTGAAAAATGCAGGGGCAACTTATTAGCAGACAATAGTGACTCTCTTTCATGATATGATTCATTATAAGATTGAAGTATATGTTGATGATATGATTGCAAAGTCACAGACGGAGGAAGAACATTTGGTCAATCTTCTAAAATTATTTGAAAGGTTAAGGAAGTTCAAGCTGAGGTTGAATCCTAACAAATGCACCTTTGGGGTGAGATCGGGGAAGCTGATGGGTTTCATTGTTAGTGAAAGAGGAATTAAGGTGGATCCTACAAAGATAAAATCAATTCAAGAGATGCCTGAACCAAGAATAAAGAAGGAGGGTTGTGATTTCCTTGGGAGAATGAACTACATTTCAAGGTTCATTTCTCACCTTACAGCCACTTGAGAGCCAATATTCAAATTGCTAAGAAAAGATTAGGCAATTGTCTGGAATGAAAATTCTCAAAAGGCTTTCAAAAAAATAAAAGAGTATTTGCAGGAGCCTCCGATATTAATGCCTTCAGTTGTTGGAAGAACTTTGATTATGTATTTAACAGTTCTGGAGAATTCAATGGATTGTGTGCTCGGTCAACACGATGAGATGGGTAGGAAAGAGCATGCTATTTACTGTCTGAGTAAGAAATTCACTAATTGTGAGTCAAGGTACTCAATGCTAGAGAAAACATGTTGTGCACTTGCTTGGGCAGCTAAACGCTTAAGACAGTACATGTTAAACCATACAACCATGTTGGTTTCAAAGATGGATTCGATTAAATATGTGTTTGAGAAACTGGTGCTTTCTGGAAGAATTGCTAGGTGGCAGATGGTGTTGACAGAGTATGATATTCAGTATGTTTCCCAAAAGGCTACTAAAGGGAGTGTTTTGTCAGAATATATTATTGAACAACCAATTGAGGATTATCAACCAATGAGGTTTGAGTTTCCTGACGAAGATATAATGTTTTTGAAGATGAAGGAATGCGATGAGCCTTTACCTGACAAGGGCCCCGAGATTGGGTCTCAGTGGAAATTGATTTTCGATGGTGCTGTTAACTCATATGGCAACGAAATCGGGGCAATTATTATAACTCCTCACGGCTCCCATATATCGTTCACTGCCCGATTGATGTTTGCTTGTACAAATAATGAAGTTGAATATGAAGCATGCATCATGGGCTTAGAAGAGGCTATTGGTTTGAGAATCAAGAATCTAGACGTGTATGGTGATTCAACATTAGTTGTCAATCAAATCAAGGGAGAGTGGGAAACTCGTCAAGACATCCTGGTGCCTTATAAGACCTATACCAGAAGATTGCTGCCATTCTTTGATAGAGTCGAGTTTTATCATGTACTGAGGGCTGAAAATCAGATGGTGGACGTCTTTGAAACGCTTTCATCAATGTATAAAGTGAATTTTTGGAATGAAGCTCTAGAAATCACTATCACACGCCTTGACAGGCCGACTTTTGTATTTGCAATTGAAAAAGCGTCGGATGGGAAGCTCTGGTATTTTGACATCAGATATTTTCTCAAGACTTAAGAGTATACGCCTGAGGCGTCAAGTAAAAACAAGAAGACTATGAGGAGGATTTCGGACAACTTTTATCTAAACAAGGATGATGCGCTATACAAAAGAAACTTCGCCATGGTTTTTCTCCGTTGTGTGGATGAACATTAAGTAAGCTTGTTGATGGAAGAGGTCTACAGAGGTTCTTTTGGTACTCATGTCGATGGACATGCAATGTCCAAAAAACTATTGAGAGCAGGATATTACTGGATGACCATGGAGTCTGATTGTTTTAAATATGCTAGAAAATACCATAAATGCAATATTTTTGCTGATAAAATGCATGTGGCATCGAGCCCTCTAAATGTATTGACATCTTCTTGGCCCTTTGCTATGTGGGGCATTGATATGATTGGAAAAATTGAGCTGGCTGCTTCCAATGGGCATCGTTTTATCTTGGTAGAAATTGATTATTTCACCAAGTGGGTAGAGACTGCTTCCTTTACCAATGTCACCAAGCAAGTGGTTGCTCGTTTTATAAAGAAGGACATCATCTGCCGTTACAGAATACCAGAACGAATCATTACTGACAATGGTTCAAATTTGAATAATAAGATGATAAAGAAGTTGTGACAAAGTTTCAAAATTGAACACCATAGTTCCTCTCCATACCGTCCAAAAATGAGTGGCGTTGTTGAGGCAGCAAATAAGAATATCAAGAAGATCGTACAGAAAATGGTGGTGACTTATAAAGATTGGCATGAGATGTTGCTCTTTACTTTACACGGTTATCGTACTTCGGTGCATACATCGGCTGGGGCAACACCTTTCTCGCTAGTATATGGTACGGAGGTTGTCCTACCATTAGAAGTTGAAATTCCTTCTTTAAAGGTATTGTCTGATGTGAAGCTGGATGAAGCAGAATGGGTGAAGTCTAGGTTGAATCAACTTAGTCTGATTGATGAAAAGAGATTGGCAGCTATCGCCCATGGTCGGTTGTACCAGAGCGAAATGAAGAAGGATTTTGATCAGAAGGTGCGCCCTCGGTATTTCCAGATAGGTGATTTGGTATTGAAAATGATCCTCCCTCCACAAACAGATCACAGGGTAAAGTGGACTTCTAACTATGAAGGTCCATACGTAGTAAGAAAGATTTTCTCTAGTGGATCCTTACTACTATCAACCATGGACGGTGAAGATTTTACGTCCCTTGTGAACACAGACGTAGTAAAAAAATACTTTACTTAAAATAGACCGGCTGGACATAAAAAGAAAGTCCAGGAAAAAATGGGGCATCCCAGTGAACAATAAAAAGAAAAATTTCGGGCAAAAATTAGGGATAAAAAGAAAAGGAATAAATTCGCAAAGTCGAAAAACCAGAAAAGGTGAATTTGGAAAAAATGGGTATCCCGGTGGATTGAAAACCTGCAAGGGCGATCCAAGCAAAATTTAGGGATTTAAAAGCGAATGATTATGGTCTGCGTTCGATCTGTGAATGTGTTTGCAAAAAGGGGCGTCTTATATTTTTGTTAAACTTTACATGTGAAAACATTGGGGCATTACAAATCATATTGAAAAAAACGAATTTACTTGAATGATGTCATGGATGGTAACCGAAACAACCATTTTGCATACAAGACATCATTTTTGTTTGTTGATTGTTTACAAGATGACATGACCCTTTTTCCCAGTAGAGCTTATCTCCCCGACGGTGATGTTCTAGCAATATCTACAACACATGGATGTCATTATGCAATCAGGCATTCGTTAGTAGAAGATGTTTTGTCTTCATGCAACAGAGATTTCTGCTCCCCCCACAGAGTATGGTTGTCATATCAAAGGTATTCTTGTTAGCATTGGTTTGCAATTATCCCATCAGGTTAGAATTGAAGGTCACCCCCAGACAGAGGTTGACATTGATTTCCTCGACAAGTATCTCAGTGGTGGCTGATATCCTCAGTAAAGTCCAATGATCATTGGTATTCTTCGAGGTCAGGTTTTTTGTAACAATTCCTCAATAGATGTTATTCTTAATTCCATGCATAGTGGATCTCTCCCTAGAAGAGTTTTATTCAGGAAGGCCATTCAGGGCGTTTTCCTTATCAGAAAGTCATCCAGGGCATTCTCCTCAGCAGAGTTGGTTTGTTGATTTTCTTTCCAGTGCTTCTTCCAGCGGGGTTATTTTCCATATCATTTGCATTACATCCTCTTGAACGCGTAGCATTTCCATTTCGTATGGAGCATTACGCCATTTTCAAACATATGCATCTGAAGCATAAGTCAAGTTTTATGTCACTATTGTCAACATCTCTCCAGTAGATAATGGCATAACTTAAGATCTCGTTATCTTTACCCCAACAGAGAATCATTGGTGGGTATGTTCATCTTACTCCCCGATAGAGTTTGTTTGTTTAAACTTCTCTTTCCCCATCGGAGTTTCTATTTTAGGTCGTGAGTCATTTGATTCTACTTCCTTTATTCCTTGTTTATCCCAACTTTTGGTTGGTATCTTTCGTTGGACGTTATCCCAAATTTTGGTTGGTAGTCTTCTTTTATTCCCCGCAGATTCGTTATCCCAACTTTTGGTTGGTAGTCTTCGTCGTGATAGGTTCGCCTTTGGTCGGCGTCCCAGTGATCCCAACTTTTGGTTGGTAGCCATCTGCTTGTTTGTTGGATGTTATTCCAACTTTTGGTTGATAGTCCGTTGTTTGTTAGATGTTATCCCAACTTTTGGTTGGTAGTCCGTTTGTTCGTTGGATGTCATCTCAACTTTTGTTTGGTAGTCCGTTTGTTCGTTGGATGTTATCCCAACTTTTGGTTGGTAGTTTGTTGCTTGTTGGATGTTATCTCAACTTTTGGTTGGTAGTCCATTTGTTTGTTAGATGTTATCCCAACTTTTGGTTGGTAGTCCGTTGTTTGTTAGATGTTATTCCAACTTTTGGTTGGTAGTCCTCAATTGAGCTCCTCTGCGAAGTCGTTATCCCAACTTTTGGTTGATAGTCTTCCTTTCTGTGTGTTCGCCCTCAGACAGCGTTCCGGCGATCATAACTTTTGGTTAGTAGCCCTTCATTCCAACTTTTGATTGATAATCTTCCCAACTTTTGGTTGGTAGTCTTTATTGTCTATGTATTCGCCTTCGGACGATATCTGGGTGATCCTAACTTTTGGTTAGTAGCCATTATTATCTTCTTGATCATTTACCATTTCGGTTATCCTAACTTTTGGTTGGTACCCGCTGTTTTAAGTCCACCTTCGGCTGGCAATCGTTGTTGTGAACATCCTGCAATTTTCAAATTTCTGGGTTCTTTTGGTATTCAATCACCTTTTACGTTGAATGTTTGAAAGCGGTCGCTTTTCATCCCTTCAAGTCCAAGTTGTTTGAATAGGGACAGTTGTAGCACCCAAAAAAAATTCTTTCATTTCTCTTGTATCTTGACTTATGTTTCATTGCATATTCATATTCATTTTTGTATAGCATAGTTCTAGACAGGGGATCAAGGTATCATGGTTTGTTTCTCAAGAAGGAGAGACATGTTTCTTCAACTTCAAACAAGGTTTTCCTCTTGACTTTGTAGCATTCTCAAAACCCAAAGGTACTCATACTCAACTATGATTCAAGGAAACATAATTTTAAGACCATATGTGGTTCACCATGCCTTAGTTTGCAAGAAATAATCAAGAGATTCAAAGTTGGTTCAAGGTGTTTGACCTAATTTAGCAAATTGTAAATGCTTATCAAATAGGCATAACTCCTTCATCTTTCAATATCTTGAGGTGGTTATTTTTTTAATGAACTCTTCTCATCATCCCCAACAAGTTCTCTTTGCAAGTAAAGATCCAATTATGCTTGGAAAATTATCAAAAGTTTGAAGACATTATAGGTCATTTTGAGTTTTGGAAGGATTTTCTAGTCAACTTAAAAAGGTCATAACTTGATCAATTTTCATCATTTGTAGCCCATTCTTTTTCTAAAATGAACTCGAAGATGTCCTCTACAAGTGAGAAAAAAAACCCTGAAAGGCCTTGGTGTTTATCAAAACATTATAGGTCATTTTTTGGACCCTAAAAGACTTGCAATTTTTCTAAGTGTTTTGTAAATTTGAACCTTTTGATGCAAGCTACTTTGAAGGATCATATCTCTCAACTCAGATTTCCAAATTAATATTTTCTTTTCACATTGAAAAGATTGTATCACCCTCTATCCAACGCAAGAAGAATCACCTCATAAAGCCTCCTACATTGTGAGAGCCATGGTGGCAAAATTTGAATTTCAAAGCTGAAATTTCACTTCAAGTCAGAATTAAATTTGGTTAATATGACCTCTAATCATCAAATTAAGGCGCGAATTCTCTTTAAGCATGATTAACCAACTTGCCTGAGTGGATTAAAGCATTGAAACACAAATTTTGAGTGAGTTTTGACAAGTTGCAAGTCACACTTTGCTCATGATGCAGGTGTGCACGAATTTGCTTCAATTTGCATCATTCACCCTCCCTTAGCATTTCAAACTTCTCTCCTATATATAAGGACTCGATCCCACCCATTTCCACAAGCCTTGATAGCCAGAATCACCCTGCTGAGATCCCATTTGAACTATTAAGTTTGAACTTTGTATTCTCATTTCCACACCCTAATCACTCAAACTCTCCATTCAGTTAGCTTCACCAACATTTAGTGAAGCTAACCAGCTCAAGAACTTGAAGAATCGTGGCCTGAATCAAGCTTGAGGACTTGATTTTCAGAGCTTCAAAGTTGAACTTCAACCGGTACAATTCTCAACCATTTTGACTCAAATTTGTTGCTAAGATGTAGTCCTTGATGTGCTGATGCTGTTAGGATTGTTAGATTTTAGTTTTGGTTGAGTTTTGTTGGTTAATTTTCAAATTCGTGTTTGAATTTTCTTCTGTTTTTTTTAAATCAAGTGAGTTGTGTTTTAAAGAAATATGGCGCGATGATATGGTTGAGATCGTCTTGAAAAGACGCATCAGATGAAACCACTATAAGCTCTAGACACAATTACATACAATTATTTGTCCGGTTAAACAAGAATTAAAAACGAAACGAAACATATGTTCGCAAACTAAATCTATTGATGTTTTGTAGTTGAATGAACCGCCCGCTTCAATGATGTAAGTGGACATTCCAGTTTCTACTAAATTGATAAATATTTAAGATTTTTTATAAAATATTTCGAAGATACATCTTCGACATAAAAATAACCCAACTTATATAACACTTCTTACAAAAACCTTTGTTAAGTGTGTAAGAGATGCATCCTCCGTGAAAAAAAAAACATTTTTGAAAATTTGTATGTTGCAGTAGAATTGGGATGCATAAAAAATTCTCAAAATTTATTAATATTAGCCATTACACACTTGAGGATCTTGATGATTCTTCAAAGACATACAAGACCGCACCCACTCCGTAATCATTACACACTTGAGGATCTTGTTGATTCTTCATCCACTTTAAAATCATCGGCAGACAATCTGCTGATACAGATTAGGCTTTGCAGTAAATTTAGTAAAAATATGGTCTCACGTATATATGGGATACATCCTCATTTATGCTCTCACAAAGAGTAAGAACGAAAGAATACAACATTTCTTAATATATAAACAAAATATAAAATGACAAAGAATGACGATTTATATATTGCATCTGTCATAACTAGAGCACCAGGATGGTTCTGCCAATTTTGCAAGCTCGCAATCATTGACACAGTGTGGATCCTTTGATTCATCGTCATAATTGGGTATGATAACATCGTCATAAATTGGAGATGCCGATCCCTTCTCCAGCAAACGTGCTTCTGCAACAAGCTCATTAAGTGAGACAACCTCTTTCTCATGTTTCTTCTTCAACTTATCAATTTGTTTGTAGGCCTTTGCAGCTTCCTGCTCTGCACCCATAGCCCGTTTCTGCAAATGACATGTAAAAGTCAAGTTCAAATGACCCAGCTCTTTCAAAAAAAAAAAGTCGCCACTGCTAGCAGAAATGTATCACCGGGAAGACAACAAACAGACATGATAAAAGAAAATAACAATATGCTGGAGAAGTAGATAAAAAAGTATGAAGGTGGAGTGGAAGCATAAAAAACAATGTGCCTAATAATAGCAGGTAAACATAATATATTTATTTATGACACTTGTGTAGGTTAATAATAAGTAATGAAACAAAATGGAAGTAGAATTGATTCCTTACTAACCTGTGCATTAATCACAGATTCTTCGGCTTCTTTAAGCCTGAAAAGCAGTTCACCTGCAGCTTGCACTGCTTCTGCAGTATCCTTCAATTGAGCCTGGAGCCCTCTATTTTCATCCCTCAACATTCGCCTCTCTTTTTCTCTTTCAGCTTTCAATGCTGAAATTTCTCCGGCAAGGGCATTTATAAACTTGGACTCTGCACCTCTTACCCCAGCTTTTGAAGCTGCTTTCTTGACATCGTCAATTCCTTCCTGGATCCTTCTATGCCTTGCAAGCAGTTGAACGTGCTTCTCTTCCAAATCTGCATACTGTTCTAAAAGTCGTGCATGTCCTTCTATAGCCATATGCATGGCTTCCTGAAGTTCCTTATTACACTCCCTCTCAGCATCTAATTCGTGTTTCGTCTTTTCAGCTAACGACCTGTTAGCTTCAAGATCGGCTCTCAGTTCTTCAGAAAGAGAAATCCACCTGCTTTCTGCTTCAGTCCATTTAATTCTTTCTTGTTCGAGTTTTACTTCAAAACTGTCTCTGATTGATGCTAGATTTTCGCCTGTCTCATCCCTCTCCACTATTGACTCTGGAATGGCAGTGAGAGTTGTTGCAGCAAAACTGGGTTCAGGTGAACATGTCAGTTGCAGTAATGGATACTGCTTCCTTGCTGTGGATGATGAATCAATGTAAAGTTGAAGCTGGCTTCTTAAACTTTGTAACTCTTCCATCAATACTTCCCTCTCTCCCAATTTGTAGAAATTTTGATACTCTTGTAATTCATCTTGTAATCTTTTTAACTCTATATGCATCTTCAAAACTTCTGGATGATTCTCGTACTTCTCCTTTAAAATCTGTTGATTAAAAATTAACTGATGAGCATCATTTAAGTCATAAATGAGAAACCTTAAAACAACATATTTCTACCTTGTGTTCATGGGTAAGGGCTACCAGCTTTTCATCCATGAACTCCTCGGTAGGTAAGACACCATCCATAAGGCTCTCAAGGCGAAGAATTTTTTCATCACTTGTCTGTGCAATTATGGCATTGCATTCCCTCTCATTCTTGTATTGTTGTACCTATGAATAGCATGGAGGGAAAACAGTCACACACAGTGACAGAAAGAAAACAATGAGATGGTTGTGGGTAAATGACAAAGGGAATCTACCAAGCGATTAAGTTGCATTATCTCAGTAGTCTGCTTTGCACAAAACTCCTCGAGTGCCATTTCTCTCCTTATCGATCCTGCCAAGACCTTCTCTACTGCCTGTAATGCAAGATAATGGAATTCTAGTTATAAATACTATATAAAGAATAAGTTGTATTGAAAAATGCATCTGCACTTACTTTGAGAACTTGCTTCTTAGGCTTATCAGCAGACTCAGAGCAATTAACAGGTACCAACTGTAGGTTCGAGCTATTGTCAGTCTCATTGACATGTACCAATTGTAGGTTCGAGCTATTGTCAATCTCATTGACATCAAGTTGTGCTCTGTTTTTACAATTACTACAGGTGAACATAGAATCTTCTTCAACATTGTCGTCAAGAAAGGTCTGCACGCCCACGTCAACTGGGAAAGTTGGTCTAGATTCTCTTGGTCGTAATGAAAACCTATATGATGACTGCTTCAAAGCTGCACTTCGATGACTATCTATAATTTCAAGACCATGGCGAATGCTTGCGGCTAAATTTTCAGTTTTTGTAAGGAAACTTGGACCGGCCTGACTAGAAAAGGCAGTAGCCGAGCTTTTCAGATTGCCAGTTTTTATGCCTAATTCACTTTCGACGTGAACATCGTTCTCAGAAGGAGACACCCCTGACGATGTCCTAAGACTTTTCCTGCTGGTGCTGATTCTAGGAGAAACACTAGGAGTCGGGGATTTCAGGATTGGGGATATTTCGCACTTGACTATGCTAAGGCCACCAGGTGAGACACAATTCAAAATGGCACTGGGAGAATCACTAGGCGGATCTGGGGCTGAAAAACCAGTGAAATCTCCAATGTCAGATTCACCCACAGGACATGATGATTCTTCATTGATAAGTTTACCACTAGAGAGACCACAATTATTTTTCTCACTGGGTTGGGCCAAATCTTGATCATCTGTGTTCATTTTGTCGTCATTTTCTAATGCAAAATTACAATTGACATTAGCATTGCAGAAAACTTCATCATGGTCTTCAACATCTTCCTCATCAATCTCCATCTCCTCATCACCATCTTCATCAACACGGCATAATGGTGGCGGTCTATTAAGGCTAGACTGTAATATGTTCAAGCTTTTTCGGACCCAAGCTGCTGAATGACCTCCACTTGGGTCCATTGGATTGTAACCATTTTCTTTAATTCGATGTAGTTCATCCTGTTGATTTTTTACACTAGAGTTATTCAAATGAACTTCAATTTTCAAAGAAAGGCTAAATCAATACATGACAGAGAATTCTGGAAGAGAATATACCCTTAGTTGTCGTATCACTTGTCGTAAGTGGTTCACATTATCCTGCATAACTTCATTAACAACTGCCTTGTTCTTGATGGCTTTGGCACATTGTGCAAATCTCAATGTACTGAAAGTCTCACTCCTACAGCTGCAATACCAAGTCATTCAAAAAATCTTAATACGAATAGATTATTAGGGAAACATTTCAAATTGGTGGTTTCAGTACTACCTTTGTGCCGGTGAAATAGCACAAACCATTGCTAATTTAGCATTTCCTCCAAGAGACTCCTGCAACAAAAATGTCAACCTGGAATCTCTGTATGGTATGTGCCGCTGCTTTCCTGTTTGAGAGACTTCCGCAAGAATGTTTATCAAATTCCTATAGTTCAATTTAACCTCAGTAAGAACTAGTTCTAATAGAAATCATTGATTAAAAAAAATCACCCACAGCTCTTCCATGATATAGTTTGGTCACTTTTCCATATTTTCCTCTTTTAAAATCCATTGTTACTATTTTAGTTTCAAACTAAAAATGAAAGTTAAAAACTGTAACAATCAGCTTTGAACTGTCCTTATTATCATTTATTCTTCTGCTTCAGGATGACATGCTATTAGGCTTATTTCGGGGTCTCGTGGTGGTTTATAAATCTCCATTGAAGATTCAAAAAATAGAAATCATTGATTACAAAAAATCACCCACAGCTCTTCCATGATATAGTTTGGTCACTTTTCCATATTTTCCTCTTTTAAAATCCATTGTTACTATTTTAGTTTCAAACTAAAAATGAAAGTTAAAAACTGTAACAATCAACTTTGAACTGTCCTTATTATCATTTATTCTTCTGCTTCGGGATGACATGCTATTAGGCTTATTTCGGGGTCTCGTGGTGGTTTATAAATCTCCATTGAAGATTCAAAAAATATGTTATCAAGCTTTTCTGTCTTTCTGGCTAAAGCTTCATTCACTTATCTTTTTTCTAGAAAATTATGATACGAGTCCAGTTCTTATCACCAAATCCCTTTTTGTAATTATTTTCAATTCTGAATGTAATACACATATAAGATAAGCCATACCCAAGCTGTGAGAGTGATCTATTAATATTGCCAGCCTCCTTCAAACGCTCTCCGGCAGCACCTGTTGATTTTTGTCGCTCTGACCCAGCCAGATCGACAAGATTTATTCTACTTGTTTTAAATCTGCTCACACCATCTGCTATACTCTGCAAATATGAATTTACTTTACAATTCCTTCCAGATATATATGCCAAAAACAATACTGAACATGTTAATTCAAAGCTCAACTATAGGCAGAGATAAACAAAAACTTGGAATGGTTAGATTTTCCAACAGATTTCCTCAATAATACGAAATCAAAAGTTCCCTAACGATACAAAAATGAAATAAATTGACACAATCTGCATGCCATAAGGGAAGAATGTATCACCTTGCATCGAGACTCAACAACACAAGTAAAAACAGTATGTGAGCGGGAACTTTCAGAATTTATACTGGTTGCACCTACTCTCCTGTTTGATAGTCCCTGCACAATGAAGGGGGGATTCTAGTAAAACAAGTGAATGGATAAATAACACAAGTACAATGACAACTTAATTTTAAAACCAATTGGATTATATAATTGGGTTTGCATAACATAAAACCATACAATTTTTTGGCAATCAATAAGCGAGTTACTTGAGTTTCAGAGCATGAAAACTTGTATGCTACAGAATAGCATGCGAAGACAAGTTCGGCAAATGCTCTAAGTTTTTCCATAAAATAGTTATAATATTTATATTAATACAATGCATGCGAAGACATGTGATGTGAAGAATCACACCTTCAGTAAAAGCTGAGTAACATCCTCCATCGAAGACACCTGATTCTCTGTAAGATTCTCAACATACACACCTGATTTGACATCTTCTCTGATCTGAATAAAGGATATCAAATCAGTTCCAGTATAGAGCAATGAAACATGATAACCAATAAATAAAACCTTTAATGCTTAGGTTCTACCTGAAGGTTTCTTTGACTCGGATCCAACAGATCTGTAACCTGTTCATTGTATATCTGGCAAAAACATTCTGTGTTATTATGCAGACTAAAATGACAAAGTTAAGATCAGGAACATTGAAAGAAATAGGATGATCAACCAACCTCCAGAAAAGAGCAGTTGCACTGATAATTGAGCTGTTGATCAGAATGCTTTGTTTGCTCCTGCGCAGTAAGTAAATAAAACTGTAAACAACCCAAAACATTTCAAGAGATCTTCAAATAATTTAATTAGGAATAGAACCGAACTCTTACTTCCTTAATGCGCGCAAACAGTCTCTCAAAAACACGGGGTGTAAGTCCTTGTTGCTCTTTTGCTACATTTTCTTCAGCCAAAGAATTGGCAGGACCCCACATAGTATACGTCTTCCCACTTCCCGTCTAACAATTTCAAATAGAGTATATAAAACATCAAATCTAACAGGAACACATTATGAGAAATGCAGCAAAATAAGCAACTACTAAATGTTAATATCTAACAGAAACAGCACTATGAGAAATGCAGCAAAATAAGTAACTAAATGTTAATATCTAACAGAAACAGCACCATGAGAAATGCAGCAAAATAAGCAACTACTAAATGTTAATATCTAACAGAAACAGCACTATGAGAAATGCAACAAAATAAGCAACTACTAAATGTTAATATCCAACAGGAACAGCACTATGAGAAATGAAGCAAAATAAGCAAGTAAACGTTAATAGTGAGAAAAAGGAAACCTGTCCATAAGCAAAGACAGAACTATTGAAACCAGCCAAACAATTTTCCACCAGAGGAACCCCAACATGCTCAAAAATATCAAGCTGAAAAACAGGATCAGAAAATTCACTCACTAAACAAGCACAGTAAAAATGAAGTAATTCATAAACAGTTTCAGCAGACACAAAAACAGAAACCACACCTGAGTAGCTTCAACATCAGCAACAGAATCAAAAGTGAAAGTACGGCCATTAATGGATAACGAATCACCAGAAATCTTCTGAACTATAGGATCTCCTTCGTCCTTATCCTTGCGCAACGGCCTCATCCTCACAATAACCTACACAACACATACAGATACAAAATTAGAAACGGAAAACAAATTAACAAGATCTAAAACCCTAAATGAACAGGAAAAACCTTAACGCCGGAATCAGACGTTGCCGGAAGTGAATTGTCGGCGGCGATGGTGTCGAGAGCAAGTTTGCGTTTGAGAGGGTTGGAAGAAGGAGGTCTTGGTGGTAACGGACTCTTCGATTTGACATGAGAGGGGGAGTAAGGGACGATGATGTTGTGATCTGAAGGAGGATCGTTTTCTTTGGAGGGTTTGTGTTTGCGGGAAGAGGGTCTGGTTTTGGCGGAGCTGCTAGGGCTTGATGAAGATGGAAGCTCTGCTGCGTCCCTCGCCATTGGATTTCTTGGAAGCATGAAGTGCTTCATTGTTGGGGATAGAGAGAAGAGAGTGAAAGAGGGAAAGAAGAGAGAGAAGGGAAGTTTGAAGTAGCCGTTGGGGGAGAGAAATGGATTTTGAATGATAAGAGAGGGGCACTCTATTTCGGACTAGAGAGAGATAGAGGAGAGAGAAACTCGACTTTTTGAATTTTTATTAGATCTAGATCTTGATTATGGACTTGTTTATTTTGGTTTTAGGATAATTTTACCTATCACCTCTTAAATTAAATCTGACACTCTTCAAATAGTGTTATTTTACCATATTAATATTGGCAATTAAAAAGTCATTTTACTACTGCATCATAACATTTTGAAAACTTTCAAAAGCTCTTAATTTTTTTAGATTTTTCGTACATTCTACTAGATTTGAATAATAAGTGTACATTTTTATTGATTTTTCGTAGAAAACATTCCTTTTTTCTGATTTATTAGAAATATTCGATTAAAACTCATATATTCCATGTATTTTCACTGGATTTTTTTTTAATAAATCGATAAAAATGCATAATTTGTATCAACTATTTTAAAAAAACGATAAAAGTTCATGTTTCCTAAGGCTATTTTAAAAAATTCAATAAAAAAAAACATATTTTCTACCCGCTATTTTGAAAAAACTGATAAAAATACATGTTCTAAATCAATTTTTTTAAAATACGGATAAAAATGCGACTATTTTGGGAAAAACAATAAAAATGCTTAATTTCAACCAATTTTTTTGAAAAAACTATGCATTTTTATCGGTTATTTTGAAGAAAAAAATCAACAGTGTAAAATGTATATAAGAGGACCCGAATATTTAAAAAAAAAAAAAAATCTTGATGATTTTCGATTTAAAATAAAAACCTATAATACATATTTCATTATTTATTTTTTGTCTTTTCAATGAGGACTATAGGATCAGACAGGACAATTGCGTCTAGCCAGTGTGATCGAGTCGCAGCTACCGCATTGAGGGCTCGTGCAAGGACAGATGATATAAAGGACTCACATATTCGTGCGGGGAAAGTAGCCTCTACCGGTTCGCATAGAAGGTGGTTATCGTTTGATCAGTTTCACACACCCCACATTATCCGAAGTAGAGGATCTAGATCTCATGGGTGGACATGATGATAAGCCTGATGGTGCGTTTGCTGAGGATGTTCGGCCAACAGTTGAGCATGACATGCGAATGGTGGACAACACTGAAGTGCCCCATCATTTTGAGGTGCATGCTATTGGTGATATGAAAGTTACTCCTTTGGCGAATATAGAAGCATCAACTACTAGTGTTATAGAGGTTGCTCCTCCTGTTGATATAGAGGTTATTGCTCTTGCTTCGATAAAGGTGCGCCTGTACACATGGATGAAGGGTTTTTTGGAGGGCCAGTGATCTTTTCGTGCTCGTTAGAAATGCCGATTATGTGGCATGTAGATTATGGCAGGGATAGGTATATATTATTGTTATGTTGAACTTGTTCATCATTATTATTTATACATTAAATATAACTAATGTTTTTTTACTTTGTTTTATACAAGATCGACTGTCGTTGAAGGTGTCCACCCACGGGGGGAAATTAAAGAAGTTCTTAAATGCCCTGATGCCTAAGGAGGTCAGGGAGATTGTAGATGATTGTGGTATCCTTTCATTGGTGGGCTGTTCGCTGATGATCCTCGACGATCAACTATTGATAATCTTTGTTGAACGATGTCATAAGGAGACACCTTCCTTCCATCTTTCATTTGGTGAGATGATGATGACCTTGGATGATGTCTCATATTTGTTCCGTCTTCCACTAGCAAGTAGTTTCTTCACTGCTCATCTCATTGGCCAACAACTAGCACGCATTACTATTGTACATGACTTAGGAATTTTTTTAAATAAGCTACAAAACTTGGGAGTTACTGAGGAGCCGGTGATATATGAGTTTAAGTTTACCATAGGTGCTCATATTCGCCTATCTTGGCTCCAGAATAAGTATGGTGATCTAGTGCATTGGTCTATGTATGCGGAAGTCACTAGTATATACATGATACACCTAGTAGGATGTATTATCTTAGCGATGTATATATTGATGGGAAGTACATGTGGCTATTTAGTAACTTTGACCATGTCAGCTGGGCATAGGGGTGTGTTGCACTGACTGTTTTATATGCTACATTTAGAGAGGCGACTGTCTTTGAGACTAGGAAACTTGCCAGTTATATGGGCCCATTTCAAATTATGAGTTTTTTTTTAAATTATTAATTTGGTTCTTGTTTATGACATTTCTTCATATGCTTATATTTTTGTGCATTGTTGGATATACAAGTATTTCCCATCCATTTGTGAGAGGCGGGTTCTTACTACCATTGATGGCTCTACACAGGCCAAGAGATGGAAGCCTAGAGATGCATACCCATCGACGTTGTGGAGTAAATGAAGAGGATTGATGCGCTGGCTGTAGACGATGTCAACTGGACACCTTACACGAACCATATAGTGAATTGGAAGTTAGATGACACTTCACTTTTTTTTAGTTATTTGCGATGAGAGACCTTAGTGGCTAGACATTTACTTAAGAGGCGTCTTCGCTAATTTGGGTGTGTATAGGACATCCCACGACCAGTCCCTACAGTCTATTTGAGGGCAACGTTAGATGGTTTGTTGCTAACGCTATTAACTCTACCTGTGTCAATAGAGATCATACAATAGAGGTCCAGTTCCCTGTGCATTGTGTGGATGAGTAATTGGATTGGTACCTTACTTAATCACACCCCCACACCATCACACCAGTTGAGCATGGAGATGATGATGAACCTTCTCATGGTATGAGACCTGCTGATGACATGTCACTGCCTCCACCGTCTTTACATGGTGAGGATGATCAGAAGCGTCTGCAGATGACAATAGTAATTATAGAGAACCTCATGGATTTTGTAAACCCATATGGCGAGATTTATACTTTGACATCGAAGACAACACACTTAACCCGTGGGAGACCTATGTAGACATTATTTTCATTTTTGTATTATTCCTATATTATGTGTATTATTACTTGAACATTTGCACTATATAGTTTATTAGATAACATCTTGTCACTTCCATTAGTGTAGTATGAACATAACTTAACATTTCATAAATAACATAACTTAACACATGGCGATTAACATAACATAACAGAGACAATTACATAACTTAACAAAACAATAATAAATAACAAAACCTAAATACTACTAGATAATTCTGGACGTTTCAACATCTTGATTATGTTGTCGACAAATCTAAAAATTATTGCATCAAACTCGATTTATCCACTTATTAACATACGGTGATAAGTTCTCCACATTACCTTCAAATCTTCATCACTCTTTAACTCAATACAATCGTATTTTCCCTATTAATAAGTATTGATCCATGGTGCAAGAAAATCGATCTTACTCAACTTTTTGCTCTTGATTTCGAGTAACATATTATTCAATTTGGATCTTAGAAGAGAGAGACAAGTTGTGTCCTCCGGGAGCCCAAAACCAGCAGGAGGTTTCACCCCGTTGAAGCACACTTATGCCTTAATCAAATAGTGAGGTAGTGTAAGATATTTTTCTTAACAACACATTATTCTTATTTACACAAGTTAGGTTTCATTATAGACCACACAAAACGGCCGGTATAATCACAGTTGTACAAAGTTGTCGATAAAATCTTAACCGTTGAAAATTACATTACCGAAACTTTTGCATATTCTCTAAAGACCTGGTAAGCGCATGAGCTTCTAAACAATTCGATGCTTTTACACTATCGAGTATTTCAAAGGTTTGCAAATAACCTGGTACAACATGATGCTTTTTAAAAAACTGATTAGTTTTTCTACACACTGACTATTTAGAAAAAATTGATATAACATATCGGCTTTTTCATATACACTATTGAAAATTTCATTTGTTTTACTGAAACTTTTATCCTAACTTTTTTGACTAAAATTTTGACAAAAATAATATAGGTATTATGAAATTTTGGATTTGGAAGGATGCCATCTAAAATTTGAAAAGCGATAAGATAATTCTTGAGTTTTAGACACTCCAAATTTTACTGCGGGACCTCTACAATTTTTTTTATGAAACATTGGAACTTCTACCATACTAGTAATCTTTTTTCTTTTAAAATAACTTGTCATATTTTATTATATTTATATTATCAATTAAACATTGTTTTTTATTATTTTTTTTAACTATTTATTACCATTCCATTTTCCAATTCTTATAAGGATTTAATTTAATTCATATACATTTGGTATTAAATTGTTTTTACATTATTACTTGTTTCTATCTTAAGATATATTTGTAAAGTATTGTTTGTTTTAAGTTCTTGTGCGACGTAATCATAGTTTTTTTTTAATTTATTTTTAAATGTGTTTAGATTGGAGGAAGAGTGTAAATGTTATTTATAATTTATTTGTCTTAATTTAAAAATAAAATAAAATAATTTGGTGCAAATATTAGTCCCATTGTCGAGGTTAAGGGGTTTGACAATAATGTTTCAACCTCTAGTCATACTTTTCCGATATTTTAGGTTTGAAAATGAGAGTTTCAAATGACTTTCTTTATTGATTCATGATCATTACATGAATATTTATAGGATTAAAATGCTACATTTTAAGTTAACATGTGATAACACAAAAACTTGTTCTGCAAGTAACAAACTAATAACATATTTGTAATTAACTAACTAAATTCAATCACTTTGAGTCTTTATCTTCAATGCCTTGATGTTATATCCCCACAAGTTAGAGGTTGGTAAATAAATCAACTACTTGTTTTTTTTGTAAGCCAGTATCAACAACTTCGTCATCCCTACACTTAGTTTCTCTAACCAAATTTTTATATTAATAATTGCTACTAATTCTAACATTTCATAATTGTTTTTCCTTTTCTTTTTAAAAGCATATATAATTGAAAAAGAATATAAGTTTCTAACCCATTACAATTCAAAAAGTAATCAGAGAAATTCTCAACCAATACTAAATTAACTTAAGCACATAATAGGATCTATGTTAAAAACAATAAAAATAAAATTAAAGTTGAAATAAGGAATTTCCTCAATGCAAGGTTATTTTCAAATAAAAAAAATTAATATTCAAACAAGTATCATTAATATTACAAATATTACTGTTAATTTTTTTTCTTCCATTTTTAATCCTCCATAAACAACAAATCACTGACGACCAAATGGATTTCATCTTAAAGTTCCTTTCTTTGTTATTACCCAAACCACACCATTCCAAAAAGAATTTCCAAGTGCATCCTACATAAGAAGTCACACAACCGTATCATGCTCCCACCATTTTCGAAACTAACTAAGAGACCGAACATTCAAAAAGAAGATGCTTCAAGTCTTCTTCCGCTTGATCACAAAAAACACAAGTTCTATCAAGATTGCACAAACCTCTTTTGAATAGTTGATCTTTCGTTGTCAATCTGTTCCCAATTAATCTCCACCCGAAAGATAAAATTATCGCCGATACTTTGATCTTCCATAAGCAAATAAATGCATTTCCCTGGTCGTTTGACAACATCTCCAGAGCTATATTATCCATCATCAACTGATAAGCCTTTTTACACTGTATACAACAAAATCTTCTTTAATCCAAAATATTTTATCCTTTGACTCCATTATGGGGGAAACCTCTGATAACAAGGACTTCAAGCTTTGTATCCTGTCTGAAACTGCTTCCTGCAACAACAGAGGAACTCTCAGATCTCCCCATTTCCATATCTCGTTGCACTAATCCCCCATTGAGGTCACATTAGCCTCTTTGTTTTTTCTGATGACATATAGATTCTGAAATATTTCAGCAAAAGATGAAGAGTTGTTCGAAACAACATACCAAAAGGGAATGGATTTTCCCTCCCTCAACTTAAAACCAATAGTGTTAAAGCAAGATTTTCTCTTGATGTTTTCCACTTAGGTTTGGATGATAACAACAGTATTAAAAGAATAATGGTGTTATTTAATGTATGATCATGTGTGCAGGTCATAATGCTTAAGGAATCTTACTCAGATATGTTAAGGAGGAACGAATGTTGCAAAGAGGAATATATTACCAAGCTATTTTCTAGAATGGATTCTGATGTTGATTATCTCAGCATCTGAAGAAGCATCTTATTAGTTCTACTCTCAGAATCAAAAATAGCTTTTGATAAGGTGTTCAGAATCTGTGACAAAACTCATGATTATCCATACCAAAGAAAAAGTACCACTATGTCCCATCAGTTTTGCAGCTACAGTCTACAATCACAAGGCTCAAGAAGTGTTGACATACTTTATGGATAGTCTCTCCTAATGGCTCTTAAGTACATAATTCTTCTAAAGACTAAGTGGTTAAAGAGTTCACCTCTTGTACCGAAAAAGAGATCAAAGTACTTTCTGATCATTCATCCTTCAATGGCTAGTTCTCAGAAATCTACTATTTAAAGAAATTAGAAGTTATACTAAAACCTTGAACAAGAGAGAAACAAGAAGCAACTGGTATGCACAAGAAGATAAAGGTGTTTTACACCTCTATCTGATTGAAAAAATAACAAAGATCAATAGTGGACAATATTTGTGTTTATGCAGAACACATTGTTACTGTTGTTAAATGTAATAAGGGTTAAGGTTTCCTAAATACTAAATATCCAGGAAATCCTTAAGTACTTAAGATCTCTGTTAGGATCATTACTCTAAATCTAATACACCTTGTTTCCCTTTCTTCTAAGTATGATGTGCCTAAGCAAAGGCAAAGTCTTGGACAAGAGGTCTGAGCAAAGAAGTCTTAGACATGTGCTCTAAGCAAAGGCAAAGTCTTGGATATGTGGTCTGAGCAAAAAAGTCTTAGACATGTGCTCTGAGCAAAGGCAGAGTCTTGGGCAGGAGGTCTAAGCAAAGAAGTCTTAGACATGTGTTCTAAGAAAAGGCAAAGTCTTGGATAAGAGGTCTGAGCAAATAAGTCTTAGATATATGCTCTAAGATAAGGCAAAGTCTTGGACAAGAGGTCTGAGCAAAGAAGTCTTAGACATTTGCTCAAAGTAAAGGCAAAGTCTTGGACAGGAGGTCCGAGCAAAAAAGTCTTAGACACGAGCTCTAAGAAAGGTAAAGTCTTAGATACGAGCTCTAAGCAAGGTAAAATGTTGAACACGAACTCTAATCAAGGCGAAGTCTTAGGCAGGTGGTCTAAGCAAAAGAAGTCTCGATCAAAAGCTGATTGAGCAGGTTAAGTCTTAGACACGAGCTCTAAGCATGAGAAAGTTTTAACCAGGATTTGGTTAAACAAAAATGTTACAGACTGTAGTCAGTGTTGTAAAAGTATTATGTTTAAATACATAAACAAGTGTATTTAAACAATGATTATAGTAAAAATCTCTTGTTAAACAAGGGGACTGAAGTACTCTTAGTTGGGAGAGGAACTAGTATAAATCTGTTGTGTTTCTTGTGCTGTTTACTTTATATCTGGATTCAGTAATGTTGCGTTCATGATCCGGTTCTGAACGCCTATTTAGAATCATATCTCTTTTCTAAACAATAAAAGAAACGAGAAACATATCTGAATTTTTGCCACACACAATTCAACCCCCTTCTTGTGTGTTTTCCAACCTTCAAATAGAACCTGCAAAATAAAAACCAAAGTTAGCTGTTAAAGCTCCATTTTTTATCAATTCCTTCCACCAAGATGATGTTGATTTTCTCGAACAAAGGTTTTTCGACAAAAATTGATACTTAATGTCACCATATCTAGCTTTGAGAACCCTATTCCATAATGAATTCTTATCTTCTAAAATCCTCCATTTCCATTTTGACAAAAGAGCTAGATTAAATTCCTCTATACTTTTAGGGCCTGTTTGGTGTGCAGGATAAGAGACATGATAAGATATCAGTATCATATCCTATCTCAATCCAGTGTTTGATGACACAACACGATATGATGAGTAAATCTTGAAACTTATTCTATCCTACCTCACTAGTGTTGGAGCGGTAAAACGACAAGCAAAAATTAATTTTGGAAGAATTCCCTCCAGGATTTATGCCATCTCCACATGGATTGGTGCGATGGAAAGAATGTTGTTCAAAAATCTCTATGTCTCTAAGCTTGGGTTTAAATGGTTTGAATGAGAAAAATGCGTAAAGTAAAACATATCAACAAGTAAATAATGCATTCTTTAGAGATGAGAAAACTCTTCCGGAGTTGTATTTCATTCTATCCATCATGTACTAAAAAATCTATGGATCAAATGCACACAACCTAAATCACTCGTCAGAATCCCCACGTATCGCTCATAACAAGAGGTTATGTCTAACGCAAACATTGAGAGATCAACCGCATTCTCTCGTCGGTGATGTCTCACGCAACTAAACAACATGGAGCATTAAGATCCAAAACACATGTGAACATTAGACCATTTCCAATAGACAATAGACTCTCATCTTAGGTCGAGCTCAAAAAGTATATGTCTATAGCGATCCAAACCCATTAAGATAGATAGTAAAGCAAAGATAACATTGATTAAGAGTTGTAAAAGAGATTTTATACAAATATCTATAAATACACATACAATCAAAGTAAAATTATATACAAAAACCCCAATAAAATAAAAATACATATATAAGAAGGAAGAAGAACAAACATCTCACGGTTTGTCAACTCCGATTGAAGTAGATTTGACTCTGGATCGTCAAGATGCATCCTCCATGTGTTGTTTCTAAGATAACTCTACCAAAAGATGCTCTCTGATCAATTTGGTGTAAAAAGCCCCAAAACATATCTAAAATATCTATGAAGTAATGAATATATACAAGTCTGAAATTACCAGGTTCACACTGCGAGCTCATAGTTTGCACTTCGAACACTGCTTTATTGCACGTGGTCTGGCTGTCAAATGCTTAAACCGCCTTATTGGAAATATCTAAGTTTGCACTGCGAGCTCCAACTCACATTTTGAACTTCCTCGCCTTGGCATTGCACTGCGAACACTAACCATAATTGCTACTGCCAAAATAGTAAACTGCCCCACCTTCCTTTCGCTTTGTGTTTGCACTGCGAACACGACAGTTTGGAGAAAAATTATTTCTTCCTTTTATCACAACTTGAGCACTGTAACTGCGATTTAAGCACGACCTAAGTGCCAAAAAGCTTATCCAATGCTCTACAAGACAATGAAAAAAATATCATTACTTGAATACCTACAAAAAATGAGATAAAGACAATCAAACTTAAGATATGTACATGATTACGCATATTATACACTATAACATAAATTATATAAAATATACATAAAAATGGGGGATTATTGGTATAAATTGAAAAAAAAAAGTCAATAAGTGCTAATTATTCATACTAAAATTCACTACAATTTAGAACTTATCAAACTCTCCCCAACTTAAACTTGTTTGTCCTCAAACAAGAATTAATCAAGTCAAAGAAACAAGAGTAATTATCACGAAATCATGCTCAACACGTTTTTACAAACGAAAAGCAACGTATTGTATAAATATCAAAAGTACATGCAAAACAATGCTTACCACTATAATACAACAACAATATGACTATGAAATAAAGTCTAAGCACAAAACACATGTAAAAAATTCTAAAGCAATACATATGTTCAAAAATGAATCACACCTAACACACAACTTCATCAAGAGACAAATATGAGGGACAACCTCACACACAAAAATCTTGCTAACAACGATTAAAATTAGACATTCATCTAAAAAAACTCATATTGAAAGTATAAAAGCAAAAACCACAAGGGTCTTAAGGGTTGTAATGTGGTTTGACTAACAAGGAAAGGTCATATCTCAAGGTAATTGAAACAAAAATAATGGCTAACAAATGAGAGTGATCACATCTCAAACATTCACAACTTCTTTCACATTTTTCTCATCTTAAAATTGTTACATCAATCCACACAACTTATTAACACAACGTTATTCTTTTTTTTTTTTCTTTTTCACTTCTTTTTCCTTTTTTTCTTTTCTTTTCTTTTC
Source organism: Lathyrus sativus (assembly GCA_963859935.3). Taxonomy (NCBI): domain Eukaryota; kingdom Viridiplantae; phylum Streptophyta; class Magnoliopsida; order Fabales; family Fabaceae; genus Lathyrus; species Lathyrus sativus. Next base: position 490,048,037 of record OZ012739.1, on the reverse strand, counting down.
TTTTTCTCCCCCCTCCCCTTTATTTTCTTCTTTTTCAATAATTTCCTTTTTATCAACCTCTTAGTAACCAATCTTTTCTCCCCAACTTGAATACAACCACACATGCAATGTGAATGCTCCCAACTTATTAGGTAAGGGTAAAAACTCCAATAACAAGTCATAGTTATGGTTCAAGAAAAAATATTAGAATCTCTACAAATATGAACTTAAACCAACATGGATTCCAACAAAGGCTCAAAGGGGGTAAGGAAATTCTCACTCACTCACAGTAGATTGATTATTTGGTCAAATGGTTATGCTCAAAATCAAACAAAATGCCTTGATCATTTTAGTGCTATCATACAAATCAACACAAATAAAAGATTAAACATAATTAGAACGAGTTAAACAAGAAAGTTGGTCTCCATGAAATTTAGTAAAAAATGGAAAGGTTCCTCACATTGGGCTATGAACTAAAGTGATTCAAAATTGAACAAAAATTATAAAAGAATAAATGTCATATAAGTTGTACAAAACCCAAGATTTATAAACATGTTATGTTCTAGAAAAGCAATAAACACAAACATTAGTAATGCAACTCTCTTTAAACTTTTCAAACTACCATAACATTTTCTTGTTGAAATAATCAAACTTGAAAATTTACAAAATACATCCTCAAGCTAATAAAAAACAAAGCTTGAGAAAAAACACAAAAAATTTCTAACAACCTAACAAAATCAATTTAAACTAACTAAACATAAAGCTATATGTTAAGGGTCAAATTGTGCATATTAATTATAGTATTTTGTGGCCCTTTCTAATTGTTTCTTTGGTGTTTTAGTAGTAAATTCAAATGTTTTAGTGTAAATACGCAAGTTTTTGATTATGCATGTACATATTATAAACTGTGATCATTTTGATAGATTTTCTTGCTTGATATAATGCCTGTAACCTATGGATGATGGAAGAGGGCTTTAAAGATCAATTTCGCGACATTTTGACGGTTACTCGCGTTTAGCGCGTTTTTCAGCCCAGGTTCAGCGTGTTTTTATTGAAGAGGCCATAGATAAAGGCCCTTGACCGTGTTTAGCGCACTTTCTGGGAATTTGTCACCTTTGTGCTGATCGCGCTAAGCGCGCCTTGATGGCGCTTAGCGCAGTTCCACTTATAGGCACATTGTGGAACTTGTATAAATAGGCACTTGAGTAGATATTTTAAAACAACTTTCATTTTTTGAACTTTTTCAAATTGTAACGAGATTTTTAGGGTTTGAAGCTTAGACATTTCAAGAGAAGTGAGAATCAAAACTTTGGAGCATTAATCTTCGATCTTTCGACTTTGATGCTAGCAAAAAATTTCTTTTTACTTGTTGATCAAACTACCGTGGTGATGGCTAGCTAAACATCTTTTATGTCAAGGTTAGAGGTAGTTAACCTTACTAATATGTATTTCTTTTGATCTTTTGTATGTGAACAAATTTGATGATCAATATATGATGAAGATCTTTGATTTTAATGATATATGTATGATTTGAATCACTCTAGACATAGATTTTCCAAGTCATGATCTAAGTTCTTCATCTATTAACAAATAAACTCTAGACATAGATTTGGGAGTTAATATTTGCTTTGTATCAATCTTTATGTTTACTATTTCGATTGTTGTTTCGAGAAATCATCTAGTGATTAAAACAATAATATCCATGAAGCCACTTTAGAAATAAACAAAATCGAGAGGATACACGATTGTATTGATCTAAAGTAAGTTCACATGCTTGATTATTCAGATATGTGTGAAGCAGGTTAACGAAATCTAATCTTGACATACTTTTTCTTAAAACAAACATCTTTCTTTAGTTTATTCTTTGCTACCAAAACAAGTGAAAATATATGTTACCAAACCAAAACTCTTTGAAAACCATTTTCTTGAAACTCATAAACTATTGAATGACAAGCATCTATTTATTAGGACAATCATTATGGATATGATAAAACAACCCACCTAAAATACTTTTCAACAAAATGGCGCTGTTGCGGGGGATTGTTATTGAGATTGCAAGCATTGCAATAATTTATTGATTTTTAAGATATTTGTATTGTTATCTCTTACCTTTGTTTATTTTTCTTGTGTTGTTTAATTTTTTTGGCTAGTGCGCAGAATCTGTTTATGCAAGGGAATGTACCTGCAGATCAACTTCTTTTCGATATTGAGATTGAAAGAACTGTTCGTAGGCTCAATATCATAACTAGGCGGATACAACAACTTGCCAAAGAAAGACAAGAGCGCGGAGAATCTTTTTCATCTACACCTATTGTTACGCCAAACATGGAAAATCCACCTCCACCTCCACCTCCTGTTTCAAGTCCATGCCAAACATGGCAAATCCACCTCCACCTCCACCTTATTGCTCTTTTATATCAAAATCCTTTTACAGGTATAGACCATGAGGATCCTTTTGTGCATCTCACCAAATTCTATGAAATTGCGGGAGCAACAGGAGCACCGGAAGCAGAAGAGGAATCATTGTTTAAGAGACTATTTCTGTATTCCTTAATCGGGAAGGCGAAGGAATGCTATCTTGACCAATCAACTCTTGTGATGACGGATTGGAATTTATTGGAGGAAAAGATCCTTAAATGGTTTTCCCCTATAATAGATTCATGAAAGCGAAGACGACGATATTGATGTTTGCTCAAGGTGGAAATGAATCTCTCAATGAAGCTTGTGAGAGGTTTAAATCTATGTTACGAAAATGCAAAAGCCATGGTTTTTATGAATTAACTCAAGTGCACATCTTTCAGAATGGACTCAAATCAGTTCACAAGACTTTGTTGAATGCTACTTCAGGTGGATTGTTAATATCCAAAAGCGAAGAAGGTGAAATTGTTATCATTGATAGGATTTCACTCAATGATCACCAAGGAAATCACAATTATGATACACCTCAACAAAAATCGGGCATGATAGAGTTGGGAACTAATGACGCTATTCTTGCACAAAACAAATTGCTTTCACAACAAGTGGAGTTGTTAACTCAAAAAATGTCAAAACTTCTACAATAAATAAAATAAATGCAAGAAATTCCCAACAAAAACAAACAAGTGGCGAGTTGTGAGCTTTTTAAAGTAGATCACCCTATTGAGTATTGTCCTTCAGTGGTTGAAGAGAATAACTACACGGGAAAGCAAAACCAAGATTATCAACCTTGGCCACCTTACCGACAAAGGAACCAAGGTTACCAACAAAGAGGTAACCAAGGTCATTGTCGTAGTGAGAATCGGATACCAAGCTATTGAGTTAAATTGAATCACAAATCTTAATTCACCACCGATCTTTAATTTATCGAAAGGAAGGGAAAAAGAACGAATAAACCCATAAGTATGCAATGCAAAAACAAAGCAAAAGAGAATCTAAGCTTCGGGGGTTGATTATACTAATGGAAGGTACTAGCATACTAAGTATTTGTAGTAATCTATAGGAACCTCTTGTCTTATTGTATTATTTGTTATCTGTTTGCTAAAGGTGAAAAGAAAAGGGAGACCTAAGGTACTATTCCTAAGTATGCTCACAAAGACATCACATCTCGTGCCTACGTATCCTGACTAGGATGGAATCAGAGCATTCATAGTTCACCTTACTACGGGTGAAAAAAAATTTTGTTGATTGGTTTTAGGAGAAGACACAAGTTGTCATCTTAAGGAGAATACTTAACTTAAACCACCACAAGCAAGTGGAAGATGGATCTTCGCTTCACATTGAAAGAATGGCTCCAACTCAGATATATAATCAACAAGTATGCTACATACCTCTCTCAAGTGGAAAAGAAATAAACATTTTTCTCAATTATATCATGGGGTAGAAGAATTACATCTCAGCTAAGGATAACTAGTGTCTAATTCTCTCATGGGAGAAAGGGAATCTAATTGTAGGTTATCTAAAATTAAAATATCCTAAGGGGAACTAGCCTAAGAATACAAACTAAGTATGTACATACTAAGGTCATCAACCTAAGGGGAAACAGAGATCAAGCTAAAAGGTAGAAGATGCAAATGAATAAAAATGCAAAGCACATAACTATAAAGTCAACCAAAAGTCATTCCCTTGGACTTACAACATATGCAACCACAATATCAGAGGAATATAAATGATGGACATCAAATGTCAAAGCCAAAGATTAATGATAAATATCAACATGTGAGGCAAGTAATATAACATCCAATCAACTTATAAAGCAAGGCATCACATCATGGTTCAAGTATGCATCATGTTAAGTACATGTGAGAAAACAAAAAATACACAAGCATATAAGGGTATGAAACCCTAATCAGACATCAAAAGTCAAGGCATCCAAACAAAACGGGTCAAATGAGATGAGAAAAAATAAGGTCAATGGCTAAATCATCATACATTCAACGTTTTTCAAAGATATAGAAATGAGCACAAGAACATCATACAAGCATCAAAACATTAGTCACACTTGTCAACAACTTGCTAACAAAAAAACAAAGTCTAAAATGGCCCAAACATTAAAGTCAAAGCATACAACCAAGACGGGGCAGTAGAAAAATCAAGTAATTCAACTTATAAGCATCATCGTGATGTAAAAGAAAACTTAATCACGAATCAAACTCAAGACATGTGCAAAGGATCAAGCATATATTATCAAAGTCATTCATGGAAGGAAATAAACACAAAATGCAAATGGATGAAACAAATAAGTAAGAAAATGGAACTAAAACAAATGTAGTCAGAAGCTCAAACATGACTCTTCAAGTCATTGAAGATCAACAATCATCAAATGGATTCATCCAAGAAAAATACTCAAGAAACTAGGCCGAAGTATGCACAATATCACGGTCAACACATCATCAACTTAACATAGTATTAAAAAATAGAAAAATGATTAAATAAAATCAAACTAAATGCTCAAACACATGTTCATACACTCAAGTATGTGTGTGAAAAAGGTTGCTAAAAGAATGGCACAAAAGCATACACAAAATCAACCAACAAGCTAGGGTATCTCACAAGTCGAGCGTAAATCGAGGGTCACAAATAATCAAATAAAAAGCATACCAAACAACATCATCAAAGCTCAACAAAAGCATCCAAGTATCACCATATTATGTGTCAAAACATAGCAAAAACTTGGCTCAAGGAAAGGTGTGGAATGCATCAAAAACCTAGACTATAATCTAAGGGCTAAAGTGGAAACACCCTATTAAAGTAATTCAAAATAAAATAGAAAAACAATTTTTAAAAATAAAATAAAAATGTGAATAAAAAAAACTAGAGACGTTAAAATGTCTAACAGATATTTTTATGAATTTTTATGATATTTGGAATTATTAAAAATAAATCAAAATGGAAAGGAAAAGAAAAAAGAAAATAAAAAGAAGAAACAAAGGGGATGAGGGTGTATCAGTAAAGAAGAAAGAACATCATTCTCAAATACACGCGCACTGGGCCAAAACAAGGTGGTGTGAATATCAAATAAGATCAGGCCTAGGTCACTTAAAAAAGAAATCAGAATTAAAAATAGAAAACGAACCCATGTGGACCTTCATTAATACACATGGCACACAGTCAGCGTCATATAACCAGCCACACAGGGGGTCAAAGGGTCAGCCTAGCCACGTAGGATAAAAAAACCTAGACACCGGAGCAAAGCTCCAATCGTCTTCTCTGGCACGAGCTCGCCATAGCTCTTTGAAAAATGCATCAAAACGAGCAAATGAAGACAATATCCCAACCAGTTTTTCACGTAGGTTCCATTTTCAACATCATTTTCCATTTTAAGACCTCTAAAACCCTTAAAACCTTGCACGAAGAAAGAAAACTCAAACTGAAATCCTCACAAACAAACACAACAACAACCCAGATTCAAACTACATTACTTAAGGAATTCAAATATGCAAGAAATACATCAAATGCACGTATAAAATGAAAGAAATAAGAAAAAGAAAAGTTACCTCTACTAAGAAGATCCAAAGCTTATGTTCTTACCTCAAGCTTCAAACAAACCCTCTCCTTTTCTTCCTTATGCTCTGAGAACTATGATGGTGATTGGAAAAAAAAAGGAACAAGTCGGGACGAAAGAGATTCGAAGAAAAAAGTTTTGAGAGTGAGAGAGAATTTTAGGTCTTTGGCTGCTGAAAAATGATGCTCCACTCACTCTAGGGTTCCATTTTAGCTTAAATATGAAGGTTAGGAATGGTTAAAATGTGTGTTACTATGGTTAAGCTTATGGTTAAAGATTTTGTAAAAATTGAAATATGAGGTGAGTGAGAATGTGATGGTATGAATGCACATGGTTCCTTGATGTCTAGGTTGCCCTTGTGAGTGGAAAAGGGAAATCAGAATGGTAGGAGAGCGGAGGGATATTCTGGTAATGCAAGTTTTCTTTCTTTTCCATTTTTGGCAACATGGTTCACAAAATGTACAAAAAGATGTGGTAGTGTTTTTCTTGGAATGGTAATGTTTTGAGTGGCATTTTGGTGAGGTTTACATGGATCATGCACATGAAAATGAAGTGGAACAAGCTTTCTGCAAGAATCAAATGAATTGGTGCATGAAAATGTGACAAGAACGTGCATAATCATTAATCCATATGGCTCACTTTAATCAACTATAACTCAATGGGTTTTGACTTAAATTTTGCAATCTTGAGCTCAATGGAAAATAGGGAGATGGTATAGAAAATATCATGTTGAAAGCATCTTGGAATAAGGTTTGGAAAATAGAGAAAACCAGCTTTGAAGTCATGTCCACAAACTAGCTCAAGATGACTTAGAAAAAAATTCTAAGTTATTGATTTTGACAACTTTGGATCCCTAAATTTGCAACCTTATAACTTGAGTTGTATTGACCCAATGGAGGAGTTCTTATTATCCACAGAAATATTGAAACAAGAGCAACAAACTTCATTTGGAAATAAAATTGATTTGAAGCTTGGAAGTCCCTAAAAATTGGTCTTGAAGTTGACTCTAAATTTCTGCCTAGTGACTTACCCATCTTGAAAACTTCATGGCCCTATCTTTGTAGCATCATAACTTGAGCTCTAAACATCCAATGGATGAGTTATTGGAATCAAAAGTAAGCTTGGAAGATGCTCAAAAACTTTCATGTTGCAACAAAATTTAATTGGAGCCTAGAACCACGAGAAAGAAAGCTTTGAAAACTCACCCTCAAAGTTAAAGTTCCATACTTAGAAAAATTCTAAGTATAAGATTCCAAAATCTTGTTTTACATAACTTTATGCCCTCCTAACTTGAAATCTATGCACTTTTTTGGGAATTCACTAATATTGACAAAGTTTTAGTATGGGAAATTCTCTTCAAATTGATCTTTGGATTAAGTAAAATGGATGTCTAAATTGTGAGTTATGCCCTTGGCAAGTTGGCATGAAATCATGAATCATCCATAACTTAGAAAAATTCAACTTTCCTCTTGTTGTCCTTTTTGTATGTAACCTCCAATTTCTTGATCTTAATTGATTGATCATGATCCAAACCACATTTTATCACCATTCTTGACTTGAGGGAGGCATGGTTGGCCAAAATTCTCAAAAGTCAAACCTTGAATTAGAGGAACAATTGACTTTTTATTAGATGAATCTTCATTTCTTGATCTTTAACAACAAAAACCTCTTGGGCTTTTTGAACGTCATAAATAGATTCCATAGGTGTATTTGAATATCTTGAATCATGTCCCAGGGCTTGAGATCATGTCTTGATCAAAAAGTCAAAGGTGCAATTGACCTTAATTGAAAAACCCTAGTTCTTGGTTAGGTGCAATTGAATATTTGAAGAACTTGTAATGAAACCATGTTGCATTTGAATTTTGATGGAGGGTGATATCTTGAGAGTATGAGAACTTTCTTGGTTGATGATCCATCCAAAATTTGACTGGTCAACCCCTGAACCTCTTTTGGAATAAACCCTAATTCATAGATTAACAAAAGCAAACAAAATAAAGATTGATAGCTTGGTTAGTTATGTATGAATGATTGACCTAAAATGATGCAAAAGTGATGCAAAATGAGGTGAGATCTTAGGGTTAAAAATTAGGGTGTGGCAGTTATTAACAACAATGGAGGCCTTAAGAAGCCGGAACTTCCAATTGTCAACATCAATACCAAAACTGCACTCAACCTCTACAAGCTCCAAGTGGAAATTCAAAGATGGAAAACACCATCAGCCAATTTATGCAAATGTCAATGTCAATACTGATGCGACTATAAAGAACCTTGAGATGCAAGTAGGGCAATTATCTAAATAATTGGCCGACCAACATAAAAGGAAATTTTCCGGCGAACACTCAAGTGAATCCAAAAGAGTATTGCAAAACTATTCTTACTAGAAGTGGTAAGAAAATTGATATGGGGATAAGTGAGGAATTTGTGGAAAAAGAGGGAGTAGTTGAAAAATAAAAAGAAATTGATGAGAGTGAAGTAGAAAAAAATGTTGAGGGAGAATTACTTGAAAATGAAAAGAAAAAAAAAGAGGAAGAAGAAAAGAAAATGAGAGAAGAGAAAAATAAAAAGATTAGGAAAGGGAAGGAACAAGTGAGTACTATTCCGATTCAAAATTTGCCTTATCCTCACGCGCTGACGAAAAAATATAATGCAAGGAAATATGCTCGGTTTTTGGATATTTTTAGGCAATTGCAAATTAATATTACATTTTCCAAAGCATTGAAGCAAATGCCAAAATATGATAAATTTATGAAGGATATTCTCACCAATAAGAAAAGGTACACGAATTAAGAAACGATAATGGTTGGTGCTAATTGTAGTGCTATCATTCAACAGGCTCTTCTGCAGAAAGAAAGTGATCCGATAAGAGTTACTTTGTCGGTCACCATAGGAAATATTTATGTTGGAAATGGGTTGATTGATTTGGGATCTAGTATTAATTTGATACCCTTTTCCATTATGAAAAGGTTGGGACACATGGAGTTGAGGGCTACTAAAATGACTTTTCAACTAGCCAATAAATCTACTACCAGTCCTTACAGTGTAGCGGACGATGTGTTGGTCAAGGTTGATAAGTTCTTGTTCCTGATTGACTTTGTGGTGACTGATATGGAAGATGATGATGACGCTTCTTTAATTATTGGAAGACCTTTTATGAAGACCGCTACAATGGCCATATATATAGATGATGGTCTCATGGAAGTGTGAGTACAAGATGAAGGGATTTGCTTTAATTTATTCGATGCCATGAAGCATTCTAAAGACAAGGGTGATTGTCTTAGAATTGATGTAATAGAGGAGGTGGTCGAAGAAGTAACAGGGCAATTACAAGTTTCTACCCCATTACAAAAAGTTCTTACTAATGCTCTCCAAAGTGTCAATGAGAATGAAGAAAAAAATCGAGAATTGTTTGCGAGAACTTGAGTAATTGGATGAAATTCCTTCCTTGAAAGAAAGACTGGAAATTTTGAAAAACGAAAATAATGAAGGAATCAAGCTTGAGTTGAAGTTGTTTCCCCCTCACCTTAAATATGTGTTTCTTGACGATGAAGGGCATAAATTGGTTATCATAAGCAAGGAGCTAACCAAAAATGAGGAAGACAAGTTGATTTGTATGTTGTAAAAGAATCAAGATGCAATGGGTTGGACTCTTTTCGATTTAAAAGGAATAAGTCCTTCCTATTGGTTTTAGAGAAGGTTGGTCCATTCAACTTTAGGTGTTGAGGATTTATAGTACCCTTGCACACAACATGGGTGTTGACCCTGTCAGTGATGTTTGTTTTCTATAATCACAATTTCTTTATTGTTGCGACTAGTTAACTTGTTTATGGCTGGTTGTACAAGAAGAAATGACTGGTAAAAACAATCGTGTAGGCTCAAGCCAATAAAGCTTTGCATGCTAATCAGAATTAGAATGGTGTAACTAATGAATTTCATGGGCTAGGAAAATTCTAGAAGAACAACCCACCTACATTCAAGGGGAGGTATGACCCTGAAGGTGCCCAAACATGGATCTAGGAGATTAAGAAGATTTTTAGAGTCATGGCGTGTACTGATGCGCAGAAGGTGTTGTTTGGACCTCATATGTTGTCTGAAAAAGCTTAATTCGGGTGAGAGAATACGCGTAAGAGATTGGAAGCTGCTGGCACTGCTATCACTTGGAATAACTTCAAAAGTGAGTTTTTAGACAAGTACTTTCCAGCTGATGTCCGTAATCAGAAGAAGATTGAGTTCTTAGAGCTAAAGCAGGACAACATGTTAGTGGATGACTATGAGGCCAAGTTTAATAAGTTTTCTAGATATTATCCTCATTATAATGGTGTAGACACCGAAAGGTCTAAGTGTGTGAAGTTTGAGAGTGGGTTACGTATGGAGATTAAGCAATTTATTAGTTATCAACATATTCGCCACTTCTCAGTGCTAGATAACAAGTGCATGATCTATGATGAAAACAACAAAGCTAGATCTACTCATTATAAGAGTGTAAGTAAGAATAGTTTTTTTAATCAGAGTTGTGGCAAACAGTATTCAAATCAAGGCGTAAAAGGAAATCATAAAGCTACAACTGGGAAAGGAATTAGTGGGGGAGCCACCCTCTTTACCCCAACTTGATTTAGGTGTGGGAAGGAAGGTCATTGTGTCTCTGAGTGCAAGAAAACTTCTCCGACCTATTTTAGATGTGGAGAGCAGGGTCACATCATCACTTATTGTCAAAACCTGAAGAAGGAACCTGGTGTAGGTCATAATGTTCAGACCAAGGGGAAAGTCTTTACTCTCAATGATGTTGAGGTCTCCAAGTTATATAATTTGATTCGAGGTACGTGTTTCATAGATGGTGTCCATTTGATTGCTATCATTAATACAGGTGCAACACATTTGTACATATCTCATGACTATATTATCAAGTTGAATTTGGTAGTGTCTTATATCAAGGGTAGTATGGTCATTTATACCATGACCAATGGTTCAGTGACTACTTCGTTGGTTGTCTTAATTGTACTCTATCCATTTATGGTAAAGATTTTGGAGTTGACTTGATCTGTTTTCCCCTAAGTCAACTAGATGTTATTTTGGGAATGAAATGGTTAGAGTTCAGCCATGTTCACATCAATTATTTTGATAAGACCGTGTTATTTTCCAAGTATGAAGAGAATAAGGATTTGAGGTTCATATCCGCCAACCAAGCATAGATGTCTTTAAAGTAGGATGATCATGTTCTCGTGATATTCGCTTCCTTGAGAGTAGAGAGTAGAGCTATTATTGTTGATATGCCAGTTTGTGTGAGTTCCTTGATGTTTTTCCTGAGGACATTAATGAACTTCTGTTGGAGCGTAAGGTGGAGTTACCATAGAGTTAGTACCTGGTACTAGACTTGTGTCAATGACACCGTATAAAATATCTGCATCTGATTTGAGTGAGCTGAAGAAGCAGCTAGAAGATCTGTTAGAAAATAAGTTTGTCAAATTTTGTGTATAACCAATGTTATTTGTCAAGAAGAAAGATAAGAGTATGAGGTTATGCATGGATTATTGGTAGCTAAATAAGGTTACTATTAAGAATAATTATCCTCTTCCTAGAATTGACGAGTTTATGGATCAGTTGGTTGGAGCTTGTGTGTTTAGCAAGATTGATTTGAGATCAAGTTATCATCAGATTTGAGTAAAGTCAGAAGACAACCTAAGAATGCATTTATAACTTGTTATAGAAATTATGAGTATTCAGTTATGTTGTTCGGTGTGTCTAATGCACCAAGAGTATTTATGGAGTATATGAATAGGATTTTTCATCCTTACTTGGATTAGTTTGTTGTGGTGTTCATAGATGATATTCTGGTATATTCCAAATCAGATAAAGAGCATGCAAAATACATGTGAGTTATGTTGACAACCTTGAAGGACAAGGGGTTGTATATGAAGTTATCCAAGTGTGAGTTCTAGTAAAGAAAAGTGAGTTTCCTTGGTAATTTAATCTCTAATAATGGAATAGCAATTGATCCGTCTACGATAGGCACAGTGTTGCAGTGGGAGACTCCTAAGTCGGTTACTGAAATCAGAAGTTTTTTGGGTTTGGATGGTTACTCTATACGATTTATAGAAGGCTTTTCAAAGTTGGCCTTGCCTTTGACTCAGTGGACCCAGAAGGGGTAAGCTTATGTGTGGAACGTTCAGTTTGAAGAAAATTTCCAAGAGCTGAATAAGATGTTGACATCGAGGTCAATTTCGATCTTTCCAGATGCAAGTGAATCTTTTGTTATGTATTGTGATGCATATAAGATAAGTTTAGGTGGTGTACTTATTTAGAAGAGTCAAGTTGTAGTGTATGCTTCTAGGCAACTCAAGACTCATGAAAGGAATTATCCTACCCATTATTTGGAGTTAGCAGTAGTAGTCTTCGTACTTAAAGTTTAAAGACATTATTTGTGTGGGTCGACATTTTAAGTTTTCAGTGATCATAAGAGTTTTAAGGACTTGTTTGATCAGAAGGAGTTAGATATGAGGCAGAGAAAGGTAAAGTCATAAAATTGCCAACATATTATGTTTTAAAGTTATATTGTGGTTCTTTGATATCAATAAAAATGCTAGGGTGAAATTATTTTCCTCTACAAAGGCATGAGTTTTGAACGAGGTACCCTATTGGCTAAATTTCACTTTCTTAGTCCAAATACAAAGTGTTAAAACTACACCATATAGGTACCATGATATCACGCCGAAAGTGGCACCTTCATTTATGAGCTCGACTGATGTGCATCTACAAAATCTTCTAGAGGCCTCGATTTGATCTATCTTATAGGTTTTAAATATTCTACACTCTGAAAAACATGTATATCTATGAAATCGCCCAAATTTTGCTTGCTTGCAGGCGCGAACTATCTTTAACAAATGTCACTCATACAAGAATAAAACATGGAATATATATGTGAAACACATAAGAACTAATGGTTCCATTAATGAAGTCCTACAACAAGGCATGAATACACAAATCATGCAAAAAAGGAATAAATCGTACAACCATTAAAAAAGCAAGAGGAATACAAATAAAATGGTCTCACCCCCAGGAAGGGATCATTAAACGTACTTTGGAAAATCACAACAATCATTAAAAAAACACAACAATATAATCTTTTCGATGTAGGAATGAGTACCTCACTACCTGGTATCGACTTGGATTTTGTTTCTAAAAAGTCGCCATCTCAAGACTATCCACCTCATTCACATAAAAGAATTCCTCATTAGAACCCATGTCAACCTTCTATATTAAATCCCTATCTTGGATTGTATGGAAGAACCCGGTCTCATCAAGGTTGAAGTTAGGTTATAGGAAAACTACTCTCTTTTGCATTTTTAAAGGTCTGGTCGAAGAAATAAGGGACTTCATGCTCGACTCCTCTATATCGGCTTCCATCAACTTCACAACGGAGGCATAAATTATAACCGTCTCTATTTTACTTATTATTTGGCTTCTCCCAGAGATAGTTTGTCATTCTATTTGTTGTAGGCTTCTGACATTTTCTTTTTCTCTTGCATTTTTTCCTTCACTTTCTCCAAAATTTCAATAGAAAATCAGGAAGCTTTGTACTTTTTGTCAAGAGAATGTAAAATTCCATTTCTTGAACTCAACATAGTTTGTTTCAACTCAAAATCCTCCTTTATTTTTATGAGTTTATATTTTAATTGATTCCCCACTCTTCTCCACTAAATTAAATTCTTCAAACATTTTTATGCCTAACACAACTCTCATTATCGTATAGGTTCATAGTACTTGAAGCATCTATTTGAACCCATTTTCTTTGATCTGGCAAGGCTTCTTTGTAAAGTATAACAACTTCTGATTAAGGAGCTCCTGAACTTTGGTCTTGAAACTGAAGCAAACTTTTATAAAGTGCCCCATGTATCCTGCATGGCATTTGCACGTGATATTAGGATTATTCTTAGGATGGTAGGAAAACCTGGCAGGTTTGATCTCCTTGGGTACAATTGCCTTAGCATGAATCACAATAGGAAGTAGATGTATATAAGATATTGGAATTGGATCAAAGTGGGGATGTCTTCTCTCTTGATCGTTTTTCCCTTGCCTATTTTGCTCGTGCCTGTGTTTCTGGTTGCCTTTAGTGAGCTTCTGATTCGGCAGAAGATATTACTCTTGGGGATAAATCGGCAGTTGCATTCAGAATTTTACCCATCTTTAGTCCATTCTCAGCTCGTTCACCAATCATAGCTTGATTTGAGAAGTAGTTTTCATATTGTCTATGAATAGTTCTAAGATCATACCGACCTTACCTTGGGCGTAATCTAAGCTTTCCTTGCACATTGTGTTCACATGCTCAACTTTTTTCATGATTCCTTAGCAACTGACTTTTAGTCAAATATCGTCGTCGAGGAATCGTCATCTTCTGGATGAGGAAGGGAAAGGGTGAACTTTTTTTATTTACATGCATAAAATGCAAATGAATGAATGTATGAATATATTTAATTTTCAAGGAATATGAGAATTATCGTCTATTGTAGAGTATGAAAGTAAAGACAGAAGAGGAAACCAGTATGGAAAAAGAAAATGATTTATGTATTTAGGAACTGGCATGTATCTCTTCTATATGGTTTTATCATTTTTGAATGGTCAATAATGACTAGCAATTTGGGATTCCTTGGAAACGCTCCATATGGCTTTTTCTTGTGGATGGAATATATATATATATATATATATATATATATATATATATATATATATATATATATATATATATATATATATATATGTGTGTGTGTGTGTGTGTGTGTGTGTGTGTGTGTGTGTGTGTGTGTGTGTGTGTGTGTGTGTGTGTGTGTGTGTGTCTATATATATATATGATGCAATAATATAGGTTTAAAGGTTCGACATATTCTGAATAATCTGCATATGATTCTCAATGCAGGTTCAAAGGTCCAACATATTCATGATATTCGAGATATGTAGAGTCTTGGGTTTCTAGAAAAAACCCACATTCCCTCATAGCTAGGAACTATTCTTCAAGTAAGGAGGCTCCCAAAAAAGTCCATAGAGCCATGGACCCATCTTGAGATACCACTATCTGAAATGAATGACTCGCAAGATGATAGTGATGCTCCCAAAATGTTCTACTCTAGGCGTGACATCTCGTGTTGACCATAATCGAGAAATAATGCTAAGGAGGTCAAACACGACTCTACCACTTACTATCTTGTGTGTATACTCAATCTCGGGTGTAGAGCTTTTCTCTCATGTAACATCATGAATACCAACCCACAATAGAGAATATAACAGATATCCAGAATATGATGAATATATAAAGTAGTAAAAGCAATAAAAATAAAACAAAGCAAGTAAAGCGATAAAGATAAACACCCAAACATGCAAAGAAAACAAACAAAACTAGGGTTGACTTGCTTAGGGACTCCCCAGCAGAGTCACAAGCTGTCGCAACACAAAAAATACCTAAGCGCGTCGCACGCTCAAAGATACAACAGAGTCACCACCGAACTTTATTTATTCAAAAGAAAATGGAACATATCGATAAAACCCAAGGAAAAGATAAATGGATAAGGGAGTCGGTTATGCGAGGGGAAAGTATTAACATCCCTCATATTCATTGTACTCAATGGGAACCAATTTGATTGTTCTTTGTGTGGATGAGTGTTATTATCTAAAGGTTACTTGAGATTGATTTTAATTAAGGGGATAAATAAGTTTTTAATTAATGTGCACACCAAGGATTCAAACTCTCATGCCTACATATTCTGATAGTGCAATGAGAAAATCAGAGCTCCGCAGTTCATGGTAGAAAATAAGTATTTGTTGGTGCATTTAGGGAACTATGTTATAATCGTATCTTAGAAATGCTTTGATGTTAGCTTATTCTGATCCTTGTTCGAATGCTCTAAGCTTTTAGTCTGTCTGCTAAGGAATAAATTATAACAATTCTTTTATGAAAAGAAAAGAAAATCATTTGAAAGAAAAAAGGTTGTTGCTTGAATTGAATTGAAAAGCTTGTGAATGAATTGGAAAAAGGTTTATGAAATGGTGAAAGTGTTGCTTGGACCAAGAGTGTGTTGTTTGAACTCATAAAACGTTGTATCTGAACCAGGAGTATAACGTTCAACCAATAACTAGTGATTAGCAAATGCAGAGTTGTAGGGTTTTGCCTAGATTCGGAGATCAAGACCTACAAAAGAAAATGGTGTTTACCTAAGAGAGACTAACAAGGAAAACATGAAATTGGTTGCCTAAGAACTAAGCTTACAGGGCATGCATGAAATGGGTTTGCCTAATCATGTGACTAACAAGGCAAACATTATGAAGGGGCTTGCCTAAACATGAGGCTAACAAGGCAAACATGCGTGAAAGGGGTTTGCCTAAGCATGGGACTAACAAGACAAACATGCATGAAGGGGTTTGCCTAAACATATGACTAACAAGGAAAACATGCATGGAGGGGGCCTAAGCATGGGACTTACAAGGCAAACATGCATAAAAAAGGGTTTGCCTAAACACGTATTTTATAGGGAAAACATAAAAGGAAAAAATGGGCATTCCTAAGCATGGGACTAACAAGGCATACATGCGTGAGAATGAGGTGTTTTCCTAAGCATGGGACTAACAAGACAAACATACATGAATGAGTCTGTCTAAGCATGAGACTAACAAGGCAAACATGCATGAAGAAGGGTTTTAACCATGAGAAGGTGATTAACCCAAAGAGAGGGGTATGGTTCAGAGATGTGTGTTTAACCATGAGAAGGTGATTAACCCAAAGAGAGGTGTATGGTTCAGAGATGTGTGTTTAACCATGAGAAGGTGATTAATCCATGAATGAGGTGATTAATTAAAAGAAGGTGATTGACCTCAAGAGTTGTATGGATGTACAAAGAGTGTTTTGTTTGGTTCAAAGAGAAATGTGTTGTTGATGTTGATTGTTAAAGTGATGGTCAGAGGATGAAAGTTGAAAATTGTTTTGATTTGAATTGCACCAAAGTCTATGTATGGAGGTGGATACTTTGAATAACTAGGGCAACAAAAAAAAAACATAATCTAAGCATTACAAAAGGAGAATAAATTTTTTTACAAAAAGATAAATCGAAATTCGCTCGCATTACAAGGATAAAGTATATTTAACTAAATTCTAATTTATATTTCCTTTTATTTCTATGCAATTTTGTTTATAAACCAATAAATATTTATTGAATTCGATGATATACCAAATAGAAATCCGAAAAACTTTAAGTAAGCTTCTTTAATCTAATTAATAATTGCTTGATAGTTATAGTTGAATATAAATAATGATTGTAGAAGATGAATCTTGGATGTAGAATGTTGATGAATGTGCTTGAATTGATGAACTTTGGATGATGATTATTGATGATAATGTGTGAATTGTTGAAACTTATTTAATGATTTTGTTGAAATTGGATTGTGGCTAAGTTCCACCAAATTTATAACTTCAATGTGAAGTTCTAGATGGTGATAAATATGAACTTTGGTGATGGTGGGGAATTTTGGCATAATAACTTTATTATGAATTCATGGTTTTTCTTGAATAAATGATTGTGGAAGCATGAGAAAGAAGATAAATAATGGTAAAAATGATGGAAAATGGTGGAGAGTTTATGCTCAATTGAATAAAGTTTCAAGTGATGAAACTCCATCAACTTGGTTTATGAGATTTTAGGTGATGGTGAATTCATGGTTGACGAATGATGAAAAATAATGGATTTCTATAGGTTTTCAAAGGGAGATGGTGATTATAGATGGAATGATTCTAGCCCTAAGATAGTGATACTATAGAGAATCTTATCAAGGATTTAGAATGCTCCCTAAAATGATAGTTGGAAATTGTGTTTGATTAGTGGAAATTGGTTAGCTTCTATGTTAGTTTGGAAGTTAGTAGTTGGTTAAGCTTTGATTTGGCTTAGGTAGTTTAAGAGTAATTAAGTAATTGAGGGTTTTGTGAGGAATGAGGTAGTTAGAGGTATAAGTGTTGAATGTTTGAAGAAGTACCAAGTTAGGATGTAAGGTAAAAGGTCATTGTTGATTATGCATGAAACTTGGAATTTTTGAGTGTTTTTGCCTTTGATTTTTTTACTGCTTTTGCCTTAATTTTTCGTGAATTATCCCATGACTTTAGGCGTTTTTGAGAAATAATTTTGCATTGAAAAAAAATCACTTTTGAATGGTGTAAAATTATGGATCAAATTCTGACTTTTTGGGCATAAATCAATGTTGGAAAGTGTTGAAAAAACAAGTATTGAATTTGAGAAATAATGCAAAGCTTTCGTGAAGCAGTGGAATTTTTTTTCATGACTTTACCATAGCATGTTGATGATTTTAATTCATGATATGAATGTCCAACTTGGTGTACCTTCTTCATTTTAGCAAAATGAGTATTGTAGTGGAAGAATGAACTTGAAGCAAATTTGGAAAGTGAAGAACAAGCCATGGAAGTGAAGCTTGATGGAAGATAGAATTTGTTGAAAATTAGCATTTAACATAGTAATGACATAAGTAATTTTTGATGAATAATGATGAATCCTTTGATCAAGTGTTTCTAGAATAGGTCTAAGAAAATTCAGGAGTCATAATCAAGTCAATGGTCAACAGTTGACTAACAAAAAGTCAGTTGTACCCAAAATATGTAGTTTTTTTACCCTCTTTCTTTGTAATCTTATTATTTTGATTTGTATCTCAAGCAATATGCACTGTACCATGAATTTCCAATAAATGAATGAATTTTTTTTATTCCAACTTTGCACTTTTCTTTGAATTCAAGCAATATTCCGAATCAAGTAACAATCATTCCAATCCCTCAGCTAACCATGAATCTTGAATAAAGAGATGATCTGTATCACAAGTAATATGGGAAATAAAACTAAATAATCACCAAATAATATCTGCCTCGAAAATCCACTTAAACTGATTAAATCCATTATTACCAAACCTTTGGCCCACTAATGAGTTATGCAAAATGCGATGAATTAAACTCTAAAATGAATGTTCTAATTGGATAACTCGATAACCATGCACACAAATTATTTAAGCACAAGCAAATAAGAAAAGAAAAAGAAAATGGAAAAATAGTGGGGTAAAATTGGGGTATGACACACTCATAACACAAACCGACTCAATAAATTAGACTCTATCTTGCCACACTTCATTGAGCTTCTCAATATCATATCCTGTAATTGACATGGGCTCATTCTTCCAATAAAGCGGGAATCAATACATTCCATCCTTTTCATAGATGACTCAGGGTAATTAGTGTTGCCTCTACCCAAATAAATATGTATTTCTAGTTTTTGCAGTTTGAAGCATAAGGAGTAAGAAGCTCCCTACCTGCAAGGGATTTTATTGAGACTTGACTTCCCTTGTCGACGTCTTTTATACCATATATGGAGAAGAATATACCCACTGCAGAAGTAATTCTAGAGCCATGCAGAAGATCTCAAATCCTTTTATAAAAGCCTAGTTATTTACTTGTTATTGAGAAGGGGATACATTGATTGCCTTTAGGATTCTGACCTCGGAAACAGTAAAAGGAATACCTACTTCAGAATTAGCTATGACACCTGTGTAAAAATAAAAGAACTTGTCTTTCACTCATTATGGGTGCATGATACATACTTTTTCACCTTCCATGCAAGACTTATACATGACATCATCTTCATCTCCAGAGTTCGATATGTGTAAGCCCCAAAGAAAGGAACTTACCAGGCTATCGTTGTTATAGAACAAGTTGATGCTCGACACCTTCTATCGAATTTCGACCATGCTTTAATCTGAAATCGACATAAGAGGTTTCGTCGACCATGTATAAGAAGATACTAAAATAACGTCAGAGCTAATATCCCTACTTTCCTCGATATTAGGGCTACTAGAACTACTGTCGTGACACCCAAACATCTCCTTTTTGAGAAATCTCCAATTAACTTTTCCATATACCCACCTAAAATTCTCAATAGAATGACATCATTACTCCCATTTTTCCTCATGGGTATCTAGCTCGACTACATTACCACCCTCATCGCAATCCCTAATGAATACAATCCTATGAATATGAAATGAAATGATGATGAATGGTGTATTTTTAATTAGGCTTCGTGCATGGTTGATGAGATTGAGTTTGCAAAGAAGACGAAAACAACGAAATATGGTGTTTGCAAAGATGGATGGTTGTTGCACAAGAGAATAATGAAAAGAATAGAAACATGTTCTTATAGGTATGACAGTGCATCAACAACTCCACTCCTAAGCGTGCAAATTAATGTATAGCCCAAATTAAACGAACATTCCTAAGACAAATTTAGTCATCACAAGCTTAAAAGTGAAGTTTAAAGGTTTTTTTTTTAAATCTGTCTCATTTAAGAAATGGAAAAGTCTCACTTGAATTAAACAATTAAATTAGTAACATCCTTAAATAATATTATGCAATTAATCTTGATAACTCAACTTACTAAATCACTTCACCCTTACATACCTCGTACTTGAGGGACTACGAATCATTAAATATTATTTAAATCACTTCTCCCTTACATGCCTCATGTTTGAGGAACCGTGTACAAATATATCTATAATTATTCAAATTCGACTTAAATTAACTAGACTCATCTCATCTGATGTAGAGTGCTAAAGCTGAAATAGGCGAGGTGAATTCAACCTAGAGTCGTACTGACTAGCTCTCTATGGTATGAAGTGAAGGAGAGGTTTCCCATCTAGGAGTTTGGTTCAACTTTGGGGAAAGGAGCCAACTCAACCACGAGTCTGTTGGAACTTTAATTAATTAATGGTGGAACTTTAATTAATTATAGTGGGAATTGGAAACATTTGTTGACAATTAATGAGCAATAAATGAACACAAGTGAGAACTAATATAGAAGTGAATTTGAAAAGATTCATTTTAGTCCCACATTGAAGGGAATGGAAATATTAGTAGTGTTTAGATGAATTATTTTTTGGACCTGAATTTATATAATTTAATTATCATTAATTAATTAATATAATTCGGTGGAAAATTAATTAATAATAAATATTAATTAATTAAGAAAATAATTGGTCAGTCAGTCCTCCACGAATTTCTCAGTCTCCCACCATTTTCTCCACTCCCCACGAATTTCTCAGTCTCCCACCATTTTCTCCACTCCCCACGAATTTCTCCCCACTCAGGTGCAGTTTGCTGCCTATAAATACAGGGTAGAAATTCAGAAGTGGGTACATCGGATTTCACAAATTCACACGAATTTTGATTTCCCTCTTCTCTTTCTCATTTCTCTTCATCTCAAAAACTCTCTTTTCTTGACTGGTTATTTTAATCAGATACTTTGAAAGGTGTATTTCTAGAGCGATTTATCAGTGTGCAACTGATAATCGTAAGTTGTTTGAACGGGCTGTTTTATCCTGGAGGCGTCGTCGTAAATTCGACTGCTTTGCATAATTTGGCAGTACGGCGAAACGTCTTAAAGAAAGCGACCTAGTACGCGACTCGTCCCGATAATTTCCTTGTGCCAAACGCTATTTTTTCAAATCCGAAAACAACAATTTTAAGACGTTTTCATAACTGCCATGGCAACTGAGGAAATTATCGGTACTACTGCGGCCGCTTCGGTCTCTGACAAACCTTTCAGGTTTGAGGGTTCAAATTTCAAACGTTGGCAAGCTAAGATGAAATTTTTCTTAACTCTGAAAAAGGTTGCCCACGTTCTGACTGAGGATATCCCGGTTGTCCCTTCTGCATCATCTGAACTACCTAACGGTAACTCACTTGCAGATTCAGACGGGACTTCCAAAATATCTGACTCAGATGCTGCAAAAGCTAAGGCTGCAGCAGATGATCTACAGCTCCGAAAAGAAATCGCCTCATGGCACGAGAATGATTATCTGTGCAAAAATCACATTCTGAACAGCCTTCCTGATGATCTGTACGACTACTACAGTAGCTACAGGACTGCTAAACAGGTTTGGGAGGCTTTGCAAAGAAAATATGATACTGAAGAAGCAGGTGCGAAGAAATTTGCTGTCAGCCGCTACTTGAACTACAAGATGGTGGATGAGAAGTCGGTGGAAGCTCAAAGCCACGAAATACAAAAGATTGCTCATGAGATCATTACAGAAGGTATACCCCTCAATGAACAATTTCAAATTGCTGTAATTATTGACAAACTGCCCCCTGGTTGGAAAGATTTCAAAAATGTGCTTCGTCACAAAACAAAAGAATTTTCAATCGAGAGTCTGATAACTCGCCTCCGAATTGAAGAGGAGGCTCAGAAACAAGATCAGAAAGAAGAAGTCTTAGTTGTGTCTAACAACAAAAAGAAATTCGGTGCGGTTCTGAAGCCTACGGGCAAACCTTTAAAGAATCAGAACCGCAATGCTATGAACCGAACTAAGAATGAGAATCCCTCTAGGGCCCCATCGGCTCCATTTGCTAAGCAACAGCCACCACCTCAAAGAAATGATGCTCCGGTTTTCACTTGCTATAATTGTGGGAAACCGGACCATATGGCAAAGAAATGTAGGAGCAGGCCTAAACCTGCAGCTGGCTCAAATGCTCAGGTCAACCTGACTGATGAGCAACTCATTGCCATGATCACTGAAGTCAACATGGTTGGTGGAAGTGATGGTTGGTGGATAGACACTGGCGCCACTCGTCATGTCTGCTATGATCGTGCTATGTTCAAGACATACATGAATGCTGAAGATAAGAAAGTGTTGTTGGGAGATGCTCACACCACTAATGTTGCTGGAATTGGAGATGTTGAGCTGAAGTTCACTTCAGGAAAGACTTTGATCTTGAAGGACGTCATGCATGTTCCTGAAATTAGGAAGAATCTTGTTTCTGGTTTTCTTTTGAATAAGGCTGGGTTTAGTCAAACTTTAGGGGCAGATTTGTACACCATCACTAAGAATGGTATTTTTGTTGGAAAAGGGTACGCCACTGATGGCATGTTTAAGTTGAATGTTGATTTGAATAAAACTTCTCCTTCTGTTTACTTTTTGTGTGATTTTAATATTTGGCATGGTAGACTTTGTCACGTTAATAAACGAATCATTTCTAATGCAAGCAACATAGGCCTAATCCCTAAACTAAATATTAATGATTCCAATAAATGTGAATTTTGCAGTCAAGCTAAAATAACAAAGACTTCACATAAATCAATAATAAAAGAATCTGATCCCCTAGATCTTATACACTCTGATATATGTGAATTAGATGGAAGTTTAACTAGAAATAATAAACGTTATTTTATCACTTTTATTGACGATTGCTCTGATTATACTTATGTATATCTAATGAAGAATAAAAGTGAAGCGCTTGACATGTTTAAGGTGTATGTAACTGAAATTGAGAATCAATTTAACAAGAAGATTAAGAGACTTCGCAGTGATAGGGGAACCGAATATGACTCTAGCTTGTTTAATGATTTTTATGCTGAACATGGTATTATACATGAAACGACTGCTCCATACTCTCCTGAAATGAATGGTAAAGCAGAAAGAAAGAATAGGACTCTTACTGAACTTGTAGTTGCAATCATGTTAAATTCTGGTGCTGCACCTCACTGGTGGGGGGAAATTTTATTGACTGTTTGCTATGTCCTGAATAAAGTTCCCAAGTCGAAAAGTAAGATCTCACCTTATGAGATATTAAAGAAAAGACAACCAAATTTGTCTTATTTGAGAACTTGGGGCTGCCTGGCTTATGTCAGAATTCCGGATCCGAAACGAGTTAAACTCGCTAGTAGAGCCTATGAATGCGTATTCATTGGGTATGCAGCAAACAGTAAGGCATACAGGTTTTATGACCTAAATGCCAGAGTAATCATAGAATCAAACGATGTTGAATTCTTTGAAGACAAATTTCCCTTCAAATCGAGAAATAGTGGGGGCACACAATCGAGTCACATTCCTGTGATAAAAAGCACTGAAAGCAGCGACAATGTAGAAACAGAGCTTCGAAGAAGTAAAAGAGCAAGAGTTGCTAAAGACTATGGGCCCGATTATGCGGCCTATAATGTAGAAGAAGATCCAATAAATCTTCAAGAAGCACTGTCATCTATGGATGCAGACTTATGGCAAGAAGCCATTAATGATGAGATAGATTCTCTAGAATCTAACAAGACCTGGCGCTTAGTAAACTTACCTCCGGGTTGCAAACCAATTGGTTGTAAATGGGTTTTGAAAAAGAAACTAAAACCTGATGGAACGATTGAGAAATACAAGGCACGCCTTGTAGCCAAGGGTTTTAGACAAAGAGAAAATATAGATTTCTTCGACACCTTTTCTCCAGTCACTAGAATTACATCCATTAGGGTACTCATTTCAATAGCAGCCATTTATAACTTAATAGTACACCAAATGGATGTTAAAACAGCTTTTTTAAACCGTGACTTAGAAGAAGAAATCTATATGGAACAACCAGAAGGATTTGTAATCCAAGGACAAGAAAGCAAGGTCTGTAAGTTAGATAAGTCTCTGTATGGACTAAAACAAGCCCCTAAACAATGGCATGAAAAGTTTGATAACTTAATGATAATTAATGGGTACAAAGTGAATGAAAGTGACAAGTGCGTCTATTACAAATCTGAGAATCGCATTTGTACTATCATATGTCTATATGTAGACGATCTACTTATATTTGGATCAAACATTCAGGCCATTAATGATATGAAATCATTGTTATGCAATAACTTTGATATGAAAGACCTCGGAGAAGCAAGCGTGATCCTGGGTATCAAGATCACGAGATCCGAACAAGGAATTTCTTTGGATCAATCTCACTATGTGGAGAAGATCTTAAAGAAATATAAATACTTTGATTGTAAACCTGCATGCACTCCGTATGATCCAAGTGTGAAACTATTTAAGAACACTGGAGAGAGTGTCAAACAAGCAGAATATGCGAGCATCATTGGCAGTCTTAGGTATGCCACTGATTGTACTAGACCCGACATTGCATATGTCGTAGGACTGTTGTGCAGATTTACAAGTAGGCCGAGTAATGAACATTGGCAAGCTATTGAGCGGGTAATGAGGTACCTTAAAAGGACTATGGACCTCGGCCTACACTATCAGAAATTTCCTGCTGTACTAGAAGGGTATAGTGATGCAGATTGGAACACCTTATCGGATGATTCCAAAGCTACTAGTGGTTATATATTTAGTATAGCCGGAGGAGCTGTATCTTGGAAATCAAAGAAACAGACCATTCTGGCACAGTCCACAATGGAGTCTGAGATGATAGCATTAGCTACAGCTAGTGAAGAAGCAAGTTGGTTAAGATGCTTGCTAGCTGAGATTCCTTTATGGGAAAAACCTATACCAGCTGTGTTGATCCACTGCGATAGTACCGCGGCTATTGCAAAAGTTGAGAACCGTTATTATAATGGTAAAAGACGTCAAATTAGAAGAAAACATAGCACTGTTAGAGACTGTATC
The DNA here is from genome assembly GCA_963859935.3 of Lathyrus sativus. NCBI lineage: Eukaryota > Viridiplantae > Streptophyta > Magnoliopsida > Fabales > Fabaceae > Lathyrus > Lathyrus sativus. Next base: position 490,022,647 of record OZ012739.1, on the reverse strand, counting down.
TCTAAAGGAGCTGTGAGAGTGGATCATGTACGCACTGATGAGAACTTAGCAGATCCTTTGACGAAAGGATTAGCTAGAGAGAAAGTCCATAATACATCCAAAAAGATGGGACTAATGCCTATGAAGCAATTAGTTACTCATGATGGTAACCCGACCTAAATGACTGGAGATCCCAAGACTTAGGTTCAATGGGTAATAACAAGTTATGAGTAATATGAAAATGATCATGCAAGTAAAGCATGAATCCTGAAGTAATGAGAGGATGAGATAATAGAAACTCTTAATGAGATCTATACTCTGTATGAGGGAGTACCTAGGCTACAGGAGTACTCTTGATAGATTCACCTATGTGACTGTGGAACTAGGCCGGTTCCTATGGAATTTCGAGGCAGAATTCCTAGAGCATTCACTAAACCGGGATACACGTGCAGGGCCACTAAAGCACGGGCTACAAGAATACACCTTACGAAAAGGTTGTGTGCGGGTCTGATGTCCGAGATAGAGTTCAAGACAATGGTGTCACTCTTGTTGAATCAGAATCCTACTCGCTACGCTAAGGTTCAAGTCGTAGACACCTTTGCTTATGCTCAACCTGAGAAACGTCTGACGTACTTCTAAAATCTCTTTTAAATTCAAGTGGGGGAATGTTGGAACTTTAATTAATTAATGGTGGAACTTTAATTAATTATAGTGGGAATTGGAAACATTTGTTGACAATTAATGAGCAATAAATGAACGCAAGTGAGAACTAATATAGAAGTGAATTTGAAAAGATTCATTTTAGTCCCACATTGAAGGGAATGGAAATATTAGTAGTGTTTAGATGAATTATTTTTTGGACCTGAATTTATATAATTTAATTATCATTAATTAATTAATATAATTCGGTGGAAAATTAATTAATAATAAATATTAATTAATTAAGAAAATAATTGGTCAGTCAGTCCTCCACGAATTTCTCAGTCTCCCACCATTTTCTCCACTCCCCACGAATTTCTCAGTCTCCCACCATTTTCTCCACTCCCCACGAATTTCTCCCCACTCAGGTGCAGTTTGCTGCCTATAAATACAGGGTAGAAATTCAGAAGTGGGTACATCGGATTTCACAAATTCACACGAATTTTGATTTCCCTCTTCTCTTTCTCATTTCTCTTCATCTCAAAAACTCTCTTTTCTTGACTGGTTATTTTAATCAGATACTTTGAAAGGTGTATTTCTAGAGCGATTTATCAGTGTGCAACTGATAATCGTAAGTTGTTTGAACGGGCTGTTTTATCCTGGAGGCGTCGTCGTAAATTCGACTGCTTTGCATAATTTGGCAGTACGGCGAAACGTCTTAAAGAAAGCGACCTAGTACGCGACTCGTCCCGATAATTTCCTTGTGCCAAACGCTCAACAGAGTCTCATAACAATTTATGAGTATTATGTGGTTGAATCTCAAACAAACGAGCATGATATTAATAAGATATTAATAACACGAAGATGTAACCTTCCTAACATATATAAATAGTAAAAGCCATGAATATATGTCACACAATCAACTCCTAGACAAAGGAAGAACAAAATATTGAAAAACAATGATTATGTTACATAAGCTTGATGACTAAAGTAGGCTAGAGTGCCTATAAATAGAGGTGCAAACTGGCATGCCCGCCCTATTTAGGTTTATCTTGCAGAAGCGCAAAAAAAAAAGGTCGGATTAGAATAGTTGAAAGTGTGGATCTAAAATTTTTGATTGTCCCGCAAAAAGTAAGGGCAAGATAGGACGGGCTCACGTGCACTGTACTTTTTATGCCTAAAAATGAAAGATTTATATTTATATATATGCCCGCAAAAGGAAAAAAAACCAGAACAAACACATAAAATGCCGACAAGACAGGCCCAAAAAGACGTGATTCGTTTTTGTCACCCTTACCTATTTTATTGGCATGTGACCTGTCTAAGTAAGATATCACTTACACATATGTTTACACATATTTATGCTGATGTCACTTGGTATTTTTTTAAGTACTTTTTAATTGTCTAAGTAATCACTTAGACATATATTTACACATATTTAGGCTGATGTCACATGGTATTTATTATAATTTAAATATTTTATATATTATTATTGTGATTTGAATAATTAATCTAGTATTGATTATGCATAAATTATAGTTTATTTTGATTGTACACAACCTAGCAATCTCGCAGCATGTATAAAAAACTTTAGGAAATATCTTTCAAACCACACTCACGTACATAGTAGAGGAAATATTTTATTAACCGAAAGAAATGAAACAGCTCAGTTGCAATTACAAATATCGCATCTATAGTCAGGAAACCATATACTGCTTAACTATTAGCATTATTTAGGTCCAAAATAAACGATTCACTGTCGTGTATCTATAGCTTTCTCTTTTTACATACTAGTATATTGTAATTGGTGGAAGGTAGAAGATGAATCCCCAAAATGGAGAACCTTTTTGTACTGAAGCCACGGCTTAACCACCACGACGGAAGTGAACATTCTGTGAACACCATTATGATCAACGGCTGAAATATTAAGATAATACTTCATCCCTGACACCACTTGCTTCTCCGCCTCCACCACCTCCACCACCTCCACAAACTTCAACGCCTCACCGCCGCCGTTGTTTTGTTTGTAGTTGTACTTCTCTACCGCGAACTTCCCAAGCTTCTGCACTTCCATGTTTGTCCTCACGTCAGTAATCTCCGTCTTCGCTCCAACTATCACACGCCCACAGGAAACCGATGAGAGAATGCAGAGCAAGCTGGCTATAAGGATTGCAATATTGACAGCCATGATAAAATCACAAAAGGAATGATTAACTTGTGTGTAGGGTAGGGTGTATAAGAAGGAGAATGAATGAAAAGATATGATTTGGTGAATGTGTGATGAGATATATATAGTTGTGCAGATAAAACAAACAGCGGGCTGCCGCGTATAGTTTGATTGAATATGATCTGTGGGGGATGGGGGTGTTTTGGGGTTTTGTGTGGGAATTATTGAGTTATCACCTCGGGTTGTGGTGCTTTGGACTTTGGAGTATTGCTGCTTCTTTGCATGTCCACGCTTGATGCTGAATCGTTCATTTGCTATTGTTTTTGTTAGAGGATGACACGTGGAATTCATAAGCTTCACAGACTGCCACTTTGGGCTAATATGCATGCATATGGACGCGGGACTGCAATTTGCTACGTACATTTTAGGTTGAATAACAATAAAACTCAATAAATCTATGCAAGTAGTACAGCTGGTAAGCATTGCTTCCCGAAGCACCAATTTGGTTAGATTTGGAATGGAAAAAAAATATTTTTTTCTTCTTTTAACTCTATTTTGAAATACAGTCTAGTTCCTTAACTTTAAAAAGTGATTAGATGATCCTTTAACTTTTAAAATAGTGGCACAGTTGTTCTTCTGTCTGTTGTCGTTAGTCAAAGCTAGTAAACTGGTGTCACGTTTGTCCAAGTGACTTTTTTTGTTGTTGACGTGGATATAACATGTAATATAACAATTCAAGTGTATTGTTGCCTTTAATAACCCAGACACTTATACGGCGAAGACCTAATCTTGTTGCTGCGATAGTGAATTGAAGGGAGAAATTTCAGTGAAGACGTGACGGATTGAAGGCGCATAGGGTTGTTTCATCAAAGACGTGACAGATTGAAGACGATTCAAGACGTGTTTATCAAAAGGTTAGTAAATATCAATTTGTTTTAGAATTTACGAATGTGTTAGGGTAATATATGATTCTGTTCAGTTTTGGGGTTTATGTAAATGTTTTAGTGTAAACTCTAATTACTTAGGTAATATAAATATGTATAATGGATGAATACATAAATCTCAAAATTCATCATAGTGGTGAGTTCATCGACGAAGGACTTAGTGTATATGAAGATGGACTAGTAGATGATTTGAGAGTAGATGTCGACAAATGGAGTTATTTTGAGCTAGTTGGTGTATTGAAAGACTTGGGTTATAGGGAGTTTGAGACAATATATTACAAGGACCTTCAATTTGGGATGAATGCACTTGTTGATGACAAGGATGCTTTAAAAATTGCAGATTTTTGTAGGGTGCATCAAAGTGTTGATATTTACATTTAACACACCTTATCTTAACTTGACTATTATGATGTTGTTGTTGATAATTTGATGAGGGGCCTGCTGAAATTGTAGATGAGGTGGAAGAGTTACTTAGTAAACTGCATGATGAAGTTGTTGGAGTTGAACAAGCCACTGCTAGATTGAAGGAAGGTAATGTTGGAGTTGAACAAGTTGATCCTGCAGTAAAGGAATGTAATGTTGGAGTTGAGGAAGTTAATGTTGGAATTGAGGAAGTTAATGTTGGAGTTGAACAAGTTAAAATTGGTGTAATGAATGATGACTTAAGTTCTGATGATAGTGATGATGAAGACTACAATTATGATAGTGCTCTTGAAGTGGCTTTTGAGGATGAGTTTGATGTGTATCATGACATTGAGGAAGATGAACTAACCTAATTGGGTATGAAAGTGAGGGTAATGGAAAAGTAAAAAAAACATAAAGAAAAGTCTGTAGAAGATAAAGGGAGTGATAATGACAGTGAGGACATGCAAAGTGGATGTGATAGTGATGATAGTAGTGGAGTTCCATGAAAAAAGAACCCAGTTTTCAGGCAGCCAAAGGACATGTCAGATTACAAGTGGGATGTGGGAATGTTTTTTTAGTTTAAAGGGTGATTTTAAGGAAGAAATAAAACCCCATGATTTGCAAAATGGTAGAGACCTAAGGTTCGTAAAAAATGACAGTTAGGGTAAGAGTTAGATGTAAAGTTAGTTGTGAGTGGGAAGCTTATTGTAGCAAGTTGTCAAATGAAGACTTTTGGCAACTTAGGAAAGTAATTGACAAATATAGTTGTAGTAGAAAGTATAATATGAAGTTGATGAGTACAAAGTGGTTGAGAAAGAGAATTTAGAGTAGCTTGAAAAACAATCCAAGGATGACCATAAAGGATATCAAGGAGAAAGCACAAAAAAGTGAAATGTTGGGGTCAACAAAACCAAAGCAATAAGAGCAAGATTTGCAGCTAGAGACTATGTTGATGGTTCTTTTTTGGGAGATTACAAAAGAGTTTATGACTACTATATCATGAACTGTTAAGAGTTAATCCAGGGTCAACTGTTAAGATCAATATTGATCCTGTACAAGAAGGTATTGAGGATCACAAGCCATATTTTAGAAGGCTTTACATATGCTATGCTGCCTGTAAGGAAAGTTTTAGGTTGTGTAGACATGTAATAGGTCTTGATGGGTGCTTTCTAAAAGGGTTGTGTCGAGGGAAAATTCTGGCTGCCATAGGGAGGGATCCTAATGACCAGATGCTTCCCATAGCATTTACAGTCGTTTAAGGTGAAAAAAAGGATAAATGGACTTGGTTTTTAGAGCTTTTAATTGATGAGCTTGGAGGTAAAGATCAATACCTGACATACACATTCATCTCAAACCAACAAAAGGCAAGTAGTCAATTCTTGTTATGCTATTTTATTTTTCTATTTTGTAAACAAATCTGTTATGCTATTCTTTTTTTGTCTTGCAGGGTCTGGTAAGATGTTGAAGGACATAATACGGAAGAGGTTTTACGTTAGGCATCTCTAGAGAGTTGTTATAGATCTATAACAATTTTAGGAAGAGGTTTCCTGGTAAGATATTGAAGGACATAATACGGAAGGTTGTCAAGTCAACATACTCATAGGCATGGGAAAGAGAGTTGAAGGGAATGAGGGGCATCAATGAAGAAGCATTTAAACATATGATGAAGACCCCACCAAGGTTTTGGAGTAGATCATACTTTAAAGCCACAAAACAAATGTGATGTTGTTCTCAAGAACATGTCTGAGTCCTTTAATAGTGTCATTCTTGATGTAAGGGAAAAACCACTAATCACTATGTTAGAAGACATCAGAATATACATTATAGAGAGATGGGCAACTAACAGAATGGTATTTGGTACTTTAGATGACAATGATATATTGCCTAATATTAGTGTCATACCCTAACTTTTACCCTTAGATTCTTTGATCTTTTGCATATCATTTAAGTCAGTCATTCTTGCATAACTAACCAATTTATCACCCTTTGCTTTGTTTTGTTTCACTTGTGAATCAGGTTTCACTTTAAGAGACTTCAAGAGTAAGAATTAAGGTTTTGGATAGGAGGTTCTCTGTTGAGGTGGATTTCCATCGTTTGGAAGTTGTCTCTTTCGGTTATTTATACTCAAGTTTGAGGCAGAGGTGTCAGATTTTCAATCGTCGGGATATGGTGTTATTTCTCGTAGAGTTGATTCAAGGTTTCAATGTAGTTTTGGTATGATGGAGAATTCAAGATGCTGGAAATTGATTCTAGAGATGATTTTTTGTGCAAGTCAGGAGTGTCGCTCATTCAAGATGGTTTCAAGTAATTCATTTGTGGGCATTTCTCAAAATTTGAATAAAAAGTTTCAGGTCATTTCCAGATTAATTCTTAAGGATTTCAGAGATGTTTAAGAGTGGTGTCAAGTGGTTTTGCTTGGATTTAATTCAAAGCACTTTGGACGATTTAACTGATTTTGAACCATTTCATCAAGGTCCAAAAGCGAGGAAAATGATATCAAGTTGAAGTTTTAAGTTACCATTATCAACTTCAAGTTCCAAATCACCAACTCAAATTTGCAAGTTACAATCTCATTCATTTTTCTTTCCAAATTCCACTCATCTCACATCAATTCCAAATTCAAATTCAAATTCAATTCCCAAGTTTCAATTCACATTTCAAACTTCTTGGCATTTCAAGTTTCAATATTCAAATTCCACTCAATTGTCAATTCTAAATAAAGTTCAAATCAAGTTTTTCAAATTCCAAGTCTTGAAATTCAAGGTTGCAAGTTTCTTTCCAATTCAAAGGCTCAAAGTTCATGATTTTACAAAAGATACAATATTGCTAAAAATGGCTTATACAAAACCTAGCAAAGCAACAAAAAGAAAACCATGATACAATACAGAATGACAAGTCACAAATTAAAAAAAAACAACAACATTGCCAATCGTTCTATGTTGTCCCAAACACACTACAACAAAATTATTCACAAAAGCTAAGACCCTACATCATGCCAAACACCAAGTTGTACTATCTTCCTCCAAGACAAAAACCTGCACAAAGTTCTATAAAATCTGCAATATGGAAACTTGCATCAAACCACACCAAGTCAAAACCAGGTGCAACATCACTCCAAAACAAATTCTTGCGCATAACAACCATAAATCGTACAATGTAGCCTTGACCAAGCTAGTACACTATACCGCATACACAAAAACAATGATAAGATAAAAGCTCACTGCTCCAATGCTGAAATGCAGCATTTGCACCAAAACCTGCAACAACAAGGACAAATCATAACGGGACAAACTAGTTGCAACAAAAATGTTTGCTATCACCACAAGTTTCAAAATAAATCTACTGTTAAAGCAACCATACATCAGAATCCATAAAATTAAAAAAAAAAACAAATTTTGTTTTAGAGTTGAATAGAAGAGGAAAGAGTAGAAAGAAAAAAAAATGGGGGGGGGGGGGGGATGAAGGATTGAAAACAGAGATAGAGAGCACATAGTGAAATAACCAAAAATATTGATCCACACAATTTTCCTAACCTTAATCAAAAAACTCAGATTCGCAAAAAAGGTCTTTGAGTCTTGCACTAAGACTCGAGAATCATTTGAACTAAAATCTTTCAGAAGAATTAATTGTACAAGGAATTTAAAGATGAAGCAGGAGGAGGGAGTTAAAGCGAGAAGAAGAAAACTAAGGCACCTGAGTATTTTTGAAGGTTGGTTCTTCAAGAGGTAGACTTTATCCTTCGTTTCTCCTTGAATCCCAGCTTTTTTTGTTCAATAATTGTTGTTGCATACTTCAACCACCTTATCATGCTTTGATTGGTTTATTCCTTGTGACGATTATGAGGCACTCTGTGGATTTTTAGACTAGGGTTTTATTTGGGAACCAGTGTGATTTGAGGTCTTAAGTGAGTTTTCGAGTTAAATCGATTTCGGATTTGGAAAGAAGAGAGGAAAAGGAAGAGGGTTTATTTTGGATTCGCGTCGAGAGGAGGTATGTTCGCTGGAGAAGACGGGAGTTTCCTCCGCGAGTCTTCTTCTCCGGTGACTGTTCTAGGTTTCCGACAAAGTTTTCTTTTTGTTTTCATCAGAGAGTTTGAACGCAGAGAGAGGACATGAGTAGTTTTTAAAGAGGAAACTTTGCTTTCACAAGGCTTTTTGTTTACGTTATGACCTTAGTGGGTTTGTGGCTGCATTCAAATTTCTACACATGGTCTCCAGTTATTGTGACTTTTGAAGAGGAAGAGTTTTTCGAATTCCCTGTGCAACACCATTTTCTGGTTCACTGTACACCTTCTATCCAAGGCATGTGTTTAAGATGGTATCTGGATCATATGATTGTAAGATAGGGTGTGCGAAAGAGTCTCAATAGACTCTTCCCATTGGATCATTGGCTTTTTCCTGTCTTGGATCTAGGAATAATTTATAAAAAGGAATATCTTTTTTTCCTTTTTATGTTTTTTTTTTAATTTGTATTAATAATCATTTATTACTTTTATTCTCTTTTTTCAATTTTTTCCTTTTATAATAGTTTTAGTGTTTTACTATTGGTCTTTTTAATTATTTTTAATTTTCCTCAATTAATCCTTTTAATTTTTTATTTTGTTCTTAGAATGATTATTTAGTATTTTTAATCATCTAGATTTTGTTTAATTTAGTCGACCTAACCACTAACTTTCGTGACTTATAGTTTAGGATCCCCTCTTGGTGACTGCCATGTCATTGCTTAAAAACTTTAAGTCCTTCCCTTTATCCTAGCCTTAGGATTAGAGTCTCCGCACTCTATGTAGGTGGCTTGCCAAATACACTTCCTTCCCTTTTTATCCTAGCCTTAGGATTAGAGTCGTCGCACTCTATGTAGGTGTCTCACCATTGACATTTACTTTTCCCTTTGGAACCTTGACCATAGTCAAGAGTTCCTCACCCCTATTGAGGGGAACTACGAACACTCTGATTTCTCATTTATTAATGAGAATACGTAGGCACAAGATGCAATGTCTTGGCTAGCTCATTAACAACTAACTTCCTGTTAACATTTGCAACTTAGGTTTGGATTCGCCGTGCTCCAGTTAGTCGTCATGCCATGGACATTTCCAATGTTTAACTTTTCCATAGGACTTGGAGTCGTCGTGCTCTATTTAGTCGTCCCGCCGTAGATATTCCCTTCCTTGCTAACTTAACCTTAGTTTAAAGTCGCCTCACTCTATGTAGGTGTCTCACCGCAAACATTTACTTTTCCCTTTGAAACCTTGACCACAATGAAGAGTTTATCACCCCTATTAAGGGGAACTACGAATGCTCTGATTCCATTCTCGTCAGGATAGATAGGTACGAGATGCAATGTCTTAGCGAGTATACTTTGTATATACTTTAGATCTTTACCTTAGCACATTTCCTTTAGCAATCACACTTTAGCATAACACAAATACTAACAAGAGGTTCCTGTAGAGTACTACAAATACTTAGGATGCTAACACCTTCCCTAGGTATAACCAACCCCCGAACTTTAGATCTCTTAGTTGTGTTGTTACATAGCGCACTTAGGGTTTTCTTCTATCTTTACCCTTTCTTTTGGATAAATCAAAACTCGACGGTGAACTTTATGATTTGTGATTCAAGTTAACTCAATAGCTTGATATCCGATTCACACTACGACACTTAGAAAGAAAATTGATGTCACAAGCACATACACCAACAACTGGCTTGTAAGATATGTAATATCATCATACATTATTACTTATTTGCAAACATTATATAACTAATACATTCTCTTTGCTTATTACTTTAGGATGTCTGATGAACATATATTTGAAGTAAGGTACATGGAATATCAAGCTGATAAATTTGCTGTAAACCTAAAAGATCATATATGTTCATGCAAAAGATGGGAACTCACAGGACTCCCATGTGTTAATGCATTGTCAGCTATGAAGAGTAGGAAATTCAAAATTGATAGTTACATTCCAGATTATTATAGGGTTTCAAGGTACAAGTCAATTTATAAGCATGTGATCTACCCTGTAAAAGGATCAAACTTGTAAGTTAAGATACCATATCCAGATGTGCAACCACCCAAGTATAGGAAGATGCCTGGTAGACTAAGAAAGAGGAGGAATCTTGAACAAGGAGAAATTGATGGGTCTGATCGCAAAATGAGAACAACAGTTTTCATGGTAAAGTGTAGTAGGTGTAAGAAAACAAAACACTACAAGTCTACTTGTAAGGAAACACCCACGGGCTGCTCAACAATCAGGTCAGCCATCTCAGGCTCCAACATAGGCTACTCAACAATCAAGTCAACCATCTCAGACTTCTAAGGGAAAGACTACTCAGAAGACTCATGGACCTGTTAAGGGCAAGATACAAAAGTTGTCTGTAGGAAGGCAACAAGACCTTTTATACCACCAGGGCCTACAACTAGATTGAGTGCAGCTAAGAATGTTGTTGGCCCAGTAACAAGGAGGACTACTCCAACTAAGAGAACCACGCCAAAGAAGAACCTCTAGATATAATTAGGCTATCAGTTTATGTATTTTGGAACTGTTGTCATGTTTAATTAGGAACCAGTTTATCAGTTTGGAACATATAATTATTTTGGTGTTGTTTGGAACCAGTTTATGTATTTTGTGCTTTTTGGAACTGCTGTCATGTTATAGAACCAGTTTATGCATCAGTTAATGTATTTTGTGGAACATATGTATCAGGTTATGTATCTGTTATGGAACCAGTTTGTGTCAAAAATTATGTGTTCAAAATTATATGCAGTTAAACTTATGTGTTCAAAACTATGTCTCAATTATGTGCAGTTATGGTCATGCCCAAAAATTACTGGTTATGTTTACAGGTCATGCCCAATATTCAACTGATATGAATTATGGTAGAGAACATTACAGGTCATGCCAAAAATTATCTGTCAAAATTAAACTTCTCTTAACAATCCAAATATTGCAAATATATTCAATTGATACAAATTCAATCCAAATATTGCAAACATATTCAACTGATACAAATTCAATCCATACAATAGTTACAAGCAAAGTTTAACAAAACTTTAACATAATTGTTATAAACAAACCTTAACCTATTCTTCATAATACCCTAATTTATTCTAAAAACTAATACATTGATAATCAAAAGTAGCCTAAAACATCAGAAGATGAATCAGACATGAAAAGAATCAAAAGTAATTTCAAGCAATTATTACGTAAAGAACATAAGGCATATTCAGTGAAAGCGGAGAGAGAGAGAGAGAGAGAGAGAGAGAGAGAGAGAGAGAGAGAGAGAGAGAGAGAGAGAGAGAGAGAGAGAGAGAGGGAGAGAACAATCAATTACAGGTTGGAGACAATCAAACAACACATGAAAGTTAAGAAGGAGGCATAAAGCTCATGGGAACAATTTGCGTGGAATAAATGAAGAGCCATACATTATTATTGGAGAAAGCGTCCAAATTAAAGAAATAAAAAAGAATATAAATTTAGTAGAGGGTGGACAAATCATATTGGGCAGTTAACGCAAGAAGGATTTGAAGAACAAGTTAAATCCCAAACTATAGTCAAAGTAGAGGCTAAAGCAGGTGGGTCGTGTAATATAAATCGAGAGAATAGGATTGTGAATGGTAACTTTTGGGTATGTAGAAAGGGTACGAATCAAAATCATCTAAAAAGGCTAGATCTAAACTCGAATCTTGTGGCAAACAAGGTACAACATCAAATTATTGAAAGAATTCATGAAGGTTTCGAAGCGGACCATACTCCCTTATCACTATACTCCCTCTGCGTGAACCAATAACTTTGCAGAAAGAAGGTGGGAGAAAAGCCTAAATTGGATAAAGCAAAGGAAACTCAATTTTTCAATGAAAGAAGAAGGAGGAGGCTTTCAATCCTGAAATAGAAAAAGAAAGCATGGAAAAGAGGAAAAAAGATGAGTTAAAGGTGTAAATGCAACCTTAGAAACCACCAACACAAACATGTTAGTTCTAAACTTGAAATCATTATGGTTGATAGTGAGAGTAAGAGGAAGAACTGGGTAATACTTCACAGAGACACGAAGGAAATTTTTAGGGATACTTGGGAAAGAGTATGGGCTAGTTCATGTGAAGAAGGAGAAATTTCACAGGAGTTGGAAGTAAGAATGAAAGGGGCGGGTTTCAATTCGTAAGGATCAAAGGCGAAGTAGGGAGTCTGAGTTATAGCCATGATGAACTTGATTAGCTATAATGTGAGGGGTTTGGGGGGGGGGGGGGGGGTCTAGCAAGGAAATATGAACTCTAGAATTTAATTAAAAAGTATAAACCAAAATTGTTGTGCATACAAGAAACAAAGATGGTGAACATTGAAAGGAGCTTTTGTATATGGTTGTGGGGTTCTTTAGAGTGTGAGTACTTTTTTAAACCATCATAGGGAAACTCAGGCGGTATACTAACAATCTCGGACAACAAGGTACTAAATGCAAAAAATAAAATTATCAAAGATCATTTTATATGGTTGTGTGGTGATTGGGGGGAGTCGATAACTTATGTTAACATTGTGAACGTATATGCTCCTTATGATCGTAACTCGAAAAAGCTATTGTGGAATGAACTAAAAGCAGAGATACAAGCAAAAAGCAAAGATTTATGGTGCATATTCAAAGACTTTGACATGGTGAAGGGAGATTCAAAAGGAAACAGAAGAAGTGAGCGACTTAGATTGAGAGAAATGGAAGATTTCAACGAGTTTATCACAGTGGAAGATTTTGATAGATCTACCCCTTCATGGAAGAAGGTACACTTGGTCCAGGATGGGAGGAACCGCCATGAGCATATTAGATAGAATTTTGGTGTTAGAAGCTTGGGCAAGAGAGTGGCTATAGATTAAATAGAGTTGCATCAAGAAAGGATTGTTAGACCATTGTCCAATTATTTTGAGGGATTTGGAACAAAACTGGGGGTCAAAACCTTTTCGGATGTTATTGTGTTGGAAGAAAACAAAGAGCTATCAGAACTATGTTAAAGAGCATTGAAGAAACATCATGGTGGAAGATTGGGGCATGTTCATGCTTAAAAAAAGTTCAAGCACATAAAAAAAGGGTTGAAGGAGTGGCATAAAAATCATACACAAAATCTCGAAGAAAAAAATTAAAGCGCTCAAAGAAGATTTAAACAGGCTCGAACACAGAGAAGAAATGGAGGGATTGTCAAATGAAGAAATTAACAAAAATAAAGGGAGAAATGGGCTGAATTGTATAAGTAGTCGAACTTAAATTGTAGTATCCAATGGCAAAGATCAAGAATAAAATGGCTCAAGGAAGGGGATGCAAATTCCAAATTTTTCCATGGGTGTATAAGCAAGAGGGGGCAAGCAAATGAGATTATGTTCCTAGAAGTTAATGGTAGAAGGGTGTCTGATGTGGAAGAAAAGAAGAAGGTAGTTTATGAGCACTTTCAACGTCAATTTGCGGTAAGAAGAACTAGAATCAACAAGGTAAATTTAAAATTCAATCAAATTTCAGTCTTAGAGGTGAAGGAGATTATTAAAGAGTTCTCAGAGGAAGAAATACATAGAGCGGTATAGGAGTGTGATAGTTTAAAAAGTTCGGGCCCGGACGGAGTGAATATGGGGGTTTACCAAAGAATTTTGGGAAGAAGTTAAAAGTGACTTCCTAAGAGTATTGAAAGAGTTTCATATGCACGGGCGAATGGTTAGCAGGGTTAACTTTTCTTTCATAGTCTTAATTCCGAAGAAGAAGAATCCAACAAATTTGGACGATTATAGACATATTTCATTGGTAGGGTAAATTTACAAGGTGATAACAAATGTGTTAGCTAACAAACTTAAAAAGGTGATGGGTACAGTTATAGCAGTCACACAATCAGCGTTCCTTTCGGGGGAAAATCCTGGATGGAGTTTTAATCGGTAATGAAGTCGTTGATGAAGCAAAAAGGAAGAAAAAAGAATCAATTTTGTTCAAAGTGGATTTCGAAAAGGCCTATGACTCAGCGGATTGGAACTTTAACGAGAAGGTGATGGAGAGGATCGACTTTCATGAAAAGTGGAGAAGATGGATTATTGAGTGTTTGAAGTTGTCAATGGTTTCGGTGTTGGTGAATGGAAGTCTCACAAAAGAGTCTTGCGTTGGAAGAGGCTTGAAGAAAGGAGACCTATTATCTCCTTTTCTATTTTTAATAGCAACAAAAGGCTTCAATGCTTTTATGAACAAAGCAGTAGAGGTGGGCAGTTTTATCAAATACAAATTCGATAGCAAAAAGGAAAGGTGTTTACATCTCCAGTACGAGGATGATACAATAATTATTGGAGAGAAGAATTAGGGGAATATCAGGAGCATAAAAGCAAACCTGGACTTGTTCAAAATGATGTCGAGATTGAAAGTAAACTGTTAGAAAATATGCATAATTGGTGTTAATACTTATCAATGTTGGCTTAGAGACGCAGTCAAAGTCCTTAGGTGTAAGATAGGATCAATCTCGTTTTCTTATCTTGGAATTCCAATTGGAGCCAATCCTAAATCTGAAAATACTTGGAAAATTGTTTTGGACACAGTAAGAACTAGATTGTCCAAATGGAATCATAAGAATTTATACATCAGAGGTAGCATGGTTGTGTTAAAATTTGTCTTGTCGGCATCTCAGACTATTTCTTCTCTTTCTTCAAAGCTCCTACAAGTATCATTTATAAAATCAAATCTCTTTTTAAACATTTCTTCTGAGGAGGTAGCGAGAACACGAGGAAAATTAATTGGATTAAATGGGATACTATATGTTGTCCTATTGAAGAGGGTGGGTTGGGAATCAAGAACTTGAGGGATTTCAACAAGTCGTTAATAGGTTAATGGGCGTGGAAAATGAATAAGGAGAAAAATGGCCTATGGTTCAAGGCCTTGTTTGATATATGCAGCAGAAGCGATGGCATACTTAGAGTTCATGATGTTAATAGTTCGTTATGGTGAAGAGAAGTTTATCTTTTAGATATAGGCAACGTAGAAATCACGGAGGAGTATTCGGTGAAAGAGAGATATAAGTCTTTGAGGAGGTAAAATGTGTTTTTAATAGTAGTTTAGGTAAGAAGATACTAAAATAACATCATTTTTCCTACTTTCATTGATATCAGAGCTACTAGAGCTATTTCCATAACACTTGAACATCTCCTTTTTGAGAAATCCCCAATTCACTTCTCCATATACCCGCCTAAAATTCTCAACAGAAGAAGGTCATAACTTCCATTTCTCCTCATAGGTATCTAGCTTGACTATAATACCACTGTCATCACAATCCATAATGAATACACTCATCAGAATACAAGATGGGAAATATAAAAAATGAGAAAGAAGGATGTACTTGTGGTTAGGCTTCGTGAGTTATTTATAGGATTGACTTTGTAAATAAGACGAATACAATGAAATATGGTGTTTACAAAGACTAACAAGGAGAAGTTGGTGAGGTTACAAACTCAAAAACGTCAGCTTGAATTAATTTAAAAGGAGAAGAAGGAGATGATCAACAATTTTACAAAGAGAATTACTAGGATGGTGAATCAACTAAAATCACGTGGAGAAACGACCATGGAGCAGTATGTTGTCGCAGGAATCTTGTGTTCTTTGACAGAAATATTCAATCACATAGTCGTAGCATTTGAGGAATCAAAGAATCTTACAATAGTGAGCAAAGAGGAGCTGCAGAGCTTTCATGGTGCACATGATCAGAAAATGGAGGAAAGGAATGTTGATAAGGCAAAGGTTGTGATAGCTTTGCAAGTTCATTTCAATGAGAAAGATAAGAAGGCGAAGGGAAAATGTCCCCTAAACAAAGGTAGAGGAAACTTTTAGAATTTTGGTGGAAGAGAGTCCCAAAATTCCAAAAATTCAACATTCCAAAAGGGTGAAAATAATGGTAGTATGGCTATTGGATCAAACAACTCTAGAGGAGGCTATGCAAAAGGTAGGGGTGGAAGAAGAATGGTTGACAAGAGAAGCATGAAGTGTTTTAATTGTCAAAAGCTTGGCTATTTTTCCTGAGAATGTAAGTATTTGAATGCACAACCATGGATGGGGTAAATTAGGTGTAATGGTATTTTTAGAGATTTATGATACTTTTCTAGTTTCTTGAAATTTTCCGGAATTATGAACAATGACCGAATGATAAATAAGAAAGTAAAGAGTATAAAAGTAAATGAACATAATGATGTATATTAGTTCCCCTTAACCATCAAGGGTACATTTAGTCCCCTCACACCCCGTGAGAGATTTTGACTATTGTTAGATTTTTGTACATGCCTCACACCAAGACTTCTCCTACAATCTTCTAGCAACAACAAAGAAGCAAACCACTTTCTTGATTTTACAAATATACCAACAATTATGGTGGACTTTGAATCCAACAAATTTAAAGGACATTTTCCAACAAATAGAAAATAAACCACTTTCTATTTCCAAATACTTTTAGAAAGTACACACACTTTCTTTACAAATTAAATCACCATACACTTGGTGATAAATTACAATACTTGAACAAATTTGAATATATAAAGTTGTTCTTGAATCAATTTTAATAAACAATTGATCTTCTCTTTCAATATACAATTCAATAATACCTGAACCTTAAGTGCTAAAAAATATTATGAAACTTTTATGAATGATTTTAAAGTTATGCACAAAGTTTCAAGTTTTTTAAAAAAAGAATGGACACTTAAAAAATAATTTGAATTGATGTGAAAAATTAATAATAGAAAAGGTAATTTAAAAACTAATATATTTTGCCTTAAATACATCCTAAAAAATCTCTATGAATTGATGCAAAAGTTTGAGACATTGTCATGAAGGTTTGCAATAGTTTAGAATGACAATGGTTCATGAAAAATCATAATTTTGATTTATGTTCAAAACTTGTTAAGTAGTTTAAATAGACACCTGACTTAACAAGTGCAGGACAAATTTTGAATTTCAGACAATTTTTTGAATTTCAAACAAGATTTGGTTTTGTTAAGTCAGTTAATCAGACCTGACTTAAAAAGTAAAACAAACATGACTTAAAAAGTGCAGAGAACTTTTTTTTTAATTTTAAAAATAAGTTTTTTTATGTCTTTGTTTCAAAGATTTTTATGCATGATAATTTGAAAACTTTAGAGATGAATATGAGTATTGTTTTTTGAGCATCTAAAGTTTATACATAATAAATTGCAATTGAGTATATTAGCATCAAGATCAATTTCCTTTACTTCCAAAATATCCAAAAGCTTATGCATTCTTGATTCTTGATTCCAAACTCTTTCTTCTTTGATATTTCTTTTTTGATAAGCTTTTTGTCTTCATCAAAACCAAGTTAAGAAGGATGATGAACATCTTCTTCACAGAGAATGCATTTCTAACCAGAAAGAACCCCAAGAAGATAAAGCTAGAGTTGCACACCAAGTGCTTGATGAGGAGAACACACTCTTGGTCATGATTACAAAGGGAGAATGCGACAATAACAAGGTGCAAGACAAAACATAAAAAGTTTGAAAAATAATGCAGAACTGAAGTTCAACAGGTTGCACAATCATTGCAACATGTTACATACTGAAGAAAATGCAATGGTAACTTTGAAAGAAGCAATGTAGTGAAGCGATAAATGGTATTTGGACACCGTGTGTCCAACACATATGACGGGGAGAAAATATTGGTTTGTTACAATCAATTGTGCCATTAAGAACAAAGTGAAGTTTGCGGGCGATACCACTCTAAAGGCAGAAGGAATCAATTATGTATTGATCGAGAGAAGGGATGGTAGACATTATTTGATAAAGAATGTGTCATACATTCCCAAAATTAAGTGCAACATTCTAAGTATTGGCCAATTACTTAAAAAGAGTTACAAGATTCACATGGAGAACAAGGTGTTACGCATTATGGATGCAAACGAGGTTTTCATCCTAAAATCTCCCTTGGCTAAAAATAGAACTTTCAAGGTTGAGTTGAAGGTTATAGAGCATACGTGTCTTACTATATTAGCTAGTAGTTAAGAATGGTTATGGCATTATAGGGTTGAGCATCACAACTTTAGAGATCTTAATGCCTTACAAAAGAATGGAATGATGACGGGGCTGCCATATATCAACATACTGGCTGAAACTTATGAATAATGAGTACAAGCGAATCAACATAAAGAAAAATTCAGTAAGGATGCAGGTTTTAGAACTAAATGCCACCTAGAGGTGGTGTATTTCGATGTGTTGGACCGATGCAAGTTGATTCGATTGATGGCAATTGTATTTGTCACATTCATCAATGATCATAGTAGAAACCTATGGGCTTACCTAATCAAGAGAAAGGATATGGTATTTGACGTGTTTAAGAAGTTCAAGTCCATGGTTGAAAGGCAAAGCAGTCACAAGCTCAAAGTTATCAAAACGGATGATGGAGGCGAATATATCTCAAATGAACTTGGGAGGTTTTGTGATCAAGAGGGGATAATACAGGAGGTGGTACCACACTATACACTGCAACAAAATTGTGTTGCCAAAAGAAATAATCAATCGATCATGAACATGGTGGGAAACATGTTGAAAGGGAAGAACTTGGAGAAAGAATTAACGAGAGAAGTCTTGTCTAAATCTGCATATTTGTTGAATAGGTGTCCAACAAATAAGTTTGAAAAGATAACACCATAGGAAACATGGTATGGATTTAAATCGAACCTGAACCACTTGAGAGTTTTTGGTTTTGTAGCATATCGACATGTATTAGGGAAGCTTAGAAAAACCTAGATGACAAGAGATAACTAATGATTCTTGTAGGATATCACTTCACCAGTGGTTAGAAGTTGTATGATGCAACAAAAAGAAGAATTGAGATCAGCCAAGATGTCATTTGTGATGAAATTAAAGAAGTTCAGCAAGTTATACTAGTAATGCAACGAGTTGCACTAAAAGTGAAATCGGTTACACTAGTGAAAAATCAATTTCTACATTGCTGGAAAGTACATAACCATCCCCTGTCGAAGCCTGAATTGAAAAGATTGTGTAAAGATCAACAAGGCAAATAAGTTTTCCTCCAAGACCTCAAGATTATGAGTTTTTCCGAGATAATGAAGTCAATAACAATGGTGTTTTTGTAACACCCTAAACCCCGCATATAATTTTAATGCATAATTGAATAAAATCACAACCACAAAGGGTGTCACTCACATCAAACATATCCTGCTCCATAACACCCATTATAAATTTCACATAAACATCTGTCATCGCATGCTCACCTTCACTTAGGGTATCATCGCAGCGGAATCATAATTAAAGCAATTAAAAACCATATTACATTTAAACCATTTAATCTCAACTTCAACTTCCATAACAACTAAAAGAGTTTAAATAAATTAGCTCAACAACCACGCCAATTATAATACTTCAACATAAACATGACATAAGAAGTGAAAGCAAACATTCCCAGCCCGATGTTACATGGTCAGAGCAAGACCATACTTAAGAAAATGACACATTATTAGAAGCCACTCCAAGAGCTGTCTTCCATTTACATCAGCAATACTACTGTTGAGTATCTGCATGATGCCCATGTAAAGGAAACATTCAAACAAAAGGGGTGAGAATTCATTTCAATAATAAATGGTATAGAATGAAGAATAGAGTACAACATCTACATAATCATGCACAACAATATATCACATTCTCACACCCAAATCATCATTAACATTGTACAGGAAAACATCTCAATTATAATCAAAATTATACAAAATCACATCTCAATTATCATTAACATCATATGCAGCAACGTCTAAATTATCCTTAACATCATATGACACAACATTTCAATTATCATTAACATCATATGCAAAAACATCTCATCCAACATCACATCACCAACAACCAATACAAATGCAAGACTTGTGCAATGTACTCAACACCGACTAAACATGGATATGGTACTAAATATGAACACTCATACCTCTCCATAATCCCCACCATAGATTGTTTCCCTCTTGGAATCGGAGCACACCAAAATTGCTACCATCATCATAGATAACGCATCACTAATTCCCCATAATAGGAATTATCTACTCGCACCCGATCCATCACAATGGGATTGAGGCTCACCAAAAATCATTACCATCCAATATGTAACGCTTCATAATCCCATATAATAGGAATTAACTACTTGCACCCGATCCATCACCATATGATCGAGGCTCACCAAAAAGATCTGAAGTTCGGACAACATGAATTCATGGACTCTCAGCATGCAACAACAACACATACACATTGGCCCCTCTTCTGACCGTGTATACCACCAACAACATAACCCACATAACTAAGGACATGCATGTATATAAAAATAAGCAACATCATTTGCATAATGCCACCGCCATAATCATGCTTAGTCAATCATTTAACACCATCATGTAAACATTTCATCATAATACAACAACCCATGTAATCAAATACTCATATTATCATAGAACATTTGTTAGACGATGACACAAATCTAGAAGGGGGTTGAATAGATCATTTGTTTAAAGCAGAGTCAGCACTACAAAAAATTGGTTTTTAAAAATATTTTAGTCGGAATCGGCCGAGGAACTATATTCGTCAAAAACAAACCTTTACCGAAAATCAGATATGCGTAAAGCCTATGGAATTCGATAAAACGAGATTTATGAATTACTAATTTGATCACACTTTAATCAGATTTTATTCACTATAAGGTGTCACTATTTCCAATGCTTTAAAAATATAGACAATTTGAAAAGACAACACAATTGTTTTTAGTTCACACAATTTGTCAAATACTTGGAGTGCAAGGCACTGCAAGTGAGTTCTAATATGAGATTAAAGTGCTCAAGTGTTCTATTACAATCAAGGATTGTAACAAGCTTAAAAATTTATTTAGCACTACTCAAATCAGAATTTGATTAACATAATTGTTTGCACTTAAAACTCAGAATTTAAGCAATATAAACATAAAGAAAGAGACAACGATTTATTGAGGCAGTTCGCCCGTCGTCCTCGCTCGGGGTACATCTGCCCTAAATTCTTACAATAGAATTGAGACATGTATATATAGATATAAACTGTTGGTCAATGTTTACACAAGAAGCAAATAGAGATCAAACGATCAAACACAATTTGTTGATGTAGAGCCTATTTCTTCTCGTCCCTTGATTCAAGTTGAATCAAGTCCTTCGAACGTGGTGAATAAACCTCCGACTACGACACGTCCTTTAAACAATCCCACGATCTTCAAATCTTACCCGGATGATTTCAGTCACCCACGTGTCGAGCCCGAATCTTCCACTCACAATCCTCTAGTTACCGTTACTAAACCGACATAACCACCCGTTCTTCGATTACCTTCGCTCGGATGAATCTGTGATGGACCAATTCGTGCAAAAAACCCTAAAATCCAAGATTCTTGGAGAAAAAAACCCTAACAGTTTTATTCAAGAAAAAACAACTGATTACTCAACCCAAACCAGATTACACCAATCCTAAGTTTGGACGTTATCACCTTTAACAAACACCAAGACTGTTTCTTATAACAGATTTTTGAC
Organism: Lathyrus sativus; assembly: GCA_963859935.3. Taxonomy (NCBI): domain Eukaryota; kingdom Viridiplantae; phylum Streptophyta; class Magnoliopsida; order Fabales; family Fabaceae; genus Lathyrus; species Lathyrus sativus. Next base: position 490,000,987 of record OZ012739.1, on the reverse strand, counting down.
TAAACATAAGCGAGCGGTCGACCTATGCAGAAAGGAGGGTCGACCTGAGCTTATCTGAATTCCTGATTGTGTAAAAAACAGGACCATGCATCGACCGGAGCAGGTCATGTGTCGACGCAAAAAATGCAGATTTAGGCAAACAGAAATGGACACAGTATGAGTCGACCCGAGGGTCGACGGGAGCCCTCCTAAGAGTAAACCATAAAAAAACTATATGAATGAGTCGACCGGAGCTAGCTTTGAGTCGACTCAAAGCCCTGAAATATGCAAAAATGCCTATTTTCATGTATCAAGTCATTTTTGAGGAACTCTATAACATAGTAAGCTTGACAAGCTTGACCAACCCTACATGAGGCATATATTTAGCCATTTTTATATGTATCAATAATGTTTTTGACGAGTGTTTGACTCATGAGGGATAAGACATACATATGAGACATGATGACACCATCCAAGGTACATTTTTCTATCAATCTAAGTTTTGACATCATTGAAACACGTGAAGCTACCTATAAGGATTGCCCTCACATACTCCCCCTTTTTGATGATGGCAAAACGATAGAAACTTGTTGTACGATGCATTGTATCATCCTCCCCCTTACTTGATGCTTTCGTCTATACACAATCTGCATGTATAGTAAATCTTCACATATGATATTTCTGCTTGATATGCTTCTCCCCTTTTGACAACATCAAAAAGAAAGAAGAAAACTGTCAATGAATTGAATAAAAGAAGAGAGATAAGCAAGTTCTAAACATTTGCAACAGGTTATACATTAACACACATTCACATATAATGCAGTTAATGGAATTCGTATAAATGGATAAATAGATCAATGCGAAATAGAACACAATAATAATCACTATTTCAGAATGAACAATAGGCATGTCTTCAAAAACACATAAGTACATGAACCTTTCTACAAGAAATATTAATAAACACATGATGACATAAGATGAAAAATGCAATATGCAAGACATCCTCAGTGTCTCCTCCCCTAAAATGATGGCCACGTCCTCGAAAGGGATATTTCGGAGGCAGTTGTGCATCAGTTCTTTCTGTATACTCCAATACCACTCTATTGAGAGTGTTGAAGCTGGTGGTAAGGGTCCGATGTTGACTTGCTGCAGTTTAAACTATCCTATAGATCCTCCTCATTACACCTGATGAAAAAGCGTTAAAGTTTTCCATATGAGCTTAAAATTGGTTCTCCAATTGCGAAAACCGCTCATCCTGAGCAGTCATGAACGAATGTTGCTCAAGCTGCATAATCCTCATCATATCGAGGAGTTCATTAGGATGTTGTTGGGGATGCAGAGATGGTTGAGCCACATAGCTCCAGTCAGGAGTGTCTTGATGATCCCAATTCTGTTGTGGCATGTAGTTGGCACCTAACGATGTCCAGCCCGTGTTTTGCCAGGAACCCCACCGTTGGTCATCCTCATGTGCCAAGTGGGGTGATTGGTTTATCCATCCACTATCATATTGATCGTCAGTCTCCATAGGATGTCTACCTACCTATTCTTCTTCTTCTGCTTCCTCTATCTGGTCATCACTTTCATCCGATTCCTCCAACCGAGAGGTGGTATCCTTGATAATGAATCAACAACAACTTTGTGTTGGATCCCGCATATATTCCATCATGGTAAGAGTCTTTTGACAAAACTCTTGATCTGAGGTTAATGATGTGTAAGGGATGCCTTGAACAATAATGTTAGCGTTATTGAGAATTGATTGGGTAAAGGACCCGTACGACAGAGCGATTCCTCTACCGGAATCCTTCAGCGAATAAATCCTACTGGAAATGTAGTGAGGCCAATTGATCTTGATCTTTTTCTTAAGAATGTAAATCAAGTGTACCTCAGCTTGATCAACTCGAGAGTAGCCTCCTTTCTTTGGCCGCAGAATGTGCGCCACAATCCATTGTAGTATTTTGTCCACCGACTTTAATTTTCCCGTTGTGACCGTCTTTGGAAAGAGGTCGCTTTCTACAATATCATCACCGTATGGTTTCTTAAGCATGAAGTTCAAGGCTTCTTTGAACTTGTAGCCTATTATAGGACGGGAATCCATGGCCTTAATAATGGGCTTAGCGGATACCAGTGACATGTCAAATAAATATTTCCACACCAAGTCATTCACACAGACCTTGGTATTGCCCAACTTTGTGTTGAACTCAAACCCTTGAAATGTGCCTTGAATACCTGTGTAGAAGATCCTCACTAGATCTTCGTTGTATTTAATATCACACTCCAAAATATTGTTGAACCCTTGAACATCCAAAAGATCAATAACTTTTGGAATATGTATATGTTCAGCAACCTATCGATAGTAAGCATGTTGCTTAACCATAGATCGTTTGCTAAAGTTCCTTTCATAGATTTCCAAAAATTCAGGAGGTAATAGAGATACAGCAGTTACCGTTAAATTTCCTCTTGATGGACCGGCTTGAGAGGATGATGCTCTGGTGCTTCTCTTTCCAGTGATCCTTCTGGTAGACATGTTGATTTCTTGAGTGGAGATGAAGAATTTTGATGCAGAAAGTTACTCTTGGAGGTGGAGAGAAGATAATAACTTTACCCTTTTTATGTAGAGGCTAGGTTTTGAGTGGAGTTTTGGGAATATGAGAGGAAGATAAATAGTCTTGAATAGGTGCAATGCTCAACATAAATGTTAATGATGATGAATTAGAATAGAAAACATGATTAAATGCATTAAAGATGGTAGAAAATGAATAGTTCATCAATAATTTTTCAGAAGTTTCGCGTGATGCGTCGACCAAAAAGGTCATGCGTCAACGCGTACTGTGTGAAAACTTACACTTTAAAAATTATTAGGGTATGCGTCGCCCGTAGGGTCGACCTGAGCATACCCGCTTCTCAGACATGAAAAATCTTACTTTTGTGAGTCGACCGTAACACTGTGTAGGTTGACTCATGCAGGCAAAAACATCAAAAATCATCAAATTTGTTCAATCAAGCATACAATGATACATAAATACATAGCCAATCCATATTTTAAACATACAAAGGGATGAAATAAGCGTAATCATGGAATAAATGACAATAATAACACACAATTTGATACATTACTTTATATGAACAAGGGAAGTGCGAGAGTTTCTAAATATGGAAAGATAGTACCTCAGCTCCAATTGTTAGCTAATGCCCTCACATATGGCTCTAAACTTCTTCATTTGTTAGATAAAAGATGAACAAAGCACATATAGATATAGATATATATAGCATGCGAAAGATATTTCCTAAACATGATCCAAAATGTCGAGAACACCGAGTTCCCGACTGATGTGAAAGAAAGGCTCTGTAACGAGTGGTTTTGTAAAGATATTCGCAAGTTGATTTTTAGTGTCAACATGCTCAAATACCACGTCGCCCTTCTCCATATGATCCCTAAGGAAGTGGTGGCGTATTTCGATATGCTTGGTTCGTGAATGTAGCACGGGATTCTTGGTTAGGTTAATAGCACTCGTGTTATCACAAAAAATTGGAACACAATCAAGTTTTAGGTTAAAGTTGAGCAATTGTTGCTTAAGCCATAACACTTGAGTGAAACAACTACCAGCCACAACGTATTCCGCTTCGGCTATTGACAAAGCAACGAAAACCTGTTTCTTGCTATGCCAACTTACCAAAGAGTTTGAAAACAGATGACGCGTGTCGCTCATGCTTTTCCTATCTGATTTGCAACCCGCAAAATCAGAATCATAAAAGCCAACCAAGGAGCAATCATTTCCCTTAGAATACCAAAGCACATACTTTGGAGTACCAGAGAGGTATCTAAGTATGCACTTTACTGCTTTTAAGTGAGATTATTTAGGAGATGACTGATACCTCGCACATATACAGACACTAAACATAATGTAAGTTCTAGACGCAGTAAGATAGAGGATGTATCTAATCATACCTCGATACTTTTTCACCTCTACATCCTTACCATTTTCGTCTCTGCAAAGATTCACACACGTAGGCATTGGAGTGTCGATAGCCTTGGAGTTTGCCATGTCAAATCGCTTGAGAAGCTCAAGGAAATATTTTGTCTGGCTCACAAAGGTACCCTCCTGCAGTTGCTTGATTTGCAAGCCGAGGAAATAAGTGAGCTCCCTCATCGTGCTCATTTTGAATTCTCCTTGCATTAAAGTAGAAAACTCCCTTACCAGGTTCATGTTAGTTGATCCAAAAATGATATCATCAATATATATATATATTTGTACCAAAATCAGGTGTTTTCCTTGACGTTTAATGAAAAGAGTTGTGTCAACCTGTCCTCTTGAGTACCCTTGATCAAGGAGAAACTTGCTTAGACGGTCATACCAAGCCCTAGGGGCTTGCTTGAGTCCATACCAATCACGTTTTAATTTGTATACATGATCAGGATACTCATGCGATTCAAACCCCGGAGGTTGGGCAACATAAACCTCTTCATTTATATAACTATTAAGGAACACACTTTTCATATCTATTTGAAATAGTTTAAAATCTTTCGCACAAGAGAAGGTAAGTAGAATGCGTATAGCCTCGAGTCAGGAAACCGACGTATAAGTTTCCTCATAGTCGATTCCTTCCTCTTGGTTATAACCCTACGCGATCAAACGCGCCTTATTTCGAGTTATTACTCCGTTCTCGTCCAATTTATTCCTAAAAACCCATCGAGTGGCAATTACTCGATGGTCTCGCGGAGGAGGGACAAGGTCCCAAACCTCAATTCTTTTAAACTGATTGAGTTCCTCTTGCATTGATAGGAACTAACATTCATCGAGTAATGCCTCTTTTGGGTTTTTAAGTTCTACTTGAGAAACGAAAGCGAAGTGATAACATAAATTACTTAGCTTTAATCGAGTTTGTCACTCCCTTTGAGATATCACCGAGAATATTGTCAATGGGATAGTCTTTGGAAGACTTCCATGCTGGAGGGAGATCATCGGTGTTGAATGGATGAACTTCCTCAATCCCCTCATGATGGTGATTTTTTTCCTCCTCAACTTTGACTGGTTCAGGTTGATCAATTCCTATCTCAACACCCTTGAGTATATCTTCAGAAGATACACATGTACCATGAAATGAACTACCTTTTCCGACACTTTTCAGATAAGACTCATCAAATGTGACATGAACAAACTCTTCAAATGTAAGTAATCTCTTATTGTATATTCTATAGGCTTTACTTGACTGAGAGTATCCAAGAAAGATACCTACGTTTGCCTTGGAATCAAAATTTCCTAGACTTTCTTTTCCAGTGTTTAACACGAAACACTTACAATCGAAGACATGAAGATGAGACATATTTGGCTTCCGCCCCTTTAAAAGTTCATACAGAGTCTTGTTTAGAATAGGGCGAATAAGCACCCTATTTAAAACGTAACAAGCCGTACTAATGGCGTCAGCCCAAAAATATTTAGGAAGCCCACTTTCGTTAATCATAGTTCTCCCTAACTCTTCCAAAATTCGATTTTTAAGTTCCACAACTCCGTTTTTTTGAGGGGTACACGGAGTGGAGAAGTTATGATCAATTCCGTGTCTACCACAATATTCCTCAAAAAGGTAATTCTTGAACTCACCCCCATGATCACTTCTAATTGATATGATGTTTGTGTTTAACTTATTTTGAGAAAGCTTAGCAAATTTTTCAAAGGCGGAGAATCTATCGCTCTTTCTAGCTAAGAAGATAGTCCAACAAAATCTAGAAAAATCATCGACTATAACAAAACCATAGTAGTTACCACCTAGACTCTTAATCCTAGATGGTCCAAATAGATCCATACGAAGAAGTTCAAGAGGTCTCGTAGTTGAAACAATGTTTTTAGATTTAGACGAGATCCTTGTTTGCTTCCTCATTTGGCATGCATAACATAAGTGATCCTTGGTAAACTTGATTTTGGGCAGGCCAATAACTAAATCTTTTGAAACTATCTTGTTTAGCAAGTCAAAATTGACATGCGTTAAACGTCTATGCCACAACCATGAGTCCTCACTCATTGTCATGAGACTTCACTCAAATCTAGCATCAAGCCATTAAAGACATCCTTAATTTTATCATTGTGTTTAATTAAGCAACAATTTTTTGAAATAGATACTTTGTATCCCTTGTCGCATAATTGACTAATGCTAATGAGGTTGTGTTTAAGGCCCTCGACTAGCAATACATTAGAGATAGTATTAGATGAGGGATTACTTACACTACCTTTTCCAAGTATTGCTCCCTTGTTGTTGTCTCTATAGGTTACAAACCCCTTCTTCTTTGCCAAAAGTCAATGAAGAGAGATATGTCTCCTGTCATATGTCTTGAGCATCCACTGTCGAGAACCCATCTACTCTCGGCAGTCTCAAGACTTTGCACTTATGAACACAATTAATAAAGATAGGTACCCAATTGCTTATTGGGTCCTTATTTGTGAGTGAGAACATGGTTGCATTTAGGGAACCATTGATAAACCCCTTTAGGAACTAAAAATATCCTAAAGCGACATTTAGCAATGGTGTGGCCCTTCTTGCAACAATACAAACAAGTAAAGTTAACTCTTGTATCACTTTTTCTATCTTGATTTTTGACCACATATGCATATTTTTGATAGGGATTAACCATACTCTTTCTAAAATGTGTTTTATCAATAGCAAACGTGATTTTGGGTTCTAGAACCTTGTTAAGTTTGGCCTTGAGATTTCTAACCTCATTTTGTCAAATCTAACAAGTATCACACCCGAAGTTAACCATTCTTTTTCTTATTTACTCACAATCCACCTTTGTTCCTTCCACTATGGAAGCTTTTAGAGCCTCTAGTTTCCTTTCAGAATCGAGAATCTTTTGCTCTAAGTGAGCAAAGATTTGTTTGTTTGAGGCCAGCCGTTTAAAGGCTTCCTTGGCTTCATGGTGTAATGTATCAAATGTAGATTGTAATTCAGAGTGAGACAATCTAGTAAAGTTTTTGTATTTTGCATGTCGTACCTTTTTGTTTTTCTTCTTCTAATGAGCAGAAAGATAAAGGTTGACAGATTCTTCTTCGTCACTAGAACTACCATCCTCGGATGACTCGTTATCGCTTTCCCATGCGATGTAAGCTCTTCTAGACTTAGCTTACTTCTTGTGTGACCGATTACTCTCCTTTCCATTGTCCTTTTTCATCAAGGGACAATCCGGCTTGTAGTGTCCGGCTTTTCCGCAATTGAAGCACGATCCTTTAACTATACTCCCTTTGTTGTCCTCATTCTTAGAAGATCTTGATTGTTTTATGAAATTGACTAGATTCTTTTCAGAATGTTGGATACCATTTTTCCTTACATAGTGATTGTATTGCTTCACAAACAGCCTCATATCCTCATTCTTTTCGTCATCTTCGTCATCACTTGAATCACAATCACTCAGCTCTTTTGCATAGAACTTTGAACAAGAAGCCTTTAGAGCTATGGACTTCTTTTCCGCATTTTTGGTTTTCTCCTTCTTTTCCCTTTTCTCAAATTGCTCGAGACTAAGAAGCACTTGCTTGTGTTCTTGAAGCTTTCCAAAGAGTGTTATAAGGTCCAAGGTCATAAGATCATTTACTTCCTTTATGACGGTGACTTTTGGTTGTCACTCCCTGGTAAGACATCTTAAGACTTTGTTAGTAGCAACATCATTGGAAACTGGTCTACCAAGTGAATTTAGTCTATTGATAAGGTGAGAAAATCTCTTTTGCATGTCAACAATGGTTTCCCCTTGCTCCATGTGAAAGAGATCAAACTCAGCAATCGTAATTGTACTTTTTCTCGTCTTCATCATTCCATTATGCTTCAGGCTTAGGCACAATCCTGTTATTTTCATCGGTCATGGTTATTTCTGTAACAGCCCGAATTTCATTAAATAATTAATTATAGTAATTAATTGATTTAGTGGGATTTTTATTAATGTTGGAAATTAATAGAGAATTGAGAGAGAAATGGGAAGGAAAGAAAATAAGGAAGTATATAAGGAAAGTAGAAGAGAAAATAAAAGATAGTAAGGTAAAGGAAATAGAAGAGAAAGAAGAAGAGAAAGAGGGAAGAAGAAGAGAAAGAGAGGAGAAGAAGAGGAAAGTGGAAAATCATCAAGAACCAACATCAAAGCTCCGATTAATCGAGGTAAGGGTGAGAAACATTGCTATTTGATCATTGTATACTATTATGTATGTTGGGTTTGGATTGTGGGGTAGTTTTCCACCATTTTTCCACTTTAGGGCAAAGTTGGATTTAATCGGTAGAACTCCATTTAATCGGTTAAAATCTGAAATAGATGATGTAGAATAGTCTAGAAATGTTAGACTAAGAGTATTGGAGTTGGATTAGTGAGATTTGGAATTTTTGGAGTTGGCTGAGTTGGATAACAGTAAGTGAAAAACAAAATACGCAGACACTCGCTAGGCGAGCAGGTCGTGAATGCTCGCTAGGAGCTCGCTCAGCGAACAAGTAGCGAATGGTCCCAGACTTGGACAAAATGGATTTTGGTGTGTTTGCTGGTAGCGAAAGTGTAGCGAAGAGATAGCGAACGATTCGCTGGGAAGCTCGCTGTAGCGAGCAGGTAGCGAAGGAAGTCAGTAACTTCTGTTGAGATTCGCTAGCACGTTAGCCAGGCGAACAAGTAGCGAATACTCGCTAGGAGTTCGCTTAGCGAAGGAGTAGCGAGTATGACAGGTTGATGTTTTATTTGAGATTTATCCATAGGTTGATTGTGTGGTTCGACTATGGTTTATTGCATGATTAATCGCATAGTTTATGTACTATTGTGATGATGTGTGCTGTGGGTAGCCTACGGGCGTGAATCCTAGAATTGTGATTTGAATGTTAATTGCACCAAGTATAAATACATGTGAACATAATAGGTGATTATGTGTGTATTATTTAATGAACTTGTGAATGCTTGATGTGTATACAATTATGTGATGAGTGTGCATGAGAACATTGTGAATATGTGTGCATAACTTGTAATTGTATGATTGGTATTGTGATGTGAATACCTTGATTGTTGTGATATATGTTGTATGTGCAATCATTGTGTAATTCTTGAAGAGATGAATTATTAAATGCATGAGATTAAGATGCGAGAACGGTCTTAAGTGCATTGTTGTGGTTGATTGCATATGCATCATTTAGTCAAGAGGCAATGTCTGTTAGTTTCGTGGAAACTAGTGGCTTGTCCCAAACCTAGAAGAGTGGGTTTGAAGGCTTAGAGGACGGGCCTTTGTTGTTATCAGTCTAGAAGAGTGGACCCGGTTTAATGTAAAAACCGAAAAATTATAACGGGTTATAGGTCTAGAAGAGTGAACCCGGTTTAATGTAAAAACCGAAAAATGATAACGAGAGTCGGTACCGCATTGCATGAGTTGCATTGTGTTGTTGTGTCACATTGAAATATATGACATATGCATGAAGAGATGTTTATGTGTGAATGATAAGATTGTGGAAATGTGAGTGTATGCATGATGTGGGAATGCTTTTGTGAATATTCATGTTGTCTATATATGTGTGGTATATATATATGACTAGGAGGGTGAATTGTGGTGAGAAATATGGAGTTGAATTATATGATTACCTATATATATATATATATATAATCTTATGCTTTGATTATTATGGTTATATTTCTCACCCTTCTGCTGTTTTATAATGCTCTATGAGGCATTGCAGATTAGGATGCTGGAGTCTTTCTTTTGTAAAGTATAGCTTCATTCTTTTGAGTCAGACTGCTCTGATTATGTAACACCGGGTAGTTAGGCTGGTATAGTATTCTTTTGTGATACATTGTGATGTATCAGCTGATGTGGCTTGTAATTACCTGACATGATGTATTAATCTGGATATCTTATGTGTATGTGAATTAATATTTTGGAAATGATTAAATGATTTTATCTTCCGCTTAAATTTAAATGTTGAAATGTGATTCCTAAACCATGAAAAAGTTACATATTTTATAGAGCAAATGTTAAAGTGTTTCATTGGTGAAATTGTGACATTCTTCCTTTATACCTTATTCTAAAATTTTCACTCTGATAAATTTGTATATGCATTTATTTGGGGGTATAGAAGGGGGTGTTACAACAGTGGTATCAGAGCAGGTCGGTCCGTCCGGCCAAGTTGTTAGAGTGTTTTCCCTGTGTGTTATTGATATGCGTGTGTTGCATTATCAATATTGGTTGTTCTTACGTGGTTCTGTTGTTGGAATTAGTAAGATGGTTGCAGGGAGGAACGATGAAGCGATCGCAGAAGCTTTGACAAGGTTGGCGGGAGCGATTGGGCAGAATCCTCCGGCCAATGTGAATGCGGGGAATGTTGTTGAAGATGAATTCCGTGCTTTGGGGAGGTTTCAAAGGAACAATCCTCCGATTTTCAAGGGAACCCATGAGCCTGACAAAGCGCAGATTTGGTTGAAAGCTGTGGAGAAGATTTTTCGGGTTATGAATTGCTCAGATGCACAAAAGGTGCAGTTTGGGACTCACATGCTCGAAGAAGAAGCTGAAGATTGGTGGGGTAATACTCGCCAAAGATTTGAGGAAGAGGATATTGTGATCACTTGGGATCTGTTCAGAGAGACTTTTCTGGAGAAGTATTTTCCAGAGGATGTGAGAGGGAAGAAAGAGATTGAATTTCTTGAGTTAAAGCAAGGTAATTCGACGGTAGCGGAGTATGCGGTAAGATTTGAAGAGTTGATCAAATTTTGTCCTCATTACAATACTACTAATGCCGAGAGGTCTAAGTGCCTCAAGTTTGTGAACGGTTTGAGGCCCGAGATTAGGCAAGCTATTGGATATCAGGAAATCAGGCGGTTTTCTGAGTTAGTGAACAAGAGCAGAATCTATGATGAAGACAGTAGGGCTCGGTCTAGCCACTACAAGAGTTTAAGTGATAAGAAAGAAAAAGGTCAATTCAGAGGAAAACCTTATGTGACTCCTGCAGACAAAGGGAAGCAGAGAATGGGTTATGGCAAGAGGCCAAGTGGGGGAGTTTCTACTCCGGTTAGATGCTATAACTGTGGTGAAGCGGGACATCGTGCTCCCGAATGCAAAAGTGTTGAACAGAAGTGTTTCAAGTGTGGCAAGCCAGGCCACAAGGCTCTTGAGTGTAGAAGCGGTACCGGTGTGACTTGCTACAACTGTGGTGAAAGAGGGCACATTAGTACCAAGTGTGATAAGCCTAAGAAGAATCAGGAGAGCGGAAAAGTGTTCGCTCTATCTGGATCTGAGACTGCTGGCGACGATCGATTGATTCGAGGTACGTGCTTCATTAATGGTACACCTTTGATCGCTATAATTGATACCGGAGCTACGCATTCTTTTATTTCTTTGGATTGTGTTAGAAGGTTGAATCTTGAGTTGTCTGTGATTGGTGGCGGTATAGTTATTGATACTCCTGCTATGGGTTCGGTAACTACACCGTATGTTTGTTTCAATTATCCGTTGAGTATCTTCGGTAAAGATTTTGGAATTGATTTAGTGTGTCTTCACCTAGACCAACTCGATGTCATCCTTGGGATGAATTGGTTGGAATTCAACCGGGTATATATTAACTGTTTTGACAAGACGATTATTTTTCCGGAATCGAACGTTGCAAGAGATTTGTTTATGACAGCGAGACAAGTGAAAGAATCAGTGCAAGATGGAGCTAAGGTATTTATGCTTATGGCAACTTTGAGAATTGGTGGAAGTGAGGAGATTGGTGCTTTACCAATTGTTAGATATTTTCCGGAAGTTTTCCCTGAAGAGATAAAGGATTTACCACCGGAGCCAGAGGTGTGGTTTTCAATAGATTTGATTCCTGGAACTAGTCCGATATCGATGGCTCCTTATCGTATGTCGGCATCAGAATTGAAAGAGTTGAAGAGTCAACTTGAGGATTTGCTTGAAAAGAGGTTTATTCGTCCGAGTGTGTCGCCGTGGGGTGCACCGGTGTTGTTGGTTAAGAAGAAAGAGGGTTCTATGAGGCTCTGTGTGGATTACAGACAGTTGAACAAGGTGACTATCAAGAACAAGTATCCACTTCCGAGGATTGATGATCTGATGGATCAGTTGGTTGGTGCAAGCGTGTTCAGCAAGATTGATTTGAGATCTGGGTATCATCAGATTCGCGTGAAAGCTGAGGATATTCAGAAGACTGCTTTTAGAACGAGGTATGGACACTATGAGTATTCTGTGATGCCATTTGGTGTGACTAATGCACAAGGTGTATTTATGGAGTACATGAATAGGATTTTCCATCCTTATTTGGATAAGTTTGTGGTTGTGTTTATCGACGACATCTTGGTTTATTCGAAGAGCGAAGAAGAGCATGCCGAGCATCTGAAGAGTGTGTTATCTATGTTGAGAGAGAAGCAATTGTTTGCAAAGCTTTCTAAGTGTGAGTTTTGGTTGAAGGAAGTTAGTTTCCTTGGTCATGTAATTTCGAGTAATGGTATTGCGGTTGATCCATCGAAGGTTGAAGCGGTATCGCAATGGGAGACTCCGAAGTCAGTTTTTGAGATTAGAAGTTTCCTTGGTTTAGTCGGTTATTATCGTAAGTTTATTGAGGGATTCGCTAAGTTATCATTGTCGTTGACGCAGTTGACTAGGAAGGGTCAAGCTTTTGTTTGGGATGCCAAGTGTGAAGCGAGTTTCCAAGAACTTAAGCGAAGGTTGACGACAACCCCTGTTTTGATTTTGCCAAATTCGGAAGAACCGTTCGTTGTATATTGTGATGCTTCTTTGATGGGTTTAGGAGGTGTGTTGATGCAGAATAACCAAGTTGTGGCTTATGCTTCGAGGCAACTCAAAGTGCATGAGAAGAATTATCCGACGCATGACTTGGAGTTGGCCGCCGTTGTGTTCGTGTTGAAACTTTGGAGGCATTATTTGTTTGGTGCGAGGTTTGAAGTGTTTAGTGACCACAAGAGTTTGAAGTATCTCTTTGATCAAAAGGAATTGAATGCAAGGCAAAGAAGGTGGTTAGAGCTATTGAAGGATTATGATTTTGGTTTGAATTACCATTCGGGTAAAGCGAATGTAGTAGCGGATGCATTGAGTCGGAAATCATTGCATATGTCGGCGTTGATGGTGAAAGAGTTGGAATTGGTCGAGCAATTTCGGGATTTGAGTTTAGTATGTGAGAGAACTTCTTTTGGATTTAAGTTGGGTATGTTAAAGCTTACAAGTGGTATTTTGGATGAAATTCGAGAAGGACAGAAATCAGATTTGAGTTTAGTTGATCGGTTGACTTTAATCAACCAAGGCCAAGGTGGTGATTTTCGGATTGATGAGAATGGGATTATGAGATGTCGGGATCGAGTTTGTGTTCCGAATGTTGTTGAGCTTAAACATAGTATCCTTGAGGAAGGACATCGTAGCGGATTGAGTATTCATCCAGGTGCTACTAAGATGTATCAGGATTTGAGGAAAGTGTTTTGGTGGCCTAGTATGAAGAAGGAGATTGCGGAATTTGTGTATTCTTGCTGGACTTGCCAGAAGTCAAAGATTGAGCATTAGAAGCCATCGGGTTTGATGAAGCCGTTGTTTATTCCTGAGTGGAAATGGGATAGTATCTCCATGGATTTTGTATCGGGTTTGCCGAGGACGCCGAGTAGTTATGAGGCCATTTGGGTTATCGTGGACAGATTGACTAAATCTGCTCACTTTATCCCTATGCGTGTGGATTACCCATTGGAGAAGTTGGCTAAATTGTATATTGAGAGGATTGTGTGTTTGCACGGTATTCCGTCGAGTATTGTTTCGGATAGAGATCTGAGGTTCACTTCGAGATTTTGGGAGATCTTGCAGGGTGCTTTGGGTACTAAGTTGCGTTTGAGTTCAGCTTATCATCCTCAGACAGATGGTCAGACGGAGCGGACGATTCAGTCGCTTGAAAATCTTTTGAGAGCTTGTGTATTGGAAAAAGGAGGAGCTTGGGATAGCTACTTGCCTTTGATTGAGTTTACCTACAACAACAGTTTTCATTCGAGTATCGGTATGGCACCATTTGAGGCGTTGTATGGTAGACGGTGTAGGACACCATTGTGTTGGTTTGAGTCTGGAGAGAGTTCTGTTGTTGGACCCGAGTTAGTTCAACAGACTACTGATAAGATCAAGATGATTCAAGAGAAGATGACAATTGCTCAGAGTCGTCAGAAGAGTTATTATGACAAGAGGAGAAAGGCACTTGAGTTTCAAGAGGGAGATCATGTGTTTCTTTGAGTCACTCCGATGACAGGTGTTGGTAGGGCATTGAAATCGCGCAAGTTGTCGCCGCGTTTCATTGGTCCTTATCAGATTTTGCAGAGGATAGGAGAAGTGGCCTATCGTGTGGCTTTACCACCGTCGCTTGCTAATCTTCATGACGTGTTCCATGTATCTCAGTTGAGGAAATACATTGCGGATCCGTCTCATGCAGTCCAATTAAATGATGTGCAGGTGAGAGATAACCTGACTGTTGAGACATCACCTATGCGAATAGAGGATCGGAAATTGAAGCAGCTTCGAGGTAAAGAGATTGCTTTAGTGAAGGTCGCTTGGGGAGGACCGGCTAGTGGAAATGTTACTTGGGAGCTTGAGAGCCAGATAAGGGAGTCTTATCCAAAACTGTTTGAACCAGGTAACATTTTCGAGGACGAAAATTCCTAAAGTGAGGGAGGGTTGTAACAGCCTGAATTTCATTAAATAATTAATTATAGTAATTAATTGATTTAGTGGGATTTTTATTAATGTTGGAAATTAATAGAGAATTGAGAGAGAAATGGGAAGGAAAGAAAATAAGGAAGTATATAAGGAAATTAGAAGAGAAAAGAAAAGATAGTAAGGTAAAGGAAATAGAAGAGAAAGAAGAAGAGAAAGAGGGAAGAAGAAGAGAAAGAGAGGAGAAGAAGAGGAAAGTGGAAAATCATCAAGAACCAACATCAAAGCTCCGATTAATCGAGGTAAGGGTGAGAAACATTGCTATTTGATCATTGTATACTATTATGTATGTTGGGTTTGGATTGTGGGGTAGTTTTCCACCATTTTTCCACTTTAGGGAAAAGTTGGATTTAATCGGTAGAACTCCATTTAATCGGTTAAAATCTGAAATAGATGATGTAAAATAGTCTAGAAATGTTAGACTAAGAGTATTGGAGTTGGATTAGTGAGATTTGGAATTTTTGGAGTTGGTTGAGTTGGATAACAGTAAGTGAAAAACAAAATACGCAGACACTCGCTAGCAGCTCGCTAGGCGAGCAGGTCGCGAATGCTCGCTAGGAGCTCGCTCAGCGAACAAGTAGCGAATGGTCCCAGACTTGGACATAATGGATTTTGGTGTGTTTGCTGGTAGCGAAAGTGTAGCGAAGAGATAGAGAACGATTCGCTGGGAAGCTCGCTGTAGCGAGCAGGTAGCGAAGGAAGTCAGTAACTTCTGTTGAGATTTGCTAGCACGTTCGCCAGGCGAACAAGTAGCGAATACTCGCTAGGAGTTCGCTTAGCGAAGGAGTAGCGAGTATGACAGGTTGATGTTTTATTTGAGATTTATCCATAGGTTGATTGTGTGGTTCGACTATGGTTTATTGCTTGATTAATCGCATAGTTTATGTACTATTGTGATGATGTGTGTTGTGGGTAGCCTACGAGCGTGAATACTAGAATTGTGATTTGAATGTTAATTGCACCAAGTATAAATACATGTGAACATAATAGGTGATTATGTGTGTATTATTTAATGAACTTGTGAATGCTTGATGTGTATACAATTATGTGATGAGTGTGCATGAGAACATTGTGAATATGTGTGCATAACTTGTAATTGTATGATTGGTATTGTGATGTGAATACCTTGATTGTTATGATATATGTTGTATGTGCAATCATTGTGTAATTCTTGAAGAGATGAATTATTAAATGCATGAGATTAAGATGCGAGAACGGTCTTAAGTGCATTGTTGTGGTTGATTGCATATGCATCATTTAGTCAAGAGGCAATGTCTGTTAGTTTCGTGGAAACTAGTGGCTTGTCCCAAACCTAGAAGAGTGGGTTTGAAGGCTTAGAGGACGGGCCTTTGTTGTTATCGGTCTAGAAGAGTGGACCCGGTTTAATGTAAAAACCGAAAAATGATAACGGGTTATCGGTCTAGAAGAGTGAACCCGGTTTAATGTAAAAACCGAAAAATGATAACGAGAGTCGGTACCGCATTGCATGAGTTGCATTGAGTTGTTGTGTCACATTGAAATATATGACATATGCATGAAGAGATGCTTATGTGTGAATGATAAGATTGTGGAAATGTGAGTGTATGCATGATGTGGGAATGCTTTTGTGAATATTCATGTTGTCTATATATGTGTGGTATATATATATGACTAGGAGGGTGAATTGTGGTGAGAAATATGGAGTTGAATTATATGATTATCTATATATATATATATATATATATATATATATATATATATATATATATATATATATATATATATATATATATATATATATATATATATATATATATATATATATATATATATATATATATATATATATATATATATATATATATATATATATATATATATATATATATATATATATAATCTTATGCTTTGATTATTATGGTTATATTTCTCACCCTTTTGCTGTTTTATAATGCTCTATGAGGCATTGCATATTAGGATGCTGGAGTCTTTCTTTTGTGAAGTATAGCTTCATTCTTTTGAGTCGGACTGCTCTGATTATGTAACACCGGGTAGTTAGGCTGGTATAGTATTCTTTTGTGATACATTGCGATGTATCAGCTGATGTGGCTTGTAATTACCTGACATGATGTATTAATCTGGATATCTTATGTGTATGTGAATTAATATTTTGGAAATGATTAAATGATTTTATCTTCCGCTTAAATTTAAATGTTGAAATGTGATTCCTAAACCATGAAAAAGTTACATATTTTATAGAGCAAATGTTAAAGTGTTTCATTGGTGAAATTGTGACATTCTTCCTTTATACCTTATTCTAAAATTTTCACTCTGATAAATTTGTATATGCATTTATTTGGGGGTATAGAAGGGGGTGTTACAATTTCCATAGGACCATTCAAAATAATATTCCATAACTTCCTGTCAATGGAATTTATATGCACAGGCATACAATCTTTCAAGTAACTATAGTTTTCACCATTGAAAACAGGTGCTCTATTATAAGCCCATTTTGGTTCGTTAGCCATTTTCTACTAAGTTATATATGAAGCACAGAATCAATCAGTGCTCCTGATACCACTTGTTAGACGATGGCACAGATCTAGAAGGGGGGTTGAATAGATCGCTTGTTTAAAACAGAGTCGGCGCTACCAAAAATTGGTTTTTAAAAATGTTTTAGGCGGAAGCGGCCGATGAACTATATTTGTCTAAGAATGAGGACATGCGTAAAGCCTATGGAATTCGATAAAACGAGATTTATGAATCACTAATTTAATTACACTTCAATCAGATTTTGTTCACTATAAGGTGTGACTATTTCCAATGCTTTAAAAATATAGACAATTTGAAAAGACAACACAATTGTTTTTAGTTCACACGATTTGGCAAGCACTTGGAGTGCAAGGCACTGCAAGTGAATTCTAATATGAGATTAAAGTGCTCAAGTGTTCTATTACAATCAAGGATCATAACAAGCTTAAAAATTGATTTAGCACTACTTAAATCAAAATTTGATTAACACAATTGTTTGCACTTAAAACTCAGAATTTAAGCAATATAAACGTAAAGAAAGAGACAACGATTTGTTGAGGCAGTTCCCCCATCGTCCTCGCTCGGGGTACGTCGGCCCTCAATTCTAACAATAGAATTGAGACCTGTATATATAGATATAACATGTTGGTCAATGTTTACACAAGAAGCAAATAGAGATCAAACAATTAAATACAATTGGTTGATGTAGAGCCTATTTCTTTTCGTCCCTTGATTCAAGTTGAATCAAGTCCTTTGAACGCGGTGAATAAACCTCCGACTATGGCACACCCTTTGAACAACCCCACGATCTTCAAATCTTGCCCGACTAATTTCAGTCACCCACGTGTCGAACCCGAATCTACCACTCACAATCCTCCGGTTACCGCTACTAAACTGACAGAACCACCCGTTCTTCGATTACCTTCGCTCGGCTAAACCTGTGATGGATCGATTCGTGCAAAAACCCCTAAAACCCAAGATTCTTGGAGGACAAAATCCTAATGGTTTTATTCAAGAAAATCCTACTGATTACTCAACCCAAACCAGATTACACCAATCCTAAGTTTGGACGTTATCACCTCGAACAAGCACAATGCGCAACAAAAATAATTATGTGTAGTTGTTGAAAAAATGCTATGAAGAGGATGAAAATGATAAGAACAAATCAGTATGTAATTTCACTTTTCTTGTTTTTCTCAATGTGTGTGAAGGAAAAGCTAAAACTCACTTTATATGTAAGACATAAATGATTCACAAACATAACAAACACCAAGACTGTTTCTCATAATAGATTTTTGACTAAACATAAGCGAGCGGTCGACCTATGTAGAAAGAAGGGTCGACCTGAGCTTACCTGAATTCCTGATTGTGCAAAAAACAGGAATTTGCATCAACCGAAGCAGGTCATGCATCGATACAAAGCATGAAGATTTAGGCAAACATAAATGGACACAATATGAGTCTATCGGAGCTAGCTTTAGGTCGACTCAAAGCCCTGAAATATGCAAAAATGCCTATTTTCATGTATCAAGTCATTTTTGAGGAACTCTATAACATAGTAAGCTTGACAAGCTTGACCAACCCTACATGAGGCATGGATTTAGCCATTTATATATGTATAAATAATGTTTTTGACAAGTGTTTTACTCACGAGGGATAAGACATGCATATGAGACACGATGATACCGTCCAAGGTACATTTTTCTATCAATCTAAGTTTTGACATCATTGAAACACGTGAAGCTACCTATGAGGATTGCCCTCACAACATTCAGATCCTAAAGCATAATTTCAATAGATAATAATTTGCGTAAACTTTCCAACTCTTCGAACGACATCTAAATCGAACTTACAAAATTAGAGTTATGACCAAAATAGTCGAGATATGTTAACAATTCCTTAACCGAACATATGAACAGAAACTTCACCCACATAGTAGGTATAGGAATAATGCTTAAACAATTCACCTACCACTATCATGTTGTAGCTCTAAGCGTCATATTTCTAATGTTTCAAACCTCAAAATGATTCATGAGTTGAAAGTTACGATCAAAATCGTGCACGAAGGCGTTACTAAAAAGTTGTTGTTTTTCTAAAATTTTTAGCACGAATTTCATCTTCTTCAACCCCAAAAGTGCATGAATCATCACCAAAAATATTTTATCCTTTAAACAAAGTTATAGCCCTCTGTTTCTGCTATCCAATGCTTCAAACGGAACTCGATTTGGACTTACGGATCAAAAGTTATGAGTAAAAGATTTTGATCGAAAACACGAACAACAGCTCCCGTGCTGAGCGTGGTCATGACGGACAGAATGCAAAATTTTATGTGTTTTTCATCGTTGGAGGCCTTCCGGATCTCCAATTTTGATTCCCTTAAAACCCAAACGCTCAGAAAATTACAACCCATGTAATACTCTAATTATCTCAAGTTAATTTATAATTTTAACACAATTAAATCATTAAATCATTGTTTTAAAATTATGCCTAAAACCTTCGAAATTTAAACAATGGTAGATATAGGTTCTATATAGCATTCCAATTCAAAATGATAAAAAAAACCCAACCCTAAGGAGGTTAAGGGTTCCTCCATTCCACCCTTCTACCATACCCTTTACTATTGAAACAAGTTTCCACCCTTACCTATCTCCAGCAAAAGCCCTTGATCTTCTTCTTCAATCTCATGCTTTTTCTCTCCCTTTTTGCCTATTTTGCTCCAATCTCACGTACTGACAAAATCTCCTAAAACCTAACTTCTCGCACAACCTTTAAAATATATAGTAACCTCCTTACTTTTGCTTAATTATTATTTTTTTCCCAATTTAACTCTAACTTCCCTCTTCTTACCACAAACTCTCCTAAAAACCCACAATTGGCTCAGACTCCTATTTTCTCCAATTTCTTATTTTATCAATAATAATAAATAAAATTCTAGTTATTATAATTATTTTCTAATTTACTTTACCATCTCACCGCACCCAACTATTTCTACCACACCCCAACAACACATATTTAAGTAATTTATTTTAAATTACACCAACATCTAATAATTAAATAAAAAACCGAAAAATCATCATAAATCACCAATGATTCAAAATAAAACAATTAATAAAATTGGGGTGTTACAACTCTCCTCAACTTAAAGAATTTTCGCCCTTGAAAATTTCCTCAAGCGAACAGATTCAGATACGAGTCCCTCGTCTGTCTCTTCAAGCTTCCAAGTTACATTCCACCATCTAGTCCTCCCCCACACTACCTTCACCAAGGCAATTTGATAGGTTACTCCTCATATCCTATGACAAATCTAGTAAGGACCCCTGAAACACGCATTGATCTTTAGAGATTTGAAGGCTCAACCAACATTGGTTACCGGGGTAACTCTAAAAAAACATGTGACTTCCACCTAGAACTCAAGTGCTTTCCTCCTCTTAGATCATTTTGATCTTCTTTGTCGTGTGATGAACAAACTCAGGTCCGAGCACAACACTCTCGTCTGACTCATACCAACACAAAGGAGTCCTACGCCTCATACGATAAAATGCATCATACAGTGCTAATATTAGCATGGAAACTATTGTTATAGGTAAACTCAATCAATGACAAGTAGTTATCCCAAGCACCTCTTTATTCTAGCACACAAGCCCTCAGGAAATCCTCTAAAGACTGGATAGTCCTCTCTATTTGACCATCTGTCTGCAGATGATAAGCAGAACTCAGATGCAACTTCGTACCCAAATCCATCTATAGTTCTCCTAGAATTTCGACGTAAACCTTATATCTCTATCAGATACAATACTGGACAAAATACCGTGCAAAGAGACAATCCTCTTGATATACAGCTTCCCCAACCTCTCCAACGGATAATCAAGTTTAGTCAGAATAAAATGATCATACTTCGTCAACCTATCCATAATTACCAGATAGTATCACCATTTTTCATAGCCTCGACAATCTCGACATAAAAGCCATCAAAATGTTGTCCCATTTCCACTGAAAAATAGACAACGGTTGCATCAAACCCAACGACTTTTGATACTCAATCTTTGACTTCTAGCAAGTTTGACATGCATACAGAAACATTGCAATCTCATTCTTCATTCCATGCCACCAAAACATATTTCTCAAATCCTGATATATCTTTGTAGCACTGGGATGAATACTCAAACCACTATTTTGACCCTCCTGAAGAATACTCTTCTTAAGCTCAGGTACATCAGGAACACAACTCTATCTCTGAACCTTATCAAACCATTCTCATTGACTAGAAAATCACCTCCATTTCCTTGGTTGATTAACATGATACGATGTATCAAACTTAAATTAGATCTTTAACCCTTCCTGATCTCTTCAAGGATACCACTCATTAGCTTCAACATACCCAACTTCACACTATTAGGAGTTTCTTCACACATTAAACTCATATCTATGAATTTCTTAATCTGTAAACATCAACACGCGTAAGGACTTTCTACTTATTGCATTAGCTTCAACATTAGCTTTACCAGGATGATAACTCGAATCAAATCATAATCCTTCAGAAATTCAAGCCATCTCCTCTGCCTCATATTCAACTCTTTTGATCAAATAAATATTTCAAACTCTTGTGATCATTGAACACATCGAATTTGGAGCCAAACAGGAAGTTCCTCCAAGTCTTCAACACGAATACCATTGCTGCCAACTCAAGATCATACGTAAGATAATTCCTTTCATGAACTCTCAATTGTCTCAAAGCATAAGCCACAACCTAACCATTATCCATCAACAAACCTACCCGATCCATCTTAAAAGCATCACAATATACAACAAAGTACTCACTTGGATTCGACAAAATCAAAACTAGAGCAGACGCCAACTTCTTCTTGAGTTCTTGGAACTCTCTTCACAATGCATATCCTAAACCTAGGTTTCACCCTTTCGAGTCAACTAAGTTAACGATAATCCTAACATTGAAAATCCTTCAATGAACTTCCTATAGTAACCAGCCAATCCAATAAAACTTCTAATCTCAGTGGCAGACTTCAAAGTCTCCCATTGTAACACAACATCTGTCCTGGACAGATCCACAACTATACCACCCACTAGAAATCACATGAACAAGGAAAGTCACTTCTCTTAACCAGAACTCACACTTGAGAAACTTTACGTACAACTAGTTCTCTTTCAATGTTTGCAGTATAATTCTCAGATGTTCCACACATAGCCTCATACTATCGTCCTTCTTCTTCACTAACAACACTGATGCACCCCACGACGAAACACTCTAACAAACTGACTTTTTAAGCAGATCTTCTAGTTGCTTTTTAATCACCCAAATGTGAAGCAGACATCCTATAAAGAGTCATCGATAACTGACTAGTACTAGGTACTAAGTCTATATAAAACTCCACTTTACGCTCTGGCAGCAAATAACTAGCGTCTTCAAGAAACTCTTCCGGAAATTCACACACTGCAAGAATATAACAAACTACTCTCTTGCCTTTGGCTTCAAACGAAGCTAAGATCAAAAACACTTGCACCTTATCCTTCATAGACACTCTACTTTCTTAACTGATACAAGCATCGACTGTTTACCTCTATCTAACTCAGATTCATGCTTTGGAGGTAAGTCGCAGATATCTTCAGGAAAACATCAGGAATCACACACCATGGGCATAACACTATCTGTCACATTTCTCTCTACTCTCTAAGAAGCCAACATTAACAATACTTGATTGTTCTTTCTAAAGACATCCCAACTTGGCCGGCAGACAGGAATTTCGAATCCACAACAATTTTAATTTTAGGAACAACACCGCTTCGGCATCACCCGAGCTCTTGTGATCAACACCACACTACAACAACTTATAAAAACAATTGGTAAACACTTGGTTTAACTACAACCAGTTCATTCCCAGAATAACTTCAACTTGTTCAAACAGAATAAAAATCTTACATGTCCTTAGGGAACACGTTAGGATACTCAACGCACCACTGGCTCATCTCTAGCCAAAGCATCGCCTTTCCCCTCACAAGGAAGCGAACAACAAGAAAACTTGACCTCTTTCTCTCAAGGATCACACCATTTTACTAATTAACACCATCCTCGAATTCGACCTTCCTTCGGGTTCAAGAAAAGCACAGCATTCTCAAAACAGTCAAACTAGCTAACACCACATTCTCACTTGTAGCAACTTAATGCCTGAGCTCTCTATAGTTGGAACATCTAAGAGAAGCTTTCTCTTCTCCCCAACTTATTTCATTCCCAACCTGCAAATGAAAAACAAAACAAGCATCGACAATATTTTCACACACATGTCGCATATTAGGGAACAAACATACTCAAACAAACTGTCTAGATAAACCAACCTGCTCTGATACCACTATGTAACACCCTAGACTCCACATATAATTTTAATGCATAATTTAATAAAATTGCAACCACAAAGGGTGTCATTCACATCAAATATATCGTGCTTCGTAACATCCGTTATAAATTTCACATAAACATTTGTCATCGCATGCTCACCTTAACTTAGGGTATCATCGTAGCAGAATCATAATTAAAGTAATTAAAAACCATATTACACTCATACCATTTAGTCTCAACTTCAACTTTCATAACAATTAAAAGAGTTTAAGTAAATTAGGTTAACAACCACGTCAGTTATAATACTTCAACATAAACATGACATAAAAAGTGAAAGAAAACATTCCTAGGCTGATGTTACATGGTCAGAGCAAGACCATACTTAAGAAAATGACACATTATTAGAAGCCACTCCAAGAGCTGCCTTCCACTTACGTCAACAATACTACTGTTGAGTATCTGCATGATGCCCATGTAAAGGCAACATTCAAACAGAAGGGGTGAGAATTCATTTCAATAATAAACGTATAGAATGAAGAATGGAGTATAACATCTACACAATCATGCACAACAACATATCATATTCTCACACCTAAATCATCACCAACATCGTACACGAAAACATCTCAATTATAATTAACATTATACAAAAACATCTCATCCAACAACACATCAACAACAATAATACAAATGCAACACTTATGCAATATACTCAACACCGACTCGACATGCATGTGGTACCAAATATGAACACTCGGGTTCATCTCACTCCATGATCCCCACCATAGGATTGATTCCCTCTTGAAATCGAAGCACACCAAAACCGCTACCATCACCATATATAATGCTTCTCTAATCCCCCGTAATTGGAACTAGCTACTCGCACCTGATCTATCACAATGGCATTGAGGTTCACCAAAACTCATTACCATCCCCATAGGTAACAGTTCCTTAATACCCCGTAATAGGAATTAGCTACTCTCACCCGATCCATCACCATAGAATCGAGGCTCTCCAAAAAGAATCGATGTTCTGACAACATGAATGCATAAACTCTCAGCATGCAACAACAACGCATGCA
Source organism: Lathyrus sativus (assembly GCA_963859935.3). Taxonomy (NCBI): domain Eukaryota; kingdom Viridiplantae; phylum Streptophyta; class Magnoliopsida; order Fabales; family Fabaceae; genus Lathyrus; species Lathyrus sativus. Next base: position 489,976,389 of record OZ012739.1, on the reverse strand, counting down.
CATTGGCCCCTATTCTGACCATGTATGTCACCAACAACATAATCCACATAACTAAGAACATGCATATATATATATATATATATATATATATATATATATATATATATATATATATATATATATAAGCAACGTCATTCACACAACGCCACCACCATAATCATGCTTAATCAATCATTTAACAACATCATGTAAGCATTTCATCATAACACAACAACCCATGTAATAAAATACTCATATTATCACAACAAATTCAGCCCCTAAAAACAATTTCATTAGATAGTAATTCTCTTTAACTTTCCAACACTTTGAACGACATCTAAATCGGACTTACAGAATAAGAGTTATGACCAAAATAGTTGAGATATGTTAACAATTCCTTAACCAAACATATGAACAAAAACTTCACTCACATAGTAGGCATAAGAATAATACTCAAACAATTCATCTATCACTATCATGTTATAGCATTGAACGTCATCTTTCTAACGCTTCAAACCCCAACCCAAAATGATTCACGAGTTGAAAGTTATGATCAAAACCGTGCACAAAGATGTTACTAAAAAGTTGCTATTTTTCTAAAACTTCCAGCACGATTTTCATCTTCTTCAACCCCAAAAAATGTCCATGAAATCATCACCAAAAATATTTTATCCCTTAAACGAAATTATAGGCCATCCAGCGCTTCAAACAGAACTCAATTTAGACTTAAGGATCAAAAGTTATGGCCAAAACAATTTCAACCGAAAACACGAACAGCGGCTCCCGAGCTGAGCGCGGTCATGACAGATAGAATGCCAAAAAAATTGCGTTTTTCATCATTTGAGGGCTTTTCATACCTACGATTTTGATTCTATAAAAACCCAAACACTTAGAAAATTACACCCCATGCAATACTCTAATTATCTCAAGTTAATTTACAATTTTAACACAATTAAATCATCAAATCATTGTTTTAAATTTATGACTAAAACCTTCGAAATTGCAACAATGGAAGATATAGGTTAAACCATCAAAACAAAAAAATACGCACATATAAAGCACGAAAAATTCATCATATCATTATCATATAACAACCATCATAGCATCCCAATTCAAAATTATAAATCAAAACACCAAACTCTAAGGAGGTTAAGGATTCCTCCATTCTACCCTTCTACCATACCCTTTAATATTGGAATAAGTTCCCACCCTTACCTGATCTCCAGCAAAAGTCCTTGATCTTCTTCTTCAACCTCAAACTTTTTCTCTCCCTCTTTGCCTTTTTTGCTCCAATCTCACATACTGACAAAATCTCTCAAAACCTAGCTTCTCTCCTAACTTTTAAAATATATAGTAACCTTCTAACTTTTGCTTAGTTACTATTTTTGTCCAATTTAACTCTAGATTCCCTCTTCTTGCTACAAAGTCTCCTTAAATTCCATAATTGGCCCAGACTCCTATTTTCTCCAATTTCTTATTTTATCGATAATAATAAATAAAAGTCTAATTATTATAATCATTTTCTAATTTACTCTACCATCTCGCTGCACCCTACTATTTATTCCACATTCTAACAACACATATTCAAATAATTTATTTAAAATTGCACCAACATCTAATAATTAAACAAAATACAAAAAATCATCATAAATCACCAATTATTCAAAATAAGACAATTAATAAAATTGGGGTGTTACAGGTTTCGTCCGTTTGCATTTATGGCTAAATCTGAACGCATTAAAATGAAGGAGGCTTTTATTGATCCAAAATTGATTTGATCTATGAAGGAGGAGATGAAATCTATTTAGAAGAACAAGACTTAGGAGTTAGTTGATCTACTAGAAGGGAATAAGCAATTGTTGTAAGATGGGTGTACAAAGTGAAGGCAAATCTCAAAGGTGAAATAATCAAGCATAAGGTTCGATTAGTTGCAATGAGATTTTCGCAAAGAGAAGACATGGAGTTTACAAATCCAATAGGGGATTGTTCATGCACAAAGAATGTATGCGTGATATATGATAAATTATAGTGAATTATGGTGTGAATAATTAGCACTTATTGACTTGTTTTAATTGATTTTCATTCATAAACCTCAACTTTTGTGTATGTTTTAGGTAATTTATGTTATATGCATAATCATGTACATATCTTGAGTTTGATTTTATTAATCTCAATTTTTGTAGGTATTCAAGCAATGATATTTTGTTATTGTCTTGTAGAACATTGAATAAGCTTTCTGACGCTTCTGACTATGCTTAAATCGGAGTTACGGTGCTAATGTTATGATGGAAGGAAGAAACATTTTTTCTACATGCTGTCATGTTCACAGTGCAAGCACAAAGCAAAGGGAAGTCGAGGTAGTTTACTATTTTGGAAGTAGCAATTATGGTCAGTGCTTGCAGTGCAAGGCCAAGGCGAGGAATTATGGTTAGTGCTCGCAGTGTGATGCCGAGGCGAGAAATTATAGTCAATGCTCGCACTCGGAACCAGAAATTTTCAATAAGACGGTTTAAGTGCAATTTCTGCCAGACCACGTGCAATAAAGTGAAGTTCACAGTGCGAACTTGATAGAATTAATTTTGTATATATATAGTTCTTAGATATTTTAGATATCTTTTGAGACTTTTTACACCCAATTAATCAGAAAACATTCTTTAGTAGAGTTAGCTTAGAAACAACACATGGATGATGCATCTTGACGATTCAGAGTCGAATCTACTTTAATCGGAGTTGACAAAACGTGAGACGTTTGTTCTTCTTTCTTCTTCTCTATGTAGTTTTTATTTGTTGAGGTTGTTGTATGTAATTTTACTTTAAATTATATATTTATTTATGGATATTTTTATAAAATCTCTTTTACAACTCTTAATCGATGTCATCTTTGCTTTATTATCTATCTTAATAGGTTTGAGTCGTTATAGACATATACTTTTTAAACTCGACCTAAGATGAGTGTCTATTATCTGTGGGAAATGGGCTAATATTCACGTGTGTGTCGGATCTTAATGCTCTGTGTTGCTTAGTTGCGTGAGATATCACCTCCGAGAGAATGCAGTTGATCTCTCAATGTTTGCGTTAGATATAACCTCTTGTTATGAGCGGTACATGGGGATTTTAACGAGAGATTTAGGTTGCGTGCATTTCATGTCTTAAGAACGTATTTATTTTCTTGTCATAAGTTTTTCCTTTGTCATTTTTCTCACTCTAAGACCATTTAAACCCAAGATTAGAGACGTAGAGATTGTCGAACGACATTATTTCCCTCGTACCGATCCCTATGGAGACAACATAAATCCCGGAGGGAATTCCTTCAAAAATAATTTTTGTTTTCTGTTTTACTGCTTCAACAAAATGACGTTGTTGCTGGGAAATGGTTTTGATATTGAATCACATTACGATAGTTTCTATGTTTTGGTAGCTTTGTACTTACTTGTCTGTAGTTATTTTCCATAAGTGATTAATGTATATGTGAGTTTTCCATTATGTTTGTGTATGTGCGTGTGCATATTTTTGTTTTTGGTTTACGTTGTGCTAATAAGTTATGTGGATTGGTGTAACAATTTGAAGACGAGAAAAAAGTGAAAGAAGTTGTCAATGCTTGATTATTTGAGATGTGATCACTCTCACTTGTTAGACTTTTTTTTTCAATTACCTTGAGATATGACCTTTCCTTGTTAACCAAGCCACATTACAACCCTTAAAGCCCTTGTGATTTTTGATTTTATACTTTCAATATGAGTGTTTTTAGATGAATGCCTAATTTGAATTGTTGTTAGCATGATTGTTGTATGTGAGTTTGTCCCTCATGTTTGTTTTTCATCCCTTGATGAAGTTGGTGTTAGATGTAATTCATTCTTGAAAATTTGTATTGCTTTAGAATTTTTGACATGTGTTTTGTGTTTATACTTTGTTTCATATTCTTTGTGCCTGTGGTAAGCATTTCTTTTCATGTATTTTTGATATTTGTACCATACGTTTATTTCCGTTTGTAAAAACTCGTTGAGTACGATTTCTTGATAATTGCTTATGTTTCTTTGAGTTGATTGATTCTTGTTTGAGGACAAAGAAGTTTAAGTTGGGGAGAGTTTGATATGTGCTAAACTTTAGTGAATTCTAGTGTGAATAATTAACACTTTTGACTTGTTTCTATTGATTTTCATTCATAAACCTTAACATTTATGCTTTTGTGTTATATGCGTAATCATGTACATATCTTGAGTTTGATTTTCTTCATCTTATTTTTTGTAGGTATTCAAGCAATGGTATTTTGTCATTGTCTTCTAGAGTATTGAATAAGCTTTTCGACGCTTCTGAACGTGCTTAAATCGGAGTTACATTGCTAAAGTTATGATGGAAGCAAGAAACATTTTTTCTCCATACTGTCATGTTCGCAGTGCAAACATAAAGCGAAGGGAAGGCGAGGTAGTTTATTATTTTGGCAGTAGCACTTGTGGTCAGTGTGAGGCCAAGGCAAGGAATTATGGTCAGTGCTCGCAGTGCGAGGCCATGGCGAGAAATGGTGGTCAGTGCTTGCAGTGCAAACCAGATATTTTCAATAAGGCGGTTTAAGTGCAATTTTTGTCAGACCACGTGCAATAAAGTGAAGTTCGCAGTGCAATCAAGGAGTTCGCTGTGCGAACTTGACATAATTAGTTTTGTATATATAGAGTTCTTCTTAGATATTTTAGATATCTTTTGGGGATTTTTACACCCAATTTATTAGAAAACATTCTTTAGTAGAGTTAGCTTAGAAACAACACATGGAGGATGCATCTTGACGATCCGGAGTCGAATCTACTTCAATCGGAGTTGACAAACCGTGAGATTTTTATTTTTTTTCCTTCTTCTCTATGTAATTTTCATTTGTTGCGGTTGTTTTATATAATTTTACTTTGATTGCATGTGTATTTATGGATCTTTGTATAAAATCTCTTTTACAACTCTTAATCGATGCCATATTTTCTTTACTATCTATCTCAATGGGTTTGGATTGTTATAGACATATACTTTTCGAACTCGACCTAAGATGAGCGTCTATTGTCTATGGGAAATGGGCTAATATTCACGTGTGTGTCAGATCTTAATGCTCTGTGTTATTTAGTTGCGTGAGTCATCACCTCCGAGAGAATGCGATTGATCTCTTAACGTATGCGTTAGATGTAACCTCTTGTTATGATCAATACATGGGGATTTTGACGAGTGATTTAGTTACATGCATTTGATCCACTATATTTTTTAGTACATGATGGTAGAACAAAATACAACCCCTGACGAGTTTTCTCATGTCTTAAGAATGTATTTATTTTCTTATCATAGGTTTTTCCTTTTTCATTTTGCTCACTCTAAAACCATTTAAACCCAAGCTTAGAGACGTAGAGATTGTAGAAGGAAATTTGTTTCCCTCGCACCGATCCCTATGGAGACGACATAAATCACAGAGGGAATTTTTCCAAAAATAATTTTTGCTTGCCGCTTTACCCTTGAACAACGTGCTTGAAGAAGTTTGAAATGGAGAGTTGCAATGCTGCCATTACTCCAGCTAAGTTGAGGCTACATTTGTCAAAGAATGAGGATAAGCAAGAGGTCAATCCAACTCTGTATAGGAGGCCGGTTGGATCTTTGCCTTATTTATGTAACATATGACCATATTTGGCATTTAGTGTCGGTATTATGAGTAGCCTTATTTGTGTAACATATGACCATATTTGGCATTTAGTGTCGGTATTACGAGTAGCCTTATTTGTGTAACATATGACCATATTTGGCATTTAGTGTCGGTATTATGAGTAGATTCATGGAGAGACAATATATGTCTCACTTGGAAGAGCTTAAGAGGATTCTAAGATACATCAAAGGATCTATCAGCTGCGAAATTCTTTTCCCGCAATGGATGAGTGCAGAAAATGCAATTTTCTCAGTTTTACCGGTTGGAATCGGTGGGGAGATAAAGATGATTGAAAGTATACAACACAATACATTTTTATGTTTGGGGGAAAACCATTCTCATGGTGTTCGAACAAGGAATTGGTAGTAGCACCATCTTCTTATGAGGCAGAGTACATTGTCGCTTCGTTGTGTGTGTGCTAAGTTGTGTGGTTAATAAATTTGTTGAAGGAGATAGGAAACGAAGAGGATAACGCTATAACGCTCATGGTTGATAATGTTTCTGCTATCAATCTTACTAAAAACCCAATTGCACATGGGAGAAGCAAGTATACTGAGATGATATTTTACTACTTGAGAGAACCTATTAGTGAATGAAGGTTGAGGTTGATGTATTGTAGAAGTGAAAAACAAGTGGCCGATTTGTTGACCAAGGGAGTCACGATTGAAGTGTTCAAGAGATTGAAGAATTTAATGGAAATGGAAAACTTGGAGGACTTGAATTAAGGTGGTGTGTTAAGAATAAAATATAGTTCAAGTCAGCACTACTACAAAATACACATTCGGTAACATAATATTACCATGGTCATGCCTTCCACCATTGTAATATATGAAACCGGATGCGCGTAATGCTTATTTTTTTTAAAAGTCATTTTATCACAGTTGATAGACACAATCGTGGTGATAGAGTGAGTGGTACAAGGTTTGAATCCTGACATCTACATTTTTCCAATTTTCTTATTACAAAAAGCGTGTGTCACTTAAATTCAAAAATAAATAAAAAATTGAAGATTATTTAATCACAGATTTAATATGCAACCGTTGTAATATTATCTGTACAACCTTTGCTCTTCCCTAAAAAGAGAAACGCTCTTCTCAACAATAATGATGATTGAAAATTTTCTTCATTTTTTAAGACGGTCACAATGTCATTCAAGAATATCAATCATTGAAAGTAATCATTGCAAACATTAAATCATCAGATCTTTTATCTTGAATCTCTTCTATAAAGGCACAGTTTCATATAATGAATTTCTACTTCTTCAAAACTATTCTTCTTAACTACATATAACAACAAGATTTCTCCATTTGAAAATGCTAACAAAAATATCTCAACTGAACTCACCATAATATAACACCATGATAAGCAGTCAACTGAGGAGGTCAAACCATCTGGATCGATTGCTTTCAGGGATACACTTAGGGTTAGGAAGATCAAGAAAAAGAAGAAGAAGAAGCTGAAGAAGAAAAATGTGCCCCGGAAGATTTGCTACTATGATTCTGACGAGGGTAGTGAGGAGAGAGTCATAGATTATGAAAATTCCTTTACTGTTAGGGGTTATTATTTCGACATTGACAAAATTATGTAATGAAATAACTTATGTACTCCGCCCTCTTGGCCCTCTTAACGAAATTATTTATTATTGTTATATTTCTCTTTCATTTATACACTATTATTATTTTACAAAATAATAGTACAAACCAACAAAAATAAAAACAACAATGGCAACAATAATGAAAAATAAAAATATCAATAATTAACACTTCTCTCACAATTGGGTTCATAAATAAATTAAACATTGTGAGAGATTTAACCACGATTTTAATAAAGACCCGTTGTAAAAGTGATATATTGTATCACGATTTTTCTTTCTAACCGTGATAAAAATGTGATAATTTTTACTATATAAGTGAAAGTATCTAACATTCAGTACATAACAATTGTTTCTCTCAAATGAAAACCCTAACATATTTCACTCTTCTCTCTCATAACATAACCCTAACATCCATGTCACTCTTTAAACCTTTTCAAACCTTCATATTCGTCTTCACTAATCGCTATGATACTCTTTAATCATATTTCAGGTTCGTTCATTAAACTTATGCTTCGAATTCGTTTACATTTCTTGTTAAAAATGAGTTTTCATTTTTTTATTTGGTGAATGTTCTCATTTTTTCAGATTCGTCTTCACCACCTTAACAAAGCGTATACTTTAGTTATGATACGTATGGCTTGTGTAGCTATGAAGAAAAATACAAGAAGTATGAAGCTATTGTGTTAACTTCATTTACCTTGTACTTCTTATTCATAGCTTCATAAACTAGATGAAAATCATAATTTTTTTCCAGGCCCACGATTAGTTTTAAAAAAATGTGTGTACTTTAAACATTACATAATATATTATGTTGTTGTACGTTGTTGTATTATGTTGCTATTGTTGTTCTTGAATCTTATTTTGTTGTATGTTGTTATGTTGTTGATAAATATTATTGTATGTTGTTGTTGTTGATTAATATTTTAAGAACATGAACAAAATATTGCTAAGTCACAAGAAAGAAGCTTCTTGTGACTTAACAATGTTTTGTTCTTTAAATTCTTAAAATATTACATAATATCTTATGTTGTTGTATGTTGTTGTATGAAGTTGAGTTTATTATATGCTATGTAGATTGTTTGTTTCATTAATCCTTCACTGAAAATACATTTCATTTAAATTGACATAGAAACTTATAATCTAAAAATTAAGTTGTATTTGAAAACGAACTTATATCAATCAATATTTTTCGAATTGCATTTGTCTCATCATTCATCTCACGATGTTTAACATATAGAATGTGTGTCAATGATCTGAGTCCTTCAACACATTCATATCTTCTCTTATAGTTTAATTTGAATAACAACTATTTATTAATATTATTCAAATTAAACTAGAATAAAAGGAATTGACGTGATGAAGGACATAGACCATTGAACCACAATCTATATGTTAAACAACGTGAGATGAATAATGAGACACATGCAATTTGAAAAACAATGGCTTGTTTAAGTTGGTTTTCAAGAATAATTTAATTTTCAGGTTATATACTTCTTCATCAATTTGAATGGTTGTATGTTGTTGTGAGGTTTATTGAAAAACAAACAATCTACATATTATATAATAAACGCGGGGTACTTTCAACAATGATTATTTATAATAGCCGTTATAAAATGTTATTTGCCTAAATGTATATACCATCATAGTTAGTTATAGAAACAGTGATCATATATAGCGCGCTTTCAGGTTTTCTACAACAGTCGTAAGACTATGATTATAAGTTGCACATATTCAACCACACACTACGTAACAACAACATATCACACGTGATGTTATCCCTTTTTCTAACCGTTGTTGATATATATTTTTCGTAGTAGTGCAATGAAACAAGTTGCAGTTTTATATCAATAAGTTGCACGCCTTTGTAAAATGTCAAATGGAAGTAAAATGCAATTGGTTGCATTAACCGTGCACAACCTAATGCGTGCACAACCTAATGCATCTCAAGTCTTTTCTTATTAAAACTAAAAAAGAAGTAAAATGCTATCGATTTCGCTAATAATGTAATCGATTACACTTGAGAATTTTAATATCGATTACACTTGAGAATTTTATTGTTAGATACTCATACCTCATCATAAATACCATAAATACCACTGAAATATCTTTATAAAAAATTAATTAAAAAAATTACTATATTTTTTATCCTGAATTACTCTCTCATTTTATCTCAACTCAGGTCTCAATTACTCAATTATTTTTCACTACTCAATTATTTTTCACTAAGTTTCTCGTTCCAAATTTTACCAATATATAAACTACATTTTTCACATTTAAATATTTTATATACATTATTATGATTTGAATAATTAATCAAAGTATTAATTATATAAATTATAGTTTATTTTGATGGTGCAACCAAACAATCTCGCTGTAGCAAAAACTTTAGGATATATCTTTCAAGCCACACTCACATACATAGAGGAAAATTTTATTAATTGAAAGAAATGAAACAGCTCAGTTGCAATTACAAATATCGCGTCTATAGTCAGGAAACCATATACTGCTTAACTATTAGCATTATTTAGGTCCAAAATAAACGATTCCCTGTCGTATATATGTTTCTCTTTTTTACATACTAGTATGTTGTAATTGGTGTAAGGTAGAAGGTGAATCCCCAAAATGGAGAACCTTTTTGTACTGAAGCCACGGCTTAACCACCACGACGGAGGTGAACATTCTATGAACACCATTGTGATCAACGGCTGAAATATTAAGATAATACTTCATCCCTGAAACCACTTGCTTCTCAGCCTCCACCACCTCCACAAACTTCATCGCCTCTCCGCCGCCGTTGCTATGTTTGTAGTTGTACTCCTCTACGGCGAACTTCCCAAGCTCCTGCACTTCCATGTTTGTCCTCACGTCAGTAATCTCCGTCTTCGCTCCAACTATCACACGCCCACAGGAAACCGATGAGAGAATGCAGAGCAAGCTGGCTATAAGGATTGCAATATTGACAGCCATGATAAAATCACAAAAGGAATGATTAACTTGTGCGTAGGATAGGGTGTATAAGAAGGAGAATGAATGCAAAGATATGATTTGGTGAATGTGTGATGAGATATATATAGTTGTGCAGATAAAACAAACAGCGGGCTGCCGCGTATAGTTTGATTGAATATGATCTGTGGGGGATGGGGGTGTTTTGGAGTTTTGTGTGGGAATTATTGAGCTATCACCTCGGGTTGTGGTGCTTTGAACTTTGGAGTATTTCGGCCTCTTTGCATGTCCACGGTTCATTTGGTGGTTTTGTTAGAGGATGACAGGTGGCATTCATAAGCTTCGCAGACTGCCACCTTTGGGCTAATATGCATGCATACGTACATTTTGTGTGAATAATAGTAATAAAACTCTGCGAGTAGCACAGCTGGCAAGCATTGCTTCCACTAGGGTGCACAAGCGACGAATTTTATTACACTTAATTTTTTTTACTTAAACTAAATTAACTCATATTATTATCCACCCTTAAGGATTGATTAGAGGTTTGAGTTTTGAAAGTGTTTATTTTTAAAATTTTAGGTTTAAATTCTACTGAGCGCATATATAAGGTCAATTGAAAAAAATCATCTTAAGAATACAAGAGATAGACATCTTTTTTAAAGTATGAGCCCTATGTAAAACAATTTTAAAGTTGTTGGCCTCATCAAACTATTTTTATAACTATCAATGATATAATCATATCATTTTTTTTTTTCCTTCTGACACAAACACACTTAACGCATTTCATTTATCAACTTAATATGATAAAAAAATCAAATTAAAAGTATTATGTCTAATTTAAGAATTGGTCGTTTCAATAAACAAGTGAGCAATCGAATTTGTTTGACGCTTAAGAAACTTTACCTTAAAGTTGGAAATACAATATAATAAATTTTTAATAGACCTAATGATTAAACTAAATTCAGAGTTTGCACCATAGTTGGTATGGATTGCTTGAACCACCATTTAGAATCACTTGATATCACACAATCCAATTGCATTTGGATGGTTGCTCCAATCGCTTCTTTCATGGTCATGGCTTCTGTTTCTATAATCGAGTAAAAACCAAAATCCCACGAAATACCACCAATGAAAATCTACCAAAGAAGTATCTAACACACTAACTCCTATTTGATGTCTCTCTTTGCTTATTGAACCCCGTATCAACGTTACACTTCACTCATCCTTCATTTGGCGGGCTTTAAATTGTTTGGAAGGTGTGGAAATCATTATTACTAACTTGGAAATCTTGAGCTTTAAACTAGTCATGCCAAGTATGATAGGCTTGCATACCTAACTTCGTCATCACATCTCTTTCATTGTTCCATATCACATTATTCTTATTATTCCTAAGCACCCAAATCAAAGAACACATGTCCTCCAACTTTGATTAGTAGTTATACACCCAAAGAACACATGACATTCATCTTCCTCAATATTCTCACATAATTGACAATTTGGAGGACACTTAACAAAATGTTGGCGGAGCTTAATCCGAATTGGAAGGCACCCCCTACAAATCTGCCACAATAGATGTTTGACTCTAGGTGGTGCTATAATGTTCCCCAAGATACCCCAATTCCCCTCCATTTACAGTTTAACCGATTTGTTTGGACACTCCTTAGTAACCTATAAGTAGTTTTGACATTATAAACTCCATTTTATTCTTATTTTGAAACCATGCAATCTTCTAACACATCTTCCACAAGTGGTACCTTTAGGATTTCGTTGGCAACTTCATGGGTAAACAAATGTCTTATTTTCTAAACATCTCATTGTTTAACATTTTCCTACATAAGATCATTAACCATAATATCATGTACACCTTGACCTTGTGGACCTCCCAAGCAACCTTCTTTTATACCTCATAGCCATGACTCAGCCATTACTTTAATCTTACTCTCATCTCGAATACTCCACCTACAACCAAGGGTCAAGACCATAAGCTTTTCCACACAAAACTCGGGTTGTTACCAAGATTATCTTTAAAAAAGAGGATCTGGGATAATACCTTGCTATGAAAACTCTAGCTACCAACATCTTCGGTTTCGTCATCATATGTCAGCCTTATTTAGCAACCATAACCATGTTGAAAGCTTTAAAATCTATAAAACCAACCTCATTGTCCTTCTTAATACATGTTAACTTGTCCCATGCAAGCCACCTGATTCCTTTATTATTATTACCTTCTCCCCACCAGAAAGAATTCAACATATTCTCAATACCATTCACTATAGCATTTTGGATGACAAAAACACTCATGATATAAGACCGTATAGCTTGAAGAACTCACTTTATCATAACCCCTTTCCTTGTCTTTGACAACGGCCTACCTCTCCAAGAGTTTATTTATTTCAAATAAGATCCTTAATGAAAGCAAAAGTAGCCTTTTTACTTCTACCAATCATCAATGGTAATCCCAAACACATACATGTACCAACACTTGATGGACTTTCATAATACGAGTTAGATCTTCTTACGTCGGTATAATAACACTACGAATGAAAAACACTTCAAACTTAGTCATATTTATCTTTTGACCCGACACTTCTGTATAAACTTAAGGAAACTCCATAAGATTTGTCACCTCGGTTAAATTATCCCTGCAAAACAAAAAACAATCGTCAGCAAAAAGTATAATGGACACTCTAGATTCTCCTCTACAAATTTGTACTCCATGGAAGACAAATGTTCGTATCATTAAGAGACGAAGGGAAGAATACATTATCCAACTAATGAGTAATAGAACCAAAGATATCATCCCCACAGAAGTCCTAAAACTTCTGATAGAGAGCTGGGTTCAGGTCCCGAAGACGTATTGGGATGCATATGGTTGAGAGCCTCGTGCATCTCCTCCTTAGAAACCGATGTGACCAACTTTTCATTATTTGCACTAGAAATTGTTTGTTGGATAATAGAAATAATTGGTTCATGCATATCCTATTTACGTACAAACAACTTTTCAAAATAGTTCTTTGCAACTTCGCACATACCAGCTTGGTCTTTTACTTCCAATGTATCCTCATTAATAAGCATATCAATCTTCTTGAAATTCTTTCTCGCATTTGCTGACATGTGGAATAACTTAGTATTAAGATCACAATCACGAAGCCAATGCATTTTTGCTCTTTATTTCCAGAAAGTTTCCTCCTGCATGAACACATGGTTGTACTCCCTCTGCATTTCAAAGAACCTTTTTGTCGACTAGGGTCATGACTGTTACGATATGTTTCCATCTTTTCTAAATATTCTTCTATCTCTTCTTTGGTCTCTCTCCTTTTTAAACTGCTCCACCTCTCCAGTTCACCCATGCAAGAAGATATAGTGAAAGTGCGTATCAATTTGAAGTAATTGAAAACAAACTTGTTCGAAGATCGACGAGAGCAAGCCAACTGCAAAAGTAAATATCGTTGCACTCATGATGCCAATGTATCCCTAGATCTTCACATTTATCGCCGTAACCCTAACTACGATTCATACGACAATCACATAAACCTCCACTATTCAAGTTCGCCCAAAAAGACGAAAACCTAGACATGATAATAGAAATCCAAACATCAATGCTCTTCCAAAGAAACTTGGAGACCGCAGTGGCTCCTTTCTGGAACACGGCCGTAACGATTTTAAGAGATCAGAGTCTGAATTCGATGAAGAATTGAAGGGATGAATTTCAAAGAATACAGAAGGTTGAAGAGGAAAAAGATGAGAAAGTCGTTGAAGCACTGTATTTGGAATGTTACGCCGAGTCCTCCGAGACGCGAAAACGAAGATCTTGAGGATTTTTACAAAAGTGAAGAGACTTTTGAGAAATATGATGGAAAAACCAATAAGGAAGAGGTTAAACCGAAAGCAAAATCTAAATCAGCATCAGCATCTGATGAATCTAATGGTAACGAATCGTATAATCCAGGTTTGAGGAAGAAAAGGAAAAGTTCTTCTAAAAATTGTGAAGCCATGGTGAATCCGAATCAAAAATAGAAGAAAAGTAAGATTGGAAGCCAAGAAATAATAAGGAATATACTGATAGTGATAGTGAATCAGAAGAGGAAGATTGAGCGATTGAAGGGTTTTTGTGTGAAGAGAAATGTTGAGATAAAGGGTTTCTAAAGAAAATTGTTGAGCCATTGAGCGATTGAAGTGTTAGAGCATCTTTAGTGGGAGTAAACTAAATGGGTAAACTAAGATACTTTTTGTGGGACCAAAGTGATTTGTAGGATTTAAAAAATTTATAGTTGATTTGAGTAGTTTTTACTTTAATGGTGGTTGTCTATAAGAAACCAAAACTTGACCCCACATGGTATTAAATGGTTAATAAAAATCTATCATTTATGTTAAATAATTAATAAAAATTTATTATTTATGTTAAATAATGAGTTAGAGTACGTTGCTTGTGTAGAGCACGTAAACTAGTTTTAGAGCATCCCATATGCCATGTCAGCACTACTATAATGCAAATTCCTTATTACTAACGTAAGCTATAAAGGATTTTGGTTTAACAACCCTGCACTAAAGTTGCTCTTATACAATTTTATTTTGTTTAAATTTTTTATTTGTTATTATAGAAAGAAATTGGGCAAGAAAATTGAGAGCCTTTTATTTAAATTGAGCGCTTTTTATTTCAGATTTTATACCAATGGTTGGCTTTTAATTTCAGTTTCTAAATGTTATCTATACCAACGCTTATTTTACGGTTACTAAAAGTGTTTGTTGGTATATGGAAAATTTCTTGCAGTGTCTTCAATCTCTTCCTCCTTCATCCATCTATTTTCAAATTTGAAGGAGTACTTGTTGTAAGTTTTTTGAGTTAGCTCGCATTATAATAAGATAGGGATATGATATGAATGCGAAGTAATCAAGTTTACTAGCCTAACATTAGGAAAATTAGCAATTCAATATGAGTTTGCTAATGCTCTATCTAATATTTCTTCCACTACATGATCAGTGCCTCTACTCTTGATCCAAGTAAATAGGTAGCCTTAGAGGGACATATCAGTTAAATTGCAGTCACTAACAGCAATACAGAAGCCCACTCATAACCAGTTTGGGTGAGGATGAATGCCTTGTTTGTCTTGTTTGGATAACAAATCATTAAAGTCACCAACAATACACCACAGAACGTTTGACATATCCCACAACTCTCAAAGCAGGTCTCAAGCTTGCCTTCTTATTCCCCTCTCAAGATAGCCATAATAACATGTTAATCTCCACAGTCCCTTTGCTTCATATTGTATCAAAAGATTCACAAAGTTTCTAGAAAAATTCATGACACTACACTTAACCTTCTCTTTCCATAAAACTTCTAAACACCCACTTCTTCCATGTACATCCACTGATAAGCAAGCATTGAACTTAAATAAAACTCTCACATACTCTAACTTTTTAGCTTTTGTCAAACTCTCACATATTCTAACCTATTAAAGTTACATGATAAATATCATCAATCATTTTTTTATAATCTACCTTAAAGACGACATTTGTAAGGCATGTTTCCAACGTCAATTATAATGCATTATACAACCCTAAACTTCACACTCTATTGATGATTCACGCGACACCAATCTGTTATACCCATAATAAAATGATCGATGTCATCTCGCACACACATTCCAATACTCAAGTAAGATTTTTATTGAAATGTGGCACTATAAGAAAACTGGGACGTTGCTAGGGGTAAAACCCGCCAGAAAGTGAAAACCCACCTTACAAAAGCAAAATTAGTGATGGGGTACAACACCTTGTGTCGTATCTCGAAAAAAGCACGATCCTTTGTGAATGGTCGCGGAAAATAGAATCTTCACCGGATTTTATTTATCCCAAAGAGGGAAAGGAAAATATCCAGAAAACCTTTAGGGAAAGAACATGGTCATCACAACCAAGTTCTAGGTTCGGAAGTCGGTTACGTGAAGGGAAGGTATTAGCACCCCTCACATCTGTTGTATTCAAAGGGAACCTCTTGATTCGATTCGTGAGAAATGGTATGTCGGATTGTTTGTTTTCTTCTAAGGGAATAAAGCGAAAAGATAAGGTAAAAGATTTAGATTTATAAAGAGAAATGAGTGGTTTTTAGATTAGGGTGCTCGTCAAGTATTATGGCCTTATGCCTACGTACCTTCACTTGAAAGAAATGAAGAATCAGATCCTCCGTAGTTCTTGGAACTATGGTAGAAAAGAGAGGAGGTTGCTCGCTAGGATCTCGCAATCCTATGCCTACGTATTCTCATTGACAAATGAGAAATTATAGCGTCTGTAGTTCAGACTACGAATTTCAGATTGATTTTATCGAAAGATACTTAGTCGCCTTCGACAAAAAATATATCTTTACCCAAATAGGTGAGGAGAGGACGCTTGCATCACTTTGAATGGATTTCCATATATCAACATTCATGGGAAACACACCACTTATCTCGACTCAAATAGGTTACGAACGAAGCAATATTTTACGTCGTCTCAAGACACCATATCTCTCGTTTATGAAAAGGTTTGACGGTTCACACGGTGGTGAGAAGTTGAATTAATATATTGATGTCTTGATTGGATGACGATTACTTGAAGCTTAAGAAAGGCTCCTCGGGCCCAAGTAATCGGAAGAGTGGATCAAAGACTTGACTCTCTCTCTCTTTTTCATTTCGAAAAGAGGTTATGTTTGAGAAATGTTTTGAATGATAAGTGGATAGTTAAAGTATTTTAAACGAATGAGGATTACTTGAAGCTTAAGAAAGGCTCATCGGGCCCAAGTAATCATGAGAATGAGTCAAAGGCTTGACTTTCTCTCTTTTTCATCTTATATTATGAAAGAGCTTTGATATAGCTAGAGTAAGTTATAATAACGATTACTCGAAGCTTAAGAAAGGCTCATCGGGCCCAAGTAATCGAGAAAGTGAGTCAAAGGCTTGGCTCTCTCTCTTTTTCATCTCAGTGATTGGGAAAATGGATGTGAATCGGGTTATAAATATTTTGGAGAAGATAATTGTTCGAGCGTAAGAAAGGCTCCTCAGGACCAAACAATTGAGAAAGTGAATCGAAGATCTGATTCTCTCTCTCTTTTCATCTTTTATTGAAATATGGTCTACGTATAATTAAGTTCATTAAATTTACTTTGAGAAAATACTCGATGTTGATCAAGGTTTGAATTTGCGTATGGAAAAGTTAATGGTTTGACCCTTGGGGTTTCTACTCGAACTATCATACAAGACAACAAACAATTAAAAGAAAATAATTGAATTGAATTTTAATCGTGTGCACTCGTAAATTAGGCTAGTCTTCTAAACGACCAACTATAAGTAATTGATCGAATAGGTCTCGCTGTAAGAAATCCCAGGAGTAAGCTATGAATGTCGTGTATTGTGGCCAAAAGGTTGGTGGCGATGCTTAGAAAGCAATCGACTCACAAGGGTGAAAAATGGCTCGACGTTGAATCGAGAATTTATTTGAAAATGGTTTAGGTTACGCACATCTATATGGGTGCTTCTAGTAAGAAAAAACCACAACCAAAGAAAAGCAAATAAAGAACATACACCAAAAAGGGAGCGGGGTATATGTAAAGTACACGATATTGCGAGAAATAAAAGGTTTCATTGTCAGGTAGCCCAAGAGGAAGTCGTACGTGTGCAAGTGTCCTAAGCTAAAGAGATAGAGAAAAAAGATACCCAATATCCACAACTCCTTTGCTAAATCTTCTGTCTAGTGTCTCAAATTCTTGTTACCAAAGCTACTAACCACATTCCACCATTTGAAACTTTTTAGGATTTTGATAGTTTTACGATGTTTTTGTGTTTTTTTGAATAAGATGAAAATGACAAGATGAATATGAACAATGATAATATGAACAAAAATATATGAACAGTGATATATGGACAGAAAGATAAAACAATAATGAAGATGTAAGAGTATATGAGTAAGTGACAAGAGTGCGAACGGAGGAACAATGAAAAGGGTAACAATCTCGTCTTTGATTCAAGGATTTCTTATCGACTAAACAAAGGTAACTGTCATACCCCAAATTTTACCCTTAGATCGTTGATCTTTTTGCATTTCATTTTGTTCCGTATTTCATTTTTTTCTTTTACTAACCGCTAACCGGTTTGCTTAGTTGTGCGTTTTGCAGGTGAGTCGAAAGTGGATTCGTAAGTCCATCTAGTCAGGTTGAACCTACGAGGATTTTAAGATCTTAAACGCATACAAGAGCCTAGACGTGAGGACTTTCGATTCGATTGCCAAAATTTGGAAGTTAATATAATCAGGGATTCTGGGTGTGCAGTTTAATGATATTGGATTCAGAGGATTGCGGTCTGAGGCAAGATTACCATTCTTTTGTGGATTAAAATTACATGAGTTGTGTTTCCTCTTTGATTATGGTGTGGGTCAAGATTAAAGATTTGCGTCAAATTCATATTGGATGTCAGATGGTTTCAAATAAATTACGAGTTGTCAGATGCTTCAGAGGCGGATTGTAAAATTTAAAGGTTATTAGTAATGAGATATGGATTGAAATTATTCGGAAATTTGAGTTCACATTTTATTTAGGAATTGAATTCATATACATCTTTTCTTAAGTCCAAGTTTCCATTACTAAAATCAGAAGGGTACATATTTTGGAATTTAAGTTACAAGGTTTTTTTCTAATCGTAATTCCTAAACCCCTAAACTACATCTTCAAAGTCCAAATTCTTCAAGCTTCTGTCTTCAAGTTCCGTATTTCAATCTTCAAAGAAAAATCTGCAAAAAATAGCAAAATGGTTAGAAGTCGGAATTTTTAAATAGAAAGGGATTTTATTTTTATTTTTGGAACCTCAGAACAACTTCATCATAGGGTCCGGGAGGGGCAGCGGAGTTGCTATCAAACCCCCCATTTCAAGCGACCTCGGCCGAATCCGGCAACATCTGTTCTATTCCGAGAGAAGAAAAAGGATTTTAAAAAATTGTTTTTTCAGTCCAAACAGGCCTAAAACCCAAAAAAGGTGGATATCCCAACAACAATGAAAAAATCTGAAAATCATCATCAAAGGGGCCAATTTCGAAAAATTCAAATCCAACAGCCCATAATCAAATTTGAATTGGTAAGAACAACAACATAAACCCAAAAGGACAACAAAATATCACCATCATTGTAAATCCGAAAATGGAAATCCAACAGATTCAAGACAATGTTCAAACTTTCCAAAATCACCATAAACATGTCAAAGAATGTTCACATAAAAAAGGAAGGTTTTTAACTCTCCTTCAAATCGCTTCAGAAATAATCAACTATAAGAAGAAGTGAAAAATCATAGTTTGGGGGACCGAAAATCAGACGACGACCACAAATCATAAGAGTTTTATACAAAAAAATCACAAACCACAACCGTCAAAAACCATTTTCGAAACTGATCCGCAAACCAAACACGAATCCGTCCCCGGCCAGACTCAGATGCGAGGAAAACCTCACTGTCATCATCGTTCGTAAATCAAACACCACCACAAAACTGTCAACCGGACGAAATCAAACCCTCACGGATCATCATCCCAAAACGGCCACAAATTCATACGAAAAAGCATCATCACCGAAAACCTAAAACGGCCTCCTCCAAAGAATCGTCACAAGAAACCCATAGACTCAGAGAAACAAAGATGTTTCTCATCATCGTCTTCAAAACCATCAATCAGCCATCACAGATCCGCGGAAATCACAACAACCCTTCATAATCCGTCAAAGCACCATAACCCACAACAAAAAACGTAAGCAATTTTAATCTAATGCGATTTGTTCATGTTTCGCAGAGAGGAAGAAGTTTCAGGATAGAAAGAGAGAAGAGTGAAACGCATGGCTGAAAGAAGAAGAGGAAATCAATTGCAGAAGAAACCCCAAAAGGGGGCCGCCGCAGCTGTACAAATGAAGTTAGGGTTGAAAACCCTAATTTTATTTCCCCCTCCCTTTTATATCACTACCGAGTCAGGTCTGGGGCCTGACCACCCAGCCCAACCCATTTTATCTTTTTTTTTAAGTTTTATTCAATTTTTGAATTTTTGTTGTAATATTTTAAATAATAACATCACTAACCATACTAACAATAATTTAATTAAATTTGAAAAAACATAAAAACAATTTTAAAAGAATAAATAAAATTATTGAATTTAGATTTTAATTTAGGTTTTTGTTTAAAAAGAATAAAAATAAAAAATGTTTAATTTCATAATGATATAAAATAAGAAAAATGTATAGTTTTAATTTAATTTTCAATTCAATTCAAAAACAAAAATGCAAAAATATTTATTTAGATTAAGTTTCAATATTTTTAACTTTTGGGTTAACTTCTTTTTAAAATTAAAAATCATAAATATATAAACATAAACCTTTTTAGAACTTCATTTGATTTAGCTAATCTCTTTTAGATAAATTAATTTCAAAATAACTTAGATCTAATTTCATTAATTAAGTCTTTTTTCTAATTTCCACTTAAGAATAATTCCACAAAAACATTAAAAAACAATTAACTTTGAATTTCTCACAAAACCATAATTTAATTAATTCTAACTTCTGCTTAATTTTTCACTTAACAAATTCTCACAATGATAGAAACATCTAATTTCTAAGTTCATAACTAAAAGCAACCCCACTTATTTGTTCACATCTAATCACATCTAACTCACCGTTCAATTTAAACCCGATCTCATTACATTTCAACATCTCATTGCTATCACTTGTACGTCATTATCAATTATCACCGCTTTTATTTGATATCCACTGCTTTACCATTTATCCCGTTTGACCGCCGTGTCAATGCCTTCACCCTCACCCCATCCTAGCCTTAGGACCCGAGTCGCCATACACGTGCTTAGGCATCCCTCCGTGGACATACCTTCAACCCTTTCCAAACCTTAAGACTTTGAGTCGCCGTACTCATGCTTAGGCGTCCCGCCATGGACATCCACCTTTTTTATCCTAGCCTTAAGATCAGGAGTCGCCTCACTCCATGTAAGTTCTCACCGTGGAATGCTTACCTTACACCCTTTTCACTCAACTTCACAACGTAGAAATCGGAGTCGCCGCACTCCATGCAAACGTTTCCATATGAACGTTTACATACCCCCTGGAACCTTGACCAAAGTCAAGAAGTTCCTTTTCCTCCCTTTCAAGGGGAACTACGATTACTCTGATTCCATCCCCTACCTCGGATACGTAGGCGCAAGATGCGAGTCTTGACGAGTAAACTTAGGACTAACCCTTAGGTCCCTCTCTTAACCTTTAACCCTTAGCATTACCCTTAAGCATATAACTTTACGAATAACACATTTTAAAACAAGAGGTTCCTATAGAGTACTACAGAAGTTTAGGATGCTAATACCTTCCCTAAGCTTAACCAACCCCCGAACCTTAGATCTCTCCCCGTATTGTGTTTACGATGCAAAATAGGTTTTTCCTTTCTTTAACCTTTCCATTGAATAAATCAAAGATCGGTTGTGAACAAGATTGTGATTCAAATTAATCAATAATTTGATATCTTATTCTCACCACAACAGAAAAGGGCGCATCTTCTTTCATGTCAGGAATATCATAAATCGGTTCATTTAAGTAAGGTTGCACATGAGTATGAACAGCAGCTGGTGCAAAAGTTGGAATCACTTGAGGAGCTTCAGAAACTAGAGGAACAACTTGTTGAACCGGTGGAGTAATAGGAACCGCAGCAGGAGGAGGCACAAAACCAAAGGGAAGACCATAAGGAGGTACACTTGTTGTAGTAACAAATGGTTGAGGATCCACAATAGTACCGGTAATCTCAGAGACAACAGTGGGCTAAGTATCCATCTTTGCATTAATGACCTGTAGCATCTCCATAATCTGCCTCACACTTCCCCGAAAGTCTTCGAGTTCATTGCTAACACGATCAAGCTCTTGATTTTATTCCGCCATCTTTTTCCGAGCTCGGGCTCTGGTGTTGTACTAATGCATAGGACTCAGGGTGACAGAACTGGAAGCGAGAGAACCGAGAATGAGAAACTGGAAGGAAAATGCAAATGCAAAAGCCGGATGCCAATGCAATGCAATGATTTCAAGGATTTCAACGGTCGATTGTAAATATTTTCTAGGAAAATTGAGAAGTTTAAGATTTTGAAATGCAAGATTTTTTTTGAATTTGCAAAGGACAGTTGGATTCCTTGAAACCAGGAATGATATGATGCGGGATGCAATGCACAAGCACACAAGCAAACAAAAGGTCCTAGGTTAGAGGAACATGAGTGGAGCCAAGGTCTACCCATCCTGAAAGGTAAGTACTATGGGTTAATTGTACCTACAGAACAAGGTTCTAAAGAGGTGCCCAAAGTCACTAGTTCATCTTTCGGATATTATAAATTTCTCGACTACTCGGTGGTTAATAATATTCTCAAGAGAACCTCTTTTGAGTGTAGTATCATGTAGCAACTATTTCGGGAATACTCTCTCATAGTCCTCGCACTACGTCCTAAATAAGGCCAAAGTTGTGTTTAGGTAACTATGGTCCTCAGTATCACAGGCTCCAATCGAGAATAGTGAATGTTTTCATGATTAACTCGTTCAACAGTACTGTTTTCGAGAGGGCCTCAACTGAGCGGTGATTCTCAAGTCAGCTTGGTCGGGATTCAACTCCCTATAAGCCTCGTCGAATATATCACCCTCCTATAATAATTGCACTCGAGTATGAGTGTTAGACTTATCTCACAACAATGATATAACCCCAAGCAAGGTACAACACAAATATATACAAGCAGATAGTATAGCAAAAAGCAAGCATAAAACAAGATAGGGATAACCCTCAAAAAGAACACTTTACCTTTCCCTAGTGAAGTCACCATTTTCTGTTGCGGTGACAATAGGATATCAAATTATTGATTAATTTGAACCATATCTTGATTCATAAACGGTCTTTGATTTATCCGAAGGAAAGGTTAAAGAAAGGGAAAACCTATTTTGTATTGTAAACACAATGCGGGAAGAGACCTATGGTTTGGGGGTTGGTTAAGCTTAGGGAAGGTATTAGCATCCTAAACTTCTGTAGTACTCTACAGGAACCTCTTGTTTTAAATGTGTCATTGCTATGGTTATCTGCTTAAAGGTATTTCTAAAGGGTTAAAGGTAAAGGAGAAGGACCTAAGGGTTAGTCCTAAATTTACTCACCAAGACTCGCATCTTGTGCCTACATATCCGAGGTAGAGGATGGAATCAGAGTAATCATAGTTCCCCTCAAAAGGGAGGAAGAGGAACTTCTTGACTATGGTCAAGGTTCCAGTGGGGATATAAACGTTCATAGGGAAGTGCTTACATTGGAGTGCGGCGACTCCGATTTCTACATTGTAAAGTTGAGTTGAAAAGGGTGTGGTAAGTATTCCACGGTGGGAACTTACATGGAGTGCGACGACTCCTAAGGTTAGGATAAAGGGTTGGATGTCCACGGCAGGACGCCTAAGCATGAGTACGGCGACTCAAAGTCTTAAGGTTTGGAAAAGGTAAGGGTGTGCCCATGGCGGGACGCCTAAGCACGAGTACGGCGACTCGGATCCTAAGGCTAGGATGGGTGAGGACAAAGGCATTGACACAACGGTCAAATGGTGAACCTTTCCTTCGGAGGGGATTAAGCGATAAAATAAAGCAGTGATGATTGAAAATGTGATAAGTGACGAGAACATGAGATATTGAAATGGATAATGCGTACAATAAGCAATTAGAGGTTGAATTTGAAATTAGATGGAAGTTGAGAAGTGATGAATTATGACTTAATTGAGAAGATTAGTAATTAATTATTTTTTGATATTTTTTGTGAGAAAAATTATGGAATTAAGAAAAATGTTAGAATTGGATTAAGTTTGAGAAGAGGAGTTAAATTAATCAATCTAAAATTAAAAAAAGAGTTTATTTATTTTATTTTTTAAGAAAATGGGTTAAGAATGAGTTAACAAAGTTCTAAATTATTTTTAAACAAAAGTTTGGATTTTATAATAAATATATTTTTTACATTTTTTTCAATAAAACGAAATTAAATTAAATAAAAAAATTGTTTTTAGTTTTTATATTATTAGGAACAAAGAAATACATTAACTTCCTCCAAAAAAATATAATTTGTTATTTATTTTTATTACAAAAAAAACCCTAAACTAAAAAATTTATTATTTTAAAATTCAATTTTATTATTATTTTTAATTAGAATAACAATATTTTTTTTTCAAATTTTTTTAATTAGTGTTAGTGTTAGTAGGTTAGTTTTTTATTATTAATAATAAATAATTACAAGAATAAAAAAACAAACAGCAAACAGTAAAAAAAAACAATGAGATTGGGTCGGGCTGGGTCACCACCCCTAAACCCGACCCGGTAGTATTTAAAGGGGGCAGAAGGGTTTGTGAACCCTAAAACACAAGCAGACGACGGCGGCCCCTTGTGTGGGTTTTTGCTGCGAATTTTCCTCTCCTTCTCTCCCACCATTCATTTTCTCTCTTCTTTGGCCATGTCTTTCTTCTCACTTTCCTCTTCTTCCGAAATCTCTCATCTTCTTCCCAGATTTTCCTGAAAAAATAAAAAGAAACTCTAAAAGGGTTGAGCCTTGTTGACCCTTATGGATTGATTTATGATGGTGATGGTTTTGGTCCGTGATGTTGTTGCCGTCGAATGGTTTTTTTCGTGATGGTGATGATGCTTTTGACGGTGATGTTCACGGTTTTTTTTATGGTTCTGGACAGATGGATTTACGGCTCTTGTTGAGGGTTTTTTTTAATGATTTCAGTATGGGTTTTTGAGGATGGATTTTTCACAATTTGGGTTTGATGTTGTTCGTTTGGTTTATGATTTTTTCGCCCCCTTTGATCGATTTCCTCCTCTGTTCTTATAGCCACTTCTTCTTAACACGATTTTGGAGGCATTTAATTTGTTTCCTTTTCTTACAAAACATGTTTTAGCATGTTGTTGATGTTTCCATTTCATGATTTTTGGTTAATGATGTTGTCTGATTTGTCATGATGATGGAGATGTTGCCATTTTTGTTTTGGCCTTTACGCTTAATGTCTTGTTGTCGGATTTGATTATTGATGGTGAATTTGTGCCATTTACGGAATTGACAGTGAGTTGTTGTTGTTGAAATCCATTTTTCAGAATTAATGATGGTGATACTGTTTACCCTTTTCAGATTCTGTTGGATTTTATTTAGTCATTTTCAGATCCAGTTTATTTATGATGATGGACATTCTGACTTTGATTTTGATCTGAATTGGATTTGGTATCTAGACTTGTTCCTTGATGCTGTCCGTTTTCGGATTTTCTTAAGGCCATGTTTGGACGGAAATCATTTTTCTAAAAATCTCTTTTTCTCTCTCTCTCGGACGAAAACAGAAATTTCCGGATTCGGCCGAGGTCGCTTGAAAGAAAAATGGGGGGTTTGGTAGTATTCAATTGTTGCCCCTCCCGGACCCGATGATGAGTCTTTTCTGAGGGTCCGAAAATAAAAATAAAATCCTTTTCCGATTAAAAAACTGACTTTCTAACCGATTTACACCCTTTTTTTTTGCAAGTTCTGGAGATTCGGAAGCTTGAAGATTGACTTTAGGACTTAGAAATTAGGGACTTAAAATATAATCTGAATTCCAAAAAAAAAGTAACTTTGTAACTTGTAATAGAAGTTAGACTTGAAAATGTATAAAAATTCAATTCTTGAATACGAACCCCAATTCTCTCGCATATCCTGTGAACTTAATTATTCTGAATTTACTTCCATCCGACTCTCGTTACGAGCATAATTTAGGCTTTGCAATTCACCTATAAAGCACATGAAACTCGTAATTGTTTAAAACCAGATCATGTTTAATATGAATCTGACACAAATCTTGAGTTCAACTGAGCATTTGAAAATTAACTCGTAATCGAAACAGGAACCAGTGAAACAAAAACTTAAGTTTGTTTAGACCACTTCTCTGCATATAGTTTTCGAATAGACTCGAATCCCGATCTGTCCAACTTTAACAATCTCAAATCCGAAGAAATCTAACATCCACACTGCCATAGAATTCCAACCAATTAAAGGCGCACAATATTATTTTCCAGTTATCCGACATGCCTGCAAAAACGAACAAACTAGGAAAATCGGTTAGCGGTTAGTTAAAATAAAATACAAAACAAAATGAAATGCAAAAAATGATCAGTGATCTAAGGGTAAAATTTGGAGTGTGACAGTAACCTATCATTATCCCAAAGTATGGAGGATGATCCAAATGATCATTCATCCAAAGATTTGACATAATAAAGATTAAATCTCTTTGACAATCGACATTTTATGATATCCAAGACTTCATCGACCAAATAATCAAAAATGAAAAAAAAGTTGATAATGAGACTAAACATTAAAATAGATGGATCAAGATGGGATATGAATAAAATTAATGGAGAAAAACACAACAAACAAAAAAAATTAGTCAAAAGACCAATAGTAAAACACTAAGAATTATTATCTAAAAAAACAAAACAAAAAAAGGAAAATAAAATGATAAAATGATGTTAAAACAAATTAAGAAAAAATAAAAAGCATAGTAAGAGAAACCAAATTGCTTGGTATGGTGTGAACATCACACGATGGGGCGTGTATAAAGAGCCCCGTGGGCCTCATGGCCCAATTATTAACACATAAGGGTCTAGTTAAATTAGGTATCTCCAAATATGACGATACGATCAAAACAAAAAACCTGAGCCCATCGATAAGCTTCAGAAAAACAAATAATGAAAGTAAAAAAAGAAGCATCCATATCTTAAAGGAGAAACAAGGTTCAGTCTACTTGAGAACCATTCAGGGAAATGTTATGAACATATTCATCATCATTTAAAAAAATGGAACAAAATAGAAAAAAGCTAAAGGCATGAAAGCGAAAAGGATTTAGGTCAAAAGAAACATTGAAGCCAACCCAATCCAACCTTTTCGATCTCTCTCGCTTATGTTTCACCTCCACTCGCGTCTAATTCTGAGTTTCCAGGTCTGTGTTCGTTTGGATTTTTTCTTCAACTTTTTCTCTTCATCTCAATCTTCACAATCTGTGTTCTAATTTGTGTTTGGTTGAGAAAGGGTTAAAGGTTTGTGAAGATTCATGAAGGTTTAAGGCAGATTTGGAGAAGGGTGTTGAAATGGGAAATATTGTGAAGTGAAAAAGAGGTTGGAGTTTTAGGAAGTTCCGGAGAGGAAGACGTTTTGATGGTACTGGAAATGGAAGCCGTTTCATGTTATATGTTTGGATTCGGGAGGAGAAATTCCAAAGAAGTTTTTATGATGGAAGAAGATTTTTGAAGGTGAATTTGGGGCGCTAGAAGGAGGGGTTTGTATGTGTGGTTGTCGCAAAAGATGGTGTAGGGTAAAGGTTGTTGTGATGAGTTATGATTTATGTTTATGGTGATGGAGGTGAATCATGGAGAGGTGTTAGTGTGAAACAAGATAGAAAAGAGAAACTTTGTTCTCAGAATGATTAAAGGTGGGTTTTTATGTGAAAATTGCATTGTCCTGCCATGTTTTTAAACATTTATTTCTAAAATGCCATTGTTTTCAAGTTAAATCCCATAATGTCATACGTTCAAAAAATCAAAGATTTTTGGCACAAGGGTGACGCCCTTTCAATGGGCGACAGTGTCTTAATTTATTGGGTGTCGCCCTTCCAATGAGCGGCAGTGTCTTAATTAAAACGTAAAAAAAAATCAGATTTGAACACTGCCGCCCATTGGAAGGGCAACACCTTAAAAGAATAGGACAGTTCCGCCCATTGAAAGGGCGACACCCTTGTGCCAAAAAAATAATTTTTTTGAAACTGTGGCATTTTGGTATATTTGTTGAAACATATGGCATTTTGGAAATAAATTCCTAAAAAGATGGCAGGAATGAAAAAAATTCTTTTTATGTTTATGACTTTTTCACCGCTTTTTGCCGTTAGGGTTTCCTTCGTCCCCTTTCAGTCTATTACTTACTGCCCTCTTATATTGTTTCTTTTCCTATTCTTTTAAAATCAACAACAACTTATTCATTAAATTTTGGTGTCAAATGTTTTTTGTCTTGTTGTTGATGCAATGTCACTCTCAATACTGCATAATATTGATGGTTTTGCACAGTTTTTTTTGTCTGGTGTGTTGTAGGATGGTAGCATGGGTAGTGTTGCTAGCAGGTTTGTGGAGGTGTGTGGTTTGCAGGTTATGTTGGTTTTGGAAGGAAGTGTACGAAGGTGCAGTGGTGGTTTGATGAAGCTACTTAATTTTTCTTTTTCTGCAGCAGACTCTGTTATATGCAGCAATGCTCTTTCCTTATCGTTTGATGGTACGAACATTGGTGGTAGATAGGTAGTTTTGTCTTGGTAATTGTAGGTTAAATGGGTGGGACCATATGAGGGGTTGATGAAAAGGCTGAAGTTTGACAAGATAATTTTTAGGGATCTATGTGGAAAGTGCATCACGTATAGGCAAGAAAATTTGGTTCATGAAGCCTTTCCTTCTCTTTTGTTTGCCAATTTCCTTGTAACTTTGAACTTGATTTAACTTGGAGATTGAAATTGCAATTATAACTTAAATAGGAAAGCTTGAGTTTTGTTTTTTGAACTTGATTTGGATTGAGATTAGAAATGAATTTGAAATGAAAATTGGTCCTTAAACTTGAACTGGATAACATACAAGTTTGACTTTGACACTTAGAATGGAACTCTTGAATCATGAAACTTTATCATATTTGAATTTGAAACTAGAAATTTAATTGAATTTTCGATATTGAATTTAAACTTGATAAGAAAATTTGGTTATGAATTTTGAAGCTTGAGATGAAATGAAATTGGAAAATGAAATTTAAAATAGAATTGAATTTGATTGATTCTTGAATTGAAATTGAATAAGAGATTTGAATAGCATGAATTTGAAATGAATTGAAACTTGAGATTTGGCATGGAGTTTGAAACTTGGACATGGACTTGAACTTGCAATTTGGGCAACTTGGATTTGGAATTGAGTAGTAAATCAAATTGGCCATGAGAGGACTTGTGACTTGAATTTGATTGAAACTTAGAATTTTGGATGGAATGAAATTTTGAATTTGAAATTTGAAATGGGATTAAATTTGAATTGGAAATCAGAAAGAAACTTAAACTTGAATTAGAATGAAATAGAATCTTGGAAAGAAATGTGACTTGAACTTTGGAATTTTGAATTTTTGAATAAAATTTGCAATTTGGACCAAACCAAGAATCAATCCCAAAAGTGAACCACTTGAAATAATCTTGAATAAGTGGCGCTCCTGACTTGATCCAACAAATTATCCTCGAAACCGAATTTTCAGCATCTTGAGCTCTTCATTAAACTCATACCAGAAAGGCATTGAAATCCCGAATCAAATCCATGAGAAATGACAACACATCCCGACCCCATATTGAAATGGTCTTGAATTGAATAGAAAGCTTGAATTTTCAGCTTGACTTTATTAGATAAACTTAAACTTTCACAAAACTCTGATCTTGATCTTCAAACACAAGTACTCAAATCCAATCCACACTTGCCTTCAAAATAGCCCATGACACATGTAACTTGAAACATGAGCTAGGGCGACCGCATCAAAACCCTAATTGAAAGTGAAATGATTCTGATGATTCCTCAACCATGAAACAACTGCCTTTACCACAACTCGATAACTTAATAATTGAATCTGCTAGCCTCGAATAAATTGCACAAAAAGGCTGAGAAACACTAATCTTCGCCTTAAGTGCACACTGATGAAACAATGACTTGCTGAGAACCAAAATCCTGATTCATAATCTTTTCCATAACCTGATAACTTGACTTGATAGTTTTGCATGATCCTTGATTCAATCTTGCAAGACCTGAGCTCAGGCAACAAGCAAAAGACACATATTTCGGAGACATAATGGTTAGATGACCTAAATGATGGATATGATGCACAGATGATGAAAGTGTTATGATATGTATGGTTTGGCAATTCAGGGTCAAAATTAGGGTATAACACCTTGCATCAGAGGTCATGATAACTTTTTTGCCAGGGGTTTAACCCCTTGCAACGTTGCTAGGGGGTTAACCCCTTGCAAACTTATCTAGTGGAACAATCACACAGAAAGGCACAGAGATGCAGAATGTGTTCAATTCGTTATATTTGACATTTTTTGCCAGGGGTTAAACCCTCGGCAAAGAGTGCAATTTTTGTTGGCGAAACTCTTGACAACACTGAATGATAATATAAAAAATACTTTAATTAATATTTATTTTAAATTCTAAAATAATTAAAATAAACAAATATTATAATGAATAAATTTCAGTTTAAAAACTTATAAATATCAAATTTTTAATTATATATTTTTAAAACTAAATATTTAACAGTTGAGACAAATAGTGAAAATTTATAGTACTTATATAAAATTCTGAACATCATAACTCAATCAATTGTATCATCATCTTCATTCTCGTTTTGCTCTCCTTGCTCGTTAAATTCTATACCTCTGACATCTCCGCCAAAACCACCATATCCACCACTTGAAGATTGGTTCAACATTAAGCTTATAAATTGTTCAAATTTTAGTGTCCGCTCATTTGCAATCCGTAATAATTCCTCTAACTTCAAATGTTTTCCCTCATTTCTTCATGTCTTGCTGTCTCAAGTGTTGCCTCACTTTGTCCTAAATTCTCACAGTTTCTGCCATTTAAGCGGTAAGAATTGGTGGACGAGATGATCCTTTTCCATCAACAATTCTCAAACTCAAACACCTATTCACATGACTTGAAATTTGTAGGCAAATGACCAACACAAAAAATTCTCCCATTTTTCTTCTTCCATTCGTATACTTTTTTCCAAGTTTGTGTTACCAAACCAAGATCATGTGGATATGGACTTCTCATAACAACTAAATCATGATGTTCAGATTCTGTGTGTTCGAGCTCTCTTTGAAAGTCCTCATATAAATACATTAAAAAAAATTAAATTATTAGAGTTTATGCAAATTTAAATAATGTATTGTATAAAAGAATTAAAATAATTTATTTATATAGAATAATTAAACAAAATTACTAAATATAACAAAAATTTACTTGAGTTTTTCTAGAACGTTTGTCAACAAACTTGTCATTTTTTCGGGTATGAGTCGCCGCATGAAGCTCATTAAGAAGTGGAATAAGTCTCGTTTATTCAAACAAATTAAATGAAAGCATAATTAAAAAAATAATTATACTTAATTAATAAAAATATTAAATGTAAACATAATCAAAAAATTATTAAACTTACCATTGGTGTTGGAATTTCGGCAACATGATACTTATGTGTGTGGTTGCAGCTGCCTACTTTAGAAGCTCTATTTTTTTCCTATTCTGATATTTACTTAAACTCATTAGAATTCCAATAATTGATTAATTCTTTGAATACATCCCCACCAATCCAAGGACATCGTCCACGGGTAATTCATTTAAGTCTGACACGCCTAAGCATGTCAAAAAGTCGAGCTCTACATCTATAGTCAAAATTACGCCTAATCGGGTCGTGATATCTTATATCCCAAGTGCATTTCTCCTGCATTATTATATGAGTTTAAAAATATATTAAATAAAGTGGAATCAAGAATATGCACAAACGTCATATGTGGAATGATAGATCCTCCTGACTGCAGGAATGACATACATCTAAAAGGCATATGCGATGGGAATGCAAAGAAATTAGGGGGACTGATATGAGAAGACGGATACCCCGATGGGAATGCAAATATATCAGGGATATATAAATTAGGAGGTGGAAGAACTACCCAACTCGATTGTGGCATAGAAACAAACATATGCGACTCAGGAACCTTGTGTATCCTTGAGCGGTTGGACTGCTTAACCTTACTCTTACCTTTATCCTTGAGTCGCGGTGGCATTCTTTTCTATTTTAAGAGCAAAACATAAATCAATACATTTTATTCAAAAGTAGAAAGAGTAAAATATAAAAATAATCCACTTATTCAATACATTAGGTATTATATTTCGAGCAATAATATTGCATAATATGCATTAAGAAATAATATTATAAAAACATCTTATTCAAAATGCATGTCCTTAAAATCTTGATCGTCTTCATCTGATGAGTTACTATCTACGGACTCTAACTCCTCTTTCTCTTCATCCACACGATTTATTGGCAATAAGGCAGTTGCATCAACTTGTTGGCCCTAAATTACAGTATCACACTAATTTTTAACCTCTTCAATTACAATCACCTCATTAATTGGTGGAATCACATCATCTTGGTATGCAACGTCTTCCACTAGATCATCAATTCCAATATGACCCATTGGTTTCAACTTGATTATAACACACCATCCTCATTTAGGTGACTAAGATGAAGGATAAGGTACGTAATAAACTTGCCTAACACTATATGCCCTTATGAAAGGGTCATATTCTTTGTACCTACGATCCACCTGAACTTCAACAGTGTTGTTTTTTGATCTATTTTTGTCCCTCTGGAAAATGATTCATACCAATCACAATAAAATAAGACAAATTTATTTTCCAGATCCATATAAATCTATTCCAACTCGTAAATATGTGTAACAACACCATAGAAGTCCTCTTCACCGCCCTCTGTAACCCCTTTTATGAATACACCATTATTTATGGTTTTCTTTCATTGTATCCACATTTGAGTGTGAAATTTATATTCGTTCACAAAGTAACAGTGCCACTCATTTGTACGCTAATGAAGGCCTTTATACAAGCTTCTAAAATGGAGTATCCATGGAGTTGGAGCAACAATGGATGATAATTTTTGCTTGAATCATGCTGGAAAATATACATGTATGTAACTAGATGATGCTTATTCACCAGTGTCTTAAGAATAACAGTCATTAAATTCCCTATATCAAAATAAAATATAGGTTATAAAGTAACAAGGATTATATCGAAGGAGGTCAAAACAAATATGTACTTGATGTGCTTACTCAAGATATGGTTTAACTTAAACACAATTAATCAACACATGAACATGGGCATATTGGAATTCTTTTTCAGTCAGCCAATGCACACTTGTCATTCTAGAAGGATGGTCAGGACGACCAAAGATAATAAGGTAAATTGAATTCTTTCACTAAATTCAACTTCATTCCTTATGACTCTTGGAGTTAGCATCATGTAACTAAAATAATAAGAGCAAAAATATGATGTTTCTCGATGCAAGTAATGTGCACATATTGATCCCTCAACTCTTGCCTTATTTTTTTACTAATCTCTTTTAATCACCCATGCATATTTCTGTCATACCCCAAATTTTACCCTTAGAATAGTCGGTTCATTTTGCACTTCATCTCATCCTGCATCACATTTTAACTGACCACTAACCAGTTTGTCTTGTCTGTTGGCTTCTTGCAGGAAAATCACGTTGCGTGCGATTTAATCTATGAAGGGCAAAAGGGATTTGTTTGAACTCAACGGTTGCGTCGGATTTAAGTCGTGCAAAATGATTAATTGTCGAATTCGAAAGTGAACTGAGTCGGAGAAATTTAATCTGATGGATTTAGTCGGGTAGTTTGAATCAGATGAATTTATTTGTGGAGATTTAAGCAGATAAACTGAGTTGGACGAATTTAATTGGACAAATTCATTCAGACAAATTTATTTGGAGGAGCCTAATCAATTAAATTTAATTAAAGGAATGTAGTTGTTTGAGTTTATTTGGAGTAGTTTAGTCGGATCATTTTAATTAAGTGAATTTATTCGTCTAAGCTTAAGCGGATGAGTTATTTGGAAATTTAATCGGAGAAAGTTGATTGGAAAAATAAAGAATTGAGTTTATTTGAATTCTGTTGTTTATTACAATTACAAAAGAAAATTCCAATTTACAACTTTATTCCTAAATTCTAAAAAGACTTAATTTTCTAAACTTGTCGTCGCGCCAATCTTCAATCTTCAATTTCTCGGACCTGTAAAAATACCAACATATGAAAATAATTCAAACGGTTAGAGTTGGTGAAATTTTGGTTTTTCGGTCCCGATACCCTCAGTTAATTATCATCATCGGGTACGTCGGGAGGGTAACGGTATATTCCGCCGCAAGCTCCCGAGTCCATTTTCGACCCCGGCACAAGTCAAGCAGATGTCTGTTCTAATTTGTTCCAAGAGAGAGAAAAAGTTATTCTTAAGAAAAGTGATTTTGAAAATAAGTGCTTTTGGAAAAAGCATTTATTCAAAAAAATGATTTTTGCCAAACAAGGCCTAAACATCATTTCCCAAAAATTTCTGACCACAACAGATCAAATCACACGCAAGCAACCACAATTCTCGTAAAATCCCGTAACCACATCAAAACAACTTTTTCCAAAATCACTGCAACTCAAAAAACGCAACAGCAGTAACATTTTTCGCAACAACGAATTCTTAAAATCCGTAGCCACATCAACAAATTCGTGGAAGAGTTCAACAGAATGAACAAACCAAGATCGTAGCAACAAATCAAATCCAGGCCCAAGAGTTCACCAATACATAAGAACATCTGTGAAATCATCAAAGGGGATCCGAAAAAATAAGAACAAGAATGAAGAAGAACCCAGAAAAATAATAAACAGCCACAAGTTCATCATCAGGTCGAACCCGGGAGAAAAAGATACAAGATCCATCATCATCATCATCAGAAGGAAGATAATCACAATCATTAAAAAAAAATCTCAAAGAGACCATTCTCGTCTCCATCATCATCGCCCATCGTCAATGGACCCCATAGCCACCGCATCTGCCATAGAAAAGCCGCTTCCAACCTCAAAAGAGGTGAGCAACTCACTCTAACAAAAGGTTGTGTTTTCTTTTGCAGGAAGAAGAAATGGGAGAGGGACGGACGAACAAGGAAAGCTTCATATTAAATAGGTCCACCAAGGAAAGCTTCATATTTAAGATGCACATGAAGATGCTTTGTAGAATCAAACAAACCAGGCGGAAAAACTTGCTCCAACTTACATAGAATGACAAAAATATTTTTGTACAACTTAATGATGTCATCTACTCTTGAAATCGATGTACAAATGTCTCTAAAAATGGATTGGCTTCTATAAGTGGATTAAGAACATGGTTAGAGAGTGAACTAAACACAACAGAAAGTAATCGTTCCATGAAAACATGACAATCATGACTTTTCATTCCAAGTAACTTCTCTGTTTTGGCATTAGCACATCTTGCTAAGTTAGAAGAATAACCACTAGGAATTCTTAACTCATTTAGCCACTAGTAGACTACTTTAGCTTCTTTATGAGTTAGTGTACTTAGGATAAGGTTTTAAGAATTTTCCATTAGGTTGTGGTATCAACTCCAATTCTTTTCAGTTACACCATTGTTTTAAGTATTTTCTAGCCTTCTCGTTATCTTTTGTCTTGCCTTGGACATCTATCACTATGTTAAATACATTATCAAAAAAACTCTGCTCAATATGCATAACATCAAGATTATGTCACAATAAAGTATCCTTCCAATAAGGAAGATCCCAAAAATTAATTATTTTTGTCCAATTATGGGTGACCCCGTATTCTGGAATTGTGCAAGCTTTTCCATAATCAATGAATTTTGGTAGGTCACAAACTTTGTTCCATACTTCATTCAGTGACAATCGAGATGGAAACATATATGTTACTTTTTCACCTTTTTTAAAAGCATTCCTATTTCTTCTAAACATATGGTTTGCAGGTAAAAATCTACGATGACAGTCAAACCACTAACGTTTTCCACCACTTTTCAAAGTAAATGCTTTTGAGTGTCCCATGCAATGTGAACAACCCATCTTGTCATGTGTACCCTAACCAGACAACATGTCATATGCTGGAAAGTCGTTAATCATCCACATAAAAGCAACTTACACTACAAAGTTTTCTTTACAAGATATGTCATATGTCTATCCTCCAATCCACAATATCTTCAAATCATCAATCAAAGGTTGCAAATATACTTCAATTCCAACTCTTGGACTCGACGGTCCTGGAATGAGGTAAGTAAAAAAAATATGTAAGGTTTTGTCATGCACATCTCAGGATGGAGATTGTATGGGGTAACAAAAATAGGCCTACAAGAATAGGTAATTGTAGATGCTTGTATATACAGAGTTAAACCATCAGAGCATAATCCAAGTCTAAAATTTTTGGGATCTTTAGAAAAATCAGGATGTATTCGATCAAAGTGTTTTCATGCTTTACCATCAGATGGGTGTCTCATCATGCCTAAACTAATTTTGTTTGTATGATGTTATGTCATCTATAATTCACTATGCATTGATGTAAACATTTTGTGCAATCTTAGTATTATTGGCAGATAGAACATGTATTTAACAACCACTCATTTTTGCTTTTGATCTATGGATTTACTACGAGCTAAATACCTTGGAATCTTACAAAACTTACACTCCTCTAATACCCCATTATTTATACCAAACTCATTATCATAAAACAACATGCAACCTTCAATGCAACAATTAATTTTTTTTTACTTCTAACCCCAATTTTGACATCATTCTCTTTCCATCATAATAACTTGTAGGCATGTTTTCTTTCAAATGAGACACATTCAATATCATTTTAGCAAAAAATTCCAAACACTGATCAGAAATATTCCAATTTGACTTAGAAACCAACAGCCTCACACACATTAATAGTCTAAAGTCATAGGATCCCTCAAAAAATGTCGTAATAATTTCTTTCAACAACTGATAAAAATTTGGTGCTTTCTCATTCGGAAGCTCTTCCACGCCAAAATCATGAAGTTCGTCATACACAACATTCACCCCAAATGCATCACCAATTATTTCATCTATTAAATTAAATTGTTCATTTTATTGCATATGTAATTGACTACTTGAAGCCTTTGTATTTGTCTCTAGTTCAATATGCAATAGTTTTTCTCCATTAGATGTCCAAACAAACTTACTTTCTCCAAGTGACGTTCTACCTCCTTTAGGTCACTAATTATATGTTTGCATCTACACTTTAAACACAAGCATCTTACCCCTCATTCGCTTCAACAACATTCTTGAGCAAACCTAAATGTGATAAACACATTAACACCTTCCTTAAAATATGGTTTAAGCATGTGTCTATCTAAAAATGTTCTATAGTACATCAAACTACAATAATACTGATAATATTCGATACTGCAAATGAATAACAATGTTGTCATTTGAATTTTTAAAAAGGGGTATAATTTATCGACCAATTTTTAAATTTTGGTCAATTAAATCAAATAACTAATATATATTTAACCATAACCAAAACAATAACTAAAAAATAAGATACATACATTTATACTAAAATGCAACTTAGTAATTCATTAACAAAATAATATACAACAAAACTAATAAATTAATTTATTAGTACACCAAAATAATAACAAACTAACATACAACAAAATTAATTAATTAACATACCAAGATAATAACAAACTAACATACAACAAATTAACTTATTAACATACTTAGATATTAACAAACTAACATACAAAAAAAACTAATTTATTAACATAACAAAAAAATAACTCAAATTATTATTTGTATTAAATTATATATTTACAAACTAGTAATCTATTTTTTTTAAATAAAATAATTTATTTACAAAATTGTCTTTAAATTTTTTTATTCTAACCAAAAATATATCTTTTAAATATTGGTGAATTATGCTTTCTTTAAGAAACTAAAGCTACTTGTTTCGATGATAGTCTTGCTACGGATTTTGGGGGCAACAAGGATGTGGAGTGGACATCGTGTGACTCAAGGGGAGTTTCAAGTGATATGGTTATCTTATGGAGAAGGAATTCTCCATTCCTTAATTATAGCTTCAAAGGTCTAGGTTTTGTAGGAACTAATGTTATTTGAAAAGGAGTCAATTACAATTTTGTTAACATATACACATCTTGCAATTCGGTGTCCAGGAGGACAATGTGGAGAGATTTGGTGGTGTGGAAACAGAAGAGTAACATTGAATGGTGCTTAGGGGAGATTTTAATTTTGTTTCTCATAGGGAGGAAAAGTTAGGGATTAGGGAGTCCATCACCTGTAGAGACATGGAGGATTTCTGAAGCTTCATTGAAGACATGGATCTTGTAGACATGCCTTACACAAGGGGAAGATTCACATGGTTCAATGGGAATGACACTGCTATGAGCAGACTTTGTAGATTATTGTTGTCTGGTAAGCTGATTTCGGAGTGGAACATTACTAATCAAAGAGTGGGAAGTAGATATATTTGAGATCATTGTCCTATATGGTTAAAACCAAGGAATCTTGATTGGGCCCCCAAGCTATTTGGGTTCAATAATGGTTGGTTCAAGCATGATGGGTTTGGTACTTTCATCAAAGAAGAATGGACTCAGATTAAGGTGGAAGGTTGAGGCGAATTCATGATGTATGAGAAACTTAAGTTCTTGAAATCTAAGCTTAAATGGTGGAATCGAGAGGTCTCGGGTGGTTCGATTTGAAGGTGCACTACGCCAAAATTGGTTTTTTGTATCGCCTACTTTAATAGCGCTTTTTAAATAAGTGCTATTAAAAAGGAAACAAACATATTTATAATAGCGCTTTATAGTAAAGTGCTATTAAAGAGTACAGAGAATATGATTTTGATAGCCTTTGTAAAAAAGCGCTATTATAGATATTCACTAAGATAACACTTTTCTAAAAAGCGCTATTAAAATGTTGTATTACAATAGCACTTTTATAAAAGCGCTATTATTAAAAGCACTACGATAGCGCTTTTAAAAAAACGCCATTAAAATATGTAACTACAATAGCGCTTTTTGAAAAAGCGCTATTAAAATGTTGCACTATAATAGCACTTTTATAAAAGCGCTATTATTAAACTATCCTATGTTCACTAAGATAGCGTTTTTTTAAAAAACGCTATTAAAATATTTCACTAAAATTTTAAAGTATCGTTTGTTAGCATTACTGAAATGAATTAAAAGACCAAACAAAATAAACTAATCAGTCCCAGATACAAAGACCATCATAAAAACAAACAAAGAAATTGCTATTTGCTTACAGAGGTGGTGTCCACCCAAAACTGGGAGACAAATCCTAAACTAAGAGCAGATTGAATGCTGATCACCTGCTTCGCCAACAAATTTGATTGTCTAATCACTTGTTTACCTTTCCTTAATCTAAAATTACCACCAAATTTCTCAACTTTATCATCTTTTCTCAAATCAACCCCTTCATCCCCTTCTCCGTCGTCGCGAACCCGAATCAAATCGTCTTCCCGCATCTCGTTCTCACTCTTTCCACTTCCCTTATCATCATTCTCATCTAATGGAATAGACCCGTCAGTTTCTTAGGACAAACCCTCGTCAAGTGGGTTTCTTTCCAACTCCAACTCCAACTCAAAATCGTTCTCCGTTGTGTTGTCAAATTGAAGTTCTTTGTAAAAGTTATGGCCCTTTGATGGTGGACCTGGCCTTCCATTGAAGCTAGAGCTCAAGGCTGCGGAAACGATGTTGTTGGCATAGGTGGTTTTGGATGGTTTGGGAGAAAAGGGGGAAAGGAAAATTGGCTTGAGTTGGGTTCTGGTTGAAGGAGTTGGGTGTGAATTGAGAAAGGGGAAGCGTGGAGAGTCTGTAGCTGAAATGGAGAGTGGGTTTATAGCTAGAAAGTCAGTCATTGTGAGTGAGAGCAGAAAACCATGGATCTCCTCAAGGTCGTGGTTTTGGGAAATTTGTTCAGGCGAGTCTTCCAAGTTAATATCTCATTACTTTATGACTTTTTCTATGTTATTATGGTAACTGCACACCCTTGTATCTGTGGCTCGTTGTATACATATAGCATTCTCTTGATTTTAATTTAAAAATAGATTCTATAACATGCCTACCATCTCTTTTCCTTCTCAACAAATACATCATACCAAAGCACAACTTTATTCATCGTACTATGGTTGTTCAGGATGCAGGTGTTACCATTTTGGGTACCGTTCCAAGCTACTAATAAAAATGAACTAGACTTCTGCCCTTGTATGTAGGTTATTTTGTTCCACTGGAGAAACATCAAATGTTGATGATAATCTATGGCTTTCTTCAAAATCTTATTACAGTCCAATTATTGAACTATGTGGAGGAATGAAGCTTGCGTCCAGCTACATTGCGGGAAGCCCCCTATAGCCTCAAGCTTTTGGAGCATTCAGTACAGTAGAGTATCTTTGGGTTTATTCAGTACAACATTCATACACTTGTGAAATTACCTTCAATAAACTTTCATCATTTTTCCATAGTAGCAGAGTATCTTTGGGTTTATACAATTTATTTATAGGTTTTCTCATTTATTGATTTCTATGACAAATCTGACAGCCAGAAAATGTTCCTTGCGTTGGTGAAGTGGGTTTGTTCTCTCTCTCTCTTGGAGCGTCTGATAGATTGCTAAACACCGACCATGATGAGGTTTACTTTAAGGGAATGCCCGTGTATAAAGGAAAGGTATCTACTACTTCAATTAATATGCTTAGAATCATTTTCACATTTAGATACAGCTACTTTGATATATCAGTTCTTTCATTCATGAAAGGCAACATATTCTCACCGTGTCCTAACTTTTTAAGGACTGTTTTCATGTGAAATTACCAGATTACACATCGAACATCCATACTAGTTAGAGTAAAAAGATAGGAAAATCTTCTATTAAGTTTGGATGTTTGACTGTTTGTCTTTAAATGTTGTTAAATCCTATGCAAACTATCAATGTCCAAAAGTGTTGTATATCAGTAAGGTATACATCAGTCCTTGATATTAGTACTTTGTAAGTGCAATTATAATTTCTGTTAACTGATTTTTTATATAAAAATTGTGATTTACATTACCGTAAACAAACATAACATATTGAAAGAAAAGAATCATGGTGCTTTGGCTCTAGTGGTAGGGTATGTGTTTGGGTTTTACTGGTTTGTTTTTCCTACTTTGGTTAGTTTAAAAAGACTTAAACATGTTTAATTCAGGGGTAAGTCTGCTATGGCTAAATATTGCGCTAAACGGCTTCCACTAACCACCAATGTTCTAGCCGTCCAAGATTCAAGGATTGTCTTTGAGAGGTGCAACAATAAACTCCCACCAGGTTCATATTTGTTTCCTTGATTCGGCCAAGGTCATGTTTGGATAAATAACTTAATTATGCTTATCATATAAGTCTTTATATCAAAAGAGAAAATAAAGTATAATAAGTTTTGTTTCCATTTGTGACAGGTAGTTTTATATTGGATCCAAGACTAAGCATAGATAACCCGAGTGACAGAATAATCCAATCTGAATTTGGCTGCGCCGTGGTGGAAGGTGAGAAATCACTACACCAAAATACCAAGGAATCAAAAGAATAAACATTTGACGATCCAGAAAAGCAAAAGTCACGATCAATATCCATGTTTGCAGGTGAACCTTCTAAGCAGAAGCTTGGATGGCCTCTACTCTGCAGAACGAGTTCAGAAATCTCACAAAGCTGTCATGTAAGGGATATTGTCAGTAGTACAATGGGTAATGACTCTACCAGACCGTTCTTCGGAAAGTAGTCCTAAATCATCTTCTAGCGACGAAAATCGATTCAAAAGGAGCACCAGCGACATTCTTGAGGACGAGAGCATCAAAAGTTATTTATCTCCATCTGTTGTACTACCAAAAGGCCTAGAGGAGATATTAAATGTAAATTCACTCGATTGCAAGTGGTTCACCCTCGAGGCTCTGAAGTCTTGCACTAACCAATTCTTTTCAGGTTCGAACACGGCTTCTTATTATGATCTTTATACAAACTAGTATATCCGACTCGAGCTCAACACGGGCACGAAAAAACCAGCTGATAAGAAAACTGTGTTAATATTGTAATATGATATAATGTTGTATTCCCTTGCAGAAAATTTGATTGGGAAAGGCGGGAGCAACCGTGTGTACAAAGGAATTCCCTCTGATGGAAAGCCAATTGCTGTTAGAGTATTGCGGTCATCAAAAGAAGCATGGAAAGATTTTTCCTTTGAGATGGAAATAATATCCCCATTGAAGCATAAAAACATTGCTCAACTACTTGGAATTTGCTTAGAGGACAATAATACATTAATATCCGTTTATGATTATTTCCCCAAAGGCAGTTTAGAAGAAAATCTACATGGTAAAGTTTAAGTTGATTTTCTGTTTTCACGTTTCCACCATCATATAAATTGCTGTAAATGGAAAGGATGCTTATATGAAGTTATAAATGGTTGTAGGAAAGAAGAAAGACGGATCTATTTTGTCATGGGAAGTGAGATTCAACGTAGCTGTTGGAATAGCTGAGGCCCTTGATTACCTACACACAGAAGCCTTGAAGCCTGT
Organism: Lathyrus sativus; assembly: GCA_963859935.3. Classification (NCBI taxonomy): domain Eukaryota; kingdom Viridiplantae; phylum Streptophyta; class Magnoliopsida; order Fabales; family Fabaceae; genus Lathyrus; species Lathyrus sativus. The sequence goes on along the minus strand of OZ012739.1, from coordinate 489,933,900 downwards.
TATACATAGAGATGTCAAGTCTTCAAACATTCTTCTTTCTCAAGACTTAGAACCACAAGTAATCAATTTTTTTTGACATCATTAGAGAATTGAAATGAGTATTTTGTAAAGATGAATTATTTTTGCACAACCAAATTTAGTGACAATTTTTTAAGTGGTTTATGCAGTTCAAATAGTGGTTAATTATGTCCAATAGATAGTTAATGGATATATTACATGTGAAAACTCATTAACCACCAAATAACTTCGTTAAACACGTAGATTTGAACACATGCAAATTTTGCATAATCGCATCCAAATTTGTGGTTAATGAGTTTTAACATCTGATATATCCATTAAGTATCTAACTGAACATGATTAACCACTTAAAAAGTTGTTGCAAAAAGTGACTAAATTTGGTTGATACAACTTGCAGTCAATCAAAGTTAAACATTATGTATGAAATTGATCGTGTCACTAATGAATCGTGATCATCATTTTGTTGCAGTTGTCTGATTTTGGACTTGCAATATGGGGACCAACAAAAACACCCTTTTTGACACAAGAAGATGTAGTAGGAACGTTTTGTTACCTTGCTCCTGAATACCTTGCTCCTGAATATATATATATATATGTGTAAAATCAACTTGAATTATTAACGCATACATATTGTACTGATTACATTGCATTAAAAATAGATACTATGTGTGGTATTATTTTACAAACATAACCATACAATTCTTACACAGTATCAGTAGTTTTATTTTACAAAATGGCGTTATTGTAGTATCAGTAGTTTTATTGTCCAGCCATATATATATATATATATATATATATATATATATATATATATATATATATATATATATATATATATATATATATATATATATATATATATATATATATATATATATATATATATATATATATATATATATATATATATATATATATATATATATATATATATATATATATATATATATATATATATATATATATATATATATATATATATATATATATATATATATATATCCCCATAAAACACCATCTTATAATAGCGCTTTGTTAGAAAGTGCTATCAAACTTAAAGCAATTTACCAGTATTTTAATAGCGCTTTGTTTGAAAGTGCTATCGAATATGTGGATTATAATAGCGCTTTCTTTGAAAGTGCTATTAAATATTTGTCTTATAATAGCGCTTTATTTGAAAGCGCTATTAAATATGTGTATTATAATAGCGCTTTTTTTGAAAGTGCTATCAAAATTAAAGCAAATTAACAGTGCTATAATAGCGTTTTATTTGAAAGCGCTATCAAATATGTGACTTATAATAGCGCTTTTTCAAAAGCGCTATTAAATACAGGTACTATAATAGCGCTTTTTCAAAAGCGCTATTATAGTACCTGTATTTAATAGCGCTTTTAAAGCGCTATTAAAAAACTTTTTTGTAGTAGTGGTGATTGAGCAGGTGAACAACTTGAATGTGTTGGATAATCTTTTGATTGAAAATCATGGAGGAGATATTGACAATCGAGTGGAAGAGAGAAATAAGGTGAATGGTGACTTATGGAACAATTTGGTTAATAAAGAAAGTATGTTGAAGTTGAAATCTAGGCAACTTTGGCAGAAATAAAGAGACCAAAATTCTCATTTCTTTCACCAATCCTTGAGAGATTGATATGTTAGATTAATTATTTAATTAATGAAATAGATTTACATAATCAATTATTAATTAATTATAGTATGGTAAATTGTTATTAAACACTAATTATTTATGAATTATTTGATTGAGTTTTGTGTCTGAATCGACCGTGATGACTTGATCATTCAGTTAAGTCCAATGAAAGATCTATGTCCTCATCTGTTTAGCTATTTAAGTGTCTCCCCATTAGACAATTAACATACTCTCAAAACGTCCTCATCTGTTTAGCTATTTAAGTGTCTCCCCATTAGACAATTAACATACTCTCAAAACCTAGACGGCAATGAAGGTAGTAATCCTCTCATACTCATTCTTTCGATGTCCGTCTCTCAAATCCTACAAAATACACCGTTCCTATTATTATTGATTATTCTTTAATATAACAATATGATATAACTTGTATCTATTCGATTCAATTAGATTTATCAATTGGTATCAGAGCCAGAAGAGATACATACTATAACTATTATTTTTCTTTTCAAGAATACATTATGTTTTATTCTAGATATAAAAAATATATGAGTTATGGCTTATATTGTTTATGCATATATCTGTTCCATGTTCAAATGTCAATTTATAAATCCTAGATGCATAAACAAATAATTGAAAACCATAAGATTCAGTCATGAATAATCATGGAATTATAGTGTTTTTTCAGTGTGTGTTAGTAAGTGAAGTCGTGGAAGGTTTTTGAATCAACTTTTTCATCAAAATATTTAACATTAATTATTTTTGTTTGTTTTGGAAGTTTTTTTTAAAACTTTATGCCACACATTTTATACAGTTTACTTGTGAAATTAATTTTAATAGTAACCGTGGTCAAAATGTTGTATACTTCTATATCACCCAATATAAGCCAAATTTTTTGTATATTTCTCTAGTATGGTGTTAAATGAGATTAAAAAGGATTGTGATATAATTTTTCCAATAAAATAAATAAATAAGTTTTTTTTATAAATGCCTACCACAATGAAGGTTGGGAAAAATATGGGAGTTAAGTTATAGTCTTGTTACTTTCTATGTTACAACATTATTTCAGTTCTTTTATTAAAATTATTATTATCAAACAAGTTTAATATTATATATAGAATATACTTTATGATAATTACCTATGATAAATAAATAAAGAGATATATTTCTTATATTTTGTTAAACATAATTATTTTAATATGTGTGGTTGTGATTTTACTTATCGCGAGTACAATTGCGCGAATTTTATATGTTAATTGCATAAATAATAATCATTTCAATTGTAATTAATTTTATTTAGTATGATAATAATTAAATTTTATCGATATATTAATATGAATATAGTTATATTTATATTTTTCTCGTATTATGTTGATTTATAATTAGAGTTATATAGTATGATATAATGGTTTACTCTTCGTTTATAAATGTATTTTTGAGATGACATTGCAATACTTTATAAGTCATCAAAGATACAAGGCTTAAATGCACTTTTAATCTCTTTAAGTTAGAGAACTTTTGAGTTTAGTCCCTGTAATTTTTTTTGTATGAGTTTCTATATCTCATATTTTGCATGCGTTTTAGTCTAAAGTCAAAATCCCTAAGAAAATTTACAAGAACCTGCGGAATTTCTTGCGAATTTTAGCTTCAAAGACTAACCATGTTTTGTTTTTAATTTTTAGTAATTAATTATATAATTGGGAGAGATTGTTTCAAATATTATCCATTCATTTTGAAAAAACATAAAGTTTACAGTTATTTAAAATTAATAATTTTTCGTAATATTCTGAATTAAAACCCTTTATTTATTGTCTTAAATTGAGTTCTATTTATATACTCAAATAAATAAATAAAAATATAATTTTATGAATATATTAAAAACTTATTATTTTATTTATTTTATTCTGAAAATTAAGTAATCACAATTAATTTGTATAATTGTAATCTTACCTATCATGAAAACAACTATATAAAAAAAATTATTTTAAATAAAATATAAGTATTCTTAATTCGAATGATTGTATTTGTAACTCACCTATTGTGGGTACAATTATACAAAATTTGTTTAAAAGTTTATTTTAATTATAGTAAATATTATATTGATAATAGTTATACCCTATAGGTATGTTATTATTAATATAATTTGTTTTGTTTAATGTAGTTATGATTTATGATTACGTAAATAATGATTCGAATACTCTATCGATATTAAAATTTATTGGTGATATAATATTTGTACATTGTTATATTTTGTTGAAACAAGTATTTGATAAATAAGAAATTATTTTAAAGACATGTAATACTCTATGAAATCCAACCATTTATTTTAAAAATTTTATTAAAATGGATTTTGATTCTCTAAGTATTATGTAAGTGATGGGAAATAGTTGAATATTTGTTTAAATTTTTTTTCAAAACTCTTAACTTTAGTTCAACTATTATTCTATATCAAGTGGGAGAATTTAACATGTCAATGGTATAAAATTAAGAAACAAATATTATTTAATTATTACTTTATAAAGACTTATATTGAGAATATTATATTCTTTGTTAGTAATAAACTTTATTATTACTTGTGATATATCCTCAATAATAGTTAAAATTACGTCTCATATTTTATTCGATGCGTATAACATAATAGGTTTCTCAAATGTGTGCAATTATATTTGTAACATTTGAATTTTGAGTGAGTTATTAAAATGTTATATATAACTCTATATTATATTTAAATTTATAGGGTTTGATCTAACTCAAATGATGGTAAACCTTTTTGTATGACCATCAAACTCTTTCATGTGAAATTATATAAATAATGATATATTCTATTTACGTGTAAAATATGTGGTTGAGTTTATAAAACTCTAATGATGATATATTATAGAACCACTTCTATGTATAGTTTTACACTAAAAATAAAATTTGTATCCCATTCTATAACGGAGTATTTAATACTGGTGAGCTCTGATAAATCTTTATTTTATTGAATCAATGGGAGGGCATGTATACATGATTATATAATCTAAAAATTTTAGATTATTATTCTCATATTGTCATATATTCTTGCGCGCATTATAAAATATGACATATTCTAAGACTTCAAGATATAGAATAACTTCAAGAAGTCTTATTCTATTATACCGAGATATATATTGTTATTATTCTCTTAATCTCAGAAAACATCATAATTTAATGTTTAGGTCGATATTGAATAGACACATTAATTCTTTAGCATGCAATAATATTGTGTTATTCAATGTTCAATAGTCCATATTTGTTAGGTCATAATATAAAAGTACAAGTAAATATCAATACTTCTATCGAGTATAATATTGTGTTATAAAAGTACTTATGGGACAACAAGGATTGGGGTTAACAAAGAAAACAAGGTAAAACAATAAGGAACAACAAAGATTAATTATTAAACTACTATTCTTTCCTTACTTTTAGAACAATATTACAAGTATACAAGAATAACAAAATAACCTCTCTCTTGAAATTAGGATTTTATCTTCCTATTTTTTTCTTATTTCAAGATTGAGAAACTAACATCCTATTTATAAGAAAAATAACACACTAGCCTAATGGGCTTTTTAAAAATTACTCATTACAAGCTAACTTAGGGTACAAGCTAACTTAAACACTTGAGCTTACAAGCAAGACCCAATCCAATATGCTAACAACCTAGAAATATTGACTAATGCATGTTAGAACAAACTTCGACTACAACACGCATTATCTTCAACAGCAGCACGCGAACAGACTTTGACCTCATACTTAATTCATGTCGAACCAGAAGCTACCCTTCGACCATACTAGAGTTAGATCCAACATCTCACAAATCTCCACCTTGCATCTAACTCTATAACATCAAAAAAACTAGCTTTCTTCATGCAGCTTTATCAACTGCATACAGTGGAAAAACTTGCAACTGGGCAACGTCTTGGTAATCATATCGGCAATATTATGATTTGTCTAAACCTACAACACTTGAACTTCTCCACGCTCGATTACCCCTTTGAAAAAATGTAGCCTCACATCAATGTGTTTGGTTTGCTCATGATAGGATGAATTCTTCGACAGGTGTATTTCACTTTGACTATCACATTTAACAATGATAACTCGACCTTGAAGTTTCAGCTCCTTTGCAAAACCTTCAAGCCACAATGCTTCCTTCACAGCTTCAGTTAGGGCAATATATTCTACTTCAGTGGTTGATAAGGTGACAACCTTCTGAAGTGTAGCTTTCCAACTGATTATCCCAAACATAGTGAACACATATCCATAAATAGATTTTCTAGAATCCATACAACCTGCATAATTAGAGTCGACATATCCTTCGATTGTTGTTTTACTATCTTCACCCAAGGCTCTACCATAAATTAAGACTCTATTCAGAGACCCATTTATGTACCTTAAAGTCCACTCCAATGCTTGCCAGTGAGCCTTTCCAGGATTTGCCATGTACCTACTTACAATACTTACTGCATATGCTATGTCGGGTCTAGTACAGACCATAGCATACATCAAAGAACCCACTATATTAGCATATGGAATTCTATTCATATAAGTTCTTTCAACATTAGTGTTGGGACACTAATCTATACTCAGCTTGAATTAAGGGTTTGTCAGAGTCACAACAGGCTTTGAATTTGACATACCAAACTTTTTGAGGACCTTCTATAGGTATGCCTCTTGAGATAAGCATAATTTTGACTGCTTTCTATCTGTTCGGATGTCAATCCCAAGAATCCTGGATGCAGCTCCCAGATCCTTCATGTCGAACTCCTTATTGAGTCCAGCCTTCACCCTCATTACCTCTTCGACATTGTTGCTTGCTATTAGAATATCATCCAGATATAGCAACAAAATAATAAATAAATTACCCGATCGAAATCTGAAGTAAACACAGTGGTCGAACTGACTTCTGATGAAACTTATGCGTGTCATGAACTTGTCGAATCTCATATTCCACTGTTGAGGAGATTGTTTCAATCCATATAAGGATCTATTCAGCTTGCACACATAGTCTTCCTTCCCTTTTTCAACATACCCTTCAGGTTGCCTCATTAGGATTGTTTCATCTAAGTCACCATACAAAAAGGCAATCTTCACATCCAACTATTCCAGTTCAAGATCGAACTGTGCCACTGTGGCAAGTGTAACACCCTTTTCTACCCCACAAATATTATGACAAAATAACATAGATATCAGATTAATTATTAAATTTCAACAAAAAGCCCCCCAAATGGGCGTACATTTCCTAAATCAATAAAATAGGTCAAGCCTCCGTAAGCAACGGGTTTTCCCAAAATACATCAAATTGCACAAAGCAGCGGAACTCAAAAGGCATAAATCAAGGTTTTCCTCATACGGGAAGATAATCAAATAAACTCAAATAAAACATAGTTTAACCCAAAAGGCCCCAACCCGATGTTACATATCAGAGCAAGACCCTATAAGTTAACCAAAAGGCTAACAACTCAAAGACTTCAAAAATATCCTCGACGGCGTACACGGCTAAACTTAGTCATCTGCACGTTACCCACGTGGAGGTAACATTCAAACAGTCAGGGTGAGTAAAACGATTCATAATAATCAATGTATAAAATCAACATATAAAACGGCGTCATATTCATATTCAACACATTGATATCCTTCAATAGGCCTCAAAGGCCACAACATCATAAATGATTCCAAATAACTCATAAATGCAAATGCAACAAGACTCAATACATGTGGTACCAATCATCACAGCACAATGGACATTGGGCCATCAACCCTCCATAGATCCCCATTAATAGGATCGATTCTACTTGAGACCGGAGCACATTAAAACACTTCACATCCACACAATGGGATTGAAGCCAAAGTAATCGAGGTCCTGAACCGAAGTTCGAATGCACATGAATGCATGATGCACACGTCAATAATCGTCGTCATAATAACAACATGGTGCATTATCATTCATCATATTCATCATCATCACAATCATCATCATATCTCATGTCATCATATAATTCATCAAAGTCATGGTAATATCATCATAGTTTTCCAATCAATACATCATAGAAATCATCATGTAATCATGTACACATCACATAAAACTCACAGTCATACTCATGTTAATTCGTCAAAGAAATCACAGAATCAAACATCAAGGCATCGCTGCACACGATCAACATTCGCGAAACTCTGCTACGTTCGCTGGCATGTTCGTTAGGCGAGTCTGGGCGAGTTTCTTCGCTAGGCGAGTCTGGGAACAACATGGTTCGCTAGGCGAACAGTGCGATAACAGCAAATTCTGCTACGCACCAAAACCTAAATCCACCTAAATGCCCATATGATTCACTTCCCCAATGCCCTCAAAACATCCCTAAGGTCTTACAGCGATAAAGGCACAAAACCTACGGTTTATTAGGCCAATCCTGTGTCATATTCACGCCCTAAATCAAAAATTTCCCTACAATTATACCAAGGCATTAGAGTTACTCATTATCTAATATTCCTATCCCTTCAGGGTTAGACAAATAACAATTCATAATTTTGGCCACGAAGGTCTAACTTTCCCTTTTCCCCAATGAATTCCATAGTTAGATTCACAATAATAGATTTAGGCCGTGAAGGCCAAAGATCACTATTTCTCATATCCATCCTCAAAATACCTTAAACCTTAAATTGACCTTAAATACATTGAAAGTTACACATGGAAAATCATGAAGGTAATACTCCCCATACCTTAATCGTCGATTCAAAACCTTCACAAATCTTTCAGGGAATCTCTCGAAGCTTCTGCCTCCAATCCTCTCCTTAGAGCTCTGGCCTCAATAATTTTCATGGTCTAACAAATGAATCATAATCCCTTTCCAATTTCTTTTTTGTTAAACCTAGTCTTGGGCCTCACAATTGGGATTTCTCCATAATACCCTCACTAACTCCTCTGAATTGTCCCAATTGCCCTTATTCATCTTATATTTATTTTAATTCATAATAATATTAATAAATTCATATTACATACTATTATTCAAAAATAAATAACCCAAAAAATGCATGATTCTCAATAATCCACAAAACCACCGAAAATCACCGAAAAATGAATATTCTCAATTAAATAAACTAATTAAAATATTCCAATTAAATTAGGGGTGTTACAGCAAACAACATTCGAATGGATCTGTGCTTCACAACAGGAGAGAACACATCATTGAAGTAGATACCTTCTTTTTGAGTGAACCCTCTAGCAACCAATTTTGCATTGTATCTCTTCGACGCCACTTCTTCGATTCCTTCCTTAACTTTGAAAATCCATTTACAGCTGACTACCCTGGCTCCAACATGTTTCTTGATCAATTCCCAGGTATTGTTATCATGAAGAGATTTCATCTCATCATCCATGGCCTTCAGCCATTCAGTCTTCTTTCGACTCCTCATAATTTCCTTGTAGTCTTTAGGTTCTTCGTCTAGAACCTTACTTGCAGAGATTAAGGCATAAGCTATAAGATCTGCATACCCAAGTCTCTGAGGTAGCTTGATGAGTCTCCTCGACCTGTCTCTTGCTAGCAGGTAGTCATTATCAGTCTCCTCATCTTCGACAACATCTTCTGCATCTTCTTTGACTTCGTCTGAGGTACGCAATTCAGCATCAACATGCTCCATCTCAACAGGAATTTCTCCCTGTTCTAGATCTTCGTCAACATTATCAATTTTCTTGAAAGCCATCTCTGTTTCATTAAAAACTATATCTCGACTAGTGATACACCTCCTGTGACTTGGCTCTAGGCACTATAGCCTATAAGCTTTGACTCCTTCAGGGTATCCCATGAACATGCATTTCAGAGCTCTAGGTTCGATCTTGTCTTGCCTAATATGAGCATAGGCCACACAGCCAAATACTCTCAGTCTGTCGAGACTAGGTGGTTGTCCCGACCAAACTTCTTCAGGTGTCTTCATTCCCAAGGCAGACGAGGAACATCTATTTATCAGGTAAGCTGCTGTCGAAACAGCTTCCGCCCAAAACACCTTCTTCAATCCAGCACTAACCAACATGCATCTAACCCTTTTTCAAGGATTGTTCGATTGAATCTTTTAGCTAAGCCATTTTGTTGAGGAGTACCTACTACAATATTATGCCTTGCAATCCCAGACTCAACACAGTAATTGTCGAACGCTTCGTTGCAGAATTCAAGGTCATTGTCGGTTCTCAACCTTTTTACCTTTCTGCCAGTTTGAGTTTCGATCAGAATCTTCCAACTTTTGAAATTCTCAAAAGTTCCATCCTTCATCTTCTGAATGAATACCCATAGCTTTTTGGAATAGTCATCAACGATAGATAGAAAATACCTTCCACTTGAGTGTGAAGGATTCCTTGGAGGCCCCCAACGATCAGCATGAATGTAATCTAGGGATCCATGTGTTCTTTGCTTGCCTTTGTTAAACTTCGCCCTACATGATTTACCAAATACACAAGATTCATAAAATTCCAACTTTTTGACTTTGTCACCTCCTAACAGGTTCTGCTTCCCCAATTCGACCAGGCCTCTTTTGCTGACATGGTCCAACCTCATGTGCCATAATTCTGTCTTCGACACAGGTTTCATGGATGCAACATTTGTCGAACCACTTATAACCTCAGCCTCAAGGGTATATAAGCCTCGTTTCTTCATGCCTCTTAAGACTTTCTTTGACCCCTTCATGACTCTTAGGATACTTTTCTCTCCTTGAAAAACATATCCCTTTCTGTCAAATTCACCAATAGAAATCAAATTTCTCTTCAAGTCAGGTACATACTTGACTTCAGTCAATAACCTTATTGACTCATCATGGAACTTGAATCTCACATATCCAATACCTGCAACTTTTGAAGATTTGTTGTTTCCCAGCAGCACAGATCCACCATCTTGATCACATAGCTCCTCAAACAATTCTCTGTTTGGAGTCATGTGCCAATTGAAACCTGAATCCATAATCCACTCTTTTCTCGAGTCCCCATCTTGAAACCACAAGAACATCAGATGAGTCGAAATCATCTTGAACAATGGTTGCGTTGCCATTACCTCCATGATCTTTCAGGCGTTCAGGACACACCTTTCTTGTGTGACCCTCCTTCTTACAATGATAACATCGACACTAAAATTGAGGAAATACCAAATTGAGCGAGAAAACGACGATGTTGCTCACACGAATGACCTAGAGAGAATGCACCAGAAAACGATAAAATAAAAATGCAAATGTAATAAAGATTAAAAGAGATGAAGTTAAATACGTCGTCATTGGAAGAAAGGACGGTGATGTCGATGGAATCGAAGGTGGCGCAGCGAGCAGGGTTATAGTGAGCAATTACGAAGCGGGAAAGGGGTAAGATGCCAGAGCAAAAGGTGTCATCGTCAACTGTTAAAGATTGGGGAAATTCGCCAGAAGTTGTTGCTGGTTTGGTACTGGAGAGTAGACAACGGGACACTGTTTCGGATGAGATTTGGTGGTGTGATGTTTGCAGAAGGAGATCACCTCATGTTTTCCTTTTGAGTTATTTTTTCTTTTTTCAATTTTTTAAATATATTTTAAGTTGAATGAAATGTGAGATAGAGATAAATAATTTTATATATAAAAGTTTTCCTCTAAACAGTAGTGAGATATGTTAGATAATAATATAATTTTTTTTAATATAAAAATCATTAAAAAAATATTATGTGTTAGATGATATAACAAATATAAAAAATTATCTAACACATAATGTAATAATATACTACTATATTTTTATATTGTGTGTTAGATGACTTTTTATACTTAAGTTTTTTATAATAATGTTTAGAGGGAAATATTTGTTTTTTAGTGTATAAGTTTAAAGGGAAGATTGCCACCAAAAATGTGATGTTGCTAAAATTTTATGCAACATTGAAGGAATTTAGCCTTTTATTAGAACTAATATAACAATTTAAAAATGTTCCCTAAAGTATTTAAGGGACAATTATCAAACATTGATAAAAAAAAAAATAGTATATTGACGCTCCAAAATCGTCCTCAAAAGTAGTTAAGGGCACAATTAACCATCGTTGCCAAAAAAATAAAAGAGTGACGCTCTACTAAAACGTCTCCAAAAGCATTTTAGGCAACGATTATCAAGGGTTGCAAATATGTTTTTGTCAATAGCCATAAATTGTTGCCTACACGAGTTTTAGACAACAATTTTTATATGTTACCTAAAAAAGTGTTGTCAGAGACAACAAATGTTGTAGTTATAGATCTAATATGTCAAACATCGCTACTAATAATGTTGTTGTTGTTGTGATGGTGATGGTGGTGGTGAGATCTGAAACCCCAGAGATTTTTGTTGTTGTTTTTGTTGTTGTTATTGATGTTGTTTTTATTGATGTTTTTGTTCTTGTTGTTGAGACCCTAAACCCTAGAGATTATTTATTGATGTATTTGTTATTGATATTGTTGTTGATTGTTTATTGGCGTTGTTGTTCTTGATATTGTTGTTGATGTTGTTGTTGTTTTCTTGTTGTTTTTTTATTGATATTGAGATTATGTTTTTTGTGATTCTTTGTGCAGCTCTCATCTTTGTAAAATATAACCTAGTAAATTGATTTTGGAAATAATCATATGCAAAATTATGTTGTATCTGAAACTTAACTTACACTGATTAATAATTTTGCAACTCATCATTTTATCCTTAAGTCTATCCAATACTTCTAGTTTCTATTTTTCAAATATAATTATTTTCATAACTAATTTTGAGAAGTTATATGTTCAATATAGAGTTTAGTGAAATAACTAATTTACATTAGATCTAATAAACTCAAAATTATTTTACCTCTCAGTTTTATTAGATAGCCGAGGTGAAAATGTGGTATATTCGTCGGTGAAATGAGAAAACTGAGGGGAGATATGTTTTCACCCTTTCAGAATATCAAAAAGGTCTCATACCTCAACACATACATACCCGTAAGCTTTTGTAAAACCAAGAGGGAAAGTGTGCACTTTCATGACACCCTTTGTTACCTCGCCTATGAAACTAAGGTAAGATCTCTTTTTCAACCGAGGTAAAATGTGTTATTTGTTTAACTGATATACCTTGCGCTAGAACTTTTCCCTTCCTTCTTCATTTTTTATATTTTCACAAATTCTTCAACTTCAAAGCTCGTGAGAAAGAACCAACAAGGTCATTTTTCCAGCTTCACAAATCCTTAGTATAATCATCATTAGATAAAGAAATATCAATTTGGGACACTTGATATCAATTTGGGACACTTGTGGCAAAATATTCAGAGTTATTTCAGCAATGTATTTCGGAATCATCTTTAAAAATTTTAAGAGATAAATATTCTGAACATATCGTAAGAAATTTGAGATGGATGATTTACTTGTGCAATGTTAAGTGAATTTTAAATATATATGAAGATACATCTCTAAAATATAAATAAAAAAAAACAAATTTAAATTTCTAATTTACTCAACCTCACCCCGCCAAAATAAAGTAATGCATTGAAATTATCTCTATAACCCGAATGGGCCCTCTATAACCCGAATGAGGCCAAGAGTGAATCTAAACACAATGTTAACAAGCACTAATATGACTACCGATAAGAAATAAAATTTCTTTGCTGATTACAAAACATTAAAATAAATAGTGGTTAAAAAGTACTACAAAAATAAATAGTATTAAGCAAATAAATGTATCATAGAATAAAAATTTACTGAACACATTTTAAATATATTTTTTGTTAGTATATGAAGAAATAATAACTATAAAAAGAAACATATAAATAATTATAAAATCTCATATTTCAATAGGGATAATATTATACCTTTTGATATTCTCTTTGATTTTTTTGTTTAGTTGCTTTTAGAAAATAATGAAATGAGATTGAAGGAGAGAAAAATAAGAGGATTATGTTTTTGTTATGATTAGAGAATATTAAAAGATGATTAATTATATATATATATATATATATATATATATATATATATATATATATATATATATATATATATATATATATATATATATATATATATATATATATATATATATATATATATATATATATATATATATATATAGTGTCATGGTCAGATTCTAATAATTAAAATTAGTAAAACAAAATAATCTTGTACGTGTGTATATGTGATTTTTATTTGGTTTGGATATTTTAATTTTTATAAATTAAAAAAAACAGCACAATTTATTAAGAGTGAAAAGGTGATTGATTAATGTTTGTGTTGGTTTAATAGCATTGCACAGCAATGTTGAATTTTGAAATTTCAAAAAGAGTATAAAGAAGATATCAGAGTTACTCTGAATCTCAAAGCTGTTGATGGAGTTTGCATGAAACTTAAGCAAATACATCTTTCCTCCACTTATCCTTACCACCCTCAACTATCAACCATGTCCACCTTGATTTTACTATCCAAATCTGTACACTGATACAGTCATTTTGCTATCTCTAAAACCAATTCTTTTTTATTATTTAAAATTTTATATTTTACTTAAAAATAATTAACTTTTGAGAAGTCTGTATTAGACATATTTATGGTAATATATTATTATATTTTTATGACTTTTCAATTCCTATAAATAGATTGTATTCATAATTTTTTTTTTCAGAATTTTTATTATTCTTAGATCTACTAGTTAAAAATAAGAGGGAAAAATGATTGTCTTTATTTATTGTATTTAAAATTAGGTGTCAAATATAGTTTCATATTTTGTTTGTAGAAAAATATGAATAACAGGATTGATATGTTATTTTTAATATTGCGAATAACAATTATGAATTTAACAATATAGAATGAAAATGACATGATGTTAATGTGATAATGGAAAAAATAAATAGTAGACAATTACATAAAATCTATGTTTTAAATTAAAAATAAATTTAAAATTGCACATGAATATCACCGAACTCACTTAAATTATAGTTTAATTTTGGTCATATAATTAAATTTAATAAATTATTATCCATTCTTTTTATTCTCACATAAAATATTCAATCAATTTGATATGTCCCATGAATTTAATTCTTGTATATTATCAAGTCTGTGAAAAGAAATGCACATAAAAATGTTACAAAAATAATATAGTATTAAGGCAAAATAAAATCTTATTATTACATGACTGAAAAATTAAAAATATTTTTTATACAAAAAGTATGGATTATTTAATTTATTTTCTGATTATAAATTTCAAACAATCCATTTAAATCTTGTTACTTTACTAACAAAAAATATGGCAAGGGCTAACTCATCACCCCAGTGATGTGTGAGTTTCATGATTATTACTATTCTGTTTTCGTATAAAAAAGTATATTAAAAATAATATGAATATGTAATCAAAAACTGGAAAAAAAAAAATGTCAATAAAATTTCAATAATAAAAAAGAGTAACTATAGAAGCCTTCAAATAAAACTCATCAAAAAATACAAACAAATATAATCCCCTCAAATAATTAATTCTTTTAATACAAATATTCAGGTTTAATTACAATTTTTTATTTTAAGTGATTCATGAAAATTTCATTTATTTTTAGTGTTGCTCCTTCACTCATATTTTGTGAATTTAAAATCAGCTGACATAACAAATTTTAAATGATGTATAAGTTGGAAAAAAACAAAAAATTATTTTATAGAATTTTTAGTAGAACATCAAAAAATAGACATATCATTAATTTTAATACAAATATATAAGAAAAGATCAAATCTTTTTAAATTTAAAATAGAGTATTAATTGTATGGAGTGAGAATAAAATAAAAGAAATAAACTTTCATTTGGTAAAATATTTAAATGAGCAAAGAAATAAACTTTCATTTGGTAAAATATTTAAATAAGCAATTATATTATAACACTCTATTCAAACTTTCTACTAATAAATAATCTTTACTAATAAAAAAAACATCTTTACTTCCAAAATTACTAGTATATTGTTTTTAAAATATAGAAATCCAAAAAATTTAAAACAAATATCATGATACCAATAAAAATATATAATTCACTAAGTCTAAATATTATAAAGGCTAAATAGTCATGATAAAAATAATTTAATATAAAGTAATTAGAATACAGTTTAAAGATTAATATATTAAATTGTTGGCTGGGAAATTGATCTTCTAAAAGCTATATTTTATTCAATAATGGATATTTAAATTCAACACGATCCAAATTAAAATTCCAAATCAATCTAAAAAAAATTGAAAATCTCATAAAATGTGGTACGACCACAATCACTGTTTTGAAATAATTCAAAATGTTTCAAACATTCAAGTTTATGGCTCTCATATGGACATTCTCAACTACAAGCTAAAAATGTTGGAATAAAATACTTTTTGACCTGGTTCATAATAATATGGCCACGGTTGTTGAAAATCTTGACAAAATTCAATATGAGATCATCATCAATGATCCTTATTACTCGATCATTTACAAGAAAGACAAATCAGAATTGAGCTTGAAAAGGCCCTCCATTTTGAAGAAATATTTTGGCAATAAAAAACAAGCGTCAAATGACATATTGAAGGAGATATGAACACAATTTTCTTCTGTAAAATTGCCAAGATCAAGCAAACATATAACAATGCTATCAAGGTGGATATTGAAAATGCCTTTAGCACAATGGACTGAAAACTCATAGTTAAAGTGCTAAATGCATTTGGTTTCTTTCAAAACTTCTGTAATTGGATCCCTACCATTCTTAATTCAACTAAGTTTCTATCCAAGTTAATGGTAAGTAATAAGGATAAGGTTGTTGGAACAAACAATCATAAGATTGCTAGAGAGAGAGGAAGAGAGATGGATGTTATACTTTCATTATCCTGCACACTTATATAGGAGTTATAAATTAATTGGTATCACATTTGACCAAGTACAATAATAGAAAATACAAAAATTCGGGTTTTAACCGGTTACACCAAAATGGATAACCGATTATACCTGACACTAAATAAAATGGAAATTAATTCAGCTCTAGTGGTAACCGGTCACACCAAATCCTATAACCGGTTAGGCCTTCGAAAACTCCAATTTTCTACTACTGAAATGTATTTTTTGTCTTGTTATAACCAGTTACAAACTCGTGGTAACCGGTTACAGCACTTGAATTACTTCAATAAACTTCAACACACCACCTTAATTCAAGTGTTGTAAGTCTATCATGCTCATGCTCATCTTCAACCTCTTGAGCATATAATTTGTGACTTTCTTGGTCAACAAATCAGCAACTTGGTTCTCACTTCTACAATATTCCAACTGTAACATTCCTTCACTAACAAGTTCTCTCAAATAGTGAAACCTCATTTCAATGTGCTTCCTCCTCCCATGTGCAATTGGGTTCTTAGCAAGATTAATCGCAGAAACGTTGTCAACTAAGAGTGTGACAGCCTCACCCTCACTGTTGTCCAGCTCCTCCAATAGATTCATAAGTCACACAACTTGGCACACACATAACGAACCGACAATATACTCGATCTCACAAGATGAGATTGTAACTATCAGTTCCTTCTTGGAACACCATGAGATTGGTGTTGCACCAAACATAAAGATGTATCCAGTTGTAGACTTTCAATCATCTTTATCTCCAGACTAATTGGAACCAGTAAAACCAAGCAAAATGTATTTTCTGCCTGTATCCACTACAGAAAGAGAATTTCGTAGCTAATAGAACCTTTGACACAACGTAGAATTCTCTTGACTGCTGCCAAGTGAGACATCTTCTGTCTCTCCATGAATCTACTCACAATATCAACACTAAATGCCAAGTCTGATTGCGTATTGCACAAATAGCACAAAGATCCAATCAACCTTCTATACTGAGTTGGATCAACATCTAGCTCATCCACATTCTTAGGCAACTGCATCTTTGGTTCAGCTAGAGAAATATCAACATTGCAATGCTCCATTTTACACTTTTTCAATATCTCAAGAGTATATATCCTTTAGTGCATGAACAATCCTAATTTTGACTTGTGAACTTAATGCCTAGGAAGTATGTCAAAAGACCAAGGTCAGTTATCTCAAATTCTTCCATAAGTTCACTCTTGAACTTTGAAATACACCTTTCGTTGCTGCCTATGATAAATAAATCATCCACATATAAGCAAAGGATGATTACTTCAATCGCATCCATGTTCACATAAACTCCATGTTCCGATACATATTTCTTGAAGCCAATATCCTTTAGGAAACCATCAATTATTTTATTTCAAGCTCTTAGAGCTTGCTTCAAACCATATAGAACTTTCTTCAATCTGTAGAACTTCATCTCTTGGTCTTACACAACACAACCAGGGACTGTCCTACATATACCTTCTCTTCAAGAAGTCCGTTCAAAAACACGAATTTGACATCCATTTGGTAGATATGCCATTTATGGTTATTTGCAATACCAACAACAAGCCTAATGGTTTAAATCCTTGCAACTAGTGCAAATACCTCTTCAAAGTCTATGTTTGCAAAAATCTGTTAGCCATCAATCGAGCCTTATGCTTGATTATCTCACTTTTGGGATTTGCCTTCACTTTGAACACTTACTTCACACCAATCGACTTCTTTCCTTTTGGTAGATCAACTAACACCCAAGTATTGTTCTTCCTAATGGATTCCACCTCCTCTTTCATAACACAAATCCACTTTAGATCACTTAAGGCTTCTTTTATATTAACGGGTTCAGATTCGGCCATAAGTGAAAAATGGATGAAATCACCATCATCATTGACCTCGTTGTCTCAAAACAGCTCATAATCTTGGAGTCTCTGAGGCAAACCCCTTTGCTTTGTTGACCTTCTGACATTTTCTTCATTGGAATTCAACGTCATGTTGTTTTGGCCTTCCAGCTTCCTCATAATGGAAATTTCAAGCCCGTAACCGGTTACAGGATTCTGGTAACCGGTTGTAGTCTGTTACACCAAATTGGGTAACCAGTTACACTTAACATTGAATAAAATGAAAATTAATTCAACTCTAATGGTAATTGGTTACACCAAATACTATAATTGGTTATGCCTTTGAAAAATCCAATTTTCTGCTACTGGAATGCATCTCTTGTCTTTTTGTAACTGGTTACAAACTCGCGGTAACCAGTTACAACATTTCAATGATTTCAATAAACTTCAACAAAGGTGGGCCCTCTTTCTTCATTTCTATTTTGCCTTACTGAGGAAGTCTTATGTTGGGGGATAACAAAGATGGTTGAAACAACAATCAAGAAACCATCAAAGGCACAAAAATAATAAATGTTTCATCTCACATTCTCTTTGCCGATGACGTGATATTGTTTTGCATTTGCTCACTTTCCAACATCTAGGTCTTATCTAACTTCCTTGCCAAGTATGCTCATATTTCAGGGAAACTTGTCAATTCTCATAAATCAACCATTTATGGAGGATCCATTTGTCACTTCAGACTAAACCACATTGCTTCCTCTCTTGGATTCAACATAGGCACCTTGCCTTTTATATACATGGAAGTCCTCATTTTTAAAGGGATAGCTAAAACATCATACTTCCAACCTATTATTGATGAAAACAATATAAAGCTTGCTCATTGGAAAGCAACTCTCCTTTCATTTGCTGATAGAGTTCAATTAATCAAAAGCATTGTCCGCAACATGCTTATTTACTCCATTAATATTTACACTTTTCCTTTTAGCTTTGTTAAGAAGCTTGAAAAGTTGTTAAGGAATTTTATTTGGTTTGAGGATATGCACAAAAAAAAAGCTAGTCCAGTTGCTTAAAACATTGTGTATTCCCATGTTGAAGGTGGCATTGCCTTTAGATTAATTGACAAGATTAATGAAGTAGCCAAGATAAAGTTGTGTTAGTAGATCATAAGTTATTCTATGGTTTGAGGTGATTTTTGAAAAAAAAAATCTTAAGAGAAAACTCTTGCATTAAATACCACATTTTCTCATCATTATGAAGTCACATTAAACTTGTTTACCAAACTATTTTGGATAATTAGAGATGGTTAGTTGGAACATGAAGTATAATTAACTTCTGGCTTCATGATTGGGTTGAAGCAAATCTCAACCTTTTATTTAACCTGCCTCAGAACATCCATCATAAGTTGCAATCAAGAGTTCAATATTTCATTAGCAATTCAAGTTGGCAGGTTCTTCTATACCATCAAATCTTATTTCCCTTTCTACTTAACAGTATTAAAAACATCATGATTCCTTAGGGAAAATTGGAAAATATACTCATTTGGAAACATATTACCTCATGTATTCTTTCTCTAAAATATGCTTCCCTTCTACCACAATAAAGATTTGAACAAAAACTATATGGAAAAAGGCAATTCCTCCTTCTTGCTCTACCATGGTTTGGAAATTGATACACAAGAAAACCATAACTGGTAGAAACCTCAAGATCAAAGGGTATTATATGCCATTAATATGTATCCTTTGTAATAAGGATGAAAAAACTTCCATCCATCTTTTCTCGCAATAACCTGTTGCAATAAAATTATGGAGCTGGTTGCAATCAATTATCAATCATACAATTAATCTTACATTAGTTGTTTCCATCTTCATAACCTCTAATTTTGGCTGGATTCCTTAATGTTCTCTTGTTATCGCATATGCTATCATCTTTATTATCAACAAATTTGGAAACATAGGAATGAAACCATATTTCAAAACTCACCCTTCAACTTTCACGAAGCTTTAACCAACATTATTTCTTTTACATCATGCTTAGGTAATATATCAAAGCTTTATTCATGCCCTACAGTGGTTGACTTTAGGATTCTCAAAAGCTTCAAAGTTGATGTGCATCCTCCCAAATCTCACAGAATCATTGAAATCATTTGGCATCCTCCTTCTTTCAGTAAGATTGAGTGCAACAGAGATGAGGCTACACTTGGTTGTCATAGTCCATCATCTCCTATATGTATCTTTAGGAACAAGAAAGAAGAAACTATTGGCTCATTTGCTTCTCTTATTAAAATTCAAAATGCCTTGCATGCAGAACTCATGACCATTATTCTTGCTATAGAATATGCTCATGATAGACATTGGAAGTTATTATGAAAATAAATTGATCCCATGCTTGCTACCTTGGCATACAAGTCATCTAATATTTTCCCTTGAAAAATTCAAAGTAGACAAAATAACTGTATGATCCTAGCTAAGTATATACACTGCATTTTCACTCATATACATAGATAGGGAAATTACTATGCTGAAAAGCTTTTTTTCTTAGGCTTGTCAGTCCATGATTTCCAATGATGTATCAATCCTTATTTAACTATTAGGCTCGACCTTATTAGAAACAAGTTATGTCTTCCTAACTTTAGGTTCATATGATATTCACTTTTTAGTTCCATTTTCCTTGGATAAGATCTTGGCGTAGCCCCCTTATCCTCTTTAATACTGTTTTTTATTTATTTAATGAGGCTTTATGAAAAAAATACATGTAGTGTTATATTTGTAAATGCTCTGGTGATGGAGGGGGATTTGTAACCTTTAGGAGAGGCGACAACCATAGGCCACCCGCTATAGGGTATCGCCTCGCCTCAAGTCCTTTCCTCTCGCCCAAACATGGGAAAATATGGGAAGAGATGTTCCTTGGGCAGATAGAAGCCATGATCAATGGCTTCCCCATGTATCCCAATGAAATATGAATTTAATGGTCCACCATTGACCGAGCGGGAGGTAATCCTTCCCAAGTAACCCTAGGTCTAAGGCCTTTAGAAATACTTATCCTCTAACGGGAGAAAAAGGATCATGTCTTAACCAACAAGGATATTTTCTAAATATTTTGTATGTCAGAAAGATTCTTGCCTCCTTTTAAGGCAATTTTGTGTATGCTGGACTTCTTGGAAAAGATCATTGTTGCCTCTTAAAGCAATATTGTGTATGATGAACTTCATGGTGAATATCCTTGTCGTCTCTTAAGGCAATATTGTGTATGATTAACTTCCTAACAAAGATTTTTGCTGCCTCTAAAGGCAATATTGCGTATGCTAGACTTCTTGATGAAGATCCCTGTTGTCTCTTAAGCAATAACATGTTTGTTGGACTTAAAAGATCGTTGTCGCCTCTTAAGACAATATTATGAATGTTGGACTTCCACAAGAAGGTCTTTGCCATCCTTTATGGCGATACAAATAGACTAAACAAAAATCCTCACATGAGGGACTTAAAGTTTCCTCGGGTGAGACCCAACATATGAATCTCACTCTGGAGGCACGACTAAAGTCTATCCGGAGAAACTTAGTCATAAGTCTTGTCTGAGGGTTTAACATAAGTCCTGCATGAAAGCCTTAACACCTCGCTTGATGGACTTATTGTCTCATTGGTCACACTCAATATAACTTTGCATGCAGAACTTAAAGTTCTCATCAAGCAGGTTATCCAACTCCTCGCTTGAGGGACTTAGAGTTTCCCTATGAGGGACCTCACATAGAAATATCGCCTAGTAGGCACGACTGAAGTCTATCTTGAGAGACTTAGTTAGAAGTATTATTTGAGGGCTTGATATAAGTCCCCACCTGAGAGGCTCAACACCTCGTCCTAGGGACTTATTGTCTCATCATCCAGGCTCAATATAACTTCGCCTGCAGGACTAAGAGTTCCAATCAAGCATGTTATCCAACTTCTCATCTGAGGGACTTATAGTTTTCTCAAGCATGAATCCACATATGAATCTCGCCAAGGAGGTGTGACTGAAGTCTAGCCAGAGAGACTTAACCAAAAGTCTTATCTAAAGGCTTGATAGAAGTCTTTCCGAGAGGCCCAACGCCTCGCCTGAGGGACTTATCGTCTCAGTATCCAGACTCAATATAACTTTGCTCATGGGACTATGAACTCCCATCGAACAAGTTATTTAAATCCTCTCACGAGGGACTTAGAGTTTCCTCGGGTGGGACCCCACATATGAATCTTGCCCCAATGGTGCAACTAAAGTCTACCATGAACGACTTAGGAAAAAGTCTCGTATGACGACTTTATAGAAATCCAATTTGAGAGGTCTAATAGCTCACTTGAGGGACTTATTTTCTCTTCATCCAGGCTCAATATAAGTTTTACTGCGGGAGCAAGAGCTCCCATCAAGTAGGTCATCCAACTCCACGACTTAAGGACTTAGAATTTCCTTAAATAGGTGGTGGACATTTTGTTGGGATGATTGATAGTAAAATGATGAACGAGTTTCCTTACTCGCTCTTAATAGTTGGTGATGGAGGCTCAAGGTAGATTCATATACTATCGCAGGGCGACATCCCTGAATGTACCAAACAATAACTTGCACTTCAAGAATTCAAACGCCCCAATTATTTCCATCTGTATGTTGATGCAGTCGTGTATTCATAAGGATCACCATGCCTGTCAAACTTGGCCAAATAGGGAGTTTTAAATCCCTCAGGGACATGCGCTCCCCATATTTCATTTGAGAGTGGCTAGGGATTCAACACTCTTCTATTAGCACTATCTAATGTTATGGACATTATCCTCTAGTGTGTGATTTTGACGATGTAGTTCGTCCATGGCGGCTGATAAGTGCTAAGTTGTAGTGAATTCTAGTGTGAATAATTATCAATTATTGACTTGTTTCAATTGATTTTCATTTGTAAGCCATAACTTTTGTGTATGTTTTAGGTGATTTATGTTATAATGTAAAATATGCATAATCATGTACATATCTTGAGTTTGATTATCTTTATCTCATATTTTGTAGGTATTCAAGCAATGAGATTTTGTCGTTGTCTTGTAGAGCATTGAGTAAGATTTATGGCGCTTCTGACCATGCTTAAATTGGAGTTATGGTGCTAAAGTTGTGATGGAAGCAAGTAACCATTTTCTACATGTTGTCATGTTCACAGTGCGAACATAAAGCGAAGTGAAAGCAAAGTTGTTCACTATTTTGGCAGTAGCAATTGTGGTCAGTGATCGCAGTGCAAGACCAAGCCGAGAAAGTTCATAATGCAAGTTAGAGCTCGTAGTGCGAGCTGAGATATTTTCAATAAGGCAGTTTAAGTACAATTTCTGACAGACCACATACAATAAAGTTGAGTTCGCAGTGCGAGGAAGGAGTTCGATGTGCGAACTTGACATATTTAGTTTTGTATATATAGAGTTCTTCTTAGATATTTTAGATATCTTTTGGGGATTTTTACACCTAATTGATCAGAAAACATTCTTTAGTAGAGTTATCTTAGGAACAACACATGGAGGATGCATATTGACGATCCAAAGTCGAATCTACTTCAATCAGAGTTGATAAACCGTGAGATGTTTGTTCTTCTTCCTTATTCTATATGTATTTTTTTTTATTTTTTTGGAGTTGTTTTATGTAATTTTACTTTGATTGTATGTGTACTTATGGATCTTTGTATAAAATCTACTTTACAACTCTTAATCAATGTCAACTTTGCTTTACTATCTATCTTAATGGGTTTGGATCGCTATAGACATATATTTTCCAAACTCGACCTAAGATGTGCGTCTATTCACGTGTGTGTTGGATCTTAATGCTCTGTGTTGCCAATTTGCGTGAGACACCACCTCTGAAAGAATGTGGTTGGTCTCTCAACGTTTGCATTAGACACAACCTCTTGTTGTAAGCGATACGTGGGGATTCTGACGAGTGATTTAGATTGCGTGCATTTGATCCATAGATTTCTTAGTACATGATGGGTAGAATGAAATACAACTCCTGATGAGCTTTCTCATGTCTTAAGAATGTATTTATTTTCTTGTCTTAGGTTTTTCCCTTTTCATTTTGTTCACTCTAAAACCATTTAAATCCAAGCTTAGAGACGTAAAGACTGTCGAATGACATTCTTTCCCTTGCACCGATCTATGTGGAGACAACATAAATTCCAGAGGGAATTCTCCCGAAAATAATTTTTGTTTTCTGCTTTACCGCATCAACAAAATGGTTTCGTTGCCAGGGATCAATGTTTTGATATTGATTTGCATTACGATAGTTTCTATGTTTTGGTAGCTTTGTACATACTTGTCTATAGTTGTTTTCCATAAGTAATTGTATATATATGTTGTCCGTCATGTTTGTGTATGTGTGTGTATACATATTTTTGTTTTTGGTTTACATTTACTCAAGTGTTGCAGGTTTTATTGGGTAGCTACCAGTGAACAAAGCAACATGGCGAAACATGTGCATAAATAAATGCGTCGAGTTAGCAACGTGAATCAAACGATTGTTACAAGGCAACCCAACGATTTTTGAGATTTTATAGCTCTATGTTTATTTAGTTTAATTTGATTTTGTTAGGTCGTTAGAAAATTATTGTGTTTTCTTTCAAGCTTTGTTTTTTATTAGCTTGAGGATGCATGTTATGATTGTTCATGTTTGATTTTTTCAACAAGAAAATGTTATGGTACAGTGAAAAGTTTAAAGAGAGTTGCATTGCTAATGTTTGTGCTTATTGCTTTTCTAGAATATAACATGTGTATGAACCTTGGGCTTTGTACAACTTACATGACATATATTTTTTTGCAATTTTTGTTCAATTTTGAATCACTTTAGTTCATAGCCCAATGTGAGGAACCTTTCCATTTTTTTATACTAAATTGCATGGAGACCAAATTTCTTATTTAACTCGTTTGAATTATATTTAAAATTTTATTTGTGTTAATTTGCATGATAATACTAAAATGGTCAAGATATTTTGTTTGATTTTGAGCATAACCACTTGACAAAATAGTGAATCTACCTTGTGAGTGAGTGAGTATTTGCTTACCCCCTTTGAGCATTTGTTAGAATCCATGTTGGTGTTAAGTTCATTTTTGTATGGATTCTAATATTTTTCTTGAACCATGACCATAACTTGTTATTTGAGTTTTTACCCTTGCCTAATAAGTTTGGGAGCATTTATATCACTATGTGTGGTTGTATTAAGTTGGGGAGAAAATGTTGGTTACTAAGAGGTTGAGAAGAATAAAAAGTGAAAAAGAAAAGAAAAGAAAAAAAGGAAAAGTATTAGAAAAAAGAGGAAAAAACAGAATAATGTTTGCTAATAAGTTGTATGGTATGATGTAACAATTTGGAAAAGAGAAAAAAGTGATTGGAATTTGTGAGTGCTTAAGATTGTGAGAAATGATCACTCTCATTTGATTAGACAAGTTTTTGTTTCTTTTACCTTAAGAAAAACAATTGTTTGTTACTTAAGCCACATTACAACCCTTAAAGTCCTTGTGATTTTTGCTTTTATACTTTTAATATGAGTTTTTTTAGATGAATGCATAATTTGAATTATTGTTAGCAAAACTTTTGTGTGTGAGTTTGTCCCTCATATTTGTTTTTTTCATCCGTTGATGAAGTTGTGTGTTAGGTGTGATTCATTCTTGAACATATGTATTGCTTTAGAAGTTTCGACATGTGTTTTGTTCTTAGACTTTGTTTCATATTCACGTTGTTGTTGTAATAGTGGTAAGCATTGCTTTGCATATACTTTTGATAGTTGTACCATACGTCTGTTTCCGTTTGTAAAAACTTGTTGAGCATGATTTTGTGATAATTACTTTTGTTTCTTTGAGTTGATTGATTCTTGTTTGAGGACAAACAAGTTTAAGTTGGAGAGAGTTTGATAAATGCTAAGTTGTAGTAAATTCTAGTGTGAATAATTAGCACTTGTTGAATTGTTTCAATTGATTTTCATTCGTAAACCTCAACTTTTGTGTATGTTTTAAGTAATTTATGTTATAGTGTAAAATATGCGTAATCGTGTACATATCTTGAGTTTGATTATCTTTATATCATTTTTATAGGTATTCAAGCAATGAGATATTTTCATTGTCTTGTAGAGCATTTAGTAAGATTTATGGCGCTTCTGACCGTGCTTAAATCGAAGTTACGAGGCTAAAGTTTTGGTGGAAGCAAGTAACAGTTTTCTCCATATTGTCATGTTCGCAGTGCAAACACAAAGCAAAGTGAAGGCGAAGCTATTGACTATTTTGGCAGTAGCAATTGTGGTCAGTGATCACAGTGCAAGGCCAAGGCGAGAAAGTTCACAGTGCGAGAAAATTGAGTTCACAATGTGAACTTGACAGATTTAGTTTTGTATATATAGAGTTCTTCTTAGATATTTTAGATATCTTTTGGGGCTTTTTACACTCAATTGATCATAAAACATTCTTTAGTGGAGTTAGCTTAGAAACAACACATGGAAGATGCATATTGACAATCTAGACTCGAATCTACTTTAATTGGAGTTGACAAACCGTGAGATGTTTGTTCTTCTTCCTTCTTCTCTATGTATTTTTCATTTGTTGGGGTTGTTGTATGTAATTTTACTTTGATTGTATGTGTACTTATGGATCTTTATATAAAATCTCCTTTATAACTTTTAATCGATGTATATGTCTATATGGATCTTTGGATGAAAACTACACAGAATAAGGAAATTCCTCTTTCTTGCTCTATCATGGTTTGGAAATTGATACACAAGAAAATCCCAACTTATGAAAACCTCAATAACAGAGGTTGCTATATGCCATAAATGTGAAACCTTTGTAACAAGGATGAAGAAACTTCTATCCACCTTTTCTTCAAATGTCACGTTGCAATAAAATTATGGACTTGGTTGCAATCAATCATGAATTATAAAACTGATCTCACATCAGTTGTCTCCATTTTCAAAACCTTTAATTATGGTCGGAGTCCTCAATGTTCTCTTGTTACATCTTCGGTCATCTCATTATTAACAATATATGTATATAGGAATCTAATTTGATTTTAAAAGCCACCCTTCAACTTTCACAAAGCTTTGACCAATATCATTACTTCTACATCTTGCTCATGTAATATATCAAAGCTTTGCTCATGCCATTCAATGGATGACTTTAGGATTTTCAAAAGCTTTAAGGTTGATATACATCCTCGCAAAGTTCACAAAATCATTGAGATTATTTGGCATCCTCATTCTTTTAACTAGATCAAGTGCAACACAAATGAGGTTGCACTTAGTTGTCCTAGTCCATTATCTTTTGCATGTATCTTCAAGAACAATGAATGAGATTCTATTGTCTGCTTTGCTTCTCATGTTAGAACTCAAAATGTCTTCTATGCAGAGTCATGGACATTATTCTTGCTACAAGATAGGCTAATGATAGACATTGAAATTTTGTATGAATATAAACAAGTTCCATGCTTGCTACATTGGTCTGCAAGTCACCCAATCTTGTCCATTGAAAAATTCAAAGTAAATGGTATAATTGTATGATCTTAGCTAAACACATATACTATATTTTCAGTGAAAAATCATTTTGTTAACAAGCTTGCTTTCATAGACTTGTCAATCCATGATCTCCAACGATGGAACAATGCTCCTTTAAAAATTAGGCATGGTCTTCTTAGAAACAAGTTAGACAGGTCATCAATTTTTAATGTAAATACATGAGAAATGGGACAACATACATTTGAAAAATTTTAAAGGTAAAATTTATAAGTTAAAGTTATCAGAAAAATAGAAATGTCATCATTTTTCAATGTAAAAATTTTAAGATCGAGATTAAAACTATTTAAATTTAAAATATAAAGATTAATATTTTGAATGAGTTAAATAAGAAAAATAAAACCGTAATTAAGTCTATTTAAAAAACTATGTCTTATATATATATATATATATATATATATATATATATATATATATATATATATATATATATATATATATATATATATATATATATATATATATATTGTAATAGTAATAATAATAAGTACCATGAAATAAATATTAAAAAATAAATTATCATACAATAAAATTTTATTGAAAGAGTATTGATTTTTTTTGAAATAATAACTATTAAAAATTCATATAGACAACAATTATAAAATCTCGTATTATAGGAATATAATATCATGATTTTGGATATTTTCTTTCATTCTTCTCTTTACGTTGTATGTATCTCCTTGTTAACTTCATTCTTTCTCTTAATCCTATTATCCTTTTCTTATTTTTTTAATGAAGAAATAGAATGATATAAAGAGAGATAGAGAATAAAACGAGAGAAGATAGAGAAAATTGAGAGTATCCATTTCAGACTTCCAGTTAATATAATCATATAGAATTAGACTTAGTTAAATGAAAAATATTTGTTACATTAATACATATACATGAGGTGGGACCTCACAAATTTATGATGCAATAAACCACATTTATCAATTAAAATAACATATAAAATAATAATAAATTCGAAGTACATATTAACAAAATATTCATAGCACACATTAAAATAAATAAATAATCAAAACTAATAAATCAAATTTTATTATTGTTTAGGACTGATTTTGTGATATTTTAGGTAAGAATGTTTTAGGATTAAAATAAAGAATATTTACATTTTATAAAAAAAAAGAGTGGAATTTATTAAGAGGGAAAAGATGATTGATTAGTATTGGCGTTGAATGTGTGTTGTCATTGTTTAACATCATTGTGAACAGCGTTACGGTTCTGGTCCGTCCGAGCAAGCAAGGGTGTAAGTAAGCGAGAGAGAAATAACCTTTGCATCTCAATTCCCAAATTTCCAAATCAAAAATCAAATCGTTCTTAATCAGACTGTAACAAAAGGATGTCGGAGATTGCCAGCACAGATCCCGAAGGCGTCGACGGAGTTCGCATGACCTGGAACGTTTGGCCACGAAGCAAAGTTGAAGCCAGCAAGTGCGTCATCCCTCTCGCCGCCACAATCGCCGTGATCCGCCCTCATCCTGACATTCCCCAACTCCCTTACGCTCCTCTCCGCTGCAAAACCTGCACCTCCGCCCTCAACCCTTTCTCCCGCGTCGACTTCACCGCCAAGATCTGGATCTGTCCGTTCTGTTACCAACGGAACCATTTTCCTCCTCATTATAACGCTATCTCGGAAACCAATCTCCCTGGGGAACTTTACCCGCAATACACAACCGTTGAATACACAATTCCTCATTCCGATCCTAACCCTCCCCCTTCCCCTGTTTTTCTCTTTCTCCTTGATACTTGTATCATTGAAGAAGAGATCAGTTATCTCAAATCGGCTCTTGGTCGTGCGATCGGGCTTTTACCTGATAATGCTCTTGTCGGTTTTGTTTCGTTTGGGACTCAGGTTCAGGTGTATGAATTGGGATTCTCCGATATGTCTAAGGTTTATGTCTTTCGTGGCTCCAAAGAGATTCCTAAGGATCAGATTTTGGAACAGCTTGGTCTTGCTTCTTCTGCTGCTTCCGGTAGGAGACCAATGAAGGGTGCTCCTTTCCCTAATTCTGGTGTTTCCCGTTTTTTGTTGCCTGCATCCGATTGTGAATACACTCTCAATGCGGTAATGCCAATGATAATGCTTATTTCATTGTCTCTTTTACTGCTATGATGAATTGTGATGATTCCATTTTTTATTCTTGTGTTTGTTTTTTCAGCTGTTGGAAGAATTGCAGAGAGATCAGTGGCCTGTTCCTCCTGGCAAACGTCCCGCTCGCTGCACCGGTGTAGCATTGAGTGTTGCAACTGGATTGCTTAGTGCTTGTGTTCCTGGGACGGGAGCTAGAATCATAACTTTGGTTGGGGGACCATGCACGGAAGGACCCGGCACGGTATATATCGTTATTCTGTTGGTGTATTTTTTATTAATTGGTTGTTTTTATGACATCGTTTTTGTTTTGGGTGGAAAGAAAACTAGCTAGTGTTTGGAAAATGGTGTTCATCATTAATCAAGCTGCATCATTAGGAGTGGAGTGATTTGTTAGGTGTTTGGTATCCAAGTTTCATGGTCGCAGTGTTAGATACTGCACTTGTAATCAGATTATTGTTAGGAGTGGAATGATTGTTTTTATTGGCAATCACTGAATAATCCATAGATCGAATATGTCTGATGCTGGGATTTTGATTTCAAAATTTCTTTGCAGATTGTGTCTAAAGATCTATCTGACCCAGTGCGTTCTCATAAAGATCTTGATAAAGATGCAGCACCTTACTTTAAGAAAGCAGTCAAATTTTATGAGGGTCTTGCAAAACAGCTGGTTAGCCAAGGTCATGTTTTAGATGTCTTTGCATCAGCACTTGATCAGGTTTGTGTGACTTTAATAATTTTCTCATACTTTTGTAATTATTTCTCTTGTTAGTTGGCTATGGATTGCATGTGTGCAGATCATACATAGTACTCAGTAAGATTTCTGAAGCATGTAGTGTTTGTTTTTCTTATCATCAAATACAATATTACCATGCAGCTCAAATTTTCCCAATTCCACATTAGAAGGTATCTAATTCAGCATTTCTGCTGAGTGGTTAAACAGTTTCCATCCTTCAGGTTTTTTGAAAATGTTTTTTTAAACACTTTTGCGTACTTATATAAGCTTTGAAATGAAACAAGTTATTCTTTTTTGTTTTTTGTAATAGATATTCCAAATGTCTAAATTCTTTTTAATATATACTTTAAGTTGAAGAGCACTTTTTAATTTCATAAGTGTACCTTATATTATATCCTTTTTTCTGTGATACATCTAGAACCATGTTACTCATAACATTCCTTACGAGAAAGTTTTTGGGCTTACTTAAGTATAGATTCTGAACTTACTTTTGGATCTTCCTATCTGGCAACACATGGCTACAAGCCCGGTTAGTCTATATAATCCAATGTGGTTAATACATCCATCTGGGTGTTCGTATTGACGGCATTGGGTTTACCAATTCATTTATCTTCTTGAGAGTGAAGCTGGTAATATTTTAAATTTCAATCTTGAATTCCTACTGTGAATTGCATGGAAGTTTTTGTTTATGTTGTGCAGTAGAAATTCATGAAAATTGTTTGTTTGTATATTGTCAAAATGTTACATTAAATTTAAAAAACAGTTAGGAGCTAATTGTGCTCATTTTATGTCTTTTGCTGATCTTTGTTTTAATTTAAGGTTGGAGTTGCAGAAATGAAAGTTGCAGTTGAAAGAACTGGTGGCCTTGTTGTCCTGTCGGAAAGTTTTGGTCATTCAGTCTTCAAGGACTCTTTCAAGCGTGTTTTCGAGGACGGGGAGCAATCTCTTGGTCTTTGTTTCAAGTGAGTCATTTTAAGCGTTCTAATGATATTTTGTTATTATTTATACAGTTAGATTTATCTGTCCTCTTTAATGTCCCCTCGGCTATTGTTATTTCTTTCTTATTTTTTCAGTAATACTTGTTGGGTGCTGAAGATAATTGGTGCCAAGTGATGTGCCAACATAGTTGGGTTGTCTCTTGGCCTAATGATACTCTTTTTTTTTTTTTACCAAGATGCTTTTGCACAACAACTTTTGTTCAAAATAAATTCTGCCCCCTTGTCTCTTTTTCTGGTCACATATATTTCCATATCTTTTATCAGACATGATTCAAGCTAATTTTGTTTATGTTCCAGTGGAACTCTTGAGATAAATTGCTCAAAGGAAATCAAAATTCAGGGAATCGTTGGACCATGCACATCGATGGAGAAGGTTAGATGATTTGATTTATGTTTCAAACTCTTCATTTTTTGTTGCTTATTGATTCTGGAATCAGTGATTGTGTTCGGTCAAAGAACTAATCATAGCATTATATTTCTGGATCTTGATTGTTACTATCTAATATTGCAGAAAGGGCCTTCTGTTGCTGATACTGTCATAGGAGAGGGGAACACAACAATATGGAAGATGTGTGGCCTTGACAAGAGTACATGCTTGACTGTGTTGTTTGATCTTTCATCAAGTGATCGTTCAAATACTCCAGGCGCTGTCAACCCACAACTGTACCTGCAGTTCCTTACAAGGTTATGTTTGGAAAATTTCATCATTAGGATCTTAATATGGTTGTGTGTCTTTCCAACATCTCCTTGGGTCTTGAGCATTAATAATGGTCATGGTCTTCTTGCAGTTACCAGGGCCCAGATGGTCAATTAGTGCTTCGTGTAACAACAGTAACTAGAAGATGGGTGGATAGTGCTGTTAGCTCTGAGGTAGTTCCAGTCTTTTTTATGTCTGTGGCTATGGATGGCAGTTCGTTTCTCAATGTCATAGAAATATTTGGAAAACCTAAATTAAAATGCTGTAAAGAAGCATGAAAATTTTACTCTTCATGCTGTTAAGTATGATTTTCAAGTTATGTCATATGCAGATACCTAATCTAAATGCATTTGCATTTATGTGTATTTATTGTATATATCAATGAAGTTAACAGAGACATTTGCAGATACCTAATCTGTAGACAATTATTTATTTACATTGAGATTCTTAAATTGATTAATCGCGTGATTTTTAATTACTTGCATTATTTTGTTATTCAGGAATTGGTCCAAGGATTTGACCAAGAAACTGCTGCAGTGGTAATGGCTAGATATGCTTCTCTGAAAATGGAGACAGAGGTATGAGATAAATTGTATATTTAGATTTGTTAGGATATAGAATAGTGGTTAATTAGAGTAGTTAAAGTAGTTATGAGTTGTTGTACAAGTTTGTTAGTTAGTTGAGGTTGTTATATGGCTATTTGTATAAATAGGAGAATACAATGTAGTGTGGATCACCTTTGAATTTTGTAATTGTGAATAGGGTATAGTCTATATATCCTTGAGCAAAAGTTCTCTCCCATTCTCGCCTAATTCTTAATAAAAGTGTTCTTTTTTTTTGGAATCCAATTCTTGATTTCCTAACAAGATTATTATTAGATTTTATTTTCTTAGCTGCGTAGAATTGGGCAAATAGCTAGTGGGGAGTTTCAGTAAAACATGAAATTGGGCGAGAAGCTAGTGGGGAGTTTCAGTAAAACATGAAATTGGGTAAATAGCTTTGATATTGATGGTGTTGATGAAAATTGCGCTTTTTCAATCATTTTGCTAATGATATGCTACAAATAACTGTTTTATCTAGTGTGAAATTCAAGTTGTATATGTTGGGTGTTTATTAGCTGTGTCAATTTTAAACCGACTTGTATAAACAAATGCCTTGCTGAGCATTAATTTTGTTTGATCAGGAAACATTTGATGCCACACGGTGGTTGGATAGGTTCCTCATTCGCCTCTGTTCTAAGTTTGGGGACTACCGCAAGGATGATCCATCATCTTTTACATTAAATCCATCATTTTCTCTTTTTCCCCAGTTTATGTTCAATCTGCGGCGCTCACAGTTTGTACAGGTACTTTTTATTGTTATTTTCTTCCTGCTTTGCAGTCCTGCTTGTTAGCTAATGATGAAATCTATTGACAGGTTTTTAACAACAGTCCAGATGAGACTGCATACTTTCGCATGTTGTTAAACCGGGAAAATATTAGTAATGCGGCTGTCATGATTCAGCCATCTCTAATATCATATTCATTTAATTCACTGCCTGCACCAGCTCTGTTGGACGTAGCTTCCATTGCTGCAGACCGGATTCTGTTGCTAGATTCATACTTTAGCGTGGTTATTTTTCATGGGATGACAATAGCTCAATGGCGTAACTTGGGATACCAGAACCAACCAGAACACCAGGTTTGTGTACAGTCATGTCCTGCTAAAGAAATTGTTATTACCTAATAATTCTGCTCACAAATTATCTTTAGATTTTACGGTTTGATCTTGTAAGCATTTGTTACTTTCTGTTAGTTTTTTATAGAAGTAATTTTACTTGGAGGCATTTTCATAGTTGGTGTCAAGTGTCACACATTTACCATTATTCCCTTTTTCTCTATGCTGCTAACTTTAATTTATGGTACAGGCTTTTGCCCAACTATTACAAGCTCCACAAGATGATGCCCATGCAGTAATTAGAGATCGGTTCCCTGTTCCTAGATTGGTAGTGTGTGATCAACATGGTTCCCAGGTTGGTATTGTTTAGCAATCTCAAATCTGAAAGCTATTTCTCTAATTTTTTCTTACCCAAATTAATTCAAACCAGGAGCAATACTGCCGAGCATTATACGCTTGTGTTGATTCTGAGTCAAGTTTTTTCATACTAGGAAACTTACAGAGGGTTTCATTGGTGTCTTTTACAGGCTAGATTTTTATTGGCAAAGCTGAATCCATCAGCAACATATAATAATGCGCACGAGATGGCTGCTGGTTCAGATGTAATCTTTACTGATGATGTCAGCCTTCAAGTTTTCTTTGAGCATCTGCAAAGGCTAGCTGTCCAATCTTGAGGGCAGGTAATAGGAGAGACTAACAGTTTATGGATTCTAGACTTTGGTTTGGGGAAATTCACCAATGATGTGTATCATGCATTATGCTGTTGCATTCAGTTATTTTTCCTTTCTTTCCTTTCTTCTTATTAAAGAGAAGACCAGAGCCTGCATGTATCGAAGAAATAAGGGAAGCAAGACCTGAAACATGATTCTTTATGGTTCTGGTCGAATTTTGTTTTATGGACAAAATAAATGATTCGAAAGTAAGTTGAGTTTGTGGATTACGGAAAGAAAGGATACGAATTTAAAGTTAAGAGCTGCCTGATCTGCGACAGCAGCATGGCAAATGAGGGACATATTTTTGTTTCATATTTTTCCTATTTGTTTTGGCCCAGATATTTAGTTTTTGGGTTCCTCATTAGTGGTTTTACTTTTACATGCTCCCTAGATTTGCCAAGTCATTTTGTCATGTTGGAATTTGATCAGTTATTCTCTCTTTACACTGTCTTGTACTATATATTGTGAAGTAAGCATACAGGACTCGTCATCATGGTGAGATGAACATAGCTGTTTGGTCGCTGTTTTTGTTCATTACTTCCAAGTTTGCATAAAATTTCTAAGGGTTAAAATGCAATATTGGTTTGTGTTTTAAAGATGCGTGGTTGAGTAAAATTATTATACTTTTTCAATTCAGCAACTTTGATTCCAAGCTTAATACTTCACCTAAAAAATCATTATACTTTTTCAATTCAGAAACTTTGAATCCAAGCTTAATACTTCACCTAAAAAATGCGCTTGCTGCCTTTTAATTTAGGTCACAACTATAATTTGGGAAATATCATTAAATTAAAGTTTCATTAAAATAGGAAACATTACGACTGATATTAATCTTTTGTTTTGTAGAAAAAACTAAAATGTTTCTGTTCATGGAAGTAAACTCAATAACATCAACATCTTTCTCTTTTACTCCAATGCTTTCGCTCCAAACTTCTAAACCTTTTGCCATGAATTTGCATGTCTTTTAAAACCAAAACGAAAA
The DNA here is from genome assembly GCA_963859935.3 of Lathyrus sativus. Lineage (NCBI taxonomy): Eukaryota > Viridiplantae > Streptophyta > Magnoliopsida > Fabales > Fabaceae > Lathyrus > Lathyrus sativus. Next base: position 489,898,187 of record OZ012739.1, on the reverse strand, counting down.
ATCCAATCTTCTTGATTCCAGACTCGCTACAACTCCATTGTTCATCCTAGGTATTAGTTCAAGTATAAATGCATGTATTTTTCTCATCATCAATGAAGCAATTCAATTCTTAACTAGGAAAGTATTGAATTTTTTAACTAAGTTCATGGTCTATAATCATTGAAGCATAATGTAAAGAGTGAAATGATATATTGAAGCATAATGTAAAGAGTAACATGGTATACATGAACAATTCTAAATTGAATCGAAAAGAGTGAATTTGGTGTAAAATGGTATACATGAGCAATTCTAAACTGAATTGAAAAGAGTGAATTTGGTGTTTTCTTCTTCGAAACATTTCTTTTGGGTTTCTTTAGGATTTTTCGTGTGGGGTGTAATGAAGAGATTGTGAGAAAGGATTTGAAGTGGGTGAATTAAAGTCTCTGACTTAATTTTTCAGTGTTCTGAAACTGATTTTTCGCTAAGCAAAATTCATCAGGCTAAGCGAGAAATCGTAATTTTAAAATTTTTTAAAATATGGTTTCTTGGCTAGTTGAGTAGAGTTTGTCTAAGTGAGAATTGGATTAGTGATTCTGCATTGGACGTGCTAAGCCAGCATTGACACATGCCAAGATGCGCTTAGTGAGATTCCTTGCATTCTTTGTTACACACTGCTTTCAAAATTGCGATTTTTGAGAAAATTTAAAAGATTATCTAAAAAGAGTGTAAAATCGTTTGGGTTTCTTCTCAACAAGTGATTGTTTAACGTCAACAATTTAAGGGTTTTTAGTGTTACATAATACCAATCACCTTAAAACATATCTCACGATCTTTCATTCTGACCTTCATTCGATTTGATTTGTGTCAATGTCCACCAACATTCTTGCGGATTTCATGAATGGTTTTAGTAGAATGAGAGACATCTTTGGACCTGCCTCGATATTTAGTACCATAAAATCTACGAGAAACAAAAACTAGTCAATTTTAATTAGAGAATCTTGAATATTTTCACTGACTTTATGCATATTTTGTCAGCCATCTGGAGTGGTGTCACAATTGACTATATTTGGGGGGCATCGAATTTCTTTATACTAACATAAATAACATATTTAATCACAAAGCTTTCACCTCAGTTAATCTATATTTGAAGTATAATCCCTAGACGTGCCATATTTTAAAAAATTTAAAACACAAATACCATTTATTCTTCCGGTAGTGAGAAGCAACCAATATGAAATGTGACAGCGGGACCAAGTCTCAAAATCTACTTTTTGTATTTTTACTTTCTTTTTTATTCGGTGCCTTTCTTATTATTTTATTTATTTATAATTTCTCTATTTTTTCTATTGAGATTTCCAATAGAGAGAAAATGTGTCTCATAGATCAAGCCTCAAATTTTTTTTTCTTTTCATTTTTACTTTTTCTTTTCAATTGAAACTTTTCATATTTTTTATTTATAATTTATTTATTTCCTTGGCTGGGACTTCCAACCAAGAAGAAATATCAATTGTCTATTTTGTATGACGTGCCATATTTGAGGTATAAATAACATATTTAGTATAGAGAGAATTTTTTTATACTAACATAAATAATATATTTAATGACAAAGCTTTCACCTCAGTTAATTTATATTTGAGGTATAATCCCTAGACGTGCCATATTTTAAAAATTTTAAAACACAAATACCATTTATTCTTTCGGTAGTGAGAAGCAACCAATATGAAATGTGACAGCGGGACCAAATCTCAAAATCTACTTTTTGTATTTTTACTTTCTTTTTTATTCGGTGCCTTTCTTATTATTTTATTTATTTATAATTTATCTATTTTTTCGATTGAGATTTCCAATAGAGAGAAAATGTGTCTCAGAGATCAAGCCTCAAAATCTATTTTTTTTTCATTTTTACTTTTTCTTTTCAATTGAAACTTTTCATATTTTTTATTTATAATTTATTTATTTCCTTGGCTGGGACTTCCAACTAAGAAGAAATATCAATTGTCTATTTTGTATGACGTTTTTCTTTTATAAAAAGTTTTATCTATTCTCTCGATTGCATTGTCCAATCGAGAGGAAATCTCGTTTGGATGTATTTTTCTGAAATAGACTCTAACTTGTTATATACTTTTTAACACTTAGTTCATCTTCATTCACCTAAGAAACTGGTTGGTCTCTTAAAAAAATGCACTCTAGGTTATTTTCATCTTCTCTTCTCCATCTAAATGCCATAACATCTAAATTTAGATTCCATCATCGTTTTCAAAATATTATCTCTTTCGACACATGTACGTGCTCGAACATCAACTCATCCAACACATGTACATTTCCTCCCTTCAAACGCAATTAAAGCCATTTAAGAACTAACAAATTTTGAAACGAAGAAAAGACAACCAAACTCGAACGAATCTTCCTCTACCATTATCATACCTTCTTCATCATGTTTTTGGCACGTAACTCACTTTATCCATGCACATAATTTAGAAATGTTAGTTTTATTGTTGTGGATTGCTTATTACTTATAGATTATGTTGAGCAAAATTAATTTTCTGTTACTATTTATGTTATTTTGATTATGTTGATAAAAATAGAAATAAAATTTTCCTTTTTAGTGTTGATGTTGACAAAAGTCCATATCTACCACGAGTTAAGTAAAGTCCATATGTACCATGCCTTAAGTAAAATAGGTTTTACTTTATAGTTTTGGTTTTTTATTTATAATTATAATATATATTATTATATTATAGTTTTGATTTTGTTGATGTTGTGTTAAATAAAATATTTATGATGCTATTTTTATAAAGTGCTTTTAAGAGGTGTTGATGTTTTTAGAAAATGTTTATGAAGCTACTCTTAAGTAAAATATATCATATGTAAAATAAATCTTACATTAGGTGTTTTCGTTGAGGTTATTCTTAGGAAGTTCTATTAGATTTCTTTGTTGATGTTGTGTTAAGTAAAATGATTATGAGGCTATACTTATGAAGTGCTCTTAGGAAGTATTGATGTTATGTTAAGTAAAATGTACCATATGTATCATGAATCTTACATTAGATTCCTTTGTTGATTTGTGTAAAGTAAAATGTTTGTTATCGTTGTTGTTGTTGTTGTTTAAATAGAGATGGTCGATTTAACCACCACCTCTCATATAGATAAGAGTTCCACTACTAAGACTAAAAGCATAAAAAATTTATAGGCTCCACAATGATGGCCAAGTTGACAAAAGTCTGCAATACAAGTGTTAGGATGTCGACCAATTTTTGTTTAAAAAGTTTTTTTGGTAAGCAAACTTATATTAATCGGAGTACTAGAGGTACTCCAACCCATCAAACAAATTACAACCGATTTACATTCCCAACAAATAAAATTTAAACCCTATAAAAAATCAATTGGACTTTTGTACCATTCATAGTAATTACATCTAATAGGCCTAGGGGCCGCAAGTTGCATCCATCTCCACGAAAGCCACACGATTCTATGAAAAATATCTACATGATTTCCAATTTCATCATTGAACAATATTTGGTTCCTATCCCCCCATATGCACCAACACGTTACAAACTAAATTAAACAAACGAATGAATGACGACACCTACCAACCAACCTTAGCAACCACATCATAACATGATCACAACACCCAACCCCTTCTATATAAGGTATACATAGCCATTCTTCTACCTTCTTCCACACCAGCTTGACTTTAGGACACACAAAAAACACATGATCCCTCTCTTCGTCGACCGAAAAGTAGAAAACACAAGCCATTTCATGGATGTAGCTTATGAACCCTCTGTGCACCAAATTCATCAGGGTAGGTAACCTATTAAGTAACAAACGCCAACCAAACAATTTTATTTTCAATGGTATGCAAGTGTTCCATGTGAATTTCAAGGCCAGCTGTAGCTCCGGTTGCATCAAAGGCTGGGCAACATCTAGTAACAAATATCTATAGCAGCTTTTGACAATATAATACTTATCTGAATCCATCCCAAACATATGAATCCTTCGCAACTGTCACGGGACGAACATCTGCCAAAAGCTACATCAGCACAAAATAATCCTCCCCTAAACATCTTCCAACCTCAACTTGCGTGATGCCAAGCTCCCACATCCAAACAACCCCTTCTCAAACCCCCATCTCATTAGTCGCCCATCTTTTCTATTTGATGCCTCGTATAATGCAGGAAATTCAAACATATGATTAGAAGATTCAATCCACCTCGTCTTCCAAAATAGAATTCCACTACCCGCCCCGAGTTTACACATAACATGATTATTGAAACAAGCTTCTTCCATTGCATTGCCCACCTTCACTAGATATGGAAATCTTGCCATTAGGATACTGAGAAATGAAGGTCATACTTGATCCCAACCCTTCATTCTTCCTTTGATTTTCAGACCGATTCCCATTTTATCCAAGCCAAACTTCTTTTGCTCGCATCGCCAGACCAAAGGAAGTTAGGTTGGATTGAGACAATTTTCCTCACCATCTGAGATGAGGCCTTAAAGAAAGAAAGATCATGTATCGGTAGATTCATGAGCACGGAATTAATCAAGGTTACCCTCCTTCCGATGGATAATAATCTTCCCTTCCACGTAGTCAACTGAGCCTTAAAACGTTCTATCATCGGATTCCAAAAGGAAATCCTTATATGCTTCCCTCCAATAGTAATGCCAAGGAATTTGAACGATAGACGCCAAATTTATAAGCTAAAAAAAATTCTCCGTTGCCTTCAAGAAATGCTCATAAATTCCCACTCCAAATAAACAACTCTTCATGAAGTTGATCTTCAGACCCAATGCCATCTCAAAGCCCCTTAGTATATCATTTATCCCCCACAGGTCTACCATTCACCATCACATATCAATATTGTATCATTAGTGAATTGTAACAAGTTATACGACATTCCACCATTTAATTTGAAGTCTTGCAGAATATTACAGCTTACCGCCCTTCTACTAATGCTGCCAACCCTTCCACCACCATTGTGAATAGAAAAGGTGACAAAGCGTCACCCTGTTTTAACTTCCCTGTCACCTTAAAATCCTCCGCCATACTTTCATTAACCATAATTGATAGAAAACTATGGAACACACCCCTTTTAATCCATTTTAACCATTTCTTCCCAAACCCCATTGCTACCATCATTTCCTCCAAAAATCCCATTCCGCACAATTGTAAGCTTGTGCCAAACATAACTTGAACATCAAGCAACTCAGCTTCATCCTTTTTTCCATATCTAATGTTTCATTAGCCACCACAACACCATCGAACAATTGTCTTTCGGGGATAAATGCCGATTACATATTAGAAATCAATTTACCAATCATTCTACCCAACCTTGCTGCTAGCAACTTTGCTACCATCTTGTATATACTAGCAATGAGGATGATAGGTCTGTATTCCTCCAAGGTTTAAGGGTTTTCCTACATAGGAACCAACGCAATAAAGGACGAAAGAAGCGCCTTTGGCAATTTAGCAGTGGAATATAATTCTTGCACACATTTGACAATATCATTACTAACCACCTCCAGTCATTTATTTATGAATCCAAGGTTGAACCCGTCCGACCCTAGACTTTTATTCCCATCACAGCTTCGTGAATCTCTTCTGCAGAAAATGGGACCTCCAAGCACTCCCGATCCTCCTTACTCAGTTTCATAATATCAGACAAATCCATGGAAGGGCGTTTAACCTTGATACTCTTGAACCTTAAAGAAATCCTTGACTTTTTTCTTTATAGAAACCATATCTTCAAGCCAAACATCCCCACTTTTTAAAGTTGACATATAGTTTTTCCTGGTTCTAACTTTGAGCATAACATGTAAAAAACTAGTATTGAAATCACCTTCTAAAGTCCACTTACTCCTTGATTTTTGTTTAATAATGTTTTCCTTTGTTTGAAGCTTACTCCAAACCTCCTCATGAGCCTTGCATCTATTAATCAAATAGTCTTTAGTAGGGGTCGCATAAACAGTAGCCACATCTGACACAAGAATTCTATCCAACCGACTTTTGCACCTATCGTTGGAACTAAACCATAGTGTTATGTTGAAGTTGCTAAGAATTTTAAGATTTACGCGAAATTAGTTCGTAGAACCAAAATGAGTATTTTGTTAGACGGTTAGATCCAGATTAATCTTGAAGTGAAAAAATATATGGGCCGATGTTGCAGTATGTATTTTAGCTTTCATGATTTGTTTTACAAGTATATATGACCATTTATTGTTTAATAATAAAACTAACTTTATTATATAAATGTATAATATTTTTATTATTCCAAAAGGTGATCGTAAGTCGGAAAAAAATGGATTTCACATACTGGTGAGTGTTGGATGTGCTTTAAGACACAACTCACAAAAAAATATATTAAAAAGGCAAAGTGTAACCTAAAGTCTCCACATGAGTTGTATTATTTTATTGATCAGGAGAGTTGGGATACATTTTTTTAAGTCTTACAACACTCCTGAATTCCAGGCTAAGTGTCAAAGAGGAAAGGAAGACAAGAAAAAATAGCTTAACTATGCTATGTTCGTTAGGAAGTCATGTTGATTCAAAGATAAAATATATTACTAGTGTGTAAGTGAAATTACTTGTAATACAAAAATGTTCACTTTACTTGTTAGTAATTTTTATTTATGTTTAAAATCATCTTGATTCAAAGATAAAAGATATTACTATTGTTAGCCATTTTCACGGGCTAAGATAATCACTTTATCCATATGCATGTAATTTATTTATGTTAGTCATTAAGTCAATGTTGTTCTTGATAGTCAATAAAAGGTTTATGTTGTTGTTGTTGTGGAGAATGAATGTTAAATGTTTTTGTTTAACGACCATACATCATTCACACAAGATGATACAAATGACGCTCGTTTTCGTTGGGCCGGTTCTTTCTTAGAGTTTTTTTATTTACAAGATCGCTAATTTCTCTTGGTTGTTGTCTTGTTAATTGGTTAATCATTTGTATATATATTTTAGTTTATTGTAAAAAATGTATGTGTGTCATTTTGAGTTTTTAATACATAATGTATTTTGGTACATATATCAAATGTTCCGGTTATGTTTCACAAAATATGTATATAGGTTCTGTCACAAAATGTGTATATAGGCTATGTCTAAAATAACATAGGTTAAAAATAAAATTATGTAAAATTTTAAAAAATTATATTAAAAAAATGGGATCTCCCCTTGGTTGGAACTCCCAATTAGGTTAAATACCTAACTTTCATCCCGGGTATTAAAAGTAGCCGAGAGGAAAAATTGTGTGCTTTTCAATTTTGAAAATGCAAAAAATATTATTGTTGAGGATCAAACCCATGACGCAATGCCACTTTCCCCCTTGGTTGACAGTTTAACCAAGGGAAAAAGTGGAACACTTTCCATAACACCCTTTGTTAGCCCAAAAAGTGGAGGTAAAACCATTTTTTCAATCGAGGTAAAATCACTTATTCGTAGTAGTGTTACTAATGACAATGGTGTTACATTTACACTTGTAACCAAGTCAATGAGTGAGTTTCCAACTTCCATATTACATATGGATATAAGTAACATGACTACACCATGACTTGCTTCTAGATAGGGAAAAAATTATTGGATAATCTCGCAGTTTTCCTCGTCCGACTTCTCTTTCTTTGAGTATTTTGTTCCTTTCTCCTTAGCCTTAACAAAAATAATTTTATCAGTAACAATATCATTACAATTCTATTTTTGATTAGTTTTGTTGCGACAATCACCGCATCAGGAACAAATAAAACTATGAGAAATATTGAGTTTATTGAACAAACACAAGAAACACTTTTAGGTTTTACGAAAGAGAGAAGAGGGAAGAACAAGAACAAGAATTGGTTAAAATCGTTTTTCTATTCACTTTTCCAATTAGAGAAAACAGGTTACAAGTGAATAATAACAACCAACTCTTAACCCTCTCTCAGCAACCTGAGAGAGTAGCCTATTTATAGACTACAAACTAACTTAAACACTAAGTTGAATTAAGCAGTAAGGTAACTTAAGCAACAAGCTAACTTATATAATTGCATGCTAGAACATGCTTCGACTATAACACACACAACTTCAACTCCTGCATGCTTGAATAGACTTCGACTATGACATGTATAAACTCTATTGGCACATGAAGCTATCCATGTCGAATCTAGAGTTTAATCCAAAATATCACAAATATTCACCTTGGAAGAAACTCTACAACATTAAGGGAACAAACAAGCTTTCATCATGCAACTTTATCAACTGCATACAATGGAAGAACTTGCTACTTAGCAATAACTTGGTGATTATATCTGCAACATTGTGATATGTCAAAACCTTCTTCACTTTGATTTCTCCACTTTTGATTTTCACCCTGAAGAAATGCAACCTAGTATCAATGTGCTTTGTTATCTTATTATAGACTGAATTCTTTGACATATGTATGACACTTTAACTAACAATTTTAAGAGTGATAACTTAAAGTTGAAGCTTCATCTCTTTAAAAAACCTTCAAGCCACAATGTTAGACTATGGCACGGATCTAGAAGGGGGGGTTGAATAGACCCCCAATTAAAATTTGAGTCGGCGCTACCAATTAAAAATTGGTTTTGAAAAATTGTTTTAAGTGCGGAAGCGGCCGAGGAAAATATAGTCTAAAACGAATGGTTATTGGAAAATCGGATATGCGTAAGCCTTTGGATTAATGACAATATGGAAAATAGAATCACAACACTAATCACACTTATCAATGATCTACTTCAGTTGTTAGGATTCCTAGTTCCAATGATTCAAAGAGCAAACCAAAACTAGATACACAAGTAAGATAATTTTGGTTCAAGCAATTTGTCAAACACTTGGTGTGCAAAACACTCCAAGTGATATTTATGTTGAGTAAGTGATTCCAACTAGCCTAGTACAATGTCTTATTGTACTTTGGAGTCAAAAACAGAGTTTTAACCTCTTACTCAATTGATATCACAATTTTGACAATAGTGCTTATACAAAAATTACTTATTTTGAGCTATAACATAAATGCAGAAAAATAAAGAAGACAAGTATTTGGTGAGGCAGTTCCCCCGTCGTCCTTGCTTCGGGGTACGTCTGCCCTCAATTCTAAAACTAGAATTGAGATAGATTTTATAGATATCACCTGTTGAATGTAACAATTTATACAAGGATTGAGCAGCAAATATACAACAGAAATCTCAATGTGTTGAAAGTTGCTTTCACTCCTTGCCCCTTGATTCAAGACGAATCAAGTCCTCCGATTTTTGTTGATGGACCTCCGATTCCAGCCACCTTATTGAATAACACATTGTTGTTCAAACCTTCGGCTCCGACTGATCTCAACAACAACAAATCGAACCCGAGATCTTCCCTTCAATATCACTGAATCCGCTACTAGACTTGTGAAGAACACCTCTTCACAATCACCTTCGCTCAGTTGACCCTTGATGAAGAATCTCGTCCAAAAACCCCCAAAATTCAAACCAATCTTGGAGGGTAAAACCCCAACAGTTTTATTCAAGAAAGAACCTGTCACAAGCTTCAACCCGAACTTGATTCTCCAATCTAAGCTTCGAACCTTATCACCTTGAATCTCTCACAATGCACTTCAAAAATGGTTGTGTGTAATTGAAATGTTGTGAGATATTGAAGATGAAGATTATGAATCTTGGACACCTATTTCACTCTTTCTTGTTTTTGAACACATGAATCAAAGATTATCAAATGTTAATGTGACACAAGTGGTTAAACCAGTATATATAGTACCAACCCAATTATAGACATAACAATATTTCAAATATAAGAGGGAATCATTTAAAAACAGGATTTCCGCGCGAACGGTCGACCACAGCAGGTCTGTGCGTCGACGCATGGCCTGTGTTGTTTGGAAATCTGGAAAATGCATCAGTATGCGTCGACCATACAGTCGGCGTGCGCTAACCCGTTGAAAACTATTTCCTTCATGTGCCGACCCTATGGTCGACTCATGCCTTTATGCGCTGACCCGTTGGAAAATTTTTCCTTCATGGGCCGACCCTATGGTCGACTCATTGCCTTGTGTGCTGACCAGTGGAGAAGTGCTCTGATGCATGCACCGACCCTATGGTCGACTCATGCCCTGCAAACCTGCAAAAATTCATCAATTTGTGGTCTTTCATGCCTCTGGTCATGATTGCATTTTATCTACACATAATATATTTATTACAACAGTTTTACGACAAGTATAAAAGGATATGGTAGGTGATACGTTGCATCTGTTTAGTAGATTTGGAGTTTATAGTTTCCAATCTATCCAAGGCTGTAATTTGTCATCATCGAAACCTGTATTGACCAATGTCTTGCAGACTTGTGTGATGTGTGGTGATTTGCCTCCACAATCTCCCCCTTTTTAATGATGACAACCTGTATACAACCAAAACAACCAATATGCAATGTATACACAAGCTCCCCCTTTCTTTTGTAATATAAGGCTGCAGAACAAACAACCATCAACTGTTGTTAATATCCTGACTTGGCTTTGGTGCTTGGTGCTAGCTTGCTACATGTTCTTCTCCCCCTTTGACAACATCAAAAAGAGAAGGAGAACGCATCAATTAACAGAAAACATACAATAGGTAATAGTTAATTACCAAACTTCACACATAAGAATGATAATGAACAAAAGTAACTTGAATTAATAGATAATTAAGAGAACATGCAAATAGGTAAATATTCAGGCAAACATAACACGGAAAAATGGAAAGTACACAGAAGAAACAAATATGTAGCTATGAAACTAATATCCCCGACCCCGACCTCGGCCCCTCCCCCGGTATGCAGTATCGGGATTGCGGTAAGGATCCGAGAAGTCCAGAAATGCTTCTACGGACATGTTGAGGTGATGAAGAGAGTCGGTGATTTCCAGGTCTTGCCTTTCATGTGATTCAACAAGAGCTTCAATACGGGCGTCCATCCGAGTCGAAAATGAATTTAACCTTTCATTTTGGGTATGAAGCTCATCTCTAATCTGCTCCATTTGCGTATCTTGACTCCTCATGAAGGTTTTTTGATCTAACTGCATGGACTGCAACATATTAATGACTTCAGAGTTGTCCGATGGTGGAGGAGGTGAGGAGTGCTGGGAAGGTTGATAGTCTTGAGGGTAGCCGTGATATGGGTCGTAGAATCTACCCAGGGTAGTCCAGCCTGTGTATTTCCATTCACCCCATCCCTGATTTGTATAACCTTCTTCTTGTTCTTCTGATGGAGCTGAATGCTGGAGCTAATCGGTATTTGGAGACGTATGTTGAACTGGCGATTGATGATAGTTTTGCGTCTCACATACAGGTTCTTGTACCTCTGCATCAATATTTTCTTCATCATCGTCCTGTTCACCTTGTTCTTCACTTTCCTCTTCAGAGCTGTCATCGGAACTGTCACGAGTCACCCGAGGAATATTGGCTCGACGGACAAATCTGTATGATCGTCATTCATCACACCAAAAATACCCCATCATGGCAAGGGTTTTGGTGCTAAATTCTTTGTCAGAGGGGACTGAAACACAAGGAAATGTTGGGTATACAACATTTGCTGCGGCAAGAATTTCCGAAATAAACGACCCATAGGCTAGAGCAGTGCCTCTACTTGAGTCTCTCAGAGTAAAAATCCTGCTTGCAATATAGTATGACCAGTTTATTTTAATCCTATGTTTCAATATATAGATGAGATGTACCTCAGCTTGTTCGACACGGGACAGTCCACCTTTTTTCGGTCGTAGGATGCGAGCGACAATCCACTGAAGGATGCGCTCCCCTATTTGGAGTTTCCCGGCTGTGACCGTTCTAGGAAAGGCATCACTGTTGACAATGGCATCTGGATAGGGTCTTTTGAGCATGTCATTCAGAGCGCTCTTAAACTCATACCCTGGCACCGTACGAGTGTCCGTTACCTCACGAAGAGGTGGTGCATCAACATCGACAGTCAAATCAAAATACTTGTTCCAGACTTCAGAATTTATGTTTACCAATTTATTTCCGACAGAAGTGTGGAAATATTGACCTTGAAAGTTACCACGCTGATTTGTGTAGAACACCCGGACCAAATCCTCACTATACTTTGTGTTGCATTCCAGAAAATTGAAGAACCCCTGAACCTCCAGCAGAGACAGAATTTGGGTGAGATACAAGCGCTCCCCCGTTTCCTGGTAGAAGGCATGCTGTGGAACGATTGCTCTTTTGCTGAGACTCTTGTTGAAGTTTTCAACAGCAGGTGGATGAACTAGTGAGACAGCGGTAATGGGGACTGAAGCAGATGATGATGAGGCCCTTGATCTCTTACCTGTATTTTTGCGAAAAGAGAAGCCATTGATGATGATTTTTGGAGATTTTATAGAGATGAACTTTGAAGAGAGTAGTTGAGGATGATTTTGGAGAAGATGAAGACTATTCCCTTTAATAGAGAGAGGTTTTAGGGTTTTGGTAAGAGGGAGGAGACAAGAGGACACAATAGATGCCTAGATGCAATTTACAAGACAAATGCAATATCAAATCATAACAAAAGTTGACAGTACATTAAATGGAGAAGAAGAGAAACTAGAACGGTTTTCAAAAAAAATTCTGGGTTTTTGCGCGAGCCGTCGACCATAGCCCCTGCATGCGTCGACGCATACTGTTTGTTTTTTAATAATTTTGAAAGTCTACAGCATGAGTCGACCGTTGTCCTGTTTAGGTCGACTCATAACCTTCAAAAACCCAATTTTTCAGTTTCATATTATGCAGAATGCCACACTTGCCTATTTATCATGCCTATTCACCCTTTCACAATATAATTTGCATTCAACACACATAGTATTAGCAGCAAAAGTCATAGACATATATAAGTACCATGATTGTCAAACGATATATTGAGTTTCAAGTCATGAATGTTTAGAGAGAGATATAAAGAGAGAGAGAGGAGCAATATCACCTCTATACCGACCACACTTGTTAACCACATATTCGTACTTGCAACAAAAGTTGAACTTGTTAGTAGTACAAAAGCATAGTTGTAAATAGATTAATTATGAACGTAGTAACTGTTAAACCCGATCAGAAATGTCGAGAATACCAAGTTCTCGACGGATATGAAAGAAGGGCTCAGTGGCTAGCGGCTTTGTGAAAATGTCCGCTAATTGGTTTTTGGTATCAACGTGTTCAAAGACAACGTCACCCTTCTCTACATGGTCCCTCAGAAAATGGTGTCGAATTTCTATGTGTTTGGTACACGAATGTAACACCGGATTTTTGGTAAGATTTATAGCACGGGTGTTGTCACAAAATATTGGAACACGTTCTAGCTTCAAATTGAAGTCCAATAGTTGTTGTTTAAGCCATAAGACTTGCACACAACAACTACCGGCGGCTACGTATTCCGCTTTGGCGGTTGACAGAGCAACGGACACTTGTTTCTTGCTGTGCCAACTGACCAAGGAATTTGAAAATAAGTGACACGTACCACTGGTGATTTTCCTATCCGATTTGCAACCGGCAAAATCGGAATCGGAGAAGCCTACCAATGAACAATCATTACCTTTGGAATACCACAGTCCATATTTCGGAGTACTAGATAGGTATCGAAGTATGCGTTTGACAGATTTTAGATGGGATTCCTTAGGACATGATTGGTATCTGGCGTACATACACACGCTAAACATAATGTCGGGACGAGAAGCAGTAAGATAGAGAAGCGAGCCAATCATACCTCTGTACCTTTTTACCTCAACATTCTTACCACTTTCATCTTTACTCATATTTACACATGTTGGCATAGGAGTGTCTATGGCTTTTGAATTTGCCATGTCAAATCTCTTGAGAAGCTCCAAACAATATTTTGTTTGGCTCACAAATGTTCCTTCCTTCAGTTGCTTGATTTGCAAACCGAGAAAGTATGTGAGTTCACCCATCATACTCATCTCGAATTCACCCTGCATAAGCTCAGCAAACTCTTTTACTAGATTCATGTTAGTGGATCCAAATATGATATCGTCAACATAAATTTGTACAAGAATTAAGTGCTTTCCTTGATGTTTAATGAAGAGAGTAGTATCAACCTTTTCTCTTGAGTAGCCTTGATCAAGTAAGAATTTGCTTAGTCTCTCATACCAAGCTCTAGGAGCTTGTTTGAAACCATACAAAGCTCTTTTCAGTTTGTAGACATGATCAGGATACTCATGAGACTCAAAACGAGGTGGTTGAGCAACATAGACTTCTTTATTTATGAACTCGTTAAGGAACGCACTTTTGACGTCCATTTGAAATAATTTAAAATCCTTCGCACAAGCGAAAGCAAGTAAAAGGCGTATAGCCTCGAGTCGGGCAACCGGCGCATAAGCTTCCTCATAGTCGATGCCTTCCTCTTGGTTATACCCTTGTGCGACTAAACGCGCTTTGTTGCAAGTTATTACTCTGTTCTCGTCCAGTTTATTTCTAAACATCCATCGGGTGCCGATTACTCGATGACCTCGCGGAGGAGGGACAAGGTCCCAAACCTCATTTCTAATGAACTGATTCAGTTCCTCCTGCATTGACAAAAAGCAGTGTTCATCGAGTAGGGCTTCCTTAGGGTTTTTAGGTTCCATCTGTGAAACGAATGTGAAGTGATAACAGAAATTACTTAGCTTCGATCGAGTTGTTACACCCTTTGTGATGTCTTCAAGAATGTTTTCAATTGGATGGTCTTTAGATGAATTCCAAGCTTGAGGGAGATCATCGTTTGAAGGCGGATGAACTTCTCTATTACATCATGGTGTACATCCTTATCCTCCTCAACTTTGACTTTGTCAGGTTGATCAATCCCCGTCTCGCCACTCTTGAGTATGTCTTCTGTGGATGTTCCTGCACCATGAACAACACTATCCTTTCCGACATTTCTCGGATAGGACTCATCAAAAGTTACATGCACAGACTCTTCTACAGCAAGTAATCGTTTATTATATATTCTATATGCTTTACTCGATTGAGAGTATCCGAGGAAGATACCTTCATTGGCTTTGGAATCAAATTTGCCAAAGTTTTATTTTCCATTGTTTAATACAAAACATTTTCATCCAAACACATGCAATTGAGAAACATTTGACTTTCGCCCTTTTAAAAGTTCATACGGTGTTTTATTTAGAATGGGGCGAATAAGCACCCTATTCAAAACATAACACGCCGTACTAATGGCGTCGGCCCAAAAATATTTTGGTAAACCACTTTCGTTAATCATTGTTCTTCCCAATTCTTCTAAAATATGGTTTTTACGCTCCACAACCCCGTTTTGTTGAGGGGTGCGTGGAGCGGAGAAGTTATGATCTATACCATAGTTACCGCAATATTCTTCAAATAAGTGATTTTCAAACTCACCTCCATGGTCGCTTCTAATTGACACTATGTTTGTATTTAACTTATTTTAGGAAAGCTTAGCAAACTTTTCAAAAGCGGCAAATGTATCACTTTTACTTACTAAAAATATGGTCCAACAAAACCTAGAAAAGTCGTCCACTATTACGAACCCATAATAGTTTCCTCCTAGACTTTTGATCCTAGACGGCCCAAACAAGTCCATATGAAGAAGTTCAAGAGGTCTCGTTGTTGAAATTATCTTTTTGGATTTAAATGAGATCCTCGTTTGCTTCCCTTTTTGACAAGCATAAAAAAGGTGATCCTTGGTGAACTTTATTTTGGGAAGTCCTAAAACTAGGTCTTTTGAGACTACCTTATTGAGTAAGTCAAAATTAACATGCGCTAAACGCCTATGCCATAGCCATGAGTCTTCACTCATAGTTATGAGGCATTTGTTGCTTGTTAACGATACTTCATTTAAGTCAAGCATATATACGTTATTTACTCTAAAACCATTAAACATATTCTTCTTATCATTTTCATGCACAATTTTGCAACAATCTTTTGAAAAAGATACATTGTATCCTTTGTCGCATAATTGGCTAATGCTAAGCAGATTATGTTTAAGGTTTTCGACAAGCAACACGTCGGAGATCATAGTAGAGGCGGGATTACCTACACTACCTTTACCTAGTATTGCTCCGCGGTTGTTATCACCATAAGTTACATACCCTTTCTTCTTAGCCACAAAGTTTATGAATAAGGATATGTCTCCAGACATGTGTCTTGAGCACCCAATGTCGAGAACCCATCTTCTCTCGGTGGTCTCGACACATTTCACCTATCAAAACATAATTAGCACAGGGAGGTACCCAATGGCATATTGGGTCCTAATAGGTTAGCGACAAAATGGTTGCGTTTGGGCAACCATTGGTAGATGCCTTTAGGAACAAGAAATCTCCTAAACCGGCATTTACCAATGGAGTGGCCTTTCTTGCAACAATATAAGCATGCAAAATCGACTTTAGAATCACTTTTACTTGCTTGATCCCTAATTACATATGCATACTTTTGGTATGGGTTAATCATACTTTTTCTAAAATCCTTTTTATCAATAGTAAATGTAATTTTAGGCTCAAGTGCGTTGTTTAATTTGGCCTTGAGGTTTCTAACCTCACCTTGCCAAATATGACAAGTATCACACCCAAAATCGAAAGGATTTCTATTATCCTTACAATCCGATTCATTGCCTTTCACAATGGAAGCCTTAAGGTCCTCTAATTTCTTTTCGGACTCTTTAACTTTGTGCTCTAAATACGTAAAAATTCTTTTATTAGAGGCAAGTTTCTTGAAGGCTTCAATTGCTTCATTGTGTAAGGCATTAAATGCGGTTTGTAATTATGAATGCGACATATTTGAGGACTTACCATATTTAGAGTGACGTACCTGTTTTTTCTTATTTTTCTGATGAGCGGAGAGGCATAGATTCACAGAATCTTCTTCATCACTAGGGCTTTCATCAGAGGAGGAAGAGTCGTTGTCGCTTTCCCAAGCTATGTACGCTCTCCTAGGCTTTGATGATTTCTTGTGTGACTTTGATGATTTCTTTTCCTTTCCCTTTTTGTTCATCGGACAATCCGGTTTGTAGTGACCGGACTTTCCACACTTGTAGCACGTCCCTCTAGTCTTTTTACCTTTTGAGTCATCATCCTTGGAGTACCTCGATTGTTTCCGGAAGTTTATCAAGTTCTTCTCGGAATGTTGGATGCCGTTCTTTCTCATGTAACGGTTATACCGTTTGAGAAACAGCCCCATATCTTCGCTCTTGTCCTCTTCTTCTTCGTCGCTTGAGGAATAATCACTTTGCTCTTTTGCTTGAGACTTCGAGGAGGAAGTCTTGAGAGCTATCGATTTCTTTTCACTCACCTTCATTTTGTCTTTCTTTTCCATCGTTTCGCGTTGGTCTAGGCTCAAGAGTACCTGTTCATGCTCTTGTAGTTTGCCAAACAATGTTGTCAAGTCTAATAAGGTAAGATCATGTGCTTCTTTGATGGCGGTCACTTTTGGCTGCCATTCCCTGTTAAGACATCTTAAGATCTTATTAGTAGCAACATCATTGGAAACAGGCCTACCTAATGAATGTAAATGATTGATGAGATGAGTAAATCTCTTTTGCATGTCAACAATGGTTTCCCCTTGCTCCATGAAAAAGAGATCGAACTCTTGTGTTAATGTGTTGATTATAGCCAATTTAACATTGTTTGTCCCCTCTTGGGCTATTTGTAGTGAATCCCATAAGGCCTTAGCATTAGGATAATGGGATACACGATAGTATTCATCTACACCTAATGAGGAGATTAAGATGTTTTTGGCTTTCCAATCATAATTGTATTTTTTCTCATCGTCATCGGTCCATTATGCTTCGGGCTTAGGCACAACTATGTTATCCGCATTGGTCATAGTAATTTCTATTGGACCATTGAGGATAACATTCCATATTTTTCTGTCTATGGAGTTTATATGCACCCGCATACAGTCTTTCCAATAACTATAATTTTCACCGTTGAAAACGGGAGCTCTATTGTACGCCCCTTTTGGTTCGTTAGCCATTTTCTATCTACGTTTTATTTGAAGCACCGAATAACCGGAGCTCTAGATACCACTTGTTAGACTATGACACGGATCTAGAAGGGGGGGGGGGATGAATAGATCCCCAATTAAAATTTGAGTCGGCGCTACCAATTAAAAATTGGTTTTGAAAAATTGTTTTAAGTGCGGAAGCGGCCGAGGAAAATATAGTCTAAAACGAACGATTATTGGAAAACCGGATATGCGTAAGCCTTTGGATTAATGACAATATGGAAAATAGAATCACAACACTAATCACACTTATCAATGATCTACTTCAGTTGTTAGGATTCCTAGTTCCAATGACTCAAAGAGCAAACCAAAACTAGATACACAAGTAAGATAATTTTGGTTCAAGCAATTTGTCAAACACTTGGTGTGCAAAACACTCCAAGTGATATTTATGTTGAGTAAGTGATTCCAACTAGCCTAGTACAATGTCTTATTGTACTTTGGAGTCAAAAGCAAAGTTTTAACCTCTTACTCAATTGATATCACAATTTTGACAATAATGCTTATACAAAAATTACTTATTTTGAGCTATAACGTAAATGCAGAAAAATAGAGAAGACAAGTATTTGGTGAGGCAGTTCCCCCGTCGTCCTCGCTTCGGGGTACGTCTGCCCTCAATTCTAAAACTAGAATTGAGATAGATTTTATAGATATCACTTGTTGAATGTAACAGTTTATACAAGGATTGAGCAGCAAATATACAACAGAAATCTCAATGTGTTGAAAGTTGCTTTCACTCCTTGCCCCTTGATTCAAGACGAATCAAGTCCTCCGATTTTTGTTGATGGACCTCTGATTCCAGCCACCTTATTGAATAACACATTGTTGTTCAAACCTTCGGCTCCGACTGATCTCAACAGCAACAAATCGAACCCGAGATCTTCCCGTCAATATCACTGAATCCGCTACTAGACTTGTGAAGAACACCTCTTCACAATCACCTTCGCTCAGTTGACCCTTGATGAAGAATCTCGTCCAAAAACCCCCAAAATTCAAACCAATCTTGGAGGGTAAAACCCCAACGGTTTTATTCAAGAAAGAACCTGTCACAAGGTTCAACCCGAACTTGATTCCCCAATCTAAGCTTCGAACCTTATCACCTTGAATCTCTCACAATGCACTTCGAAAATGGTTGTGTGTAATTGAAATGTTGTGAGATGTTGAAGATGAAGATGATGAATCTTGGACACCTATTTCACTCTTTCTTGTTTTTGAACACATGAATCAAAGATTATCAAATGTTAATGTGACACAAGTGGTTAAACCAGTATATATAGTACCAACCCAATTATAGACATAACAGTATTTCAAATATAAGAGGGAATCATTTAAAAACAGGATTTCCGCGCGAACGGTTGACCACAACAGGTCTGTGCATCGACGCATGGCCTGTGTTGTTTGGAAATCTGGAAAATGCATCAGTATGCGTCGACCATACAGTCGGCGTGCGCTGACCCGTTGAAAACTATTTCCTTCATGCGCCGACCCTATGGTCGACTCATGCCTTTATGCGCTGACCCGTTGAAAAATTTTTCCTTCATGCGCCGACCCTATGGTCGACTCATTGCCTTGTGCGCTGACCAGTGGAGAAGTGCTCTGATGCATGCGCCGACCCTATGGTCGACTCATGCCCGGCAAACCTGCAAAAATTCATCAGTTTGTGGTCTTTCATGCCTCTGGTCATGATTGCATTTTATCTACACATAGTATATTTATTACAACAGTTTTAAGACAAATATAAAAGGATATGGTAGGTGATACGTTGCATCTGTTTAGTAGATCTAGAGTTTATAGTTTCCAATCTATCCAAGGCTGTAATTTGTCATCATCGAAACCTGTATTGACCGATGTCTTGCAAACTTGTGTGATGTGTGGCGATTTGCCTCCACACACAATACTTCTTTCACAACTTCAATGAAGGCAATGTATTCATTTTCAGCGATTGATAAAGCAACAACCTTCTCAAGAGAAGATTTCAATCTGATTTCTATACCAAACATAGTGAAAACATATCAAGAAATAGATTTTCTAGTATCCATACATCCTGCATAGTCAGAGTCGATAGATCCTTTGACTTTGTCTTCACCATCACTAATGGCTCAACCATAAACCATAACCCTTCCCAGGGATCCTTTTATGTATATGAGAATACACTTCAAAGTTTGTCAGCATGCCTTCCCAGGATTGGTCATATACTTGCTTACGAGGCTAATTGCATATGCTATGTCTGGCCTCGTACATACCGTAACATACATCAAAGAACCTTCTATACTATCATATAAAATGGTATTCATATAAACTCTTTCGAATTCAGTACTAGTACTTTGAGTCGTACTCAACTTGAATTGAGGATTTTTCAGTGTTACAACATGTTTTGAACTCGACATATCAAATTTGTCAAGAATCTTCTTCAACTATGTCTCTTGAGTGTCACACCCCAAATATCTTCTAAATCAATACATCAAAATATTCATCATGATATTTACAACATCTGCATATAATGACATGTATTTCTTTCAGCATATTGCCTAAAAAAATCAACCATAATAAAATTTCGGTTTTACGGACAAATAGATTGAATCGATTTTAATTACGCGTAAAATTAGCAAGTGAAAATTTTAAAGGTCGAGCTTCCAGCTGTCTGTTTTATTGATCTACGATTTGTATTGTTTAACCCGACATGCTCATTTATTTTTTTCAATTCCGTTTGTGTTCACATTTTGATCAGTCTGAGCATTTTCAACCGGGTACTTTTACTGTGAGATTTGATCCACATCTGTATATTTTACGAAACGTTGTTTCATGTAGATTATTTTAATGCGTTCATTTTATTCTTTTGCGCATTTTTGTGTCTGGTTTTTGTTCATTTATTTCCTTTTTTTTGTTTTTTTTGTCAAAAGATAAAAAAGTTAAGTAAATAGTTAGTTTGTTTGATTAAAATAATTTGAATTTTGTTTCATTTAAATTTTAAAAACTCATTTTACAGTCAAAATATCTAAAGGGGTAATTTAGACTTTTAGTTAAAAATGCAACCCTCATATCATGATATAAAACCAAATGTTTGGCTGATTGAAAAAAAGGAATCGAAAACAAAAACTCAGAAGCTATGAACAAAAAATGAAAAAAAAATTAACCAAGGAGCTTTCTCTTTCATTTAGTTTTCAATTGAAACAATGAATAAAAAATTGAAAAAAAAGATAAAACGAAGGAAATTGTTCCGAACTGGCCGAACGACTAGGCTAGCCCAATCCACTTCTGCACCTAGAACGACCCAATAACCTAAATCTTGCCAGTTGAAGGCAAAGGGAAACACTTTCTCTTCTGCCCCTCAGAGGAGGAGATTTGGTCAGCTGACCCCCAAGATTAGCTGCCCTTCGTTACATCCCTGTCTGTCACACACGGTTCTATCTTCCAGAAATGGTCACGACGCCCTTGCCCGAAAATACGCATCTGCTCGAAGCAACGGCTAGTTCTGAGCATGTCTACCCGTCTCAACGACTAATTTTTAGAAGTTACCTATTCTTAGGGAGTGAATATATCACCCAAAAAATAGGGACCAATGGCCAAGCACTGAGGGCATTATAAAAACTCTCTCCTTTGAGAGGGTCAGGTATTCAATATTCAATCCAATAATCACCCTAAGAAACACTTACTTTGTACTTGCCTTCTCATCTCCCGATCCTTACTTTAGCATCAGAGTACCTTGCAGGCACACCCCTCCTTGATTCCAGCATCGTAGACGAAGTCTCTGCCCCACTTCAGGTTCTGATCAACCGGTAAGATCAGTGACACCGTCTGTAGGAACTTCTGTTTTCCCTGTCTTTCTTTCCCTGTAAACCAGATGTCAAAGCAACTTTTCAAGATTCCGATCATGGCCAACAGTGATAACGTCCACGATGCTCGCAACACCTTCATTCCCCCTATCAGCAAGACATACAACAATAAGGTGAATCCCTTTCTTGGAGACAATGTTCCTTAGCAGAGGGACAGAGTCACCGCCTCTCCTTCCTGGATCGTGACAAAAACGCAGAGGTCCAGCACTCAGCGGACCACCAGCCTGTCCTAGTTCCGCTTAACGCCGACCCGACCATGGCAGCTCTGGTCGAAGCCCTAAAAAAGACGAACCTTCTGATTCTGCAGTAGAGCATAATAATTGGAGCATTGGAAGAAGTATGCCTGCCAAGATCTCCTCCACCAAGGCGCGAACACCAGAGGTCCCGAAGCCCTTCTCCTCGACGCAGAAGGAATTTCCAGATCCCAGTGGAGCTTGAACCCCTGCCAGTCAGGAAACACAATCATACTCCTCCCCAGAGCCAGCACTGCCCAGGGGCCAAGAGAGCAATAAGAGACCTGCAGGCAGAAGGCCGACGTTCACCCCCACCCAGACCTAAGGGTCGGTCGTAAACTCCTTCTCTTTCGTGGTCCTTGTCCCAGTAGGTATACCCACTCACGTTCACGGTCAAGCAGTTACAGTGGTGATGAATAACCTTAAGGCCTATTATCCCAGGAGATCATGGCCACTCGACTACCAGGGGGCTGGAGAAACCTCCACACCTAGGCACATACGATGACACAACAAATCCTGACGAGCACATCGAGAACATCGATGTTGTGCTTGACTACTACGTTGTACGAGGCACCATCAAATGAAAGTTGTTCCCGACAACATTGAGGAATGGAGAAATGTCCTGGTACAAGAGCCTTCCCTACGAATCCATCACCTCGTGGAGGCAGTTGGGGAAGATGTTCTCGAGACATTTCGCAGCCTCTCGCTGTCACCTGAAGATAGAAGCCTCCCTCAAGGCTATTATCCAGGGAAGAGATGAATCTCTTCAAGCTTACATTGAAAGATTCAACAAAGAAGCCATTCAGGTCCTCACGACCGACAACATGAAAATATATTTGCTAGAATGCAGGCTCCGTCCTTGCAGCGACTTTGCCAAGGCTTTCGGCATCGAAACCCCAACAACACTGGATTCCCTCCTCCTAAAGGCTCAGGCATACATCTAGTATGAAGAAAGGGAAATAGCCAACACTGCCTGAGACTCAAGGAACCAGGAGAACGTCAGGTCCTCGAGGCACGACGACGCCTCGACATCTCATCAGGGAGTCGAGAAAAGAAGGGATGAACGCCCCTAGGAATCCAGAGACATAAAGGGCCATTTAACCGGTTCCACGAATACATGCCACTGACCACCTCGCACGGGGAAGATTCTCTCTGAGTGCGCAAATTCGGAGTTCCGGCAGGCAGGGGTACACTTCTCAAAGTAGATACCTGCCAAGTCGAACACGGATAAAACGAAGTACTGCCGGCTCCATAAGAGCCATGACCACATGACAGAAAAGTGCATCCATCTAAAGGATGCAATTGAGATGTTGATTTGAGACGGACATCTGAAGTAGTTTGCAAAGAAGAAAGATGCTACTCGATAAGAGGCCCAAGAATCAAAGAAGGTTGAGGAAGAAGTGCCATCCTCGGACGACGCCAACCTTCAGATATCCATGAGCATATCGTGACCAGAAGATTTATGTGCCCCTCCTTATTTCTCTATCCATAGCCCCTGCGTAGCCTTTCTATCCGCCATGGTCATATCGGGCAGAGGATTCAACAAGGTGACTATGAGGTTGGTAAAGAGGAAGTTCGAGCCTCAGAGTACGAGCTCGAGCCGGAACTCTACCCTCGACAAGGTCCAGGGAGATTCAGTTCCCATCACCTTCTACCGCAAGGAACTCCTCGACGAAGCCCCCAAATCTTGTATTCCTCTGGTCGTCAAGGCGCAGATGGCCAACTGATGTTCGACAAATTTTGGTTGACCAGGGAAGTTTGATTGACATCATGTACTCCTAATTGTTCTCGACACTTCAGCTGGACGAGAAGCACCTGACACCCTACGCAGGCTTTGATCTCCAAGGCTTCAACGGTTCAGTCACGAAGCCCTGGGGATACGTTGAACTGATTGTTACCTTCAGGGCAGCAGAGATGGCCAAATCCATCAAGGTCTAGTTTCTGGTAATTGATTGCCCGTCCCTTTACTAGTGCATCTTTGGACGACCAACACTGGCCGAGATGATAGTTGTGCCCTCCACAATTCACTTGAAGATGAAGTATTACACTTCATCTGGGCTCGTCGCCACCCTACACGAAGATACAGAGGCAGCGAAAAGATGCTTCAAGGCAGCCTCAAAAGGGTTGAACACCATTACCCCTCGATCTAAGATGTCCAGCAGGCATGCCCTTCCCTGCAGCTCCGAAGAGACGAAATTGCTTCCCTACATCGACTCCATCGACCTCAGCATCCGTTTCTTCTAGGATGACTTGCGAGACCAGAAGAAGAAGGGGAGTGAGACTCAGCTAAGTATAAGCAGTCCCTTAACATCAACCAACAACGACGAACTTGGCCATTCTTTGCGGCCAATCCCTGACGGAGAATTCGAGCTAGTCCTCCTGACGACCCCCACAGGAGAGTGAAGATTGGTATCGACCTCCCCGACCTTGCGAGGAAACAACTAAAGGTTTGCCTCCGGGAGAATGCTGACCTATTTACATGGAACACTTTGGAGATGCCCGGGATGGATCCAAAGGTGGCCTACCACCAGCTCACCATCGACCCCACTGTAAGAGCAGTAGCCCATCATAGGCGCAACCAGTCCCCAGAAAAAATCGAGGCTGCCGAGCAAGTTGTAAAAGACCTCTTAGAGGAAAATTTCATTTCGAAAGCTGTCGCTGTGAGAATCGAAGACCATTAGCTATTGAGTTAGCTAGGCTTCACAAATTATAATTCATCACCGATCTTTAATTTATCCAAGGGAAGGGAAAAAAACAAATAAACCCATAAACATGCAATGCAAAAACAAAGCAAAAGAGAATCTAAGGTTTAAAGGTTGGTTATACCTAGGGAAGGTGCTAGCATCCTAAGTATCTGTAATACTCTACAGGAACCTCTTGTTTTATTGTGTTATTTATTATCTGTTTGCTAAACGTGAAAAGGAAAAGGGAGACCTAAGGTGCTACTCCTAAGTATGCTCGCCAAGACGTTGCATCTCGTGCCTACGTATCCTGACTAGGATGGAATCAAAGCATTCTTAGTTCACCTTACTATGGGTGAAAAAAAAGTTTGTTGATTGGTTTTAGGAGAAGAGACAAGTTATCATCTTAAGGAGAATACTCAAATTAAACCACCACAAACATGTGGAAGATGGATCTTTGTTTCACATTAAGAGAAGGGCTGCAACTCAAATATAGAATCAACGAGTATGCCACATACCTCTCTCAAGTGGAAAAGAAATCAACATCTTTCTCAACTATGTCATGGGGGTAGGAGAATTACATCTCTACTAGGGATGACTCATGTCTAATTCTCTCATGGGAGAAAGGGAACCTAATTGCAGGTTATCTAAAGTTGTAGCAATCCTAAGAGGACTAGCCCAAGGAAACATACTAAGTGTTAGTCTAAGGGGAATGATCTAAATGTATACATTAAGGTAATCAACCTAAAAGGGAAGCAAGGTCAAGCAAAGAAGTGGGAAGAAGAAGAGGGAAATGCAAAAGAGATGCAATGCATATGACTATATAGTCAACCAAAAAGTCTTTCCCTTGGACTCACAACAGAGGCAACCAAAATATCAGAAGAATGTAGATGAAGGACATCAAATGTCAAAGCCAATGATCAATGATGAATATCAACATGTGAGACAAGTAATATAACATCCAATCAACTTATAAAGCAGGGTATCACATCATGGATCAAGTATGCATCATGTCAAGTACAACTGAGAAACAAGTATGTAAAGCACATAAGGGTATGAAACCTTAAACAAACATCAAATGTCACAGTAACCAAGTAACATAGACAAAGATGAAAAGAGAACAAAGAAGGGCAGTAGCTACATCACATCATGTTCAACTTATAAGAAAGACTTGAAGAGGAGCAAAAGCACACAATACATGAATCACGCCAAAACTCAAACAGTTGCCCACATATAACTCATACAAAACACACTTCAAAAGATTAGCCATGTGAGATTAGGGTTAGAAACCAAGTAGGGGCAGAAACATAATCATGAACATAAACTAAACATCAACTAATGAATACACAAGAGAAATAACAAGGATTAAATCCAAAATATGCATCAAGGCTAAGCAAGCATACATCATGGTTATCCTTAAAGAAAAAAGAAGTGTTTAAATAAGGCACAAAGCATAAATGATCAAATAAGTCACACCATAACATCAAGTTCATAATCAAACTCAAATTTATCATATCAACATTCAATTCCAAAATATCAAACCAAATCAACAAGCATCATGCTCAAAAGGGCTAGGCAAACACCAATCAAACCACTCATAAAAGAACAAAGATGATGATGTGAAGGAAAGAATGAGAAGAGATCAAATAATGTCTAACATAGCCTGAAATCAAGCTCTCAAACCAAGTCAATTCAAACATGTAAGAACTCATACGCATCCACCAAAGTCATAAAAAAAGCACTTTGAGAAATTAGGTCAAAATACCAAAGGAGCAAACTCAAAACATCATCATCTTAGGATCTCAAAGCCACAATCAAGTTAAGGCAACACATAATCACATCCATAAGCATTTCAAACTTCAATCAAGCAAAAGTGATCAAACAGATTGGAAACTAGGTTAGGTATCAAACATGCTCAATCAAAAGAAACAAGCTACAATTAAGCATCAATCAAGATAGAAGAAATGAACTAATGAAACTCAAACAAATACTCTACCTTATGGTATTTCAATCAAGAACAAGAAGAGAGAACAAACCATAAGTGGTTGCATAAGTGCACCTCTAACCAATCCACAAATTTCAAGCACATCCAAACAATGAGGCAATCAATGCATCACTTATGAAAAATAGTTGCAAGCCTCTAAAAAAATTATGAAAAAATAATCATGGTATAAAGGAGGCAGTAGCTCAATGTGCTCTAAAAGGAATGCCTAAGCATCTGTACAAAGTGTGCTCAAATCATCTCAAATATTAGGCAAGCATATCACCCATTGATCAAACAAGTTAGGCATCAAGAAGAATTTCAAAATAAGACCAAAATACATGAACAAGACTTCAATTGAACATAAAAATTTCCTATATACATGTGTATAAATGTGTGCAAAAGCATGGATCAATAATCAATTGGAAAAGACATGAATCAAAGCATTGTTTCAAAACTAGGTCACATAAACACATCATAAAATTAAATCAAAATAAAATAAAAATAAAAATAAAAATAATGGAAAATCAAATAAGATGTAAAAGTATTTAGAAAATATTTTTGGGAAATTTTTAGATATCTGTATCCATTTAAATAAAATCATAATGGAAAAGAAAGAAAAATAAAACAACAAGGAAATAAAATGGTGATGGGTGTAATAGCAATTTAGAATAACAAAGGAGATCAGTTAAAAGTGCAGTTGGGCCAAAAAACTGGTGGTGTGGAAATCAAACATGCAAGGCCAAGGATCAAACCATTCAGAAACAAACAAAAAACCAAACCACACAAGTGAAACACACCGTTTCACTAATCCACCTCATTACCAACTCAACAAGTCCATGCCATGCATGCAAGCTTCAAATGATGCTTCGTTGGTCCTTTAAATGATGCTCAAGCTTCAATTTAAGCTTCAAAGTGAAGAAAGTTACCCAACGGAGTGAAGAAAGTTACCTAACGAAGCAACTCCATTGGTCTTTCAAATGGTGCTCAAGCTTTAATTTAAGCTTACCAATGAACTCCTTGTGCTTCACTGAGTAGGAATCAAGTAAGAAATGGATAGGAGCTTCAAGGATTTTACAGATTCGAAGTGAGAAAAACTTGAGAATTTTGAGATGTTTCAAGCTTGTTCTGCAGCAAATGAACCTTCTCTCTATGTTTAGGGTTTGGATGGGATTATATAAGGTGGGTTAGGATGATTTTTGAAGGCCCATGATGTGTGTGTGGGTGATTTTGCAAACTTGCCAAAAATCTCCAAATGTAATGCATCACGAGTTTGGATGATTCTTCCACTACTTCAAGTCATCATTCAGTACCAATGGGGGGGGGGGGGGGGGGGGGAGGAAATGAATAAGGGTGATTTGGTGGAAAGGAAATGGATTTGTGAAGTGTTTTGGTGATTTCCTCATATGGTGTAAAAACTTTAATTGTATGCTTGATATGTAAAGGTATGCTTGCACATTTTAGGTAATATTTAGTGATGATGTTGTGATGGTGATATGGTACCCAATAGGAAAAAAAAACAATCCAAGTTGTGACTTGAAAAGCAAGAAAGCGAACTTAGGTCACATAACCATGTATGCTTGTTTATCACGCCCTAACTTGCATAATAAAACATAAAATGGAATGAAATTTAAAGTCATGATGAAGGCAAGACCATGAGGCAAAACTTTCAAGTTGTAGGTAATTTGATTTGAAACTTTGAAGTTCATGAGTTTTGGCTTTGAAGTGAATGACCAAAACTAGGTCATCCAAAAATGGCACTGACTTAGAAAGATCATAACTTGAGTTCTACACATGGAAATGATGATTTCTTATAGTTTTTTGAAAGCTTAGATCCATGTGAAATTTGTCTTAGAAGTTGGTTACCTTTGGATGATTCTAAGTCTTTTCAACTTTTGAGACACCAATTTGAAGACATCATAACTTGAGATGTGTAAACCCAATGGAGGATTTCTTTACATAAAAAGAAAGCTTAGTAAAATTTCTATAAATTCTGTATTGATGGAAAAATGAGATAGAGCGTGTATCATGATGAAACTTGCTATGGAAGTTAGGTGCTAATAGTGGGGATTTTACACTTAGAAACTTCTAAAGCCCTAATTTAGCAACCTCTTGAATTTATGGCCCTCCTTGATTCTTCTTAATTAAATCTCACCATAGCATTTTTAAAGACTTGAGATGGTCTCTCATAACTTAAATGACCAAATGTCAATCCTTGAACCTCTTCAGAATCTTAGTTGACTTTTCTTTGACCAGATGAAAATCTTGACTATTCCTCTGCCCACATGAACCTCTGAGAAACTTTGTGATGAGCCATGAAACATATAGAAGCCTTGAGATGCATAATTATCCAAATGAACAAGGTTTGCCTCAAGAATCAACTACAAGATGTCTTCAGTTAAAACCCTTGTGAAGACAAGCTTCCAATGTGTTTTGATGAAGACAAACCTATTGATGAAGACAAGATTAACAATGACATGATCAAATAAGGAAAAAGAAGAAATGCATAAGACTTGACTACACTTTCAAGATTGGAAAATTATTTTTCATGTTTAAGCCATATTAAATCAATTTTAAATATAATCTATTAACTTGGATAAGTCAATAGATGTTGCATAAGATTGGTTCAAATACTTAGACAATTTTTCAATTTTTTCAAATATTCAGTTTTTGGTAAATTATGGCGTTTTGAACCATCGTAACAGCATAAAAAACGACCATAATTTTCACCGAACTGAAACAGTATTTTAATTTTAAAATTAAAAATTGCTTTGTTTGAATGCACCTTTTCATCATATCTCTTCATGGCATCCCTTAAATAATTTCTCTTACTAAAATTCATGATTTCTCTAACCATTGCCATGACTTTTGAATGGTTGCTTTCATCACTATAAATTCATTTCAAATTTTTATTTTTCATTTACCTCTTTCATAAAAATATTAAAATCTCTCTACATTTATTTTCTACACATTTTTCATACCAAGATACTTTTTTAAATATATTTTAACATTATTATCATAAATGTATCTTGAGCACTTACAAAGAATTTGTCTTGAATTTTTATACTTGAAAGAGAAGAAGGCTTTGTGATAAGTCTTAAAGAATACTACAAATCTTCATATATTTATTTTATTAAAATCGTTGTAAAAATTCCTAAGTTCCAAGGATTTTATGGAATTAGGTGTGTACTATAAGAAGGAGGATTGTTTCTTCTTATAGAGTGTTGTGAATCGGACACCTTAAAACAAAGTATAAACGGTTTCTTCTTAATCAAGAAACACACAAGGGTTAGGGTTAACGAAGAAGACAAGGTAAAACAACAAGGATTGGTTATAAACATTTATTCTTTCTTTTCTCTTAGAACAAGATTACAAGTATAAAAGAATAATAAAATAACCCCTCTCACTTGAAATTAGGATTTTATCTTCCTATTTTTTCTTATGCCAAGATTGAGAAATTAGTATCCTATTTATAAAAAAATAGCACACTAACCTAATGAGATTTTTAATAATTACTCATTACAAGGTAACTTAGGGTACAAACTAACTTAAACACTTGGTCTTACAAGAAAGGCCCAATCCAATATGCTAACAACCGAGAAATATTGACTAATGCATGTTAGAACAAACTTCGACTACAACACACATTATCTTCGACAACAACATGCAAACAGACTTCGACCTCATGCTCAATTCCTGTCAAACTAGAAGCTACCCTTTAACCATACTAGAGTTTGATCCAATATCTCACAAATATCCACCTTAGATCTAACTCTATAACATCAAGGAACTAGCTTTCTTCATGCAACTTTATCAACTGCATACAATGGAAAAACATGCAACTGGGCAACATCTTGGTGATCATATCAGCAACATTATGATCTGTCGAAACCTTCAGCACTTGGACTTCTCCATGCTCGATTACCCCTCTGACAAAATGCAGCCCCACATCAATGTGCTTGGTTTTCTCATGATAGGTTGAATTCTTCGACATGTGTATTTCACTTTGACTATCACATTTAACAATGATAACTCGACCTTGAAGTTTTAGCTCCTTTGCAAGACCTCTAAGCCACAATGCTTCCTTCACAACTTCAGTTAGGGAAATATACTCCACTTCAGTGGTTGATAAGGCAACGAACTTCTGAAGTGTTTCTTTCCAACTGATTGCTATTCCAAACATAGTGAACACATATATAGAAATAGATTTTCTGGAATCCATACAACCTGCATAATCAAAGTCGACATATCCTTCGATTGCTGCTTTACCATCTTCACCCAAGGCTCCACCATAAATTAGGACTCTATTCATATACCCATTTATGTACCTTAGAATCCACTTCAATGCTTGCCAGTGAGCCTTTCCAGGATTCACCATGTACCTGTTTATAAGGCTTACTGCATATGCTATGTCGGGTCTAGTACAGACCATAACATACATCAAAGAACCTACTATGTTAGCATATGGAATGCTATTCATATAAGTTCTTTCAACATTAGTGCTAGGACACTGATCTATACTCAGCTTGAATTGAGGGTTTGTCGGAGTCACAACAGGCTTTGAATTCGACATACCATACTTTTCGAGAATCTTCTGTAGGTATGCCTCTTGAGATAAGCATAAGCTCGACTGCTTTCTATCTCTTCGGATGTCAATCCCAAGAATCCTGGATGCAACTCCCAGATCCTTCATGTTGAACTCTTTATTGAGTTCATCCTTCACCCTCATTACATCTTCGACATTGTTGCTTGCTATTAGAATATCATCCACATAGAGCAACAAAATAACAAATGAATTACCCGGTTGAAATCTGAAGTAAACACAGTGGTCAAACTGACTTCTGATGAAACCTATGTGTGCCATGAACTTGTCGAATCTCCTATTCCACTGTCGAGGAGATTGTTTCAGTCCATATAAGGATCTATTCAGCTTTCACACATAATCTTCCTTCCCTTTTTCGACACACCCTTCAGGTTGCCTCATCAGGATTGTTTCATCTAAATCACCATACAAGAATGCAGTCTTCACATCCATCTATTCTAGTTCAAGGTCAAACTGTGCCACTGTGGAAAGAAACATTGGAATGAGTTTGTGCTTCACAATAGGAGAGAACACATCATTGAAGTCGACACCTTCTTTCTAAGTGAACCCCCTAACAACCAATCTTGCCTTGTATCTCTTCGACGCTACTTCTTCGATTCCTTGCTTAACTTTGAAAATCCATTTACAGCTGACTAACCTGGCTCCAGCAGGTTTCTTAATCAGTTCCCAAGTATTTTTATCATGAAGAGATTTCATCTCATCATCCGTGGTCTTTAGCCATTTAGTCTTCTTTCGACTCCTCATAACTTCTTTATAGTCTATAGGTTCTTCGCCTAAAACCTCACTTACAGAGATTAAGGTATAAGCTATAAGATTTACATACCCAAGTCTCTGAGGTGACTTGATGACTCTCCTCGAATTGTCTCTTGCTAGCAGGTAGTCATTATCAGTCTCCTCATCTTCGAAAACATCTTCTGCGTCTTCTTCGACTTCATTTGGGGTATGCAATTCAGCATCAACATGCTCCACCTTAACATGAATCTCTCCCTGTTCCAGCTCTTCGTCAGCATCATCAGTTTTCTTGAAAGCCATCTCTACTTCATTAAAAACTACATCTCGACTGGTGACACACCTCATGTGACCTGGCTCTAGGCACCATAGCCTATACACTTTAACTCCTTCAGGGTATCCCATGAACATGCATTTCAGAGCTCTAGGTTCGACCTTGTCTTTCCTTTGAGAATAGGCCGCACATCCAAATACTCTCAGTCTGTCGAGACTAGGTGGTTGTCCCGACCAAACTTCTTCAGGTATCTTCATTCCCAAGACAGTCAAAGAACATCTATTTATCAGGTAAGCTCCTGTCGGAACAGCTTCCACCCAAAACACCTTCTTCAATCCCATACTTTGTTGAAGACATCTTCTCCATGCTCACCGCACCAATTTGTTGTGAATCAGACACCTTAAAGCAAAGTATAAACGGTTTCTTCTTGATCAAGAAACACACAAGGGTTAGGGTTAACAAAGAAGACAAGGTAAAACAACAAGGAACAACAAGGATTGGTTATAAACAATTATTCTTTCCTTTCTCTTAGAACAAGATTACAAGTATATAAAAATAACAAAATAACCTCTCTCACTTGAAATTAGGATTTTATCTTCCTATTTTTCCTTATGCCAAGATTGAGAAACTAACATCCTATTTATAAGAAAAATAGCACACTAACCTAATGGACTTTTTAACAATTATCCATTACAAGCTAACTTAGGGTACAAGCTAACTTAAACACTTGGGCTTACAAGCAAGACCCAATCCAATATGCTAACAACCGAGCAATATTGACTAATGCATGTTAGAACAAACTTCGGCTATAATACGCATTATCTTCGACAGCAGCATGCGAACAGACTTCGACCTCATGCTTAATTCCTGTTGAACCAGAAGCTACCCTTCGACCATACTAGACTTCGATCCAATATCTCATATAGGGTTTATTGTAATCCTTGTTGTCCAGGATTGTTGGAAGCAAGAGAGTTGAGTTTGAGAGGATTGTTCTCATTTCAACTTAGTGAAAAATCCAAGAGAATTGTTCTTGGTGATTTTGTTAGATTCTTGTATAGGAATACTAGGTGTGTCTTGTCCCAAGATCTAACATTATTGAAAATCTCTTTCATGTTGAAAGGGGACTTTAGTACTCTCGGACTGTAAGGGGAACCAGGATATTTCTCGGTGTCATTTATTTTCCGCATTTATTGCTTTCATCACATAGTAATAAATTAGGAAAGTAAAACATGAAACCATCAAAAATCCAATTTTTTTCAAAGTATCTAATTCACCCCCTTCTTAGGTGCAACTCTTACTTACAAGTCAGTATCAACCAACACATTGGACAAAGTGTCCTTTTGGAAATCCATGGAAATATGGAAAGCCAAATTATGGTTTCTTCCATGTTCAGTCAATTCTTCACCACAAAAGCTCAGATTGTTACACGCAGTGATATTGGCAGCAATGCCATCAAATTGATTAACTGTTACATCATGGTCTACATAAGTCTGCTCTAATAGTTTCTACAGAGACTTTCTATGAGCCTCATAGCTCATCAACAGAGATAACACATATATTTTAGACGGTGTATGCAAATGTTGATCCACTATATTATTTCAATCTTTTTGATCAATTTTAGCATCTTATCGTTGTCTGATTTCTGGTTTATATCACTTAACTAACCAGACTCAACAAAAGTACTCAACTTACCCACAACACCGTCACTTGTCTTCGAGGGTACAATAAAAAATATTCAAACACTTCTCGTCACACCACCTACATATGCAATGGTCACAACTATGGGAAGAGATGGAATGGAACCTCTTTTCAATCCTCCAACATAGTAACATTGTATTTATAGGGATATGTAGCGGGGAAATTTGTGAGTGAAAGCTATTGATTAACTTAACTAAAAATTCAAGATTCACCACTGCACTTTTATTTTATCCAAAAAGGAAAGGAAAAAAGAGTGAACAAAATCTAAACAAGTTCTAAAACAAGAACAAACAGAGAATGTGTAATGGGATTGGTTACGCTAAGGGAAGGTGTTAGCACCCAAAATGCCTATAGTACTCTATAGGAACCCTTTGAAATATCTATACTTTTTGGTTTGAAAATGTTTGTTTGAAATAATATTGGTGGGATGGGGAAAGAAATATTTTTTAATATTTTTGTGTTTGGAGAGACTTATCGGCTCATGCCTATGTATCCACAAAGTGCAATATAGGATTAAAACCCCGTAGTTCATGGTACAAATAAAAAAAAAGGTTTGTTTGCTTCATCTTAAATGAAAATACAAGTGGTCATTTTAAGGAGAAAACTACGACTAGTCGTCCACAAGTATAAGTAAACAACATTTGCATCATCTTAAGATGGAGAATTTTGCTTAGATTAAAATCAACAAGTCTATCACTCAACATCTAAGTGAAAAATGTCAACATCTTAAATACTATGAGCAATAAGAGAATTATATCTCAACTATAAAAATGACTCATGTCTAAACTTTATGAAATAATTTTAAATGAAAAAGTGCACAAAGACACAAAAGGTTTGAATGTGTTTTTGTATTTTTTTAAAGTCTTTTAGAAATTAGTTGAAGTATGATTAACATTGATTGATAATTATTAAAGAAAATAAAGTTTGAAATCACTTGACCAAAGCCAAATTTTTTCATGAAAGAGGTTTAATTTTGAAAACAAGAAGGTTTTGAAAATTAAAGAAGGGATGGAGAAGAAGTGACTACCCTAGAAAGCAAAAAAAAAAAAGAGCTAGAGATGGGAAGATCTAACCACACAATGAGCTAAAACTTGACAGCAAGTCATCATAAGCAATCCTCTTCCTTTTGGATTCAAACCACAAACATAATAACTAGCTGAAGTAAAGCATTGGAGGAAATCTCAAGTTAAGACATAGCAAAGTCAAAGCAAGGTCTTCTCAAGGATTTAAGTCAATTAGGAGAGTCTTGTATCAGATGATTTTCAAGGTCAAAGTATTAACACATGCACACAGAAAATTCCAACAAAAAGACAAAAACAACCAAGGTCCAAGGTCTCAAATCACCAAGAGCAAAGGGCGAGAATCCTAGAATTAAGTCTGAAGTCCGATTCACAAAGTCCGAGCATAAGGTCATAACAGTCCGGATTTAGGAGACAAGTCTTTTAGTGTTTAAGTATTTATTAATATTTTAAGAGGAGTATGGTCCAAGTGGACAAAAAGAAAAAAGAGCAAAAGCACAAATAAAGGTCCAAACGGACAAAGAGAAAATAAGATGATAATAATATGATATGAGAATGATAAAAATAAAAGCGTAAAAGTAAATGACAAAAAGTAAAAATTATAAAGATAAATGATAATTAAAGGTAAAGTTAGTGTTAGTATGTCAGTGTTAATGATGGAGAACGATTTGTCATTTTCTGGAGAATACTCGACCAATCCATCATAAGAACGAGAACATGAGTCCATGCACCATTAAAGGAAGGGCTCCAACTCAGATTAAATCAACGAGTATGCCACTAACTACCTCAACGACAAGGAAACGATCTATCTCAAACCACACTATTGTGATTAGGATATTGACAAATCACTTACAAAAACAACTCAATTTCGATTTAGGAACAATTTAACGCTATGTTAAGCAATCGTAATCAGACTTATGTAGAAGCCACGACTATCTGAGGTCAGTCAATAATAATGTCTGTGCTAATGTATGTTAGAGAGATAATATGTAGATCATCCTCCGAAAGCAATACCGCACGAAATGAAAATACGTAACAATCTCATCTTCATCAAGAACTTGAAACACGTTCCAATGATATTGAAGATTTTCATTGATAAGAAAGAAGAAGAGGGGAGAAGGGAATCCAAATTGAATCACAACATTTGAATCATTCCATCTTTAAGTTCCATCACTCTTCTTGGTGGATTAAGGTATTAAACCTATCACTAATTCAAAGCACCTAAAATGAATCCAATGATCCACTTCAAGATAGATTTGAACTAATAAAGGTTTATCCAACCTCATTAAACACCCAAAGTCCATGGAATTTAAAGAGAAATTTGATCAACAAACATCAAAATTCAAGGCAAAACAAAAGGAAATGGAAGAAGGAAGAAAATAAATCAAAACAGTCCTAAAACAAGCCAAAAAACACATTTTGGCATAGTGTTAATCAATTAACCATCTTAAGAAATTTTTTGGTTAATCGATTAACCCTGGCAGAACAACAAAAAATTGGAGAAAAAACAACATTCATTATTCAATCATTTCTTCAAACATCTCATGATCATGAATGCAATTGAGCATGAAAATTCAAGTAAAACTACAGAAAATAACATCAATAAAACAAAATTTGCAAGATCCAAAGATCAAGCAACAAGAACTAACCATAGATCATATTGTGAAAGATGAATCAAGCACAACAATGGTGGAACAAAGGTTTACAACTTCAAAATATAAAAAAAGGCTTCAAATCAACTTCAAGAACCAAACTCTAAAGTCTTGATATATAGAATGTGATATTGAAAAAGTGTTTTGATGGAGGTTTAGCTCAAAGGTTAGTAAGCTTCAATATAAATCTTACTAACTTTTAATGGAAGAAAGAGCTTTGGTGAATTTGCTGGTTGAAGAAAATTCAGAGAATGAGAAGGAATTTTGACAAGGTAGATTTGACTATCAAAAGCTTGAAGAATGAATGAAATGAGGCCTCTATTTATAGAATTTAGCCTTGAAAATTTTGGTGGTTTGGAATTTGATCTAGGCTTAGAAATTGAACTTGGAGGCAAAATCAAGATCAAGTGGTGATTAGTGAGGGTGTATAATGGAAATTAATTATGATGAGGCAGCAGAATTAAAATGAGGTGATCTAGAATATTCTCATGATGAAATAAGTGAATTTTGGTGCCAAAATGCTGCAAAATTTGAAATTTCTGTTTTAGCCAAAAAATGCACTGGTTAATCGATTAACCATTTCATGTAAAAATTTAATTAATTGATTAACACAATGAAAAATTGAGAAAAATGGATTTTTGTTGTGCTGTCTTGGCTCTGGCTCGATTCTTTTAACTTGGCAAAGAAGACATGGAAATAAACACATGTATCTTAGAGTCTCTTTGTCGTTCCTCAAAAAAAGCACGATCCTTCGTGAACGATCGCGGAAGCAGAGTCGCCACTAAACTTTATTAATCCCAATAAAGGATAGGAAAATATCGATAAAAACTTTAGGGTAAGAACATGGCCATCACAACCAAGTTCTGGGTTCGGGAGTCAATTACGCGAGGGGAAGGTGTTAGCATCCCTCACTTCCGTTGTATTCAATGAGAGCCTCTTGATTTGATTCGTGAGAAACGTTAGCTAATATTATTTTTTTCTTCTAAGAAATAAAGAAGTGAAAAGGCAATAGGATATAGTTTCTATGGGAAAAATGGGTGGTTTTTAGATAAGGGTGCTCGCCAAGGATTGGAGCCCTTGTGCCTATGTATCTTCACTTGAAAAAATGAAGAATTAGAGCATTCGTAGTTCATGGGCTATGAGGAAAAGAGAGGAGATTGCTCGCTAGGATCTCACAATCCTATGCCTACGTATTCTTATTGACAAATGAGAAATCAGAGCGCCCGTAGTTCGGACTACGGATGTTTGTTTGATTTTATCGAAAGATACTTAGTCGCATTCGACAGAAAATATTGCTTTACTCAAACGGGTGAGAAGAGGACGCTTGCATCACTTTGAATGAATTTCTATATATCAACATTCATGGGAAACACACCACTTATCTCGACTCAAATAGGTTATGGACGAAGCAATATTTTGCATCCTCTCAAGACACAATATCTCACATTTATGAAAAGGTTTGACGGCTCGCACGACGGCGAGAAGTTGAATTAATGCATTGGTATTTTGTTTGGATGATGATTAATTAAATCTTAAGAAAGGTTCCTCGGGTCCAAGTAATCGGGAGAGTGGGTCAAAGACTTTACTCTCTCTCTTTTCCATCTCGAAAAGAGGTTGTGTTTGAAAAGTGTTTTGAACGATGGAAGATGGTTAAAGTATTTTAAACGGATGAGAATTACTTGAAGCTTAAGAAAGGGTTCTCGGGCCCAAGTAATCAGGAGAATGAGTCGAAAACTTGACTCTCTCTGTTTTTCATCTTAATTGTAAAAGAGTTTTGGTATAGTCAGAGTAAGTTAATCGAATGACGATTACTCGGAGCTTAAGAAAGGTTCCTCGGGCCCAAGAAATCGGGAAAGTGAATCGAAGATCCGACTCTCTCTCTTTTTCAACCTTAAATAGGAAATAATTTTGATATAGTTAAAGTGGTTTATGAATGACGATTACTCGAGGCTTAAGAAAGGCTCCTCGGGCCCAAGTAATCGGGAGAATGAGTCAAAGACTTGACTCTCTCTCTTTTTCATCTTAGTATTGAGAAAATAGGTTTGATATAGCTAGAGTAAGTTACGAATGACGATTATTCGAAGCTTAAGAAAGGCTCCTTGGGCCCAATTAATCGGGAAAGTGAATCGAAGATCCGACTCTCTCTCTATTTTTCATCAAAGTGATTGAGAAATAGATTTGATTTGGTTTATTATAAAAAGTTTGATGTGAAATCGGGCTATAAATTTTGGAGAAGATAATTGCTCAAGCGTAAGAAAGGCTAATCGGGCCCAAACAATTGAGGAGAGAAATCAAAGACTCCATTCCAACTCCCCTTTCATCTTTTGTTAAAATATGGTCTAAGTATAATTAAGTTCATTAAGTTGACTTTGATAAAACACTCAATGTTGATCGAGGTTTGAATTTGCACGCGAAAAATTTTTTTTGATAGTTTGAACTAAACGGTAAGGAGGTCCTAATTGTGTAGGGTAAGGTCGATGGCGAGGCAAAAGTTCTCGACTTACAAGTTGGGTATGGTTTATACCTTGGGGTTTCGGTTCGAATCATACAAGACAAACTATAAATAAACAAGTAAAGAAAAACAATTGAATTGAACTTTAATCGTGTGTACTAGCAAATGGGCTAGTCTTCTAAATGACCAACTAGAAGTAATTAATCAAATAGGTCTCACTGTAGGGAAGCCTAGGAGTAAGCTATGAATGTTGTGTATTGTGACCAAAAGGATGATGGCGATGCTTTGAAAGCAATCAACTTACAAGGTGTGAAAGATGGCTCGACATAAATCTAGAATTTATTTTGAAAATGGTTTAGGTTATGTAAGTCCTTAAGGGTGCTTCTAGTAAGAAAAACCACGATCATAGAAAAGAAAATAAAGAACATACATCGAAAAGGGAGCTGGGTACATGTAAAATACACGGGATTGCGAGAAATAAAAGGTTTCATTGTTAGGTAGCCCAAGAGGAAGCTGTACGTGCGCAAGTGTCCTAAGCTAAAGTAAGAGAGAATAGAGATAATTAGAATCTGCAGCTCCTTCGCTGGAGTTTTTGTCCAGTATCTCAAATTCCTGATGCCAAAGCTACTAACCACAATCCATCATTTGAAATTTTTTTTAGGGTTTCGATAATTTTAACATGTTTTCTAAATAAGATGAAGATGACAAGATGAATATGAACAATGATAATATGATGAGAATGATATATAGAAAAAAAGATAAAGCAATAGAATATTGGATAGAAATTAAAATCAGTGGTTAAATGGATGAATCAGGTCCACTTTGGCGTTAAGCACTCGTAGCACGATCTATGAGGAAGATCATGCTATAGGAGGCCACACTATCAATGATATTTGTGCTAAAACA
This sequence comes from Lathyrus sativus, assembly GCA_963859935.3. Taxonomy (NCBI): domain Eukaryota; kingdom Viridiplantae; phylum Streptophyta; class Magnoliopsida; order Fabales; family Fabaceae; genus Lathyrus; species Lathyrus sativus. The sequence goes on along the minus strand of OZ012739.1, from coordinate 489,858,180 downwards.
CGATAGAGAAATGATATGTAAATCATTCTCAAAGAATCGTGCCACACGAAAAGAAAAGAGGACAGTCTCGTCTTAATCACAGACTTGCATCGATTAATCAAAGATAACCTATCACGATCCCAAAATATAGAAAATGATCTCAATGACCATTTTATACAAATTTAAAATAATGAAGGTTAAAACCTCAATCAACCAACTTTTATGAATAAAAAGACTTCATGGATCAAGAACGTAATTAAAAAGAAAAAATAACATTTAAGTGAAAATAAAATCAAAACAAAAAGTAATCACATAAGATCTATGAAAATATAATTGTTTACAAAAATTAAGTTTGTTTAAAAAGTGAAATAAAAAATGAAAATAAGAATAAATGAGAGGTTAAAATTTAAAGAAAAATTAAAACAGAACCCAAAAGAAAATTTGAATTAAAACAAGAAGGGGAGGGGTGCGCATAATTTAACCAGTGTATGTGCAGATATGTGTTCAGCTCATTTCTTATCATTACAAAAAGAAAAAAAAGAAGAACATGGTAGGCTTAAACAAAAAAATATGGTGAAAAGAAAACCAAACGGGCCTCATGAAAGCCCAAGACCCAACTAAACCATGTGGATCAACAACGACAATGTTTCTTTAAACAAATAAAAGGAGGAAAGGTAGCGAATGATTCATCGCCCTCTTTCATTCTTCACAACATACAACAACAAGTGAAAACAACTCGATAACGAAGAGGAACTAAAATTGCAATGATTTATCAACCTTGCTCCATTCCAAAATCGCGTCTGCCTCCATCTCTTACTTAGATTCAATTCAGTTCCAGGTTTGCGGGTTTCACTCAATCTTCTTCATCTTCCATTTCTAGCTATGATTTGGTTTCGTGGTTGATTTATTATGGGTGAAAGGGCGACGATTAAAGGTTAAAAGGTTGAGGTTGAAGGTTTGGAAGGTTAGGTTTTTAGAAACTTAATAAGTGGTGTGGATGTTGGGTTGATTGTTGGTGGTTAGTTTAATGATGCGCAGAGGAACTTTGATGGATTTGGGTGAAAGTATTGATTAAAATGGGTGACATGTGGTTTTAAGGAGACTGCGATTTTGGATTTTTCTTTTGAAGGATTCAGTTTGGTTTGAAGAGTGGGTTTTTTTTAGTATGTCGATTAGGTTGTGGAGAAAAAACCTCAGAGAGAATATTGGAGGAGGAAGATGAACAAAACCTATCCTCCTCCTTTGTAGTTCTTGGAACTCTTTTTTTATTGAGTGAGACGGGTTCTGAATTGGTATTGTCATTTTCTTCAAATTCCTCGCGTTTCAATTTTGTCCTATTTCGGATGATTCTATCGGTTTTGTGCAGTGGTTGTTCTTGTGTAATTGCCTGCTGCTGTTTGTACGTTTTTTTTTCCAGGTTTTGTCAGTTTTCGTAAGTAGCTGTTATTTTGTTGATGTTGGCAGGGCAAGTTGGTGGGTTCGTCATTGGAAGTGGTATTATGGTATTGCTTTTATTCGTTGTGGGGTCGTACGAGGGTTTGCAGGTTTATGACGTGGGATTGATGGTTAGCCGATGGTTTGATTAAGGAAACTTGTGGATGACTTAGTATTTGATAGCAATGGCGTGAATTGGAATTTTGGTTGCAGCTTAATTTTTTTCTTTTGTGTGCAGGTACGTGAGTAGCAGAGTTTGTACCATTGAGGCAAGAATTGTGGCATGCGGGTCGTATGATTTGCGTGTGTTACATATTCTTTTTGCAATTGCAGGCTAGATGGCTTGTTGTGAAGACATGATGGCTGTAGAGTGATGCATGGGCCATAGTGTAGCTGAATTTTATAAATCCCTTTTATTTATTATTTTTTCTTTTTTTGCATTTTTGTACTATTTGGTAATGGGCTTGTGAATTTTTGTAGAACAATCATGAGCCTTTTATTCTATTTTTCATTTTTTTTATAGAGGACCTTGTGAGAAGGAGTTTTTTGTGGTGCCCTTTGTATGAATTTAAATTTAATACTTTGAATTCTTGAGAAAACTTGTAATGAACATTTCAAGTTTGTCATGATTTTAGGGTTGTGACTTGAACTCACACTTTTGTAATTGATCCACATGAACTTGTATTGAAATTGGTACGAATATGAAATGAAACCTTTTTTTTGTTGCAATTTTGTATTTTGAAATAGTTTGGTAACTTGAACTTGAATGTAAAATTTGAGAAATTGAAACTTGAATGGATCTTGCAATTACCTCTTTTGGGAATTGTATCCTTATGTAAAATTACCTATTCATGAGTCACTTTATCATTAATAAAATCTTTTTCATCAATTCGTGATTCATATTTTTACTTTTAATGTTTGTTTGCAAAAAGTAGAATTTTCATTCTTAATAAATATTGCATTGAGAGTTATGGGGTAACAATAATAATAACAAAAGAAAGCCTAAGTTTGCTCTTTGATCAAGGCGTATGAAGGATAACCGCGATCTCTAATAGGCGCACGTATACATAAAGCATCGTCAAATCACAAAGTTCACCCGGAGTCGACCAAGTCAGGGCCAACCTAACCGATCAACACAACTTGTCTGTTAAGACCATCCCGAGATGACCAAATCTTGTCACAAGGATGTCGAGAAGTCAAACTTGACGCCCCAAACCAAAGCCCAATTACTTGGCATAAATCATCACCCTTAACCTCCATATCCTCATATCCCCAGCATTTTGCATATAGTTTTGTATCATTACACGCGCTTAGCAAGTCATCCTCGAAGATGCAAAAATTCCTATGGACATCATGTCAGGATTCTTTCAGAGTATTTACTTTTTCTTCACTTACCTTTTGTAATCCCTTTTTTTAGAAAGTTTCTCCTCCACGTCTTTTGCATAGGAGTCACCTTGATATTAGTAAGGGATTTCATTACCTTTTGTGTGAAATCTTATTCTTTCTCTTTTGTAAGCGTTTCTCACTGCCTTTCGCATGTGAAAGAACTTTGTATTGGGGAAAAATATAGGAATAGACGATTAATATATTCCCATTTCAATTAATTTGGACGCTTGACGCCTGTGTGGCCAAGAACTGAATGGTCGCCATACTCATAGAATGTCATCTCCGCCAATGTTCTTGTGAGATCAAACGATGTTCTGATACCCTATGCAAGTTTCCTCTGCCTTTTGCAGGAACATGATTATTTCCCTCAACTTACCTTTTGTAATTCCTCTCGTGCCTTTTGCACAAGTTCTTTTCAGCTTACCTTTTGCAAGTATCCTCTCTAACTGTTGTAGAAGGAATCTTCCTCCAAACCTTTTGTTCGAGAGTCCTATCTACCTTTTGTAGAAGGAAATGTATGCTCCTCCTAACCTTTTGTTCAGGAATTCTCGTTACCTTTTGTACGATAAATTAAATCATCAATGGAGTGATGTTCCACATGTTCCTTCTTAACCTTTGGTTGAGAATATCTCCTTACCTTTTGTATGAGATATTTTATTTCTCCTAACCTTTTGTTTAGGAGTCTTCTCTACCTTTTGTAGGAGAGAACACCTATCCCTCCAAACCATTGGTTCGGGAGTCCTATCTAGCTTTTGTTGAAGGAAATGTATGCTCCTCCTAACCTTTTGTTCAGGAATTCTCGTTACCTTTCGTTCGAGAAATTGAATCATCAGTGGAGTGATATTCCACGTGTTTTCTTAACCTTTTGTTGAGAAGATATCCTTATCTTTTGTAGGAGATATATTTTTCCCTCCTAACCTGTTGTTAAGGAGTCCTCTTTGCCTTTTGCGAGAAGAGAACCAATCATATATTTCTCCTAACCTTTTGTTCAAAAGTCCTTGTTGCGTTTTGCAGAAGGAGATTTGCTTTCTTTACCCTTTTGCAAATGTCTTCTACCTTATGTAGCAAAACTTGAAGGTTAATTCCCCAACTAAGTCATGTTTTCCTTTTCCAAGAAACCTCTCTGCCTTTTGCAGAAGGAATTTCGGATCACAGTTGACCCATTGTATCACCTTTTTTAGAATCATACAAAGTTTGTTTCCGTTACCAAGATTGGCTAAGCATTCATTGAGCATACCTTTGCATATCATAGCATAGACCAATTTACCTACCCTGCCTCTGTCTTTCTCCATGGCTGAAAATCTCGAGTATTCTAGTATTTAATCTACCTTGACCTTGAATATCCAAGAACCATTATCTCTCATACCTTCGGGTTAAAGAAGATTAAATAGGGGCAACTGTCACACCCTCATTTTGACCCTAACCTTTTCACTCATATATTCATCATATCATACATTATCATGGTACATACCAAGTATGTGGGTTCGCAAGGGAATCTTCACTTTGGAACAAGTGTTTGAATTTGATTCAGTGGCTAGGGAAAGCTAGATCTCCACCCCTATTTCTTTATGGTTCTTGGCACCCGGAATTTGGAACCTTTGGAGTTTTTCCACAAATTTTGGGTTAGATTTTATTACTCATCATGATTGAGCTAGAACCTTCGAGGAAACACTATGGGGTTTGGTTATCAAGTTAAGGAGTGAAATGGTTGATTCATTGGATTCAGGATATTAGTGTCATCTCAATCACCTTTTGCTTGTTGCTAGTGCATGACAATATGGATTCAAAGATAAGGTTTTATCATGAAAGCAAGATTGATTTGAATTCATTAAGAAGTGAGGGTTATTTTGGACTCATTATTTAGAAGCATTCATTAAAGGGACTACTCAATGTCATGAATTCAAATTGGTGTTCAAATTAATCAATTGGATCGAGATGAGTTTGGAAAAATTATTGTTGCTTTTAAAGGTCTAATTTCAATTTCAAGGTTCAAAGATCACTTATCATCCATCAAAGTTAAGGTCCAATTATATTGTATCAAAAGAACAATCCAAACAATTGCCTTGTCTCACCTTTACTCCAAAATCAATCTAGGTCCAAAATCATGTTCTAAATTTTCAAACTCCTTTTCAAGTTTATAAACTCATTCCAAAAGATGGATTTAAATCCAATTCAAGAATCGAAGTTATAGATGTGTTCAAATTGCAAATGACAAATTCAATTCAAGATTCATAACTTATGCTCAAATCCACATGTTTTGTTACAAAACTTCAAGATTAAAAATTATAAATTTATTGACAAATCCAATTCCATGGAAAAGCTACAAATTCATGACATGTTACAAATTACAAAGAAATAACACAAGGCTTGAGCTATAATTTTGTTCCTTTATATAAAAAAGAAGAAGAGAGAGGATCCTAGACTTTTTCTTATCCTAAGACAATTTGTCTTCATATTATTCTTCCACTCCAAATCAAGCCTTAAGTTCCTACACAATAAAAATTCAAACCATGCTATCAATCTAAAAAATTCAGCTTAGCATCACATGTTTACATAACAAAATTCAACATTGTTTACATAAAAAAATTCAGCATATTCACTACATGATCCTAACTAGCATAACACATCCAATACATCCTCAAAATTCAGAGTTTCAAAATTCTGTCAAAAGGGAATCATAGTACAACAAGGGCAGTCCAAACACAAGCAGACAAAAATTCAGAGGCAGTAGAAAATTTAGGAAGTACATCAGGCAGACATATACCATTTTGATAGAACATTTTTTTAGAATCTTAATAGGTAAGGGCAGAACATTATCAGTTTAACAAAAGCTTTGCAATATTCAAATCACAAACCTTACCAATCCTGCTATAAAATCATGTTCTATCATTAACAGAAAGGGGGATAGAACAGGGAACAACAAGAAAACCACAAAAAAAAATCATAACTTTATTCTCATTACAGAAACCTTCAGCAACAGTAGAAAACCAACAAAAAAAATATACCAGAAAATATTTCACACCTACTGATAAATCAATAATACATTATTCACAACCCAGAAACTCAAGGAAAACTTTCAAATCTGAGTTCAAGAACCACATACCAAGATGCAGAAGAAGAAACAGAACATGAGGAAAGTCGGATGTACCTCAAATTGCGTTGATCTGTTTAACTCGTATAGGTATAACTTCATTTTTTTCCTTTCCTATAAATAATCATACGTCATCTCCTTTCCGTTTTTTTTTTACCGAGATCGTCCGAGAATGTTTTGTTTCCATTTTTTTGTTTTGTGTTGATTGCTCATATTTCTCCATCGTTGTCCTTTTCTCTGAGCGTGTGCATGGTTTGAAATCACGAATCTAAAACGAACAGAAAAAAATATGAGAGTGAGAACAGGTGTGAACCGTGAGAGAGGTAAGTATAACAACAGAGAGATACATACGAAGTATTGCGACTAGATTTGGCTTTGAATGAATTCAATTTGAGGGGAAGTAAGAAAAACAGGCGGTTATAAATCTTGGATTTCATTTTTCTCGTGTAATTTGCAGAAATATTTTCACGATGCGTGGCTTGTTCAGGAAAAACGGCCGTAAGAGTGCAATAGGGTTTTCTAAACCCTCTTTGATTAAAGTAACTGGGTCGCGAGTTTCTTGTGAGGGCAAACTGTCTCACAACATAGGTTCTCAAGTTTCGATGATGACAAAGTACAACCTCAGATGAATCGGAGTCGTCAAGCAATACTTAACATATTACATCCTTCCTATATCATTTTAAATCATCATACTTCATTAAAATATAATTGATTGATGTATAGTCGTGACAAGATGCACGAAACAGCAAACAAGTCAATTTTTGCATATTTTGGAGTCGACCATACAGTCAGCACACAGCAACCATAAGTCGACCATAAGTCAGCACATGGAGCCTTTGGCATTTCACACGGGTCAGCGCACGCCGACCTATGGTCGACCGTTCGCGCGTTGACACAGCCAGTGCAGTATTTCCAATCTGTTTGAAAATCTGTTTTGTTGGCTGATTTGCTTATTACTATAAATAGAAGTTTGTTCATTTTAACACAACAACATTTTGATATTGTTTTGATTCATTTGTTCAAAAACAAGAAAGAGTGAAATAGGTGTCCAAGATTCATCATCTTCATCTTCAACATCTCACAACATTTCAATTACACACAATCATTTTTGAAATGCATTTGTGAGAGATTCAAGGTGATAAGGTTTGAGGCTTAGATTGGAGAATCAAGCTCGGGTTGAAGATTGTGACAGGTTCTTTCTTGAATAAAACCATTGGGGTTTTACCCTCCAAGATTGGTTTGAATTTTGGGGGTTTTTGGACGAGATTCTTCATCAACGGTCAATCGAGCGAAGGTGATTGTGAAGAGGTGGCCTTCACAAGTCTAGTAGCGGATTCAGTGATTTTGAAGGGAAGATCTCGGGTTCGATTTGGTGCTGTTGAGATCAGTCGGAGCCAAAGGTTTGAACAACAACGTGTTCTTCAATAAGGTGGCTGGAGTTGGAGGTACATCAACACAAATCGAAGAACTTGATTCAGCTTGAATCAAGGGGCAAGGAGTGAAGGCAACTTTCAACACATTGAGATTTTTGTTGTAATTTTGTTGCTCAATCCTTGTATAAACTGTACATTCAAACAGGTGATATCTATTCAATATATCTCAATTCTAGTTTTAGAATTGAGGGCAGACGTACCCCGAAGCGAGGACGACGGGGGAACTGCCTCACCAAATTGCTTGTCTTCTTTATTTTCAGCATTTTCGTTATAGCTCAAATAAGTAATTTTTGTGTAAGCTCTATTGTCAAAATTGTGATATCAATTGAGTAAGAGATTAAAACGATGTTTTTAACTCTAACGTACAACAAAACATTGTACTAGGCTGATTGAAATCACTTACTCAACATAAACATCACTTGGAGTGTCTTTGCACACCAAGTGTTTGACATATTGCTTGAACCAAAATTATCTTACTTGTGTATCTAGTTTTGGTTTGATTTTAAATCATTAGAACTAGGTAACGTTACAATTGAAGTAAATAATTGATAAGTATAATTTGTGTTGTGATTCTATTTTTCCGAATTGTCATAAATCCATAGGCTTACGTATATCCGGTTTTCCAATAACCGTTCGTTTTAGACTATAATTTTCCTCGGCCGCTTCCGCACTTAAAACATTTTTAAAACCAATTTTAAATTGGTAGCGCCGACTCAAATTTTAATTGGGGATCTATTCAACCCCCCTTCTAGATCTGTGCCATAGTCTAACAAGTGGTATCTAGAGCTCCGGTTATTCGGTGCTTCAAATACAACGAGATAGAAAATGGCAAACGAACCTAAAGGGGCGTACAATAGGGCTCCTGTTTTCAACGGTGAAAATTATAGTTATTGGAAAGACTGTATGCGTGTGCATATAAACTCCATAGACAGAAAAATATGGAACGTTATCCTCAATGGTCCAATAGAAATTACTATGACCAATGCGGATAATGTAGTTGTGCCAAAGCCTGAAGCACAATGGACCGATGACGATGAGAAAAAATACAATTATGATTGGAAAGCTAAAAACATCTTAATCTCCTCATTAGGTGTAGATGAATACTATCGTGTATCCCATTGTCCTACTGCTAAGGCCATGTGGGATTCACTACAAATAGCCCATGAGGGGACAAACGATGTTAAGTTGGCTAGAATCAATACATTAACTCAAGAGTTCGATCTCTTTTTCATGGAGCAAGGGGAAACCATTGCTGACATGCAAAAGAGATTTACTCATCTCATCAATCGTTTACATTCATTAGGTAGGCCTGTTTCCAATGATATTGCTACTAATAAGATCTTAAGATGTCTTAACAGGGAATGGCAGCCAAAAGTGACCGCCATCAAAGAAGCTCATGATTTAACCTTATTAGATTTAACAACATTGTTTGGCAAATTACAAGAGCATGAACAGGTACTCTTGAGCTTAGACCAACGTGAAAAGATGGAAAAGAAAGACAAAACGACGGTGAGTGAAAAGAAATCGATAGCTCTCAAGACTTCCTCCTCGAAGTCTCAAGCAAAAGAGCAACATGATTATTCCTCGAGCGACGAAGAAGAAGAGGACACAAATGAAGATATAGGGTTGTTTGTTAAACGGTATAACCGTTACGTGAGAAAGAACGACATCCAACATTCCGAGAAAAACTTGGTAAACTTCCGGAAACAATCGAGACACTCCAAGGATGATGACTCGAAAGGTAAAAAGACTAGAGGGACGTGCTACAAGTGTGGAAAGCCCGGTCACTACAAACCGGACTGTCCAATGAATAAAAAGGGAAAGGACAAGGAATCATCAAAATCACACAAGAAAGCATCAAAGCCTAGGAGAGCGTACATAGCATGGGAAAGTGACAGCGACTCTTCCTCCTCTGATGAAAGCTCTAGTGATGAAGAAGAGTCCGTGAATCTATGCCTCTCCGCCAATCAGAAAAATAAGAAAAAACAGGTACGTCACTCTAAATATGATAAGTCCTCAAATATGTCGCATTCAGAATTACAAACCGCATTTCATGCCTTACATAATGAAGTAGTTGAAGCCTTCAAGAAACTTGCTTCTAATAAGAAAATCTTTACGTATTTAGAGCATAAAGTTAAAGAGTCCGAAAAGAAATTAGAGGACCTTAAGGCTTCCATTGTGAAAGGCAATGAATCGGATTGTAAAAACTATAGAAATCCTTTCAATTTCGGGTAATGAGCTATTTATGACCCAAGGGTCATCCGGATGAGAATGAGGCAACCGGATGAGAACTAACAAGTTCCATCACTTGGGGAATAACTTAGCAAAGCTAAAAAATATATAAGCATTCATTCAAACATGATAAACATATAATAGAGCATGGTAACAACAAAAGAAGAGATGCAAGTATGTGAGAAAATCAAGCAAAGATTACAAACAAGTCAGATGGTTACAACCATACGATGCAGAAAGATATTACAGTATCTAGAGGGGGAACATGGTAGAGGTTCTTACAAGACCAAGCATACAAGGTAAAATTAATTCGAAGCATTTTAATAAAGATGAAAAGAAATGAGGTAACAACCATCAAGGCAAACAACAACATGTAACTCAAACAAGTTTAATGCAAGCAAGTAACAACTTGAGGAAATCATGTATAAGGATCAAAAGATGTAAAATGTAACAACAGAAGATCAACAATCATACATTGATTACAATCAAGTACAAATAAGCATACAAGAAGTGTTGCAAAAATTCAAGTAAGAAGTTTAAAGTTTCATGAGGGAAGCATACAAGTTCATGGTAACAAAAAAAAATCAACTCCTATCATATTAGAGTTCTAACAAGACATCTAAACAAGTAGAGGATACATGAAGAATACACTCAAGAAGTTACAACATCAAGAGGTATAGCATGGTTCACAAACAAAGTTCATAGTATCATTCAATTAGATGCACTTACAAAAGCATAGGTTAAACATGATAAGACATTGAGTCAAGAAAACTCAAACACTCAAACAAGTTAACAAACATGTGTAGCTTAAATACAAACAATCTCACAAGATCGATCAAGAAATAGTTGAGAAAAGTTTCAAGAAGAAACAGGGAAAAACCCTAAAAGGTAGCAAGACTTTCAAGTGGGTTAAAGTATTTCTAGTATGGGAATCCTTGAATTATTTTCTCAGTATGTGAAAGTAGGCACGATAAGGAACATTTTGTAGAAAGAATGGATCAAAAATGTTAAAACATGAAAAAGTTATGAGGTTTTTAAGTTTGTGAATAAAACATAAAAATCCAAGTGATAAAAAGTTAGAAGTGCACATGGTAAGTGTTGAACTCACAACCCTTGGTTTACAAACCTAAAACTTTACCAATTCAACTAATGCGCGCGTGTGAATACACATGGAGAAAGAAGATTAAATGTTAAAACATGATGAAAAATGCAAAATGCCAAAAGAGTTGATCTCCACACGGATCAAACTCAGGACACAAGACAAGGAAAATACATGAGCGCGTAGGCTATGAGCACTGGGTGGTGATACATCTAATGTATCAAACCACCCTAGTGCAATATACCTCCAAGTGTGAATTCTGGGCAAACAATCAAGCAAGTAAAAAAATGCAAAATGCCACAAAACATGAACATTCAAACTATGCCAAAACAACATCAATTTTCATAAACCTTAGGTCTATCTCGTGTGATTTTTAATAAGGAATATGATGGTACTCTTGGTTTCTCAAGTTATGTTCATAAATTAAAACCCGATAACAACTGCAAAATGAGGTTTTGAAATGCAAATTCAAAGTTTGATTTCAAACCAAACATGTTTGTAATGATTTGAAAGTATTCACACATTCTAAACATGATATATACAAAGTTCCAACATAAAAATACCTCAAAACTGTTCTAGAACAGAAAGTGGCATGTGAGCTTGAAAAAATGCATGAGTTGTAATTGCAAATGCAAGAATAGAGAGTAACAAAACCAAGCCAGCATAGACTTAATCAAAGCAAACCCAACACATCATGAGTTAACCATATAGGGATCCTAATCCAAATTGGCAGCCAAAAAACTTAGGAACCATGAGGCTTCAAATGTCATGACAGGTTGCTTGCAACAGAATCAGAACATCATGATCTTATCACATAAGTAGCCAACGCAAAGTGACTTGTCGACTTAAAAATTAAGGCCTGGGGCTTGTGATAACAATCAACAACATTTCATGACAGAATTCCACTCAATATCAACAAGACATAATCATGTAATTATGATTTCAAATCAAAACAAAAGCTAGTCTAAAATGGAAAATGCCAAACAATCCAAGAGCAGGGTCAAGCATAATCTATCAAGGTCCTCAAATGCAAACTGATCTATCACTTAATCTAAGACATCATACTTAATCGAAACAAACAAACATGATTCATGGTTGGCAGAACAAACAAACAAATCTAAAGTCTATCATATATGTCAGCTGCAAGTATTCTTGGTAAACAAGTAAGTTGGATCAAACATGACCTAAAGTAACAACTGAATGAGGTTCAAAGAACAATCACATAATAACACAACATTGCATAATAATGAGAGTTCTAAACATGTCACATATCACACATATAACATATTCAAATGTTGCTCAACACACAACCATGGTCACAACTCAAAACAGTATGTAGGATGCAAGGAAAATAAATTATGTTCAAAGATTTAGGCTTACCTCTCGCAGTCGCCTTGTCAAATAAGAAAACCAGAGATCCTTAATTCCTTTCCACAACCTGCAAATTCTCCTAGGATGCAGGATAACAACTCCAATGGTTCACAAATCACACAGTTGGCAGATATGCTTGCAAATGTGAAGAAAACTTCAAAAAACCAAAGTTTTACAAAGTGACCTTTCTCAAACTTGTTACAACAATGTGGACTTAGTTTGGATAGCTGATATATGTTGTTTATGAAGGTTTATAAGTGTTGGAAGAGTTGGAGGAATGCTGAACTGAGAATTATCTTGTTTTGAGTAAAAAGTCAAAGTTTGTTAGGTTGAAGGTTGACTTTTGGGAATATGAGGTCTTGAACTGGTTTAATGGCTTGAACACATTCCAAATATCATTTGTAGGTTGTGCAGAGGGTTTATAGTGATTCTCAATGCTTGGAAATGGTTTTAGTAAGAAATCTGTCCGAGGCAGATTTTGAAGGCTTTTTAGTGAACTTGCTTGAATTTTAAGAAAAGTGGATAACAGGTTTCTTAATGAGTTTCTTCTGGTTTTATGAGCTTTATCTTGTGTCTTTGATACATGGAGAGTATCTCTATTTATAGAGGAAAGGAAGGCTTGGCGAATTTGGGAGATGTGGCTTGCCCTTTTTGTCTTTTTGGAGGGAGAAATGAGCAAATATGTTCAAGAATCTTGATGCAGCTATTTTAAGTGTTTTACAATGCATTGGTGCTGCATAACAGCCTATAAACAATCCAAAAGAAGTGACTAAAGGAGTGTCAATAGGGTAGGAGCCATGCTGCACCAGATTTACTTCAAAAGTTTCTCTTTCTTCTTTTGTTTTTTTTGTACTTGTTTTGAATTTAATAATGATCTTTGGCCAAAATCCTAGCTTTTCTCTTGGATTCTCCAGAATTTCCACTCATCATACACCCTAGATATCAGATAAAAGGCTAAAAAATGGTTGAGAACCAATTGGATAGTTGACAAGTTGGCAAGTTGGTTCATGTCAAGTTGGAGTTGTGCATTTCAAGTTCTTGGACCCCAACTTCCCTCCTTCGAAACTCCTAGCTCACAAATGCTATGGAGGAGTTCTTATACTTTAAGGAAGGCCCTAATCATTCTCTACAAATTTCATGTTTTACATTTTTTCAAATTCCAAGTGGAACTAGGTCAAAAATCCTCTTGAAGTTGGCTGAAAACATGACTTAAAAAGTGTCAAAATCATGAAATTTCACCAAGTGTTTTTCCCTCTTGACTTGTTTTTGATCATAAATCCAAATCTATTCATTTTTTTCCACATAGTTCACTTTTTCACTTTTGTAGGACTCCTCAAGACCTTTCCAACAAGCTTTGAACCACACCATTTGGATGCGTGGTTAGGAAGTGATGGTCTTGCCCCTTTCAAAACCCTAATTTCCCGACTTTTCGATTACTCTTCCATTCTTGATCCAATGGTCACCAAACTTCATGAATAAATATGATATAACATTAGGAACACAATTGTATTCAATTTTGGGTCAAAACCCTGTTGGTCAATGAGTTGACTTTTCAGTCAGACGAACCGAACGATCGAAAACCTCTGAATCGATTGTTAGTGTTCTGGGTCCCTTGAGGTCTTGAAACTTCTTGAGTGGACTTCAATAAGTCATATAAGCTTCCTGGACCATTATTCCATCATTGTAATACCATTTAAATCAAAATTCAAACCACAGTTGACTTTTCCTTATTAGAATCCCTAATCGGGGGTCCTTGACTGCACTGCTCTTCTTCTTTGGGTGAAAACCTCAAATTGATTCATACTTGATCCAATATAGTATCTTTGATGATATAGGGAGTTGCTTCATGGAGAATCAATCCAAAAAATTGACTGATCAAACCATAGAAACCCCGATTCTTGACTGTATGGAACCCTAATTCACCTGCATCTTGACAAAGACAAACTTGAAATAGGTTAAGGTTAGATAAATAATGTTGATGCTCCTAGAATAATGATGGAATCTAGGGGTCAAAATTTGGGGTATAACAGAATGAAATGAACCTTTTGCATTCAATTGTGTTCCCTATCTTTGTTTTTTATTTTTGCATAAATAAATGGCAATATTTTCTTGCATTATCTTTTTTCCATCTTCTCAAAATAAAGCATAAAATCACCAATCATGCAGATCCAACTCGGGTTCCATTGATAACGATACTTCTACGGTTCTATATGACTTTGATAACCTAATCTACCATGCTGATGAGGATTGTGAGGAAGATTGTGAACTCCTCGAGGAGTTAGCCAAATTATCAAAGCATGAATCGAAGATCATTCAACCTCATCAAGAATCAGTGGAAGTTGTCAATCTCGGAACTGAGGAGGATAAGAAAGAAGTCAAGGTATGCGCTTCCCTAGAAGAGAGTGTGAAGAGAAGACTGATCGAGCTCTTACGCGAGTACACATATGTGTTTTCTTGGTCATACCAAGACATTCCTGGATTGGATTCTGACATCGTAGTACATAAATTGCCGCTCAAGGAAGATTGTCCGCCTGTAAAGCAAAAGATGAGATGAAATCGACCCGACATGGCCATTAAGATTAAGGAGGAAGTTTAAAAGCAACTTGATGCCGGTTTCTTAGCACTATCAAAATACCCTCAATGGGTCACCAACATTGTACATGTGCTTAAAAAAGATGGTAAGGTGCGAATGCATGTCGACTACAGAGACCTAAATAGAGCCATCCCAAAAGACGACTTTCTGCTACCGCATATTGATGTGTTAGTGGATAATACAACTCAATTTTATGTATTCTCTTTCATGGATGGTTTCTCCGGATACAACCAGATTAAAATGGATCCAGAGGATATGGAAAAAACTACCTTCATTACCTCTTAAGGAACCTTCTGCTATAAGGTTATGCCATTTGGTATAAAGAACGCTGGTGCGACATATCAACAAGAAATGGTGACTCTCTTTCATGATATGATTCATAAAGAAATCGAAGTCTACATTGATGATATGATTGCAAAATCCCAAGCTGAAGAGGAACATCTCACCCACTTGGAAAAGTTGTTTACAAGGCTGAGAAAGTTCAGGCTAAGGCTCAATCCGAATAAATGTAACTTTGAGGTAAGATCTGGTAAATTGCTAGGTTTTATCGTGAGCCAAAAGGGAATTGAAGTCGATCCTAACAAAGTAAAAGCTATCTAAGATATGCCAGCTCCAAGAATAGAGAAGGAGGTTCGTGGTTTCTTAGGGAGATTAAACTACATTGCCTGATTCATATCTAACCTAACAACCACCTGTGAGCCAATATTCAAGTTGCTTTGCAAAGATCAAGCAATCGTGTGGAATGACAATTGTCAGAAAGCATTTGAGAAAATAAAAGGATATCTGCAAGAGCCACCGATCTTGATGCCTCCCGTGCTAGGAAGACCTCTCATCATATACTTGACTGTTCTGGAAGGATCTATGGGATGTGTGTTGGGGCAGCATGACGAAATAGGTAGAAAGGAGCACACTATCTACTACTTAAGCAAAAAGTTCACTGATTGTGAAATGAGATACTCAATGTTGTAAAAAACATCATGTGCGCTCGTATGGGCTGCTAAATGCTTAAGACAATATATGTTGACTCACACCAAACTATTGATATCAAAGATGGATCCGGTCAAGTACATCTTTGAAAAGCCTTCTCTCATGGGACGAGTGGCCCGCTGGCAGATGGAAATGACCGAATATGACATCCAGTATGTCTCACAAAAAGCTATCAAAGGGAGCGTGTTATCTGAATACCTTGCCCACCAACCCGTGGAAGATTACCAGCCCATGCGTTTTTATTTCCCTGATGAAAACATCATGTTTGTCATAGATTATGAAACATTATAGGCCCAGATGACGGACCCGAACCAAAATCGCGATGGATGCTCGTGTTCGATGGCGCCGCAAACGCTTAAGGCAATGGAATAGGGGCAATCATCACATCTTTTATTGGTTTTCATATTCCATTCACCTCAAGGTTATGTTTCGAATGCACCAACAACATGGTTGAATATGAAGCATGTATCTTCGGAATTGAAGCTGCTATCGACCATAAAATCAAGATTCTAGAAGTGCATGGGGATTTGACTCTAGTCATTAGTCAAGTCAGTGGTGACTAGGAAGCACATGAAAACAAACTAGTCCCATATCGAGATCATGTCTTGAAGCTAATCCCATACTTTGATGAGATTACTTTCAATCACATTCCTAGAGAAAGCAATCAATTGGCATACGCTCTTGCCATGTTGTCATCCATGTTCAAGGTTAAGTGGAAAAATGAGGCACCCGTTATCCGCATTGAACATCTTGATGAACCTTCCTACTGTCTGGAAATCGAGATAGAAATCAATGATCAACCTTGGTTCTATGATATCAAAAGGAACTTAGAAAAGCAAGAATATTCAGAAAACGTTTCCATCACAGACAAGAAGTATTTAAGAAGGCTCTCGACCAAATTCTTCTTAAGCGGATATGTGCTTTACAAGCGAAACTATGACTCGGTCTTGCTCAGATGCATGGATAGACACGAAGCCGACCGAATCATAAATGAAATCCATGAAGGCTCCTTTGGGAAACATGCTAGTGGACACATGATGGTTAAGAAAATTTTAAGGGCTGGTTATTATTGGATGATGATGGAAACTGATTGCTATTGTCACGTGGAAACATGCCACAAGTGTCAAATCTATGCAGATAAGATACATGTACCACCAGTTCCTCTAAATGTCTTGACATCGCCTTGGCCATTCGCCATGTGGGGCATAGAAGTGATTGGACGCATCGAGCCGATGACTTCAAACGGTCATCGTTTCATCTTAGTGGCCATTGACTATTTCACTAAATGGGTGGAAGCCACATCTTATGCCAATGTCACCAAACAAGTGGTCGCTCGCTTTATCAAGAAAGAGATTATCTGTTGTTATGGAGTCCCAAATAAAATCATTACAGACAATGGTTCAAACCTCAATAACAAGATGATGAAGGAATTGTGTGAAAATTTTAAGATCGAGCATCACAACTCATCAGCATATCGCCAGAAGATGAATGGCGCTGTTGAGGCAGCAAAAAAAACATCAAGAAGATTGTTTAGAAAATGGTTAAAACATACACAGATTGGCATGAAATGCTACCATTTGCTTTGCACGGCTACCGTACTTCACTACACACTTCTACTGGAGCAACCCCATTTTCTCTTGTATACGGCATGGATGCAGTACATCCCGTTGAGGTAGAGATTCCCTCCCTAAGAATCTTGACTAATGTCAAACTCGATGAAGCAGAATGGGTGCAGGAAAGATTCAATCAACTTAATCTCATCAATGAAAAGCGCATGACAGCCATCTGCCATGGCCAGCTATACCAAAAGCGGTTGAAAAGAGTGTTTTACAAGAAAGTTTGCCCTCGAAATTTTGAAGTAGGAGACTTGGTGTTGAGAAAGATTATGCCAATCCACACAGATCCAAGGGGAAAATGGACACCTAACTATGAAGGTCCATATGTTGTGAAAAAGGTTTTCTCTTGAGGAGCCTTGATATTATCTAACATGGACGGTGAAGAACTGTCATCCCCTATGGACGCAGACGCAGTAAAAAAATACTACGCTTGAAAACAAACCCGGTGGACAAAAAAAAAGGTCCCAAAAAAAGTTAGGGTTAAAATAAAGAATAATAATACCCGATAAGTTGAAAACCCTTAGGGGCAACTTAGGAAAAAAAGGGTATCCCGGTAGACTGAAAACCCGAAAGGGCAGTCTAGGAAAAAGTTAGGGATCTTAAAAGGAAAAGGCGGCGGTCTGTGAAGAATCTATGAGCTCATCATTAGAATCGAGGGACAAAAATGGGAAAGATCAATCCAACCACCTTCCTTGGAAGCGGTGTACAAAAGCCTCGAGGCCATATGGACCATGGCAGAATTGGAACTCAGTGGAAATCCGATTTCCTCTCATTGCCATTGTACTTTTTGTCATATTTTTTCAATGACCTCTTTTAGTAATTGTATCCTTATGTAAAATTACCTATTCATGGGTCACTTTATCATCAATAAAATATTTTTCATCAATTCGTGCTTCACATTTTTACTTTTAATGTTTGTTTGCAAAAAGTGGAATTTTCATTCTTAATAAATATTGCATTGAGAGTTATGGGGTAACAATAATAATAACAAAAGAAAGCCTAAGGTTGCTCTTTGATCAAGGTGTATGAAGGATAACCACAATCTCTAATAGGTGCACGTGTACACAAAGCATCGCCAAATCACAAAGTTCACATAGACTCGACCAAGTCAGGGGCAACCTAACCGATCAACACAACATGTCTGTTAAGACCATCCAGAGATGATCCAAATTTTGTCACAGGGATGTTGAGAAGTCAAACTTAACGCCCCAAACCAAAGCCTAATTACTTAGCATAAATCATCACCCTTAATCTCCATATCCTCATATCCCCGACATTTTGCATACATTTTTGCATCATTACACGCGCTTAGCCAGTCATCCTCGAAGGTGCAAAAATTCCTATGGATATCCTATCAGGATTCTTTCAGATTATTTACTTTTTCTTCCTTTACCTTTTGTAAGTCCTTTTTTTAAGAAGTTTCTTCTCCCCGCCTTTTGCATAGGAGTCACCTTGCTCTTAGTAAGGGATTTCATTACCTTTTGTGTGAAATCTTATTTTTTCTCTTTTGTAAGCGTTTCTCACTGCCTTTCGCATGTGAAAGAACTTTGTATTAGGGATAAATATAGGACTAGACGATTAATATATTCCCATTTCGATTAATTTGGACGCTTGACGCCTGTGTGGTCAAGAACTGAATGGTCTCCATACTCAAAGAATGTCATCTCTGCCAATGTGCTTGCGAGATCAAATGATGTTCTGATACCCTATGCAAGTTTTCTCTGCCTTTTGCAGGAACATGATTATTTCCCTCAACTTACCTTTTGTAATTCCTCTCGTGCCTTTTGCACAAGTTCTTTTCAGCTTACCTTTTGCAATTATCCTCTTTAACTTTTGTAGAAGGAATCTTCCTCCAAACCTTTTGTAGAAGGAAACATATGCTCCTCCTAACCTTTTGTTCAAGAATTCTCGTTACCTTTTGTACGAGAAATTAAATCATCAGTGGAATGATGTTCCACACGTTCCTTCTTAACCTTTGGTTGAGAATATCTCCTTACCTTTTGTATGAGATATTTTATTTCTCCTAACCTTTTGCTCAGGAGTCTTCTCTACCTTTTGTAGGAGAGAATACCTATCCCTCCAAACCATTGGTTTAGGAGTCCTATATACCTTTTATAGAAGGAAATGTATGCTCCTCCTAACCTTTTGTTCAGGAATTCTTGTTACCTTTCGTACGAGAAATTAAATCATCAGTGGAGTGATGTTCCAAGTATTTTCTTAACCTTTTGTTGAGAAGCTCTCCTTACCTTTTGTAGGAGATATTTTTTTCCTCCTACCCTGTTGTTCAGGAGTCTTCTTTTCCTTTTGCGAGAGGAGAACCAATCATATATTTCCCCTAACCTTTTGTTCAGAAGTTCTTGTTGCCTTTTGCAGAAGGAGATTTTCTATCTTTACCCTTTTGCAAATGTCTTCTACCTTATGTAGCAGAATGTCAAGGTTAATTCCCCAGCTAAGTCATGTTTGCCTTTTGCAAGAAACTTCTCTGCCTTTTGCAGAAGGAATTTCAGATCATAGTTGAACCACTTATCACCTTTCTTAGAATCCTACAAAGTTTGTTTCCGTTACCAAGACTGGCTAAGCTTTCATTGAGCATACCTTTGCATATCATACATAGACCAATTTACCTACCCTACCTCTATCTCTCTCCATGGCTAAAAATCTCAATTTTTCTAGTATTTAATCTACTTTGACCTTGAATATTCGAGAACCGTTATCTCCCATACCTTCGGGTTCAAGAAGATTAAATATGGGCAGCTGTCACACCCTCATTTTCACCCTAACCTTTTCGATCATATATTCATCGTATCATACATTATCATGGTCCATACCAAGAATGTGGGTTCACACGGGAATCTTCACTTTGAAACAAGTGTTTGAATTTGATTCAGTGGCTATGGAAAGCTAGATCTCCACCCCTACTTCTTTATGGTTCTTGGCACCTGGAATTTGGAATCTTTGGAGTTTTTCCACAAATTTTGGGTTAGATTTTATTACTCATTATGATTTAGCTCGATCCTTCGAGGAAACACTATGGGGGTTGGTTATTAAGTCAAGGAGTGAAATAGTTGATTCATTGGATTCAGGATATTAGTGTCATTTCAATCGCCTTTTGCTTGTTGCTAGTGTAGGACAATATGGATTCAAAGATGAGGTTTTATCATGAAAGCAAGATTGATTTGAATTCATTAAGAAATGAGGGTTATTTTGGACTCATTATTTGGAATCGTTCATTAAAAGGACTACTCAATGTCATGAATTCAAATTGGTGTTCAAATTAATCAATTGGATCGAGATGAGTTTGGAAAAATTATCGTTGCTTTTAAGAGTCTAATTTCAAGTTCAAGGTTTAAAGATCACTTATCATCCATCAAAGTTAAGGTCCAATTATATTTTATCAAAAGAACAATCCAAACAATTGCCTTGTCTCACCTTTACTCCAAAATCAATCCAGGTCCAAAATCATGTTCTAAATTTTCAAACTCCTTTTCAAGTTTATAAACTCATTCCAAAAGATGGATTTAAATCCAATTCAAGAATAAAAGTTATAGATTTGTTCAAATTGCAAATGACAAATCCAATTCAAGATTCATAATTTATGCTCAAATCCACATGTTTTGTTACAAAACTTCAAGATTCAAAGTTACAAATTTATTGACAAATCCAATTCCATGGCAAAGCTACAAATTTATGACATGTTACAAATTACAAAGAAATGGCACAAGACTTGAGCTACAATTTTGTTCCTTGATATAAAAAAAAAGAAGAGAGAGGATCCTAGACTTTTTCTTATCCTAAGCTAATTTGTCTTCATATTCTTCTTTCACTCCAAATTAAGCTTTGAGTTCCTACACAATACCAATTCAAACCATGCTATAAATCTCAAAAATTCAGCATAGCATCACATGTTTACATAACAAAATTCAGCATTGTTTACCACAAAATTCAGCATTATTTACATAACAAAATTCAACATATTCACTACATGATTCTAACTAGCACAACACATTCAATACATCCTCAAATTTCAGAATTTCAAAATTCTGTCAAAAGGGAATCATAGTACCACAAGGGCAGTCCAAACACAAGCAGACAAAAATTCAGATGCAGTAGAAAATTCAAAAAGTACAGCAGACAGACATATACCCTTTTGATAGAACATTTTTTTAAAATCTTGAAAGGCAAGGGCAAAATATTATCAGTTTAACAAAAGCTTTACAATATTCAAATCACAAACCTTAACAATCCTGCTATAAAATCATGTTTTATCATCAACAGAAAGGGGGATAGAACATGGAACAACAAGAAAACCACAAAAAAAATCATAACTCTAATTCTCATTACAGAAACCTTCAGCAACAACATAAAACCAACAAAAAAAATATACCAGAAAATATTTCACACCTACTGATAAATCAATAATACATTATTCATAACCCAGAAACTCAGGGAAAACTATTTCAAATCTGAGTTCAAGAACCACATACCAATATGCCGAAGACAAAACAAAACATGAGGAAAGTCGGCTGTACCTGAAATCGCGTTGATTCGTTTAACTCATATAGGTATAACTGCATTTTTTCCTTTCCATTAAATAATCATACATCATGTCCTTCCCGTTTTTTTTCCGAGATTGTTCGAGATTGTTTTGTTTTCATTTTGTTTTGTTTTGCGTTGATTGCTCGTATTTCTCCATCGTTGTCCTTCTCTCTGAGCATGTGAGTGGTTTGAAATTGTGAATCTGAAACGAACCGAAAAAAAAATCTAAGAGTGAGAACAGGTGTGAATTACGAGAGATGGAAGTATAACAACAGAGAGATACGTACGAAGTATTGCGACTAAATTTGGCTTTGAACGAATTCGATTTGAGGGGAAGTAAGAAAAACGGGCGGTTGGAAATATTAGACTTCATTTTTATCGTGTAATTTGCAGAAATATTTTCCCGATGCGTGGAAAAATGGCTGTCAGAGTGCAATAGGGTTTTCTAAACTCTCTTTGATTAAAGTAACTAGGTCGCGGATTTCCTACCTGACCCGTTTCGCCCCAACGTTGGGCCCTCTATTATACGTTGCTGGCCCATTTGCTTTCTTACTGCACATTAATTATTTTTGTAAATGATTTAATTAACTTAGGATTTATGCTTTAATTAGTATTTTTATGTGAGATTTATATTTTATTTAGTTATTATTTTAGGATTAGTTATTATTTTTAAGATTAGAAATATTTTTAGGATTTTAGTTATTATTTTAGGATTATTTTTCATTTTTAAGATTAGAAATATATTTAGGATTTTAGTTAATATTTCAGATTTAGATTTAACATTTAGTTATTATTTAGATTTAACATTTAGAAGTATTTTAGATTTATAATATTTTTAGGATTTTAGTTATTATCTTAGGATTAGAAGTATTTTATCTAGTTTTCTTAGGATTTAGAATTAATTTAGGATTTATATTTTTAGTTTTTTTAGGATTAGAAATAGTTTAGAATTTTAAATTTCAATTTTAGGATTTTTGATTAGTACTCTTAATTATTAATGGTTAAAATATATTTAAAAAAAAGAGGGAAAAAAGCGTTTATTATTTACATTAAACATATTTATTTAATATTAATTAATTAAAATGTTAATTAATTTTATTAAATATCCATGTTTAGTTTAAGTAATAACTTGAATGTACAACTTTGTGAAATCTAACTTGTGTCCTAAAACCGACTAACTTGACTTTGTCTCACG
This sequence comes from Lathyrus sativus, assembly GCA_963859935.3. NCBI lineage: Eukaryota > Viridiplantae > Streptophyta > Magnoliopsida > Fabales > Fabaceae > Lathyrus > Lathyrus sativus. The sequence continues at coordinate 489,835,228 of OZ012739.1, read as the reverse complement.
TTTATGGCGTTCTTATATTAATAATGTCACTCTGACTTTTGTTTCTCAAACCATTTTCAAAATAAATTCTCGATTCTTATCCAGCCATATTTCACCTAGTAAGTCGATTGCCTCGTGCATCGCCATTAACCTTGTCCGTATCACTTCAAACATTTTTTTAATAAGCAATAAAACCCTTAATCTAACATCAAGTGGTATTGTTTTTCTCAATAAATTCAAAAAAACATAATAAAATATGATTAGGATGTCGCGCCACGAGGCTTAAGTGGTGGAAAAGGAGTGAGAATGGAGCCTCTCCTACACTCATTCCGAGTATTTTGAACACAAGGCGCTCAACTTGGTTGTTCAAAATATTCACTTCTACCCATAGTCTTTAGTGCGATCCTAATCAAGAACAATTTTCTTTCAAAACCATGAAAACAACACCAACTCACCAAACTTCTTTTTTTAGGGATTCATCCGAAAACCCTTGTTCAAGGTATAAAATCAACCCACACACCATCATTCCTCAAGCCTCTGAACTACGGAGCTCTGATCCTTCACTTCTTTTAAGTGAGGATACGTAGGCACAAGGGCCACAATCCTTGGCGAGCACTCTAATAAAAAAAACCAACCCTCTTTCTCTTAATAAATTAAAAAATTTAGCAAGTAGACTTTTAGAATAGAACACCTATTCAAGCTAGACAACTTAGAAGGTTCCCATCAAGTATGATAGATGGGAGGGGGTGCTAATACCTTCCTCTCTCATAACCGACTTCAGAACCTAAAACTTGGTTACGATGAGCATACTCTTCCGCTAAAGGTTTTATTGTTATTTCTCTTTCACTCTTTGGGATAAATAAAATTCGGTGGCGACTCTGTGTCATTTTTCACGTAGTGACATTAAGCAAACCACTTGTTTGACCAAAAATAGGTCAAACTTCCATCGAATTTCAAACCACACTGCCCACACACTTGACATGATAGTTTTGCCCAAATCTTGATTCGATCTTGTAAGACCTGAGCATAGGCAACAAGCAAAATACACATATTTTCAGAGGCATAATGGTTAAATGATGGATATGCTGAGATGATGAAAATGCTATGATATGTATGGTCTGGCGATTTAGGGTCAAAATTAGGGTGTAACAGTTGCCCCTATTTAAATATCTTCAACTAGAGAGTATGAAGAAGTTTACTCTTTATATGATCATAGTGAGAGATAATTAAATACCATGAAGACCGAGTTTTGATCCTGAATGCATATGACATGTTATGCTATGGATAAAAGAAAACTATGTGATGCTGACATGCAATGAAATCTATCATGATGATAATGATGGGATGATACATGCAAAATACATATAAAGAAAGAAAACACACGGGGATAAAGTCAACACAGCCAGTAGCAAACTCATCGGGGATGACCAAACACTAGGGAAAAGAAACAACTAGGAAAATCTAAAGTTATCAATCAACAGGTTCAGGCATAACCGGCTAACACTCTAGTACAAAAGGTAAAATAGGATCCTTATACTAATGAGATCATGCAAGCAAATTATGGAGTTTGCAAACAAGAAAAAACATCCAAGCTTTTGGAAATTCCTTAAACGAAGAGATCAGCCAGGATCTTCAAGAAACATCAGGAAAGATACAGGGTATTTTTACAATTCTGTATGCCAAAATAATTGGACTTCACGGGGAAACGCCCTTTGGATAAGCTTCTAAAAAGAGACTACCATTTATCACTGTGAAAGGACTTATGCACCACCCAGAATGGATAAGCTTCTCGAAAGAGACTACCACTTATCGTTGAAAAAGGATAAGCTTCTCAAAGCAGATTGCCACTTATCTGAAAAAGAGGAATAAGCTTCTCGAAGTGATTGTCACTTATCGTTGGAAAAGGATAAGCTTCTCGAAAGAGATTTCCACTTATCATTGAAAAAGGATAAGCTTCTCAAAGGATATCGCCACTATCATTGAAAAAGGCAAAAGGAAACAAGCTTCTCAAGGGAGATTGCCACTTGTTGACAAAAGGGATAAACTTCTCGAAGAGACTGTCACTTATCATTGAAAAAGGATAATCTTCTCGAAAGATATTGCCACTTGTCATTGAAAAAGGATAATTTTCTCAAAGGAGATCGCCACTTATCGTTAAAAAAGGAAAAAGGAAACAAGCTTCTCAAAGGAGATTGCCACTTGTTGACAAAAAGGGATAAGCTTCTCGCAGATACTGCCACTTATTATTGAAAAAGGAAAAGCTTCTCAAAAGAGATTGCAACTTATCATTAAAAAAGGATAAGCTTCTCAAAGGATATTTCCACTTATTGTTGGAAAAGGCAAAAGGAAACAAGCTTCTCAAGGGAGATTGCCACTTGTTGACAAAAAGGGATAAGCTTCTCGAAGAGACTGCCACTTATCATTGTAAAAGGATAAGCTTATCGAAAGAGATTGCCACTTATCATTGAAAAAGAATAAGCTTCTCAAAAGAGATCGTTACTTATCGTTGGAAAAGGCAAAAGGAAACACGCTTCTCAAGGGAGATTTCCACTTGTTGAAAAAAATGGTAAGCTTCTCGAAAGAGATTGCCACTTATAATTGAAATATCAAAAACGGATAAGCTTCTCAAAAGAGATTGCCACTTATCATAAAAAAGGGATAAGCTTCTCGAAGGAGATTGCCACTTATCCTACAAAAGACAAAAGGAAACAAGCTTCTCAAGGGAGACTTCCACTTGTTGGAACAAGGGATAAGCTTCTCAAAAGAGATTTCCACTTATAAGAAAAAGGGATAAGCTTCTCAAAAGAGATTACCACTTATCTGACAAAAAGGGATAAGCTTCTCGAAGAGACTGCCACTTATCATTGAAAAAGGATAAGCTTCTCAAAAGAGATTTCCACTTATCATTGGAAAGAATAAGCTTCTAAAAGGGGATCTCCACTTATCGTTGGAAAAGGAAAAAGGAAACAAGCTTCTCAAGGGAGATTTCCACTTGTTGACAAAAAGGGATAAGCTTCTTGAAGAGACTGCCACTTATCATTGAAAAAGGATAAGCTTCTCAAAAGATATTGCAACTTATCATTGAAAAAGGATAAGGTTCTCAAAGGAGATCTCCACTTATCGTTGGAAAAGGCAAAAGGAAACAAGTTTCTCAAGGTAGATTGCCACTTGTTGACAAAAAGGGATAAGCTTCTCGAAGAGACTACCACTTATCATTGAAAAAGGATAAGCTTCTTGAAAGAGATTTCCACTTATCATTCTAAAAGGATAAGCTTATCAAAGGAGATCGTCACTTATCGTTGGAAAAGGAAAAAGGAAACACGCTTCTCAAGAGAGATTGTCACTTGTTGACAAAAAGGATATGCTTCTTGAAAGAGATTGCCACTTATCATTGAAATATAAAAAATGGATAAGCTTGTCAAAAGAGATTGCCACTTATCATAAAAATGGGATAAGCTTCTCGAAGGAGATTTCCACTTATCCTACAAAAGATAAAAGGAAACAAGCTTCTCAAGAGAGACTTCATCTTGTTGCAAAAAGAGATAAGCTTCTCAAAAGAGATTGCCACTTATCGGAAAAAGGGATAAGCTTCTCAAAAGAGATTGCCACTTATCCACAATGGGGGTTGTTGTACCCCAAATTTTTACCCCTAGATATCATTATCATTCTAGGAGCATCATCATTGTTTACCTAACCTTAACCTATTTCAAGTTTGTCTCTTTGTCAAGATGGAGATGAATTAGGGTTCCATACAGTCAGGAATCGGGGTTCCTATGGTTTGATCAATAAAGGTTTTGGATTGGTTTTCTATGTAGAAACTATATACATCATCAATAATTCTATATTGGATCAAGTATGAATCTAATTTGAGGTTGTCACCCAAAGAAGAAGAGCAATGTAGTCCAGGACCCTCGATTAGGGTTTCTGACCAGGAAAGTCAATTGTGGTTTGACTTTTGGTTTAAATGAAATTACAAGGGTGGAATTATGGTTCATGAAGCTTATATGACTTATCGAAGTCCCCTCAAGAAGTTTCAAGGTCTCAGGGAACCCAGAATACTAACAGTCGATTCAGAGGTTTTCGATCATTCGATTCGTCTGACTGAAAAGTCAACTCATTGACCAACAGAATTTTGACCCAAAATTGAAGCCAATTATGTTCACAATGTGTTGTCATATCTAATAATGAAGTTTGGTGACCATTGGATCAAGAATTGAAAAGTAATCAAAAAGTCGGGAAATTAGAGTTTTGAAAGGGGTAAGACCATAACTTCCTAACCACACATCCAAATGGAGTGGTTCAAAGCTTGTTGAAAAGGTCTTGAGAATTTTTACAAAAGTTCCAAAGTGACCTATGTGCAAAAAATAAATAGATTTTGAGTTATGATAAAAAAAAAGTTAAGAGGAGAAAAACACAGAGAAATTTCATGTTTTTGGCACTTTCAAGTCATGTTTTTAGCCAACTTCAAGGGGATTTTTGACCTAGTTCCACTTGGAATTTGAATTTGTGTAAAGCATGAAAATTGTAGAGCATGATGAGGGATTTCCAAAGCATACAAGAACTCCTCTATAGCATTTGTGAGTTAGGAGTTTCGAAGGAGAGAAGTTGGGGTCCAAAAGCTTGAAATGTGAGACTTCAACTTGTCATGACCCAATGCAAAAACCAGCCAATTGGTACTTAACTACTTGGTTAACCCTTGATATTATGTTTAGAGGATTGATGGATGGAAATGCAAGAGGAATTCATGAGCAAAACCAATGTTTTGGCTAAGAGCATTATTAAAATCAAAGAAAGTACAAAAGTACATGATGAAAGAGAAAGCTTTAGAGTAAAATTTGATGCAACATAGAGATTCTCCTCTTGCCATCTCTCTAGTCAACTCATGCAGCTAGATCACAACCTTTTTTAATGCTAAGATGCATTGGAAACAAGTTTGGCTTACAGAAGCAAGACCACAAGTGGATTTGCTCACCCTTCCCTCCAAAAAGGCAAGATCTTGCAAAATGATTCAATCTGCTTTCACCCGTGTCTCTCTTATTTCCCCTATAAATAGACCTTCACCTTCACTCCAAAGACATCAGAGCTAGCAAGAATCAAAGCAAAAGCACTCTCTTCCATCTGTTTTCCTCTTTCTTGCAATATAAGCAATTCACCTCAAAAACCTCTAAATCTGCCTTGAGCAGAACTGGCCTCAAATCCATTTCTAACCACCATACATCAATACCAACATTTCACACAAACCAAAAATGGTCCATTGAATCTGTTCCAACCATTCCCCCAACCAAAAACCTTGTATTTCAAAAAGTCAACCTTCAAACCTAATAGGTTTAACTTTCTGCATCATTTGGAACCATTCTCTGCTCAGACCTGTTCTAGCCTTCATAACACCTCAAACACCTTGGGTATAAATTTTATTCATTGTCCAAACCATCAAAGATCAATTGTACCATCATTTTATGGATTTGTCACAAAGAACTCTTTGTTGCTTCAAGTGTAAGCAATTCTGTTTTGCACAAAAGTATGCTCGGGAGGAATTTGAGTCTTTCAAATCTTGCTGTGGAGGTATAGAGAAGCCATTCAAATCATTCATAATCAACCAAGAGTTTTGCACAAGGAACTTTCTAGGAGGTCTTCAAGAGGTAGGTCATTCATGTCCATTTACACCTTCTGTGCAACATGTTTAATTATGAAGTACATTAGCTGAACATAATTGAAATCTCTTGCAAGACATGTTTGAACTATGGTAGATAGTTATTCCCTTAAGTAAGTAGACTGTTGAGTTTAGATACATGACTTTGTGTTTTGATTTACCTTATTCCATGGACTATCTTTTGGTTCTGGTTAGAATCATTTTGTGATCATGTATGACCCCATTCATAAGCCATTTCGAATATGTATGATTGTTGAGCAATGAGAGATTGGTAGGTTTGGAATAACATTCTGTTTGTGCACATTGAGAGAGATTTTGAAGTTTTTTTTCCACTCTTTATGCAAAGTCTTGTTTTCTGATTGAACTCATGTTGGAATGATCATAGAACCTCACTGGTAGGACATTTGAATTGATTGAATCATGTCTGAATGTTGAGTTGGCTTTGTTTGCAAACTGTCATGACTTTCTTCATTACAACCATATGCCATAACTTCATTTCCATAGGTCACTTTTTGCTCTAGATTGAATTTAAGTTCCAAATGATTATGGACTTCATGTATGATATGTTTAAAACCTGTTTGAACTTTATTCTTGGTTGTGGCATGACTGGATAAGTAGTTAAGTTTGAAGATGCAAGTTGTCATCAGTTTTTGCATTTACAATCGAATTTTGAAATGAAAACATTTTCAGAGAAAACTAAAAGTACCATTGTTTTCCTTGTTCATTTTCAAGCAAGTTAGACTTAAATTTTGTCAAAATCCATGGAGTTTTGAATAAGTTTGAGATGCTCACGTTTTTTAGTTTTGCTTGGTTTGACATGGTTATGTTGCCTAGAAATCACCTTTGTAAGGGTTATGTATTTCTGGGGTGGTTTGATACATTGGATGTATCACCACCCCAGTGGTTATGACTTGCGCGCCTTGTGTATTCTTTGCCTTGCCTGCATGAGTTCGATCCTGGATGAGGACAACTCTTTTGTTTTTATGATTTTCTTAAGTTTTTAGCATATCTTGATTCTTTCTCCTTGTGTTGTCACACACGCGCCATAGCTGGTTTGGTAAGGTTTTGGGCCTGTGGACTAGAGGGCGTGTGTTTAATCCTTGTGGAGGGCACTTCATTTATTTTTATCACTTTTCTCTTCATTTTTCTTCATAACTTAAAATTGTCATAACTTATTCATTTTTTAAATCATTTTTACCCCATTCTTTTTGAAAATTATTCTTAATCATGTCTATTTTCAAATAGTAAGTGAATAATTCAAGGATGCCTATCCTAGAAATACTTTAACTCACTTGGAAATCATGTTGTTTTTAGGGTTTTCACCTTACTTCTTTTGAAACTTTTCTCAATTACCATTTGATTTATCTTGTAAGTTTGATTGTGTTTGATCCACATATGTTTGTTAACATGCTTGATGATCAAAGTTTCTTTGTTCAAAGTCTTACCATGTTTAATCCTTGATTTTTTGAATGCATATAGTGAAAACAACACTTTGAACTTTGTTTGTGAACCATACTATGCCTTTTGATGTTGTAACCTCTTGAGTTTATTCACCATATTTTCTCTACTTGTTTATGAGTCTTGTTAGAACCGTAACATGCTAGGTTTTGCTCTGTCTTAATTATGACTATAAAATTTGTATGTTTCCCCATGAAACCGTGAACTCATACTTGGATTGTTGTAACACTTCTTGTATGCTTCCTTGCTTGATTGTCATTAATGCTCAGTTTTGAGTCTCATGTTGTCACATTTGATTCCCTTTGATCCTTATAACATGCTTACCTCAATTTGTAACTTGCTTGCATTCAAACTTGTTTGAATTACATGTTCTTTTGTTTATCATGATGGTTGTTACCTCATCGCTCTTCATCTTTGTTAAGATGTTTTAAGTTGATCTTGCCTTATATGTTTGGTCTTGCAAGAACCTCTATCATATTCTTCTAGATATTGTAATGTCTTTAATGGTTGTAACCATTTGATTGTAATCTTATTCTTTACTTGATGTTGTTACATGCTTGCATATCTTTTCTTGGTTGTTACTATGCTCTTTCATATGTTCATCATGTTTGAATGGATGCTTATGTATACTTTTAACTTTGTTAAGTTATTCCCCAAGTGATGGAACTTGTTAGTTCTCATCCAGTTGCCTCATCTTTTTCCCATTCCAAAGGAAAGTCTCTCTATTGACCCTTGGGTCATAGATAGCTCATTACTTTCTTTCTGACTTTGTTCAGTCACCTTGAACCCTAACTTAGTTAAGTTAGAACCCATATCCATTATACTTTTGCTTTAAGTATAAAAGACCTACCCATTGTTAGGAGGATCTTTCTACTAGAACTTTAGGATAGAGTTTGTTAACTCTATGTAAGAATCATGTTAGAACACAGATTGGTTCTTAATAATATCTCTATGTTTTGATGATAACTATTATGAAATTTTGTATTTAAGAATTATATACTCTAAAATTTGCTTGAGAATTTTTATTGCAGATAGTAAAGGAATTAACACTCTAGAAGCAAATTAGAATTGAACACAAGAAATTAGCTAGACTCTGAAGCGCCAGATGCATTCATTAGAAGATTTTGATTGCTGCCAACAGAAGATCCTGAGCGTAGCCTCCAGAAGATTCTGAAGCAGAAGCTCCAGAAGGATCTGAAGCAGAAGCTCCAGAAAAATCTGAAGCAAGTCAGAAGCATCTGAAGCAAAGAAGAATTTTGTATGAAGAGTTTTTCAAAGCATAGTTTCTACAGAAGATTCTGAAAGTACTAAAGCTGCCAGTACTAAAGTTCTGTCTCAAATATGCTCTGATCTTAAACACGCTGAAAGCACACCTGCTGCAGAAGACTCTGATTCAGCAAGACTCTGATCATCATTAGAAGACTTTGACCCAATTAGACTTTGATGAATTTGCTGAAAATTGAAGAAGAAATATTCAAAGAATATATCCGTTGGAATGAACCAAACGTCTCTTTCCTTATTTATGCTAGACACCAGAACACAGACAAAAAGGATTTTTCTGTGCTTTCTTCTTCTAGGAAAGGTCACTTGATGTGAAGACAAAAAGGCTCAGACCTTTTGGACACTCTTCTCACCGTGAAGCTCACCTTGGATCAGCTGCCTATAAAAGCAAGACTCCACCAAATTCTTCAGTTGACGTTTTGTTGAAAAGAAATCAAATATTCAAGCTCTCATACTATTCATATTCATTCTAAGAATTTATTTCTTTGTTCTAAATAGTTAAGTGAAAAATCACAGTTGTGATAAAGCTTTTTAGAAGCAATCTTAAACACTTGTATTTGTATTACATTTGATTGTAAATCTTAAGAAGATCTAGTGAGGATCAGTAGTTCTTGAGAAGACTTTGAACAGTTGTTCTAAGTGTTAACTATTGTAATCAGTTGATTTAATAGTGGATTAAGTCCTTGATTGAGAAAGGCAAATCACTCTAGGAAGGGTGGACTGGAGTAGTTGAGTTCAACGAACCAGGATAAAAATACTTGAGTTTTTATTTCTAAGTTTTAATCTTTCATACTTATTCAACCCCTCTTCTAAGTATTATCTCACCTTCAGTTGGCATCAGAGCTCCCGTTCTGTGTGTGCTACCACTTAACAGTGACAGTAAAGATCCAGAGAGAAATACTTTGATATATATTTAGTTGTTACTATGGCTGATAATACAATGTCTAATATTAACAACAAATATGAAGAAAGGGACAAAATCAGCACCAAACCCTCTATGTTTGATAGGGAGAAATTTGATTATTGGAAAGACAGAATTGAAAGTTTTTTCCTTGGATATGATGCTGATTTATGGGATCTGGTCATAGATGGATATGTTCATCCCACAGATGGGAATGGCAAGAAGATAGACAGAAAATCTATGACAGATGCTCAGAAGAAAGAATTTTGAAATCATCACAAGGCCAGAACAATATTGTTGAATGCAATATCTCATACTGAGTATGAAAAAATTACAAACAGGGAAACTGCATTTGACATGTTTGAATCCTTAAAGATGACTCATGAGGGAAACTCTCAAGTCAAGGAAACAAAGGCTTTGGCTCTGATCCAGAAGTATGAAGCCTTCAAGATGGAAGACTCTGAATCTGTTGAAGCTATGTTCTCCAGATTTCAAATACTTACAGCTGGACTAAAGGTTCTGGACAAAGGATATTCTACTGCTGATCATGTGAAAAAGATCATCAGAAGTTTACCCACCAGATGGAGACCTATGGTGACAGCACTGAAGATGGCTAAAAATCTGAACAAGATCTCCTTGGAGGAATTGATCAGTTCACTAAGAAGTCATGAAATAGAACTTGAGGAAGATGAACCTCAAAAGAAAGGTAAATCTGTAGCTTTAAAATCTAATAAATCTGCTAAAGCTTTGCAGGTAATAGAGGAAAGCTCTGAAGAATCTTCATCTGAAGATGAAGATGAACTATCCATGCTGTCCAGAAGAATAAACAAACTATGGAAGCACAAAGGAAAGAAGTTCAGAAACTTCAGAAAGCCTGACCAAAGAAAAGAATCTTCTGGACACAGAAGATCTGGAAAAAAGGAGGTTGTCTGTTATGAGTGTAAAGAACCTGGACATTACAAAAATGAATGTCCAAAGGTGTTGAAAGAAAAGCCTAAAAGAAAATTTGATAAGAAGAAAAAGGTTCTGATGGCCACCTGGGATGATTCAGATACATCTGAATCTGAATCTGAGTCAGAAGAAGAGTGTGCCAATGTAGCTTTGATGGCAGACATAGAAGATCAGGAGGAAGGAACTTCAGGATCTGAATCTGATTCTGAATCTGACTCTGACGCTGAAGAGGTAATGGCCAAACTTATTAAAGAAGAACTTATCAAAGTGTTATCAGAAGTTCTGAAAAGCTATAACAATATTAAGCTCAAATACAAGAAGCGTCAAAGCAATCTTGTATCTGAAAATAATATTCTCAAATCAGAAGTAGCTGAGCTAAATGAAAAGAACTTAAAATTGAAAACTGATTCTGAATTAGTTCAACAAAACTCTGATTCTGAAACTGAATGCAAAATTATTTTGGAAAAATATGATTATAGCTTTCAGAAGTTTCTTGCTAAAAGCATAGACAGAAGCAAAATAGCTTCTATGATCTATGGAGTTGGCAGAAATAACAGAAAAGTTATTGGATATGAATCCCCCTCTGGAAAGGATTTAAATCCAAAACCTGTTGATAAAATAATCATCAAGAAAACTCCTTTATATTCACACTTTAAATTTGGTCACTTGAATGATATTGAACAAACACGCTCTGAAAAGAATATTCATGTGTTTAAATCTAAGGCTAGTCAGAATAAACCTTATGTTGAAAAACAGAAGTTTAGACAAACCTTCAGAACCACTAACCCTAAAGGACCCAAGAAGATCTGGGTACCTAAAAGTAAAATAATTCCTGTTGCAGATGTTCTTAGCAGCAAGGTCAGGACGCCAATCATGGTACCTGGACTCTGGATGCTCACGACACATGACAGGAGAAAGGTCTATGTTCCAAAGCCTGGAACTTAGATCTGGAGGTGATGTGAAGTTTGGAGGGAACCAGAAGGGCAAGATCATTGGATCTGGCACCATTGGAAATGGTAAACTTCCCTCTATTACTAATGTTTTACTTGTTGAAGGGTTAAAGCATAACTTATTGTCCATAAGTCAATTAAGTGACAATGGTTATGATATTACCTTTAATAAAAAATGTTGTAAAGCTATTAGTCAAAAGGATGGCTCTATTCTATTTAGTGGTAAGAGGAAAAACAACATTTATAAAATAAATCTTTCAGAACTTAAAGTTCAAAATGTTAAATGCCTCTTGTCTGTTAATGAAGAGCAATGGGTCTGGCATAGAAGATTGGGCCATATTAATATGAGATGTATATCTCAGATTAATAAACTTAATCTTGTCAGAGGACTTCCTAATCTGAAGTTAACCTCAGATGCTCTTTGTGAAGCATGCCAAAAAGGGAAGTTTTCAAAATCATCTTTTAAATCAAAAAATGTTGTTTCTACTTCCAGACCACTAGAATTACTTCATATTGATCTGTTTGGACCAGTGAAAACTGCATCCATCAGAGGCAAGAAGTATGGATTAGTCATTGTTGATGAATATAGTAGATGGACATGGGTAAAGTTCTTAAAACACAAGGATGAGTCACATTCTGTGTTCTTTGACTTCTGCAAGCAAGTCCAGAATGAAAAAGATTTCAAAATTATAAAAGTCAGAAGTGATCATGGTGGTGAATTTGAAAATAAATATTTTGAAAAATATTTTAATGAAAATGGCATTGCTCATGATTTTTCCTGTCCTAGAACTCCACAACAAAATGGGGTTGTAGAGAGGAAAAACAGAACTCTGCAAGAAATGGCCAGAACTATGATCAATGAGACAAATCTGGCAAAACACTTTTGGGCAGAAGCAATCAACACAGCTTGTTACATTTAGAACAGAGTGTCTGTAAGACCTCTTCTGGAGAAGACTCCATATGAACTGTGGAAGAACAGAAAGCCCAACATTTCATATTTTCATCCTTTTGGATGTATTTTCTATATGTTAAATACTAAAGAAAATCTGAACAAGTTTGATTCCAAAGCACATAAGTGTTTCATGCTTGGATATTCTGAACGCTCTAAAGGCTACAGAGTATACAACACTGAGACACTGATTGTGGAAGAATCTATTCATGTTAGATTTGATGATAAGCTTGGCAATAAAAAGCCAAAGCAGTCTGAAAACTCTGCAGATAGAGAAGTAGTCTTCACAGACTCTGAAGTCCCAGAAGCAGACAAAGTTCAAGTGAAGGAACCAGAAGCAGTGCCAGATGCTATTCCTTTAACTTCTCAGATGAAAAATCTAAACATTTTTGAAGAATCAACTGTTAGAGGATCATCATCCAGAATTAAAGCTTCTCATCCAGAGAATGTCATTATTGGAAAGAAGGATGATCCCATAAGAACAAGATCCTTTCTAAGATCATCTGAAGCATCACTATTTGGACTGGTGTCAGAAATTGAACCATCTTCTGTAGATGAAGCTCTGCAAGACAATGATTGGATTATTGCCATGCAAGAAGAGCTAAATCAATTCACCAGAAATGATGTATGGTATCTAGTTCAAAAACCACAAGGATTCAATATAATTGGAACAAAATGGGTCTTCAGAAATAAGCTAAATGAGAAAGGAGAAGTTGAAAGAAATAAGGCAAGGCTTGTAGCTCAAGGGTACAGTCAACAAGAAGGTATTGATTACACTGAAACTTATGCTCCAATGGCAAGGTTAGAATCTATACGCCTTCTTATTTCATTTACTGCACAAAATAACATCACTCTGTATCAGATGGATGTTAAAAGTGCCTTTCTAAATGGTATTATAGAAGAAGAAGTTTATGTCCACCAACCCCCTGGTTTTGAAAATGAAAAATTTCCAGATCATGTTTTCAAATTAAAGAAATCTCTGTATGGTTTAAAACAAGCTCCCAGAGCTTGGTATGAGAGATTGAGCAATTTTCTTCTGGAGAAAAATTTCATCAGAGGCAAAGTGGACACAACACTCTTTTGTAAATCAATTAAGAAAGATCTTCTAATTTGTCAAATTTACGTGGATGATATAATATTTGGATCTACCAATACTATGTTGGGAAAGGAGTTTGCTACATGTATGCAAGCAGAATTTGAAATGAGCATGATGGGAGAACTCAGATTCTTTCTAGGAATCCAAGTCAATCAAACTCCAGAGTGCACTTACATACATCTGACCAAATATGTTAAAGAACTTCTGAAGAAATTTAACATGACTGATAGTAAGCTGGCAAAGACTCTCATGCATCCAACTAGCTCACTTGGCAAGGAAGAGGTAAGTAAGAAAGTAGACCAGAAGCTCTACAGAGGTATGATAAGATCTCTTCTTTACTTAACTGCTTCTAGACCTGACATATTGTTCAGTGTATGCTTGTGTGCTAGATTCCAATCAGATCCTAGAGAATCACACTTGACAGCTGTCAAGAGGATTCTAAGGTATCTGAAAGGTACTTCTAATGTGGGTCTGTGTTACAGAAAATCTGATGATTTCAAATTAGTTGGATTCTGTGATGCTGACTACGCTGGAGACAGAGTGGAAAGGAAAAGTACTTCTGGAAGTTGTCAATTTCTAGGAAGAAATCTAATCTCTTGGTACAGCAAGAAGCAACCCACAATTGCACTTTCAACCACAGAGGCAGAATATATTGCTGTTGCTGGATGTAGCACGCAGATGCTCTGGATGAAAAGTCAGCTAGAAGATTATCAAATATTTGAAAGTAACATTTCTATCTTCTGTGATAATACTTCTGCTATATGTTTGTCTAAAAACCCCATTTTACACTCTAAGGCAAAACATATAGAAATTAAGCATCATTTCATCAGAGACTATGTTCAGAAGGGAATCATAAATTTAGCCTTTGTTGATACAAATCATCAATGGGCAAATATTTTTACAAAACCCCTTGTTGAAGATAGATTCAAATTTATTCTGAAAAATATTGGTATGGATTTTTGTCCAGAATAATATTTATCAGAAGCAAATTTTTACAGATGCAAAAATGCCTAATGCTCTGAAGTATTTCTTCTGATTGCTTATTTATTCTCTTTAATTAATTTTTGTGAAACTCTGAACTAACAATCCTTAGAGGATCTGAATGTTGGTTAACGTTTCATTTCTTAAGAGAATTCAGAACACATGCAAGCAAACACGTGTCACTCCAAATCTGCAAAGGTGGCGTGTACACTACTGAAGAGACATTTGAGGTGAAGTTTGAATAGTGAAAATCTTGATTTTCCCCCCAATTTGTCAGAAGCAATAAATGCTTGAAATGATTTTTATTCTTTTCATTTAATGCTTTGTTCAAACGTGCTAAATTCTGACTGTTTGTATGCCTACTTGTTTTAGTATAAATACATCTCTTCTCTTCACATTCACACTTTTCACATCTCAGACATTTTATGCATTTCCATCTTCTCTTTTCTCTGCATAAAAACCCTAAGCGTGTGACAAAACCATCTTCAATGGAAACTTCATCATCAACTGCTGCACAATTTCAATCTACAATGGCTGCAGTTACCTCTGCTAACATGGGCGTTACTCCTTATTCTCCACCAAAAAGAACATTGTTAACACCTGTTGAAAAGCTGGAAGTTCTGTGTGAATCAATGGTAGAATTTGATTCACTTGCTGAGAATGGATTTGAGTTTCGTTCCATTATAGGTGCTCAAGGATGGGTAAAGTATTTTAATAGACTTTTTGGACCATTTTACCCCCTTCTTGTGAAAGAGTTATGGATCCATGCTTCAGTTTACCCTAAGTTTATCTTATCTTCTGTTCTGGGGAAAGATATAATAATAACAGAAGATCTGATCAGAAAACTTATTGGCTATGAGGAAACAGATGGAGTTTCACACTTGCCAGCTGGGCGTGTGGATATGGATGAAGTGTATGAAGAAGTGATGACTGCTGGACAAGCTTCTAACAAGTTCAAGGATCTGAAGCCTGACTACAAGATCTGGGCTAAGATCTTCATGGGATGCATTCATCATAGGAAGTCAACAAACTCTCCAGACTATGTCAATAATGAACAGCTTTACTTTATGTACTGCCTCAGTCAGAGCACCAAGGTAGATCTTCCATATATTCTCTTTATGCATCTTTGGAATCATATAAATGCCTCTAGAGAATATGTGAAAGAAAAAGGTCAAAAGATCAGAACCTGGATTCCTTTTGGAAGGTTAATCTCAGATCTTCTAACTGAGAATGGACTTGTAACTGCTCTGTATGCTGCTGGAGTTACAGAGGAATTGGAATTCATTTTGGGAAAGCCTCTGAATGCCAAAAGTCTTCAGAGACTTAAAATAGTGGATGAACTCACAACAGCTCCCAAGAAGCTGAATATTTCTGAACTGAGTAAGAAGAGAACTCCTATAGATGATTACCCTCTATTCTATGCTGAAGAACCAAGGGAAATTGTTGTAATGTATATTGATGATTGCAAGAAAGAAGGAAAGCCTACTCATGCAGACATTATAAAGAGAGCAAGACAACCACTGCCTGTTGTAGAAGAAGAAGAACCACCAAGAAAGAGGACTCAGCCAGAAGCAGAAACTGCACCTGTTCAGAAGAAGATCAAGATTGCTGAGAAGCCACAGAAGCTCCTAAAGAGGAAAGAATCTGGAGACACTCCTTCTGTACCAGCAAAAAGAATCAAGATTAAAGGTACTAAAACTTCTGTATCTTCTGCAAATCATATTGTTTTAAATGATTCTAATGTTAAGTCTATTCCAAAACCACCCTCTACACAAAATACATCTGTTACTGCTCCACCTCATGTTTCTACACCATCACCATAAAAATCTTCTACTCCAATTTCCATTTCACCACAAAAACAATCATCTGTTCCAACACCAATAACAACAAAAACAATTCAAACTCCAAAAGTCTCTGTACCACAAACAATTCAACCAAAAATTCAAATCAAACCATCTGTACCACAGAAACAACCATCAGAAAAACAACCCACAGAACAACAACACACAATAAAACCATCTGCTCAACAAAAACCCTCTGAACAATTTAAAGAAAAGCCATCTGAACAAGAAAAACAACCAGAAAAACACTCTGAACCTCTACAAGAAAAGGACTCTGCACATCAACAACCACAAAAATCATCTGAACCTCAGACACAACCACAATCTCAAAATCCACCATCCACCACATCTAAACCCACTGAATCTGTTCCAGTTTCATCTGAACCAATAACAATTTCATCTGATCCACCTAACTCAGAACACCAATCAAAACCCTTTGAAATTCCTTCAGAACCAACCAATCCTTCTGAACCCCACATTCCTGAGACAAAAGTTCTTGATGTCACACCACTAAAAACTGTGTTTCAAGTATCTTCTACCTCCTGCACACCAACCACCTCATCAAACTCCTCAGAATCTGACATTCACCCAGATTTTCTAATCTCTCCTTCTCACAAAGATTCTGAGGTAAACCAACCAGAACCCTCTATATCTTCTAAAGCTCCTATTCCAGATCCTACTCCCACACCCAATCCAGCATCTGAAATCCTGATTCCAAATCCTAACCCAACATCTAACCCAAGATCATCTATCTCTTGTGCATAATTCTCATCCCTATTTCACAATCTTGCATATGGTTTCAAACTCAAAGACTTTTATGACAGAGTTGAACCATCTGACCCTATCACCCCTCTGAAACCCAAACTCACAATCACCCTACCATCTGTGCTTCTCACCTATATACAATCCATGACAGATGTAGGTTCATTAGCAATTATAGCATATTCTGCTAAATCTGACAAAGTTGTTGCTTCAGCTATACCAATTTCATCTGATAAAACTGTTGCTTCTGATGAACCTCCAAAATCTGCCTTCCAACCCTACTCAAATAAACCCTTTGATGTGGTTTCCTATCACACCAAAGCAAAACCAAATCTGTTAAATGCTTTAAACAGATCCAAACCTAATAAACCTGAAATTCCTTTCATTCCATACTACCCTCCTCCTCTGATCTCCATTCAGAAATCTATTTTTCCACCTACTCCCCAACCAAAACCAATAACACTGGAAACTCTGTTACATCCCAAGCCTAGACTTAATGTTAATCATTTATTTCAATCTTTTTTGCAAGAAATACAGTTGTATTTAGGTACTGTACAAAAGAAGTGTTTAGCAACAATGGATGCACAAGAATCTGATGTCATCTGGAATGGATTCATCAACAGATTCAACTCTGTAGCCTCAAATCTGAAGAACATTTGTTCTGATGATGCGAAGCTCAGATTTGCTGAAGCTGCAAGAAATCTGTTCTGGACTTTCACGAGATTTGAACCTTTGCTCCTTACAGATGCTCCTCCACCATCAGAAGAAACTACTGAACCTACTGTTGCGGTGAGAATCGTGATACCAAGCTATTGATTAACTTGAATCTTAAATTCTTAAATTCACAACCGGACTTTAATTTATCCAAAAAAGGAAAGGTTTAAAGAGAGAAAAACCTATAAAAAATGCAAAGCAAAAAGGCAAGGCCTAAAGCTAAGCAAAGAGAGATCTAAAGGTTCGGGGGTTGGTTATGCATAGGGTAGGTATTTCACATCCTAAACATCTGTAGTACTCTACAGGAACCTCTTGTTAATATTTGTGTTTGTTAAAGTTTGCTTGCTAAAGGTAAATGTGCTAAGGGTAAAGATATAAAGTATATACAAAGAATGTAAAGTTTGTACAAAGTTTGCTCGCGAAGACATCGCATCTCGTGCCTACGTATCCTGACGGGAATGGAATCAGAGCAACCGTAGTTCCCCTAACTAGGGGTGAGGAACTCTTGACTGTGGTCAAGGTTCCAGGGGGATGTAAGCATTCATATGGAAGTACTTACATGGAGTGCGGCGACTCCTGAATCTACGTTGAGATTGTTATGCTAGAGAATGTCCACGGCGGGACGCTAAACATGAGTACAGCGACTCAGATCCTAAGGCAAAGGTAAACATGAGAAATGTCCACGGCGGGACAACTATCTGGAGCACGGCGACTCCAATCCTAAGTTTTAAATGTTAACAGAAAGTTAGTTGTTAGTGAGCTCAAAATATGAGAGCAAAATAGTCTCAAGATAAAATCAGACAACAAGAGAATTGTTAATCGACTTAAATATTATTATTTAATAAAATTAATTAATAATTTAATTAATCAAATTAAATAAAAATATTTAAATTAATTAATAATTATAACATTAATATTTTTTACATTTTAATGTTTAACAAAATAAATAATCTAGAAAAATGAAATACATTAAAAAAGAAATTAAATAAATATTTTTTTTTGTATTTTTGTAGAACATTCAAATAAAAGAGAAAGACAACTAAATTAAAAAAAAAATTCTTTTAAATAACATTAACAAAAAAAAAAGATAAAGATAAAACATTTTTAAATAACGAAAGTCTTATTACAATTTACAGTAAAGACAATGGATCTAACTCACACAAAATCACATGGCACACATCATTAAATCAACCTAAATCTAAACAGACTTAAAACTAACGTGAAATTAAATTATATATTTTTTAACCTAGTGTTAATGAGCCTTTATTAACCCCTAAAAACAAATAACTTAAATAAATAAATAAACAAATAAAGGCACAAACTGACAATAAATACAAATAGCTAAGTTCATTTCATAATACTAGTAAAAGAGACACGTCTCATTTAGCAATAGAGACACCATTCCATCACACATAATTATGAAACTCAATCTTCAGCAAGACAACAGTAGACAAATGCAAGCATATGCATAAACATGTTAACTATACAAACACAAATGAAACTAAACACTGAAACAAAATTAAGGTTGAATTACTAAAACAAATGGTGTAAAATGCTTCAGAGTCACACTCGAATTGAAATCGCCGCAATAACAAAACAAAACTCAAATGCTTAAAAAAAAAGTAATCTGAGTACAAACCGAAGCAGAAGAGGTGGAATCCAAGCGAGATTGAAACTGTTGCAGCCAGTGGTCGCTCAACGATAATTATTGTTTTGTTTTCTGGCGATGGCGGTTTTGCTTTGGTGATGGATCTTTAATGAGGTGATTAGTTTTGGTTCAAAAAGCTTCTCTCAGTTTTTGTTGAGATTTTGGAAAGGATTTTTTTTATGATTTTGGAGGAGTTGAGCGGTGAAGATAGTGAGTTGTGTTTGATGAAAGAAGTAGTTTATGGTGGCTGTTAATGGTTTTTCTTGCAGTAAAATATATGTGAAGGGAAATGAGATATGTGATGTAGATGTGATTTATGGCTTATGAGTTATGTATTTTTGTGGTGATGAAAGTGTGTAGATTAGGTAGGATATTATGATGAAGTGTGTTGTTTAAGAGAAAATGATGATGGTAGTACATGGAGTAGTCCTTCTAGCCTTTTTTCAGATTTTGTGGGATTTTGGATGCTAGAGGTAGTAGCTTGTGGGAGTATTAGTACTCAAAAAATGGACAAAATCTCAATTATTACTACAAAATCAAAAACTTTTTCAAAAGTTCCACAAAATAAGGAAAAGATAAACATAAAAAGAATAAAATATTTACAATAAAATCTAAATAAAGATTTGATAAATTAAAAGAATATATTAATTAAATGTAGAAATAAAGACAGTAAAAAAACGAATAATTGGGTCGGTATCGAAGTACTCGAAAAAATAAAATGAATACACCAAAGTGATCAGCAAAAAATATACGATTCGGAAAAATACAGCGTTTTGTCAAATTTTAAAATAAATTTTACCCGCTAAAACGGCTTAAACTGCCCAAAAAGTTTATTTCAGCTGATAAATTGAGTATTATGAAAAATGTAAGAGATGATAAACTATACAGATGATGCAAAAAGATGCGGGATCTTAGAGTCAAAAATTAGGGTGCAACAGATGCCCCTATTTAAGTTTCTTCGATCCGGAGAGGTGAAAATTTAAATCTTCGTCTCGACACGGTCGGAGAGACTTAAATACAAACATGCGCAATTTTTGACCCTAAGATGCCACAAAATACTTATGATATGATATGATATGCAAGACAAAGATTCTATGAGGAAAGACGCCATAGGAGACGAATATATATTAGGAAGATGTTGCAACTCCACTGGGGAAAGACTGACAACTTCACGGGAAAAAGTATCTAGCAGACACAACTGAGGAAAACAAAAAAATGGACACATGTTAAGGTGACAAAGAGTATCCAGTAATACTTGGAAAGAGAGGGACAAACCCTAGACAAAGACACAGACATCCGGAAAAGCATCAGATGCTGGAAATAACACACAGTGAGATAACAAAAACATCCAGAAAGTAAAAGAAACTTATTGGAGAAAAAGTCACAGTCACCAGAGGTTTTGTCAGAAGAGCATTGAACAAAACTCTGGAGAAGAACAGTAATAGCCACCAGAGATATTCAGAAGAGCGTTGAATAAACTCCGGAACACATCTAAAAAGCATTGGATGGAGTATAGAAACAGATTTGAAAATAAAACTCAGCAGTTGTTAACCAAAGTCAGAAACAAATTGAAGACATCTAGAAGAGCATTAGATAAACAGGGTCGTATCTGGAAGAACGTCAGATAGACACAAAGGGGTTCTGGGAGAACGTTAGAACAAAAGACACATCTGGGAGAACATCAGACGCAAAAGAGATAAATTCTGGTAAGACATCAGAATTTACAGACACATTTGGAAAAACATCAGATGGAAAAAGAAATAAATTCTGGTAAAACATCAGAATTTACAGACACATCTGGAAAAACATCAGACGGCAAAAGAAATAAATTCTGGTAAAACATCAGAAAGAGAAACATATCCGGAAAAACATCGGATGGATTCTGGAAAAACATCAGAATCAAGGTAAATATTTGGAAAACCATCGGATGGATTCTGGAAAAACATCAGAACAAAGACTCAATCTGGAAAAATATCAGAGAGAGAAACATATCCGGAAAAACATCGGATATATTCTGGAAAAACATCAGAATCAAGGTAAATATCTGGAAAACCATCAGATAAGTTCTGGAAAAACATCAGAACAACGACTCAATCTGGAAAAACATCAGAGAGAGAAACATATCCGGAAAAACATCGGATAGATTCTGGAAAAACATCAGAATCAAGGTAAATATCTGGAAAACCATCAGATAAGTTCTGGAAGAACATCAAAACAGAGACTCAATCTGGAAAACCATCAGAAAGAGAAATAAATATCTGGAAAACCATCAGATAAGTTCTGGAAGAACATCAGAACAGAGACTCAATCTGGAAAACCATCAGAAAGAGAAATAAATATCTGGAAAACCATCAGATAATCGCGACACAAACTTGTTTGGTAGGTGCCAAGTGAGTTGGACTTCGTCCACAAGGTAAGACGCGAGTAAAACACGACCTTGGGGAAAATCAGATGGGGAATAAAACACCCATGATGTGCACATGTATATGAATTATGCTTATGATATACGCATGCATAAATTATGCAGATGACATATGATCAAATGCAAATGCAAATGTCGACGACAAGGCTCGACTCTTTTGGTGAGAAGACAAGACTGGAAGACATGATTCCTCAACACGAAGATCACTTTCAATCTGCTTGGGGACTAAATATGCTACTGCTGAACACATCTCTGCCACACTGATAAATTGTATCAAAATAGACGATCCTTGTAGGATGGATAAAGAGCTGCTTGGGGTTTCTTCAAGTAAATTGCCCCAGTTTAGCTGTCTGTTGTAGATGAACTGATAATTACTTCAGCTTGTCTTGATGTTGAAGATGACTGATCGATTGGGTGCTTGGAGAGCTTGCCCCAGTCTAAGCCTCAAAATATCTTCTGGATAAACCAAATCTGAGAATGCTCTGCCTTGACCAAATCTTGAATTGATTCTTAAACAGGATGTAAAAGGAACTTGCCCATGATAGGATCACCAACCAAGTTTCTCAATGTTTGAAAAATCCTTGAGAGGAAAGCCAGCTTGCAAACAAAAGTGTTCATACAAACATGGTAATGTAAAGTTCATGCAACTTTTGAAATCAAAATCTTTTTTGAAAGATGCAAAGTAAATGAGTCATTGGTCGGAACACGGCGGTTCAAGACACTCAAAGTTTAAAGCAAAGGTGTACTGCCAAAATAGTTGATTTGCAAAAATCTTTTGGAGTCAGTTTACGCAACCTTGTTGTAGTATGCTTTCAAAATAACCTTGTTTCAATTAGGTCTTTTGAGGGTTGTAATGTGGCCTGGTTCACGGTTTAAGAAACAAAGGATAAAGGCTCAAAGTTTATTTGTACCCACCCAGTCTACGTGATGATCTCCAGTCCTATGCTCAGTTAACTCAGACTATGCGCTCAGGTTCCCATAGGAATTGCACTAATTATAGTAATGATGATGGTTCGGAAGTCAACAGACTTTTTGAAAAGGCAGTCACTGCTTCTTTACAACATTTGGTTGTTTTGAAATTAAAGGATTTAAAGATCTCCTCTATTTATTATCCCTAACTTTTGCCTGAACTGTTTCTTTTGAAACTTACAGTCAGCGGGATGCCCCAGTTTTGCCTAAGTCTCCTTCATAGGTTTTAACTTAGCGGGCTTTTTCTTTTTATATATATTTTTTGAAAGAAAGTGACTGCCTAGCTTAATGATCACGGTGAACCATCATCGACATTTTAACTTGAAAGGCATCTTCGACACTTGTTTGTTGTGTGCGAAGGAAAAAAATGTAGTTGCCAACTTTATAAAAAAGGTGTCTTGCATGAACACACAACCAAGTTAACTGAGAACTACCCACCCCAAGGTTAAAATTGTAGGTTTTTGTAAAGAAAAAAAAACTCCAACTTCTAGGCTCGAAGGGGTTAACGAGGGATTATCTTCCTTATTTCTCCAGTGTTTGGGAGTTGAAACAATGCCTTACATCGTCAACAAAGTTTGATTGAAAGCATACTAGCAGCAGTTATGGGTATAACGTTTTCATCATCCTCCCTCAAATAATTACATATCAAAAGTTTGAACAAAAGGTGTAAATATTTGAAAGATAAAGCATAAAAGTGCAAACAATAGGCAAAATGAATTGAAATCAAAAGTTGAAATGCTCATTCATTAAGATGAAAGTACAAGCACTAATTAAAAGTAAACAGCTTAAACCAAATAAGAAAAATGCAAACAATGAGAAACAAAAGGCCTAGTGACTAAATCAGAACAAGGATGAACCGTTTTGTCTGAAACACTGGCGCTCAAAAAGATAGTCTGCTGGAGTGGCTCTGAAGCTTCACTTTTGATGCTATGGCAAAGGATTATTCTGAATGTTCGGATGGTTATCCTTAAAACCAAGGATTCCAGCTTGAATCAACTCCCGCACTCTGGCTTTCAGTGCATAACAATGTTCCAAGTCATGGCCTGGGGCACCCTCATGAAAAGCACAATGGAGGTCAGCTCTAAATCCAGCTGGAGGAGGATCAGGAGTTTGCAAAGCCTTTGTAGTAATCAACCCTTGTTGAACCAGATCAGGATAAAGTTCTGTATATGTCATGGGAATAGGATCAAATTGATTCCTATTTCGATACTGGTTTTGTCCAATAGTTAGACGTTGAGGAATTTGAGTTGGTCGTGGAGCAGCAGCAGCAGTAACGGCAGCAATAGCAGGGTGATTATACCTCGGCTGAGGACGAGGATTTCTCACTTCAACCATGACAGCGTTGGTTTGCTCTTCCTTCTTCTTATGGAAATTCCCAAAGGATTTCTTTGCACCGTTAGAAGATTCAGCAACTTTGGACACTTTACCACTTTTCAGCCCTTCTTCTAACCTTTGGCCGATGGTTACCAGATCTGTAAAACTCGAAGAGACGCTCCCAATCATCTTTTCCCAATAGAAAGGAGACAAAGTATCCATAAACATTCCAGCTAGCTCCTTTTCTGCCAGAGGGGGTTCAACTTGAGAAGCTAACTCTCTCCAACGTTGAGCGTATTCTTTGAATGATTCTCTTTCACTTTGAGACATGTTTTGAAGTTGACGACGGTCAGGAGCCATATCCAGATTGTATTTGTATTGCTTCATAAAAGCGTTGGCGAGATCTTGGAAGCAGTGAATGCTGTTATGCTCCAAGTTCATGTACCATTTGAGAGAAGCACCACTCAAGCTGTCTTGAAAGCAATGGATGAGCAACTTCTGATTGTTGGTGTGAGCTGCCATTCTTCTGAAGTACATAACCAAATGGGCTCTTGGACATGAGTGCCCCTTATATTTCACAAACTCAGGAATCTTGAATTTTGCAGGCATAACAAGACCAGAAACTAAGCACATATTGTTAGCATCGACATTGAAGAAATCAGTACCCTCAACGGCCTTAAGTCTCTTGTCTATGTTCTGAAACTGTTCACGGACAATCTCAGGCTCAACAAAATCTTCATGGTCTTCTCCTTGAGCACTAGCAGCATTGTAGTCAAAGAAAGGAGTCTCAAAGGGAGCTTGGCCATTCTGGGCAACAGTATGGACCACAGGTCTGGACTCTGTAAACACTGGAGCTTGAAAAACTGGTCTGACAGTCTGACCAATCATAGCGGTAGATGCGAGGGGTGGAGAGTAGTTAGGAGGTAAACCAAACTCTGGTCATGTTGAAGGTGGCATTTGAACAGGAGGAGGGTCAGCACTTGAAACTTCCTGAATGACGGTCCTCTGAGACGGCTCTCCTCTGGCAATTAGTACTTGAAGCATCTCGGTGAGCTTAGTCATGCCTGATTTCAGCTCATCGATCTCCATTCGGATTTCTGCATTGTGTACTTCCTGTTCTGACATCTTTCGTCTATAGTTAGCTCTAGTCTGATATCGGTGTCGAGGAATCAGCTTGACGACTCAAAGGCACACTGGACGATGAAGACAGTTGGAGATGAGCGACTGGACAAACAGAGGTATGCAATGAACCATGCAAAGATGCAAATGCAATGCAATGCGATGCAAGACAGGATGTAAAACACACATAACAGGATCAAAGGTTCGAGATCACAGCATGGAGTTTGAGTAAAGAACCAACCATAGGGTATGTACTAGGGGTAAAGCACCTGTACAACAGGTTCTAACAAAGTTCCCAGAGTCAACAACCCATCTTTCGGATATTATCGACACACCAAATACTTGGAAATCAATAATATTCTCAAGAGAGTCTCGTCTGAGTGTAGTATCGCGTATCAACTACTTCGGGATTACTCCCTCATAGTCATCACACTACGTCCTAAAAGGCCAAGTGGGGTAAAAGGTAACTAAAGTTCCCAGTATCACAGACTCCAGTCGATAATAGTAAAAGTTTTCGCGAATACACTCGCTCAACCGAACCATTTTCGAAAGTGTCTCAACTGAGCGGTGGTTTCTCAAGTCAGCTTGGTCGGGAATCAACTCCCTATAAGCCTTCTTGAATATACCACCATCCTATCATAAGTTCACTCAAGTTCGGGTATAGGACTTATCCTCACCACTCAAAGTAACAACCCTGCATACAGAAATCCCAAGCACATACAGATATATGTACAAATATACAAATATAAAAACAAGCAAACATATAGCAAACACAAATATAAACAAGGTGGGCTTAACCCTCTTAGGGGGAGTCCCAGTGAAGTCGCCATTTCTGTTGCGGTGAGAATCGTGATACCAAGCTATTGATTAACTTGAATCTTAAATTCTTAAATTCACAACCGGACTTTAATTTATCCAAAAAAGGAAAGGTTTAAAGAAAGAAAAACCTATAAAAAATGCAAAGCAAAAAGGCAAGGCCTAAAGCTAAGCAAAGAGAGATCTAAAGGTTCGGGGGTTGGTTATGCATAGGGTAGGTATTTCACATCCTAAACATCTGTAGTACTCTACAGGAACCTCTTGTTAATATTTGTGTTTGTTAAAGTTTGCTTGCTAAAGGTAAATGTGCTAAGGGTAAAGATATAAAGTATATACAAAGAATGTAAAGTTTGTACAAAGTTTGCTCGCGAAGACATCGCATCTCGTGCCTACGTATCCTGACGGGAATGGAATCAGAGCAACCGTAGTTCCCCTAACTAGGGGTGAGGAACTCTTGACTGTGGTCAAGGTTCCAGGGGGATGTAAGCATTCATATGGAAGTACTTACATGGAGTGCGGCGACTCCTGAATCTACGTTGAGATTGTTATGCTAGAGAATGTCCACGGCGGGACGCTAAACATGAGTACAGCGACTCAGATCCTAAGGCAAAGGTAAACATGAGAAATGTCCACGGCGGGACAACTATCTGGAGCACGGCGACTCCAATCCTAAGTTGTAAATGTTAACAGAAAGTTAGTTGTTAGTGAGCTCAAAATATGAGAGCAAAATAGTCTCAAGATAAAATCAGACAACAAGAGAATTGTTAATCGACTTAAATATTATTATTTAATAAAATTAATTAATAATTTAATTAATCAAATTAAATAAAAATATTTAAATTAATTAATAATTATAACATTAATATTTTTTACATTTTAATGTTTAACAAAATAAATAATCTAGAAAAATGAAATACATTAAAAAAGAAATTAAATAAATATTTTTTTTTTGTATTTTTGTAGAACATTCAAATAAAAGAGAAAGACAACTAAATTAAAAAAAAATTCTTTTAAATAACATTAACAAAAAAAAAGATAAAGATAAAACATTTTTAAATAACGAAAGTCTTATTACAATTTACAGTAAAGACAATGGATCTAACTCACACAAAATCACATGGCACACATCATTAAATCAACCTAAATCTAAACAGACTTAAAACTAACGTGAAATTAAATTATATATTTTTTAACCTAGTGTTAATGAGCCTTTATTAACCCCTAAAAACAAATAACTTAAATAAATAAATAAACAAATAAAGGCACAAACTGACAATAAATACAAATAGCTAAGTTCATTTCATAATACTAGTAAAAGAGACACGTCTCATTTAGCAATAGAGACACCATTCCATCACACATAATTATGAAACTCAATCTTCAGCAAGACAACAGTAGACAAATGCAAGCATATGCATAAACATGTTAACTATACAAACACAAATGAAACTAAACACTGAAACAAAATTAAGGTTGAATTACTAAAACAAATGGTGTAAAATGCTTCAGAGTCACACTCGAATTGAAATCGCCGCAATAACAAAACAAAACTCAAATGCTTAAAAAAAAGTAATCTGAGTACAAACCGAAGCAGAAGAGGTGGAATCCAAGCGAGATTGAAACTGTTGCAGCCAGTGGTCGCTCAACGATAATTATTGTTTTGTTTTCTGGCGATGGCGGTTTTGCTTTGGTGATGGATCTTTAATGAGGTGATTAGTTTTGGTTCAAAAAGCTTCTCTCAGTTTTTGTTGAGATTTTGGAAAGGATTTTTTTTATGATTTTGGAGGAGTTGAGCGGTGAAGATAGTGAGTTGTGTTTGATGAAAGAAGTAGTTTATGGTGGCTGTTAATGGTTTTTCTTGCAGTAAAATATATGTGAAGGGAAATGAGATATGTGATGTAGATGTGATTTATGGCTTATGAGTTATGTATTTTTGTGGTGATGAAAGTGTGTAGATTAGGTAGGATATTATGATGAAGTGTGTTGTTTAAGAGAAAATGATGATGGTAGTACATGGAGTAGTCCTTCTAGCATTTTTTCAGATTTTGTGGGATTTTGGATGCTAGAGGTAGTAGCTTGTGGGAGTATTAGTACTCAAAAAATGGACAAAATCTCAATTATTACTACAAAATCAAAAACTTTTTCAAAAGTTCCACAAAATAAGGAAAAGATAAACATAAAAAGAATAAAATATTTACAATAAAATCTAAATAAAGATTTGATAAATTAAAAGAATATATTAATTAAATGTAGAAATAAAGACAGTAAAAAAACGAATAATTGGGTCGGTATCGAAGTACTCGAAAAAATAAAATGAATACACCAAAGTGATCAGCAAAAAATATACGATTCGGAAAAATACAGCGTTTTGTCAAATTTTAAAATAAATTTTACCCGCTAAAACGGCTTAAACTGCCCAAAAAGTTTATTTCAGCTGATAAATTGAGTATTATGAAAAATGTAAGAGATGATAAACTATACAGATGATGCAAAAAGATGCGGGATCTTAGAGTCAAAAATTAGGGTGCAACACCTACATCTGAAGATAATCCTTTGGCCATGACTCTGGTAGAACTTCCCTCTGGCTCTAATGCTCCAGACTCTACAGACCCTATGGAAATTGACTCTGTTCAAGCTCCAGAAAATGTTCAACCTTCATCATCTGAGATTAAGAAAGAACATCCAGATTTTGAGGATAAAATTGCTGCTCTGGAAGCTGGTCAATCAGAGATCAAGTCTTGGATGGCCAAACATGATAAGAAATATGAAGACATGACTGAGTGGATGTCAAAACAGGATCAGAAGAATGAAACAATGGCTAAGTGGATGTCAAAACAAGAGCAGTCCTCCTCTGAGATCACGGATATGTTAAAGATGCTTTTGTCAAAACACTCTTAGATTTTCATTTTTTTTCATTCTGATGTTTTTGCATTTGATGTTTGCTTATGTATTTTTTGAAATATCTTCTGATGCATGTACTATTGATATGAACTCATTGAATGAATCAAAGTTTTCTCCACTGAATTATATCATTTATTGTTTCCTTTTATTTGTCTTTTTAAAGTTTTTACTTTTTGCTTATGACAAAAAAGGGGGAGAAAATATAGATCTGAACTGTTTAATTTAACTTCACCAGAATAAAACTTCAGACATATCTATTCTATCTAACATTTAATCTGAGTATTTCAGAACATTTGATAAGTACACTCTATAAAAGAAACTCTGAGTCTCTCAGATCATTTGACTATTATCAAACTCTGAATCTAAAATTTGCAAGACATTCTGACTTTCAAATGTTAAAAGAACAATCAAGATCTAACTCTGAAAATTACTCAAGACAAAAGGGAAGTTTCTATTCCTTATTTGTATTTAACTCAGGGGGAGATTCATCATCTCAGGGGGAGTTATAATTTTAATATTTTCAATTAAACAAAATTTCTGATGTTTTTGTCATCATCAAAAAGGGGGAGATTGTTAGAACACAGATTGGTTCTTAATAATATCTCTATGTTTTGATGATAACTATTATGAAATTTTGTATTTAAGAATTATATACTCTAAAATTTGCTTGAGAATTTTTACTGCAGATAGTAAAGGAATTAACACTCTAGAAGCAAATTAGAATTGAACACAAGAAATTAGCTAGACTCTGAAGCGCCAGATGCATTCATTAGAAGATTCTGATTGTTGCCAACAGAAGATCCTGACCATAGCCTCCAGAAGATTCGGAAGCAGAAGCTCCAAAAGGATCTGAAGCAGAAGTTCCAGAAGAATCTAAAGCAAGTCAGAAGCATCTGAAGCAAAGAAGAATTTTGTATGAAGAGTTTTTCAAAGCATAGTTTCTACAGAAGATTCTGAAAGTACTAAAGCTTCCAATACTGAAGTTCTGTCTCAAATATGCTCTGATCTTAAACACACTGAAAGCACACCTGCTGCAGAAGACTCTGATTCAGCAAGACTCTGATCATCATTAGAAGACTCTGACCCAATTAGACTCTGATGAATTTGCTGAAAACTGAAGAAGAAATATTCAAAGAATATATCCGTTGGAGTGAACCAAACGTCTCTTTCCTTATTTATGCTAGACACAAGATCATAGACAAAAAGGATTTTTCTGTGCTTTCTTCTTCTAGGAAAGGTCACTTGATGTGAAGACAAAAAGGCTCAGACCTTGTGGACACTCTTCTCAACGTGAAGCTCACCTTGGATCAGCTGCCTATAAAAGCAAGACTCCACCAAATTCTTCAGTTGACGTTTTGTTGAAAAGAAATCAAATATTCAAGCTCTCATACTATTCATATTCATTCTAAGAATTTTTTTCTTTGTTCTAAATAGTTAAGTGAAAAATCACAGTTGTGATAAAGCTTTTTAGAAGCAATCTTAAACACTTGTATTTGTATTACATTTGATTGTAAACCTTAAGAAGATCCAGTGAGGATCAATAGTTCTTGAGAAGACTTTGAACAGTTGTTCTAAGTGTTAACTATTGTAATCAGTTGATTTAATAGTGGATTAAGTCCTTGATTGAGAAAGGCAAATCACTCTAGGAAGGATGGACTGGAGTAGTTGAGTTCAACGAACCAGGATAAAAATACTTGAGTTTTTATTTCTAAGTTTTAATCTTTCATACTTATTCAACCCCCCCCCCCCCCCCCCCTTCTAAGTATTATCTCACCTTCAAATCATTATCATGATTACTTACTCCCCTCTTGACTTTTGTAAAAGTCAATCCCTTGAGTGTAAAACTTAGATTATAGAGTTTTGTTAAGCTCGACACAAGCATTGTCATGTTTGTTCCCCTTTGGATCTTGATCATGGTCAAGTGTTCTTCATCCCTAGTTCTAGCTTCTCACAGAACTAACCAAAAGATTACTGAAAGTTGTAATGAAAGGTATGTTCTGGATTCGCACGGAGCAAAAAGATAATTGAATATAGTAAAAGAAATGACTCCAGATTCACACAGAGTATAAAAAGCAAAAACTCTGGATTCACACAGAGTATAAAAAATAAAGACTTCGGACTCGCACAGAGTAAAACAAAATCAAATAGGCTATGGTTCTACTTAGAACAGTGCAGATGATAGGTATGATTTCTCTCATAACAATGAAAAGAGTTTCGGATTTGCACATAACAAGAAAAGGACTCCGGATTTGCACATAGTACAAAAGAGAAATGGGTTAATGCTTCTCACATAACCATAAAAATGAAGTTCCAGATTCGCACAAAATAAACAAAGGACTCCAGATTTGCACAAAGTTTAAAAGAAAGGGTTCCGGATTCACACAGAACCAAAATAAAAGACTCCGGATTTGTATAGAGTTTAAAAGAAAGGGTTCTGAGTTTGCATATAACTAAAGTAAAAGACTCTGGATTCACACAGAGCATAAAAGAAAGGGTTCCGTATTTGCACAGAACCAAAAATGATAGTAAAAATTGACAACACAACATGTGGAAGGATATTTGGAAATTTTTTCAGACAAGAAGGTAATTGAAACTATGACTTATCTAGAACATGATCTGGAAAAACCTCAAATTGACAAAAGAGATAAACTATGACAAGTATCTGTTTGAGTAAGTGTCAACAAAGTTGGACTTTGAATATGTCTGTGATCACTAGAGTATGATTTAAGGATACACAAGACAAACTAGATGAACTAGTCTTGAATGATAGATTACCAAGAGAGAAATGGTGTTTAAGACTGACATAATTTCAAATGGTTCATCAGACGGAAAGTGGTTTTGAAGCTGTTCTCTCATGCGCATATGCTCAATGGTTGAGATGATATGCATGGCTTAGTGCTAGAGCGAAGCGACATAATTAATGCATGAGAATGATTTATGCAAATGATTGCAGGTTTCCAAAGATGCCCCAGATATGGGTAATGGAAAAGATCATTTGATGAGGTGTGATGGCATGATTTCCCGACACTCGTCTTGAACTCAGAAGTTGTTAACGTATGACTTGCTCGCTTGAGCAGCTTGAAGGCATGGAAAGGATTTTCCCCTCTGTAGCACACCTTCCCCAGTCTATGACTTATCTTGCCCTAGTCTGTGGCTCATCTTGCCCTAGTCTGTTGGGTATCTAAAAGTGTTCTCCTTGAAAGGAACTTGGAAGCAGCTTGTCATGCCAATGGTCTTAGGTGACTTGCCCCAATGTCTTAAACTTTTAAATAGTCTAGCTATGATTACCCAATTCTTGGGATGGTATACTTATGATTGACCGCCCTTTGGGGGGTCGGACTCTATCTTCCCTAGTCTGAGTCTTGAATCAATTTCTCTCGATTACTTGACTTTTGAAGCAACTGGCTTCTGTTCACTCTTAAGGTAGCTTGCCCTATAATGAGCGTTGAAGCGACTTGACTTGTGCTAATTAAGCACTAGAGGAATTTTCTCTTAATCAAAAGAGCCTCTGGGTGGCCTGCCCCTGGTTGGTAGAGTCTTGAGATGAGTTGCTCTAATCAACCGATACTTGAATGATTTTCCCCTGATGCTCGAGGACTTACTAAAGATTGACTGATTCCATAGTCACTGGATGCCAACGCCTCTGACCCATAGGGTAAAGATGTGATCTTGATTCTGGTTAACTTTGCTGGAAGACTAAGCCCTCTTAGATTGAATTTCCCTGACGTTAAGTACTGGCTTGCAGTCAAAACTATTCATTCATAAATGGTAATTTTAATGTGATGTTCATGCAAGTTTTTGAAAAAATTAATCATTATTATAATGATGTGATAACATGTAACGAATGGATCATTAGTCCAAACGCAATGCTAATTTAGTTAGTGTAAAAGATACAACAAAAAAAAAAGATTAGCAAATCTTGTAGGAGTTAGTTTACGCAACCTTCTTGTAATATGCTTTTAGAATAAATCCTATCTCAATTAGGTCTTTTAAGGGTTGTAATATGGTCTAGTTCACAGTTATAGAAACAAAGGATGTAAGGCTCAAAACTTGTTTTAACTCACCCCTTCTTTGTGATGATCTCCAGTCCTATGTTCAGTTAAATTCTTACATATTTATCTTCAAAGAAAGTTTAACGGTGCGAGAGTGGAGATGAGAATCCAAGATTCACTTGAGATGGTAGTCACCTCATTTTTGCATTTGCCATGGATGTCAGTGACCCTTTTATTTTTGGCATAGTGGTCACTCCGTCTTATTTTGTTTTTGCTGAGTATTTGAGAACATCTTTTTATTTTTATTTTTATTTGATCCTTAATTTTTACATGGATTGATTTTGCTTTTCAAGTCCATCGGGATAGCCTTGATTTTTTCCTAAGTCTCCTCTTCAGATGCTCGACTTAGCAGGCTTTTTCTTTTTTCTTTTTGATGAAAAGTCTTGACTACTAAGTCATTGGTCATCGAGGAACAATCAACACGACCCTCAGATTTTGCATGACTCTTTCGACACGTCAGGATGTGTATGGAGAATATCATGTGGTTGATCCCTAGATGGGAAGTTTCATCTTGTAGCCAGATTAACTGAACACTATCCATGCCCTAGGTTAAGCGTAAGAGTTTAGAAATTCGAAGGAAACTCCTACTTCTAGCCTCGAAGTGGTTATCTAGGGACTAATTCCTTATCTCTCCAGTGTTTGGGGATTTGATATAATGCCTGTACATCATCAGCAAGATTTTATCCGAAAGCATACCATTTAGCAATTACGGGTATTTTGTTTTCATCATCCTCCCTTCAAGTCTTTGCTAAAACAACAGTTTGATAAAGAAAGTGGATGAGAGGTATATGGATTCATATTTTGTTTTTGTTTTTGTGGATACAAGTGAAGAAAAATGAGCGAATGCGACATGATTAATTTAGAAAAAAACATGATCACTTCATTAGTATTACCATTCAAAACAACAATGTTTAAAACAAGTGGCATTTAATAGGAAATAAACTACAAATGAAAAGATAAAATATGATCGAATGATCGCCAATGTTTGAGGATGTCTTCCTTTCTGACCCATTGGCTTGAGGAGATGCCTTTTGAAGCCTTCAAACTCATTTGGGCGAGAAGTTAACGTGCACAACCAAGCTTCCTTCTAGGAAGGATATATACTGTTTGTCAATCAATTGTTGTACTTTGGCTTGGAAAGCTATGCAATCTTCAGTTGAGTGCCCTATTGATATAGCATGATATCCACATTGCGCATAGGGATCGTACCCAGGCGGGTATGGCCTTGGAGCAAACTTTAGAGGCTTGGGGGACCACCAACGAGCTTTGATTTAGAGGCTACAAAAGTTGATTGTATGACATGGGAATTGGATCATGAGGAGCATTCCTTCTTTCCAGATGGTTATGAGGCCTATGTTGGCTCTGTTGCTGATGTTGATATCCTCGGCCATGGGATTGTTGATTTGCATGAGGAGTCATCCAAGGTTTTTAGTACGACGCTTTAGGCATTATTAGCTACCTGTAAGGATACTGTGCACTGAAAATGGTGAGTGCTGAAGAGATGAGGGGTTAGAAGGTCTTGCTGGTGTCTCATGAGAATACTTGACACCTGCTATGACTGCATTAGTTTCATCATCTTCTTCTTTGTTTGAAATTGTATGGGCCTTAGTATCACAGCTTTGTGGCACTATTTTAGTGCTCTTGCATGGAAATCGTGACATCCTGCTAGCCACACCTTCAATCTCTTCCTTGTGGTGCAAGATCTTGAGGGGTTTCAAAGGTCTCTTACCTTTATCACCACACAGTTTAGGAATCAAGACATTTGTATATGGGCTTTCTGCCTTGAGGATAGACGACCCTGAGTGGATCAACTTTCGCATCTTGAGTCTAAAATAGTGTGCCCTACTGCTCCAGTATAGTACTCACACTTCACTTTTGGGTGGTACTCTTTGAAGATTAATTTCCTGTTGTTGACCATCCGTTTGAATCTAGATTGCAGCGCAGGGCAAGCATCCAAGCCATGTTTTATAGCCCCTTCATGATATTCACATGTTAGATCTGGATCATACTCAAAAGAATAGGGGGTTGGCATAGGCTCTAGGGATCGAGGAGTTACCAACGAATTTTGAACCAATTGCGGGTAAATTTTACTGTATGATACAGGAATCGAGTTGAAGTGATTTTTGTTCCTTCTATTCTGATCATGATCCTGTCCTTGATTTTGACTTTGATGCCCTTGAGGGAACGAGTGTCAGGAATCACCTTGCTAGTCATGGACAAAGGACATAATGAGTTTCTGTTTGGGAGAATGATATGCAATGCAGATGCAATGATATGAAAATGCAAACAAATAGATATCAGGATCAAAGGTATCACGTTCTCAAGTCAAGCATGACAACGGGTAAGTAACTGGTATCTCAGATATAAGGAATCCCACGTGTAGAGTATAAACGGGTAGGTGCCTAGAGTCATGGATCTATCTAAAGATATTATTGCCACGAAAAAGGCTCATCCGACAATAACACCCTCGAAATGATATCTTCTAGGTGAGTTTTTCACTTCGTACCACGAGAAAGGCTCCTCATGAGTCTCTACTACACAACCATCGAGTCCAAGGTTTCTAAAACGTATTTCAGAGTCATAGATCGAGGTTGAAAATATCGTTGTCAACATAACGATACGTTTAAGGGATCTCATCTGATTGGGGTGTTCGTATTAACCTAAGAAGGAATGACCTTCATGAGTTAACATTACAAACCACCATGGAAAATGGTTAAAAGGTCCTTCGAGTTATCAATTCAGGCCTAAAAATATTATTGCCATGGCAAAGGCTCACCACGACAATAACATTCGCAAGGGAATCAACTCTAAGTGGGGCTTTTGTATCCTACCAATGAGAAAGGCTCCTTGTGGGATTCCACTACACAACCACCATCCTAATCCTAGGTTTTTCTCAAACTCGAGTAGGGAGCCATCTCACAAAGTGCCCATAATCAAAGAAACCCAATAATTATAGTAGATGATAATATGATATACAATAAAAATAAGAAAGCAAGTAGATAATGAAAAAACAAGCAAGCAATCAATAAGATAACGATCAAGAAGAAAACAAATAAGTGAACCTAACGCTAACAAATCGAGTCAAGTTAGGCTTGACTCTCTCTTGCATTGGGCAATCAATAATTCCCAGCAGAGTCGCCAGCTGTCGTACCTCGAAAAAAGCACGATCCTTCGCGAATGGTCGCAGAAAACAGAGTCACCACCAAACTTTATTCATCCCAAGAAGGGATAGGAAAATGTTAAGAAAACCTTTAGGGAAAGAACATGGTCATTACAACCAAGTTCTGGGTTCGGGAGTCGGTTATGCGAGGGGAAGGTATTAGCACCCCTCACGTCCGTTGTATTCAATGGGAACCTCTTGATTCGATTAGTGAGAAATATTAGCTAAGATTGTTTGTTTTCTTCTAAGAAATAAAGAAGTGAAAAGGTAAGAGGATATAGTTTCTAAGGGGAAAATGGGTGGTGTTTAGATTAGGGTGCTCGCCAAGGATTGGAGCCCTTGTGCCTATGTATCTTCACTTGAAAAAATGAAGAATTAGAGCGTTCATAGTTCGCGGGACTACGAGGAAAAGAAAGGAGGTTGCTCTTTAGGATCTCGTAATCCTATGCCTACTTATTCTCATTGAAAAATGAGAAATCAGAGCGTCCGTAGTTTAAACTACGGATGTTTGTTTGATTTTATCGAAAGATACTTAGTCGTATTCGACAGAAAATATTGCTTTACTTAAACGGGTGAGGAGAGGATGCTTGCATCACTTTGAATGGATTTCCATATATCAACATTCATGGGAGACATGCCACTTATCTCGACTCAAATAGGTTATGGACAAAGCAATATTTTGTGTCGTCTCAAGACACCATATCTCATGTTTATGAAAAGGTTTGACAGTTCGCACGACGGCGAGAAGTTGAATTAATGTGTTGGTATTTTGTTTGGATGACGATTACTTGAAGCTTAAGAAAGACTCCTCGGGCCCAAGTAATCGGGAGAGTGGGTCAAAGACTTGACTCTCTCTCTTTTCCATCTCGAAAAGAGGTTATGTTTAGAAAGTGTTTTGAACGATGGAAGATAGTTAAAGTATTTTAAATGGATGAGGATTACTTGAAGCTTAAGAAAGGCTCCTCAGGCCCAAGTAATCAGGAGAATGATTGAAAGACTTAACTCTCTCTCTTTTTCATCTTAATTGCGAAACAGTTTTGATATAGTTAGAGTAAGTTAATCGGATGATAATTACTCAAAGCTTAATAAAGGCTCTTAGGGCCCAAGTAATCGGGAAAGTAAATCGAAGATCCGACTCTCTCTTTTTTTCAATGTTAAATTGGAAAGAACTTTGATATAGTTAAAATGGTTTACGAATGATGATTACTTGAGGCTTAAGAAAGGCTCCCCGGGCCCAAGTAATCGGGAGAATGAGTCAAATACTTGACTCACTCTCTTTTTCATCTTAGTATTGAGAAAATAAGTTTGATATAGCTAGAGTAAGTTACGAATGGCGATTACTCGGAGCTTAAGAAAGGCTCCTCGAGCCCAAGTAATCGGGAAAGTGAATCGAAGATCCAAATCTCTCTTTTTCATCTAAGTGATTGAGAAATATATTATATTTGGTTTATTATAAAAAGTTTGATGTGAAATCGGGTTATAAGTTTTAGAGAAGACAATTGTTCGAGCGTAAGAAAGGTTCCTCGGGCCCAAACAATTAAGGAGAGAAATCGAAGACTCCATTCTAACTCCCTTTTCATCTTTCATTGAAATATGGTCTAAGTATAATTAAGTTCATTAAGTTGACTTTGATAAAACCCTCGATGTTGATCGAGGTTTGAATTTGCATGCGGAAAAAAATTTAATGGTTTGAACTAAACGGTAAGGAGGTCCTAATTGTGTAGGGTAAGGTCGATCAAAAGGCAAAAGCGCTTGACTTACAAGTTGGGCATGGTTTGTACCTTGAGGTTTCGATTCAAATCATACAAGACAAACTTTAAATAAACAAGTAATGAAAAACAATTGAATTAAACTTTAATCGTGCGTACTAGCAAAGTGGGTTAGTCTTCTAAATGACCAACTAGAAGTAATTAATAGAGTAGGTCTCACTGTAAGAAAGCCCAGGAGTAAGCTATGAATGTTGTGTATTTGACCAAAAGGTTGATGGCGATGCTTTGAAAGCCATCAACTTACAAGGTGTGAAAGATGGCTCGACATAAATCTAGAATTTATTTTGAAAATGGTTTAGGTTGTGCAAGTCCTTAAGGGTGCTTCTAGTAAGCAAAATCACAATCAAAGAAAAGAAAATAAAGAACATACATCGAAAAGGGAGTGGGGTACATGTAAAATACATGGGATTACGAGAAATAAAAGGTTTCATTGTCAGGTAGCCCTAGAGGAAGTCGTACGTGTGCAAGTGTTCTAAGCTAATGTAAGAGAGAATGGAGATAACTAGAACCTACAGCTCTTTCACTTGGGTGTCTGTCCAATATCTCAAATTCCTAATACCAAAGCTACTAACCACAGTCTATCATTAGAAGGTTTTTTTAGGGTTTCGATAATTTTAACATGTTTTTTGAATAAGATGAAGATGACAAGATGAATATAAACACTGATACTATGATGACAGTAATATATAAATAAAAAGATAAAGCAATAGAATATTGGATAGAATTTAAAATTAGTGGTTAAACGAATGAATCGGGTCCATTTTGGCGCTAAACACTTGTAGCACGATCTATGAGGAAGATCATGCTATAAGAGGCCACACTACCAACGATATTTGTGCTAAAACACAATAAAGAAATGATATGTAAATCATTCTCAAAGAATCGTGCCACACGAAAAGAAAAGAGGACGGTCTCGTCTTAATCACAAATTTGCGTCGATTAGCTGAAGATAACCTATCATGATCCCAAAGTAAAGAAAATGATCTCAATGATCATTTTCTACAAATTTGAAATAATGAAGGTTAAAACCTCAATCAACCAACTTTTATGAGTAAAAAGACTTCATCAACCAAGAACGTAATTCAAAAACGAAAATAACATTGAAGTGAAAATAAAATAAAATAAAAAGTAATCACATAAGATCAATGAAAATCTAATTGTTTACAAAAACTAAGTTTGTTTAAAAAGTGAAATGAAAATTGAAAATAAGAATAAATGAGAGGTTAAAATTTAAAGAAAAATTAAAACAAAACCCAAAAGAAAATTTGAATTAAAACAAGAAAAGGGGGGGGGGGGGGGGAGTGCACATAGTTTAACTAGTGTATATGTGGATATGTGTTCATCCCATTCTTATCATTACAAAAAGAAAAAACTAAGAACATGGTAGGCTTAAACAAAAAATGGTGGTGAAAAAAAACCAAACGGGCCTCATGAAAGCCTAAGACCCAACCAAACCATGTGGATCAACAACAACAATGTTTCTTTAAACAAAAAAAAGGAGGAAAGGTAGAAATGACTCATCTTCCTCTTTCATTCTCCACAACGTACAACAACAAGTGAAAACAACTCGATAATGAAGAAGAACAGAAACTGCAATGATTTATCAACCTTGCTCCGTTCTAAAATCGCATCCGCCTCCATCTCTTACTTAGATTCGATTCAGTTCCAGGTTTGTGGGTATCACTCAATCTTCTTCATCTTCCATTTCTGGCTATGATTTGGTTTTGTGGTTGATTTATAATGGGTGAAAGGGCGACGATTGAAGGTTAAAGGGTGGAGAAAATATCTCAGAGAGAATATTGGAGAAGGAAAATGAACATAACCTGTCCTTCTTCTTTGTGGCTCTTGGAACACTTTTTTTATTGAGTGAGATAGATTCTGAATTGGTATTGCCGTTTTGTTTGAATTCCTCACGTTTCAATTTTGTTCTGTTTTGGATGATTCTATCGGTTTTGTGTAGTGGCTATTCTTATGTAATTGCATGCTGCTGTTTGTACTTTTTTTTTGCAGGTTTTTTCGGTTTTCATAAGTAGCTATTGTTTTTTCGATGTTGGCAGGTCAAGTTGGTGGGTTCGTCATTTGGTAGTGGTATTTGTCGTAACCCAAAATTTGACCTCCCTTTTAACTTTTGCATAAACATGTGCATTCGAATTGCTGGCATACGCATTCACATTTTCTCTCTGTAATCTTTGTTGTAGAAACTTTCAGGTTTTATGAGCCCGACTAATCACATCCTCCCAACGATATTACATCATCAAAATAAGCACAAAATAAATTTTTCTACAACTATTCATCAGAGCAAGAGGTCGAAAATAAGAGCCATGACCACAACATCATTTTCAGGCAAAATTGGGCAAGTTTTAGCTTGGTTAATCAATTAACCATTTGCTAGTGCAAATGGGTTAATCGATTAACCCTTGCAAAATTTGCAGAATCTACTGCATTTTTAGGACATCAACTTCCACGTCTCATTTTTGGGGTCTACATTGTTCTAGCATTGTGTGGAATATTCTAGATAGCTCTAGACACTTCAAAACATTTCCAAACACTTCAAGGAATTTGCTCCAATACATTAATTGGGATTGAGACCACCATGTTACTTCATTTTCCAAGCATGTGAGCCCTTAGATTCAAGTTTACATTGGGATGGTTACCGAGTTAACTACCTAACTAACTGAGTTAACCTCCAACTTAGTGAGTTGAGGCTAACTAACTATAAGGCTAGTTTCAAGGCTACATCCAAAGCTCACTCAGAACCTAGCAACTCCGAAGCAAGACTCTATGTAAGCAAATCATCACCATTTCAAAAAGGATCCAATCATTCTCTCAAGTTCTCACACTTGATCACTCTCAATTCTCTCACATTTTCTCTGAATTTTATGCAACTTATACTTATAATCTTGTTCACCTTCATCCAAAACCTCACTAGAGCTCAAAACCTCCATTAAAGAGTAGCAACTTCTTCATTGAAAGTGATTTCTCTTGAGCTTAGCCATCATCTTCTTTCAAATCCTTGTTGCTTTTCTGGAGTTATATCGCACTCGGATTCATCTCAAGTGATTGCTTCAAGCTTATTCAGTGTAATTTCAATTTTGAAGTTTTCGTCGGATTTTGCTCGGTTTTCCTATGGTTCAATTGCAAATTTTGTTTTCTATGGATTTCTTTGAGTAACTTCTTCACATTATCTTTGGAACAACATCCATGATAAATCTCAACCTTGTAGGTTGGTTAATTCTCATTCTTTTCACTACTTCAATCATTACCATATCGTTTGCGATGTAGTTTCGACGTTTTTCTCGTTTGTGAATTGATGATGCATTTATTTGATCTTCATTCTTGATGTATTAATTGATCATGTAGGTGCTTATTTGCTGTTTTTTAACTTGATTTTCGTGCTTAATTGTTTGCCCTAACACGTGAGGGATTGCACAAATCAAAATTGGACAAAAGTGCTTTTGAAAACTCATTTTTCAGGCTCTGTCTCAATGTTAATCAATTAACACTTTTGCACAGGAAAAGTGTTAATTGATTAACCATGCATCTTTCAACAAAAATTACCTGTTTTTAAAGGGTTAATCAATTAACACTTTTGCACAGGCGAATTGTTAATCGATTAACACTGGTACAAAAGGCCATTTTTGTGCATTTTTCATGTATGTTTGGCTTTCTTTCCTCTTTTAACTCCGATGGATTGATATGCTTGATTTATGGATGTTTTAGCTTTATCTAACATGCTTGTGCATTTTCCAATGCCCGACTTTGTCGATTTCGCATTTATTTGCATTTTGACATTTTTTGAACATGTTCATTTTTTCCTAATCTTTAATCATATGATTGCTTGGTTTGTGATGCATGCTAATTGACTTTGGTATTGTTTTACTTCCATCCTTGCTTGCATTAAGATTTGTTCCTCTCTGGAATAAACTTAATCTTGTATAATCAATAAATTCCCTTTTTGCTTTAATGATTTTCTATTCCTTTGGAAAATTTCTAGCACATCTTTTCCCTTTGATTAATTAATCGAAACTTTGTTTTGATTAGTCGATCTTCTCTTTCTCTCCTCCTTTGGATCTTCTTGAGCTTTGTCCTCTCTTTTTCCCCCGTTGAGTTGAAGATTTGTATTGCATTTGGAGCACTGTACAAAGTTTGCGACGTTGTGTTGTTCGTTTTATTTCTTGCACCGCACTTTGGTTTTAGAGAAGGAATGAGAGTGGAGAGTTCCTACACTCATTCTGACAATTTTGGGTAGGGGACGAATGACCCTGTTCCTGGAGTAGTCACCTCTATCTCTTTACTGTGGCTTCCCTTGTTCCACCAGTCGAGTCGATCCTTGATCACTTGCACTCTTACCTCCTCTGTAGAAGTAGCTTTCTCCTTGTGTTTTCTCTTGTGGCCATTCCTTCCGTGGTTTCCCTTGAGATTTGTTTTTCAAATACTTTTGCTCGGTTATTCACCGCTCTTCGGTTAAAACCTATTCCTCTTCTTCCCCAACGAAGTTGAGTTTTTCTCTCTTCGGTTTAATATAGTTTTTCTGTTGAAACCTAATCCTCACAAAAATTTGCAACCTTCTCTTGGTTCTCTTTCCTTCCTCTTTGGTAAATCACTACCTTCCAGTTAAACACCATTTTCCTTTCCTCAATTAATCACAGTCTTCCTGTTAACACTGAGTTTTCTTTAGGTTAACTACCGTTCCAAGTTAATCACTCAGACTTTTCGGTCTATATTAGTCTACCTGTTAGACACCGAATTCCCCGCAATTAGTAACCTTTCTTGGGTTCGGATACTGCCAGCTTTGGGTTAGTAACCTTTGATCGGTTTGATTACCCTTTCCTTTGGCCGAGTACTGTTTGTCTAGTCAGCATATCGTTTCTTAGGGTCACAACCTTTGCTTGGTTCCACACCCCTTTTTCTTGGTTGATCACCGTCTACCGGTTAAAGCCACTTCCTTTCTCTTTTCTCGGTTAACAACTGTTTATCAGTTAATATACCTTAATCCCTTTGGAGTTAACACCTTTCTTTGGTTCCTTACTCTCTTTCTTTTGGTCCCTCGCATTCCGTCTGTCGACACCCAAACTTTTGCTTTCCCCACAAATCTTTCTTTTGTTTTCTTCGGTTAATCACTGCCTACCAGTTAATGCACTGAATTTGCTGCATATCTTATCCTTTTACTTTGATTCTTGTCTTTTTTCCGGCCCCGTCACCATTCTTTTGTTTTTCTCCCCGGTGGAGTCATATGCGTTCTTCTACATTCTCGGGTAAAGTTCTTGCCTTGCTCTTGCGTTCCTCAATAGAGTTTTCTTTTATCTTCTTTCTTGGTTTTGATACCATTCCTTTTGCATTCCCCAGTCGGGTCTGGCTTTCTGTCTCTTTTTGCTCTTGACTTTGACGCCGTCTCTTTTTCCTTTTCTTTTAGTGTTAGTACCCCTAACTACGTAGGCTCTGATTTCCTCATCGCACTATGAGTGTACGTAGGCACAAGATTGTGAAATCTTGGCGAGCCACCTTCCTCCGTCTTCATCTTCTGTCTCTCTGGTCCGTCTAGATCTTTCTTTTTCCTCGGTTCCCTGAACTACAGGGCTCTGACTTCCTCATTGCACTATGAGGGTACGTAGGCACGAGGGCCCATTCCTCCGAGAACGTTGTTTTCCTTTTTCTTTCCTCTCTTTCTCCTTTCTTTTTAGTTAAAAGCATTTAGATAGATAACCCATCCAAGCCTAGAAGTAAGCGAAATGGTTTCCGTCGGGTACGACAGATGCTTGAGGTGCTAGTA
Source organism: Lathyrus sativus (assembly GCA_963859935.3). Taxonomy (NCBI): domain Eukaryota; kingdom Viridiplantae; phylum Streptophyta; class Magnoliopsida; order Fabales; family Fabaceae; genus Lathyrus; species Lathyrus sativus. Next base: position 489,791,775 of record OZ012739.1, on the reverse strand, counting down.
CCTTCCTTTCGCATAACCGACCCCCTTTCCTGTTTCTCTTCCCTTGGGTTTTGTCGATATTTTCCCTGTCCTTTGGGACTAAATAAAGTTCGGTGGCGACTCTGTTGTATCTTTGAGTGTGTGATTCACTCAGGTATAATTCCGCTAGCTTCAGTATTAAGGTATTGCTTTTGTTCATTGTGGGGTCGTACGAGGGTTTGCAGGTTTACAGCGTGGGATTGATGGCTAGCTGATGGTTTGATTGAGGAAACTTATGGATGGCTTAGTATTTGATAGCAGTGGTGTGAATTGGAATTTTGGTTGTAGCTAAGTTTTTTCTTTTGTGTGAAGGTACGGTTTTGTGTTTGTTGTTGTTCATTTATAGGTCACGCTGTATGTGAGTAGCAGAGTTTGTACCGTTGAGGCAAGAGTTGTGGCATGCGGGTCATATGATTTGGGTTGGTTACATATTCTTTTTGCAATTGCAGGCTAGATGGCTTGTTGTGAAGACATGATGGTTGAAGAGTGATGCATGGGCCATAGTGTAGCTGAATTTTGTAAATCCCTTTTATTTATTCCTTTTTTGCATTTTTGTACTATTTGGTAATGGGCTTGTGAACTTTTGTAGAACTATCATGAGCCTTTTATTCTATTTTTCATTTTTTGTTATAGAGGACCTTGTGAGATGGGCTTTTTTGTGGTGCCCTTTGTATGAATGTAAATTGAATACTTTGAATTCTTGAGAAAACTTGTGATTAACATTTCAACTTTGTCATGATTTTGGGGTTGTGACTTGAATTCGCACTTTTGTAATTAATCCACATGAACTTGTATTGAATTGGAAAGCATATGAAATGAAACCCTTTTTTTTTTGCAATCTTGTATTTTGAAATAGTTTGGTAACTTGAACTTGAATGTGAAATTTAAGAAACTGAAATTTGAATGGATCTTGGAATCTTGAATTTGGAACTTGAATTTGAATAAAATTGGAAAAATATTGAAACATGAATTTTATTGGATGAAATTGAAATCGGAAATAAACTTAAATCTTAGAATAAACTTGAAAATTGGTTGTGACTTGAAATTCTAAGATGAGCTTGGAATGGGAGACTTGGGTGAATTATGACTTGATTGAAAATCATGAAATTGAAATTGAACTAGAATTGAGATGAGATTGAGACTCAGATTTTGGATTGAAATACAGACTTGAAACTTGAACATGAATTGAAATTAGAAGGAAATAAAACTTGAAATTGAATCGGTTTGGATTAGAATTGATTTGGAATTGAAATGAAATTGGTTCTTAGAGCTTGAATCCTTGAATTTCAACCAAACCATGAATAAATTCAAAAAGTGAACCACTTGAAACAATTTTGAATAACTAACACTCTTGACTTAATCCAACAATGTTTCCTCGAAACCATATTCCAACATCTTGAACTCTTCATCAAAATGATATCAGCAATGTATTGAAATCCTGAATCAATTCCATGAGAAGTGACAATACATCATGATCCCACCTTTGAAATGGTCTTGAATTGAATAGAAAGATCGAATTCTCCCATGACAAGGACACGAACCACAATAATCAGGACTTGAAGTAACTGACTGAATGCCTTGTAATTTGATGACTCTTACAGCTTAACTTCATGAGATAAACTTGAGTTTCGCACCAAGCCCTAATCTTGATCTTCAAACACAAGTACTAGAATTCAATCCATACTTGCCTTCAAAATAGCCCATATCACAGGTGACTTAAAATATGAACTGTGCTGACCCTGCATCAAAACCCTACTTGAAAGTAAATTAGCCCTGTTGATTATCCACTTTGAAAACACTGCCTTTACCACATCCTGATAACTTTATACTTAAGAAAACCACTTGTTTGACCAAAAATAGGTCAAACTTCCATCGAATTTCAAACCACACCGCCCACACACTTAACTTGGTAATTTTTCCCGAATCTTGATTCGATCTTGCAAGACCTGAGCTTAGGCAACAAGCAAAAGACACATATTTTTGGAGGCATAATGGTTAGAGGATGGATATGCTGAGATGATGAAAATGATATGATATGTATGGTCTGGCAATTCAGGGTCAAAATTAGGGTATAACACTCTTGAGCAATAAACAATCAAAGCTTGGGAAACTCTTGATCAAATGATTTTAAATTGTTTGCAGATCAACTTTGACTTTTTCAGATGAATTTCATTCGAGCTGAGGAACTGGTATTTGATGTTTTTGATTCCAAAGCTCCTCCTGAAAAATGAGTTAGTAAAGAAAAAAAACAAACATATTTTTGGTATTTTGATTAGGGTTAGTAAACATGAGAAATCAAATAGAAGCAAACAAATAAAAAACGTAGGTGCTTGGTGATCTTGCTTATGATGCAGGATGCAAATGATATGTGAGATGTTAGGGGTAAAAGTTAGGGTATTACAGGAACAACTTTATCTAATTTATATGGTACCGGGTCAGGAAGACGAATAGCCAAATATGTAACACTAGAGCTCTGACTATTGCAAGAAATTACAACTTGCTCTGGGATTTTCGAAATATAGAACCTTGAACTTTGGGGAATCTTCACGTTTGGGACTAGATATAGCTCATGAGCATTCTTTTCGAACAATTCCTTCCCCATTAAAACCCTAATTTCTTTTTGCTTCTCTGAAAACTGATAATGAAAATCATCCATACGTTTAAAGACACCCAAGCTCTCACTTGGTTCAACATGAAATATTGGCTCATCAGTCTATGGAACAGTGTGTACCACACGAGGAGGAATTGACATCATCGGTTGAACAGTGGTGACTTCAGTAGCAGGTATGTACCCTTCAGGAATAAAGTTCCGAGGCATGCCCTAGGGAAAGCTAGGAGGCATATAGTGTTAAGAAGTATTGACTGGGGCCACAGAAATGGGCGTTGAGACGACCTCTGAGATCGCTGTTCTCTGCACAGAAGTTTGAGAAGAAGGAGGCAGTGGTGGATGATTCTTAGCAGCCCCCAAAGTTTCCATCATTGCGGAGAGTCTCTCCAAGTTGTATTTCAGAGTGGTTACCTCTTCACGAAGTTCACAGTTTTCTTGTTGCAACTGATCCATCTTCTTTCTTTGATTACCCTGAGTATTGTAGTGATGTGACAACTTATCTGAATGAGAACCAAGTGAAACAAATAAGACACCTGATCCATCTTCTTTCTTTGATCAGAATCTTTAAGATGAGTAGCTTTAGCAATGACCTTGAGTGTAGGAACTTCCTCAAAACCATAGAACGGGACCTTGTCTGAAATAGGCAAACCCATCAAATAAGAGTACTCTTCTAAAATTAACACAAGCTGGTAGTCAGGAAAAGTGAAGCAATGACGTAACAAATCATATAACTGAATCAAGGTGTTGAGAACCCCATCTTCCATATCAGTCTTCAGAATGGACAAAATTCTCCCATAGCAGCCTCTAAAATCCACGATTCTAGATACCAAAGATCCAAGCTTTCTCAACTCTTGTAAATCAGGACTCTTGAAACTGTAATTTTACGTATTCCTTCTTCCAATATCCATAATCGCTTATTATTTTAAGTATTTGAAAAAAGAACCTCTAAGTTCCTTGAAATCTTGAGAAAAACAAGATCACACAAGGTACACGAGTTCAAAGGTTTCGAGTCACGAACATGGAACCAAGGATAAGAACAACCTACAATGGTATGTACTAAGGGTATAAACACTTGTAGAACAAGGTTCTAAATAAATTCCTAGAGTTATAATTCCATCTTTCGGATATTTTCAGTATGGACAACTACTCGCCAACTAATAATATTCTAAAGAGAAACTCGTGCAAGTGTAGTATCGCGTGACAATCATCTTAGATCTAAACCTAAATAATCACCGAACTATGTCCTAATAGACCAAGATGAGTTAAAGGTTCTACGGTCCCCATATTCTTAGGCTCCCAGGTTGAAAAAAGTAATGCCAAATACGACTACTCAGTATGACATCAGTTATTCCAAAGGGGCCTCCACTGAGCAGAGGATCTCGACTTGACATGCAAAGGACTATCCATGCATATCTCATTGATTATATCACACATTCTATCATAAGAGCTCTCAGGTTCAGGTATAGAACCTATCTCACTACACAAATATCACCAAACACCCAAACAGAACAAGCAATAACAAACAAGTCAAACAAATAAGCATAAATAAATCAAAGTAGGATGAACCCACTAAGAACCAGAGTCCCCAACAGAGTCGCCACTTTTCTGTAGCGGGAAAATTTGAGATTAAGCATTGATTAACTTAACTCACAAAACAAGAGTCGCCACCACACTTTTATTTTATCTAAAGGAAAGGAAAAAGAGCAAACAAAGCCTAAACACGTCCTAAACAAGAACAAATAAACATAGATAGGGTAAAGGGGTTGGTTATGTAAGGGAAGGTGTTAGCATCCAAAACGTCTATAGTACTCTATAGAAACCTCTTTGAAAAATTTACGCTTTTTGGTTTGAAATGTTTGCTTAAAATGAGATTGGAGAGATGAGAGAAGAAATTGTTTTAAGATTTTTGTGTTTGGAGAGACTACTTGAGCCATATGCCTACGTACCCAAAAAGTGCAATATAGGATCAAAGCCCCGTAGTTCGTGGTACAAATAGCAAAATTGGTTTGTTTGGTTCATTTTAAGTGAAAAGACAAGTTGTCATTTTTAAGGAGAAAACTACAACTAGTCACCCACAAGTATAAGAAAACAATATTTGCATCACCTTGAGATGGAAGATTTTTTCTTGGATAAAAATAAAAAAGCCTATCACTCAACATATAAGTGGAAAAGGTCAACATCTTTAATACTATGAGGAATATGAAAATTACATCTCAACTATGAAAATGACTCATGTCTAAACTTTATAAAAAGTTTTAAAAGAAAAAATGCACAAAGGCACAAAAGTTTGAATGAGTTAAAGTGTTTCGATGCAAGCGTGGCACTCCATCCCTTCAAGTCCCATCAATCGTTGGGCTCATCGCTTGCCGGAAACACAAGATAACATTTTAGGTTCCTCGGGCACATGTATCCTCGAGCACCACAAAACGACCCCGTCTCAGTAACAAACGCCGACCACGCTCACTCCTCCTCGGGATCACGAGCTGCTCTTAAGTCATCCCTCCTATACTCAGGAGTAACGACTTGAGGGCTCCTGTTCTAGACTGACCCAATGGCTAGGCATGTCCCAATCCACTTCTGCATCCAAAACGACCCAATAGCCTAAGCCCTGACAGTTAAGGGAAAGGGAAACCATTTTCTACTATGCTCCTCAGTCGAGGAGGGTTGACCAACTGAACCCCAGGATCAACTATACTTCATTACATCTCTGCTCGTCACGCACGGTCCAACCATCCAGGAACGACCACGACGCTCTTGCCTGCAACCACGCCCTTGCTCAAAGCAACAACTAGTTCTGAGCACCTCTTCCCGTCTCAATGGCTAGTTTCTGGCAATTACCTATTTTTGGGGAATGGTTATCTCGGCCCGAAAATAGGGACCAGTGGCCAAGAGTTGTGGGCATTATAAAAACATCTCCTTTGAGAGGGTCATATATCCAATAATCATCCTAAGAAACACTCACTTTGTACATGCCTTCTCATCTCCCGATTCTTACTTTAGCATCGGAGTGCCATGCAGGTACACCCCCTCCTCCTTGGATTCCAGCATCGTAGACGAAGTCTCTGGCCCCCTCCTTGGATTCCAGCATCGTAGACGAAGTCTCTGACCCACCAGGTTCTGATCAATTATTATTATATAACCTCAATCAATTATTATTTTTTAATTAATTTTATTTACTTCCCAATTTCCAGTTTTATTATTTAAATTTTGTCATCTTGTTGACCCCAAAATTTGCCCAACCTTTTCTTTACTTGGTTTATGTTTCATTTCATTGTTCTAGCATATTGCATTGCATAACATTCTGCATTTACAGGTGATTAAGAGATGTGTGTATAACAAGAGGAATTTGCTAAGGGTTCTAAGCCCAATCAAGATGTTGTATTCAAGTTGTCAAGTGGTTATCGTCATCAGAAGAAGGACAAAGCCCTTTGAGAAAGCATAGAAGGCCATTTGAGGGTCATCTGAAGACCACAAGCCCATGGTTATGGAGGGAGATTGTCATTTAAGCTCATTCGAGACCTTGAGGGTCATTGTGGAGCTCATCCAAGTGTTTATGCCAAGTGCAAGTGGCTACAGTTGAAAAGGGTTGGAATTAGGGATTCATTTCTAACCAGGCTAAATTTGCTTTTGAAGTAAAAACATGTTTCCATGGTCTTCCATATGTCCTAAGGTGTTTGAGTATGGGTGATTGACCATCAATTTTAATCAGAAGAGCTCAAATTGATCAGTTGATTGAGAATCAGGAGATTTAGAGAAAAGTCAACTGTGCAGTGAAAAAAGTCAACTCCTGACTTTTTAAGGTCAAGATCATGATCCCTAATTTCAATATGACCAATGGGTGGAATTTGATCAAGAAAATTCAAGGGAATCATGAAAAATCAAAGGTTGTTGAAAGTTGCCATTTTGGGAATTAGGGTTTTAGAAACTTTCCATTTTTGGAAAGTTTTATCTTTGGAACAGCCATTTTTCTTCATGATCATTGTTTCAAATGAACCTTTGGCCAACATAAAAGTTGTTCCTTGTATCTCAAGCTTTCTTTTGAGTACTAATTCATAATCATATGATATTTGGAGCTCAAGTTATGATCGATCAAAGTTGGAGATTTCAATGGTTTCAAAAGTTGTTAAGTTTGGGCAGATTTTTACACCACTTTACAAGCCAATTTTCATCACCTTCTTGATGTCAAATGAAACTTTGTCCCAAATGAAAGTTGTAGAGTGTGCTCCAAGCTTTCCAAAGAGTCCAAGAAGTTCTCAATTGGATTTGTGAAGCTCAAGTTATGGATGTGCAAAGTTGGGAAAAAATAAGCCAATTTCATAACTTAGAATATTTTCTGTTAATCATGAGCAGTTTGCTTGCCACGATTTTCAACCACAAATTTCATGATCTTCCAATCCTCAAATCAAGACAACTCCAACATGAAATTTGTTCTACTCCATGCCCTCTTTCATTTGAGTCCAAGATCAAAGTAATTGGATTTGTGAGCACAAAGTTATCATTGATCAAAGTTGGTACATTGAACATTTTTGCCAAAGAATGAAAGGTGGGTTTTTGTTGGTTTACTTCTATTCATCAGTCTTCACACTCTCCCATGCGCATGGGAGGCTGTTTTTGTTGCTACCAAGTTTTGCCAAAAACCAGCATAACCCCCTTTCTTGCCATTTTGTCATTTTCAAATAATTACCCAAATGAGCTATGAGTCAAAACCAACACAGCCCAAGGTCTTCCCATATTGCTGCAAGGAAAGCAACTGATGCAGCAGCTGCAACACCATTTCTGCATCCACCCTTGATTCAAAAAGTAACCATGGGGATGAAAATCTGTCCATTCACCTTCTTGCCTTGGTCAAATCCTAAAAACCTGATTTCATTCAGTATTTAAGCTAAGCATTAGTTCACACAAACCCTAGCCACCACTTGTGCGAAAATCAGAAGAAAAGCTTTTGAAATTTTCTCTCAAAACTGCCCTAGAAAGCCAACTGTTAGTTTCAAAAGGGAGACTTCAAAGCTTGGGAGAAGGAGGGGTAGCTTGCTGTTGGTTTTTGCTCAAGACAGTCTTCAAGAGGTAAGCATTTCTTAACTCTCTATTTCATATGTATTTGTATCATTAAAACATGTTCTGGTTCTGTTTGTATTTTTGGGTTTTTGTTTGAACCTGTTGAGAGTATTAGTGTTGTTGTGGTCAGTAACTGTTGGCTTGTCATTATGGTGTGTGTATGTTTTGTCTTATTTCCATAGAACTGTTAGCACATATTGTTGTAGTGTGTAGTGTTTTTATGAATGAACATATTTTTTTTAGTTGATGCTAGGACCTTATGCTAGATTTTGTTTGGTTGGTGATGATCAGCAGTACCACACTTAATGTTTGTGTGTGCTTGTCAAGGTTTCATAGGAAACAGTTGGCTTAAAGCATAATGATTAAAGCAAGAATGTTATACTGCTTCTAAGCCATTGTTCTGTTTTCCCTGATTTTGCTACTGTCATGGTTTGTTAGCACCAAGAGTCTGTTTGAAATTTCAACTGCATTGCAAGTATGTTTGTTTGCCAATGTTGAGATGACTCATATTAATGTGCTTAGGCATATGAAGATCAAATGTGCTTTCTTGAAAGCCATTGGTTTAGGGCATGATGATTGGAAACAAGAATTCCTCTTTCTTCTTTGTTGCTTAACTGTTTTTATCTTAAGGCAGTTGCTGGCCATTATGTTGAGATGATTCATAATGGCTTGTTGATGATCAACTTGGTTTTGGTTGTGTCTTTGCTGTTTTGAACTGTTTGAGTTAGCAACCTCTCATTGGGGAGCATATGGTTGTCATGATGGGATTTGTTTTAGCAATGTTGTGAACCTGTTGGCTATTTATACCAATTTTGATTTGGTTGGCCATTTTGTTAATCCATGACAGAAACTGAACCTTTTTAATTTGCAGTCTACCACATGTGAATCTATCTACCCTGTGTGTGTATTTTGCTGACTGTCATGATGGAAGCATGTTTGCATAATAATAAACTTGTTGTTGTGGTATGCATTACCTTGTTGAATTTGCAAATTGCTCTTGTTGCTCAGTGTGCTAGAATGTTTTGGTTGTATGAAAGTTTTGGCTAGGCTACAGCTTAGTTGGATATTGTCTATGTGTTGCTTGTGTGAAAGCACTGATGTAGAATTCATTGTGCATACTGTTTGAAATTGTCTTGAGTCTTAAACTGTCCAAATGATAATTTCACTGCCTGCTCATTTTATTGTTTTAGATGTCCTTGATTTTGTGTTTGGTGTTTGGATTATGTGGTGACCAAGTTTGTCACTGACTATTCTTGAGAAAATCCATCTACTTTATGTGTGTTTGCACTGTTGACTGCCATAGAGGATGTTTGCTTGCATATCAAAAGTGTTTGTTGTTGTTTGCTCTCAAATAATTTTCTTTTGGACTTGGTTTTTGATGTTGACTTTGTGATAAGCCAAAATGCTACTGTCTTGAGATTTGTTGGTTTGACTATCGTCATCAATTTTCCATACATATTTGGTGTTGCTGTTGAGTTCATATAGGCTATGTTCATGTCATAACTGCTATCTATTTTAGGTATTTGGATTTATGAGATTTGGTTGTGGTTTTGGCATTGGCTGTTGAAACCTTGAAATGAGAGGTCATTGATCATTTTTTGACTTACTTTGCATCATGAACTGTCTACTTGATTGCACATCTGTTTGACTTAGCTTGGTAATGTAATGATGCATTATGTTTTAATGCTAAGTGATATGTGACTGTTTGGATCAGTTTGAATCTCATGTGTGATACAGTATGTGAATTGGTGTTTGAAACTGTCAAGGGCATAAGACTTTCAACTTGTTATTTGTTTTGGCACTCTGCTGCCATATGTCTGCTGTGAGATTTGTGAGTTTCCAATACCATTTTGAATGTGGCCAAGACATGATATTTATAACTGTTGTTGGGATTTGTGTGATAAGTGGACTTGCCAGTTCATATTGATGGCTTAAGGTTGCTGACTCTTATTGTTGGGTTACATCACCCTTGATCTAGCTTGGTGATGGCAGGTTTGTGGAGCTGTCAAGGTTTAATTTAGCTTTCCTTATTGGGTTTGTGGTTTTGCACCCTCATGTTGTGTTGGATCAGTTTTTTTGGCAAATTTAAAGTCATGACTATGTGGCCATTGGACTGTTCTTGAAAACCCGTTACTGTCCAGTTTTGCTGTTAGGATCTTCTTTTTGGTTTCTCATAGTTTACCTCCTTCCTGTGTAGAACCTATTTAGAATGACCTCAGACCTTGGTTAAGGTAGTAGTATGAATGGCTTCCTACTGCTACTTAGTTTGGATGAAAGGCTGTTTTGATTAAGTTATAGCTTCATGTGTGCTCAGACTGTTTAGATTTTACAAGACCTTTTTTTATTGATTTGGAAGCATGAGTTTTTTAACTCAAGGGTAATCGCTATCAGGTTGTAGGAATTTGGGTTCATGCTGTTGGTTTTGGGAACAAATTTGGGTAACAAGTAAGAGCTGTCTTGATTTAGATTGGTCTGTTGGCCATAGGTCTGTTAGAGGGTGTAACATTTAGGCATCAGATTTGCATTTGAGTTTTACTAAGAAACAGTTCAGATTTAGTAAGGAGGTTTGGTGAGTGTTTCAAACTTGTTGAGGTATGCTGATAGGTTGCCTTAGGGAGGTCTGTTGGAGGCCTCAGATTGGCTGAGCTTGGTCATCACATTTGAGGCAATCCATGAGGTTTGAGGTGATAAAGCTTAGTAAGATCGTATGCTTTGTTTAGAGATGTTGTCACTGCTGTTTTGTTTTAATTCAAGACATGATTTGATGTTGAGGCATATGTGGATCATTTTTTACTGAGTTTACTTGAATTGATAGGTTGTTGAGTCCTTTCCTGCTTTTAGTTCATTTTTACTAATGTTCAGGCATATGCTGCCACTAGTTTGTTTTGTTTGGCTCTGTCTAAAGCTTTCTCATTTCTAAGGTGTGCCTTGATTCCTGTTTTTATCTATTTGTTTAAGTTGAATCTTGAGGTGCTTGGATTGGTCTTGGAATGGCTGTTGTAGAATGCTTTGTTCCTATGAGCACTATTTTTGAATTTGTCCACTCACAAATACTGTCAGCATGCTTGATGCTGTTTTGACAGCCATGACTTTGTTTCCATTAAGGAGATGAGCTGTTCCACCATAATTCATCATAGGTAATGCATTTGGAGTTGGTGTGTATTTGAAACTTAACCTATACTTACATATTTTGATCATCTTGTTTTGGTTAGGATCAACTCGTGTTTTTTTTGGTACAACTCACATACCTATATTTTGATCATTTGTCTTTTGATTGACACTTTCTGCTCGAACTCATCCAACATCATATTTGAGACTTGCTCAAACTCTCATTTGATCCTAATTGCATCAGTCTTGATCCATAGACTCCAAAACGCATTTCAAAACTCCATTTTGCATCTTCATTCGAATTTTTGTGTATGTGCATGATTTGAGAAAACTAATAGTGCCATTGTGTTCCCTGTGAAAAACTTGTCAAGTTAGACTAAGATTTTGTCAAAATTGGTTGAGATTTGATTGAGTTATGATCAAAACGCCTTTGGTTTATTTTTGCCTTGCCATGCCTTGTTTTGTCCAGAATTCACGCTTTGCTTGGTACTTGAATTTATGGGGTGGCATAAACACACGGATGTATCGCCACCCTAGTGGTTAAGTGCCTTGCCATTTCACTTCCATGACCTCTGTTTGAACCCCAGCAGGGACATTTTTGTTGTTTTCATTTTATTTTCTTACATGTTATCTTTTCTCTCTTTGCTCCCATCATTTGTCACGCATGGATGAATGGTAGAGTTGGTTGTGGTGTGAGTCATGAACCCCAAGGTTAGAGGTTCGACCCTTGTGGGAAGCATTTATTTTTTATTACATGTTTTCTTGTTTTATTTATTTATTTCATCACTTATTTGTTTTATTTCTTTTTCTTTTATTTTAAGCTCCCCTTGTTTTATCTTTATATCATAAAAAATCAAAAATCATTTTCTTTTATTTTAATGTGTTATTTTACTCTCCATCCTTTTTTATTTTATTTTATTTTCCATTCTATTCTATTTTATTTTATCATTTTTATTTTGAATTCATCATTTTATTTCCTTTCTCATTTCATCTGTGATTGAGCTATTTAGTGTTTACTTGGCCTTGTGCCATGATCTCCCCTAGGATTCTGAGTCCCTCAATTTAGGATGGGAGTAGGAGAGACATTAGGTGTTCAATCCTTTGCATGATAACATTAGGAAGTTTCCCCTTACCTCAATCTTAGGATCACCATTGCATGACAACTTTAGGTTTGGTTTAATCCCCCTTTAGTGTCCTTTCTCTTCTCATCTCAAAACAATCATAAAACACCTAATAAAGGTTAATGATTATTGTACGTCACGAGCCTTAAGCACTTGGTAAAGCGTTGTTGAGGGGTTTCCCTTCAATGACTTGAATGTTTAGTATAGCATCCTTTAGGTGATATGCGACGCATTCACTCCTAAGTCATAGTCTCTAGTGCGATATGAATTGCAAACCATTCAAAAACACTTCTTCTCTAAAAAACACAAAAACACTTCAAACCTTTTCTTCATCCTTTGGGATCTTAATCAGGAAAATATTTTCAGATAAAAAGAGTATCGTTAACTCTTGGTTCTATTCGCAAACGGTAACGCCTAAGTCTCCAATGGTCGAGCTGCATACACCAAACTGCTAGAACTGATTGTTAACCCTACTCGCCTAAAAAATAGTTGAACAAACCTGTGTTCCCTTTTAGCCCGAACTGCGTTTGCTTTGATTTCTCGTACCAGACGAGGATACGTAGGCAAAAGATGCGATGTCTTGGCGAGCAACCTTCCCCCCTCTCACCCGTAGTTAGCTGAACTACGTTGACTCTGACTTCTCACTTCAGATGAGATATGTAGGCACACAACACCGTTGTTTTTCCGAGTCACTTCTTTTTCTTTTGTCCTCAAGCCTTTAGCATAGATAGATCTACACCCTTATAGACTAGACAACAAGTGTGGATCCCGTCGAGTACGACGGACGTGAGGGGTGCCCATACCTTCCCCTTGCGTAACCGACTCCCGAACCCGAGTTTTGGTTGCGATGACCAATCTTATCCCTCTTTTCGTTAAGTTTTCTCTGAGCGTTTCCTTTCCCTCTCTTGGGATAAATAATGCACGGTGGCGACTCTGCTGTCATTGCCGGCCTCGATTTTCGCAGTAGCGACAGCTGGGGAGAGGAACATCCTCTATGCGAGTCAATCCTAGCACTTGTTTGTTTATTTTTTGGGTGTGTACGTATGTGCTTTATCTTTCTTTATTTGCTTTCCGCATTTTACTTTCCGCATGATTCATTAGTGCTGTGCTACGGGGAGGGATTATTCCGTTAAGAGATAAGCCAGACACAGGTTTGAGTATAGACTTAGCTTTAGAAGTGGAAAGTAGTGGTGAGCCTGTATGCCTTGCATGCACCAGCTAGCCATGAAATTTGCGCTCAGACGAGATTCTCTTTGACGATTTTCTTTCAGGCCCTTTGGGCTCGAAGGAATTTTGGATCTGGGGATTGTCGACTCTGGGAATCGATCACTTTTGAGTCAGCTAAGTGAGGCCTCTTCAGGAGACGATGATGCCAAACCAGAAATGGTGAACGTATCATCATTTCTAGAAAGTCTGTGACGCTGATGAACGCATAGGATGCCAAACCTTGTCAGTGGATAGGTCCTTACCTGTGAGAGGGATGGGGGTGCAGGAAACTCTAGCTTTCAGACTACCCGGTTCTTTACAGTTTGGATTTGATATCAAGGGGTCCTAATGTCAATGTTTGGTTATAACTAAAGCGAAGCGCCGGTCGTCTCAAACTACAGCACAACAATCTTGATCCCCTGTTGCATATGCATTTTGCATTTTCATTTGCATATCATTAACATGTATCTGTGTTGCAGGTGTATTTTTCCTCCCCGACTCTAGTGATCTTTGTTCCTTTTCTGACATGGAGACTTTGAAGAGGACAGTTGCCTACAAGCTCCCTTCTCCCGATATATGTTCCCTGTTAAGTTTGGTTGTTTTAGAAGATCAGAAAGTGAGAGAAGAATTCACGGAATCTTATGGGAAGTTACTCAGTCTGGTGTGCAAACCTTCAGTGTTCGAGTTGAATGGCTTATATGCTCTGCTACAGTTTTATGACCCTCAGTTGAGATGTTTTATTTTTCCTGACTATGTCCTGGCGCCGACATTGGAAGAATATGCTGCGTTACTAGGGGTTACAATATTGGATCAGATGCCTTTCTACTATGATGATGATGAACCTGATCTAGCTAGGCTTGCTTCAATTCTTCATCTTGATGCCTCAGAGTTCTCAAGAAAATTGACCAAGTTAAATGGAGTGTATGGGTTTCCTTTACCTGTTCTGGTTGACAAGGCTTTACATTTTGCAAAAGACGGTTGTTGGATTGTATTCAATGCCATTCTCGCACTATGCATATATGGTATCATTTTGTTTCCTAACTTGCCAGATTTTGTGGATACAGATGCCTTATATATTCTTGCTTCAGGGAATCCAATGCCTACCTTGTTAGGGGATGTTTACCATTCTGTCCATTACAAGAATGAGAAGCGAAGGGGTAAAGATGTGTCTTGCTGTGTATCCATGCTGCACAGGTGGTTCTTCAGTCACCTTCCGAAGACAGGTCTGTTTGTTGCTACTGTTGGCACCTCAGATTGGTCTGCTAGGTTAATGGGTTTATCTGCAGAAAACATCGTATGATTTGATCATGACATACTTGGCACTGAAATCATATATAGTTGCAGTGGTTTTCCGAATGTCCCATTGGCCGGAAAGAAGGACTGTATTAACTATAATCCCTCTTTGTTGATTAGACAATTTAGATATTCTTTGAAGAGTCCTCCTAAGGAAGAAGAGATACAGGAATCTCTGTATCTCACAGGCTCGCTGGAAGCTGATACTTTGGTTAGAATGAAGTATGCATGGAGTAACATTCACAGACGAGGTAAGACAATGTTAGGAAAAACCAACAATCGAGCTTATGACCCCTACGTGGTTTGGATCAAGGATAGAGCTGCTAAGTCTCAAATGCCATTTCCCTCAGTTGCGCCCTTGTACCCCGTCATGCCTGAAGAACCTACTACTGTGGATATTCAGAAGTACAACCAACTGTTGCGGGAAAAAGAAGAGTTGAAAAGAGCAAATGAATAATTAGAGAAAGAAATTATCCAAATCTGAAGTGAGGAGATTGATGTTGTTCATGCCTTCAAGAGACAGACTGAACTTGTTAACAAGCTAGGTACGAACTTGATAAAGGAGACTGGCGACAGAGAACGCTCAGGCCGAGATTTGAACGCTGTCTATGGTGTGCTTGCTACCAAAAAAGAGGATCTAGACAGGGCTTACTTGAAGATCTCTAAATTTGACTCTTTGTGGAACGCCACGCTCACCAACAACAAAGAGCGCGAGGACAAGCTGAGACAGCAGATCACCAAGTTGAAGACACAACTCAAAGTGAAGGATGAGAAGATCTCAGCGGAAGAATCTCTCAGATATCACAGTGAGCATAGATTGAGCCAAGCTATTGCAGATCTGAAGGATTGTAGGTTGAGAGCAGACACCAAGAGAAGCAGACTTGAAGCATGCTTTGGGGAAGGAGCTTGGGACGACCATGTTGATAGTCTACAACGCACCACCAGCCGGCAAGAGCAACTCATACAGGGTCTGCTCACCAGACCAGATCATCCTGAGATGCGGAAGCTGCTAGAGGATTTCTAGTCTCAGCGTTCAGCTTGATTATCTTTCTCTATATCTTGTTGTTTTTCTCATGAATCGACCATCATCAAGCTTGTTGATTGAGGTCATTTTTATTTTGTACTCAGCTGATGTATGCACATTATTGGTTGGCTTATTATTATACGAGGAGCTGTTTTTCTGTTCACTTATCCGTGGGGTTTTTCATGGTCATTTTCTTCTTCTGGAAACTAGAATCGAGGTGGAAATCTCCCTGCTGCATATATACATGTCTGCATTTAGCATTTTTTGCATTGCAGGTGCATCATAACTGTTTTCTTATCCCCTGTCTATTTTTAGTTTGTTTCAGGATTGCTGATAACACAAATCACCGGTACGCAACTAGAGGAAGACATAAAAGGATCATGGAACAAATGCAAGAGCAGATGCAGGAGATGAGAGACAGAATGGCTCAATTTATGGAAGTTATACAGACTGTCGTAAGTGGACAAGACCAGCTCAGGACCTTGGTGCAGCCTCTGATTGCGCGGGTTGACAACGACGACGTATTACATGGGGGGACTGCTGCCAACCCACCTCTTATTGAGAATCAGAACACTAATAATGCTATCCCCAATGCTGGTGGGAATGGAAATGGGAACACAACTGGGAACGGTAATGGAGATGTTGAAACCAATGGTAATGTCGGTTGAGGAATTGGTAACACCAGAGTTGGTAATACTGGAGTCCGAAATGCAGGGAACGCTGGAAATATCGGTCATGGAAATGGGTACGGGTATGAAGCTAATGGAGTCAACCAGGGTAATCTGTATCAGCCATGGCTTGAGGATCGACAGGAAGACCTTTTCTTAGTGAAAGATGAAATGTCCGCTGAAGCTGATAGAAGATTTAAGTTGTTGGAGGAACAGATGAAGAACCTTTCTAATCAAAACTCTATGGGGATGGAGATGGCCAATCTAGGGTTGGTTCCTGACTTAAGGGTGCCACTCAAATTCAAAGTTCCCATGTTTGACAAGTACAAAGGGGACACTTTCCCGAGGATTCATGTGCGATCCTACTACCGAAGGATGTCTGTGTATTCAAATGATGAAAAGATGTTGATACATTTCTTCCAGGACAATTTGTCTGGACCATCACTCGAGTGGTACATGGGACTGGAGCCCACTCAGGTTAGAAGTTGGAAAGACTTGGCAGAGGCTTTTGTAAAGCACTATCACTATAATAGTGACCTTGCTTCCAACAGGGTCCAGCTCCATAACCTTTCCCAGAAGAATGGTGAGTGCTTTAAGGAGTACGCCTAGAGGTGGCGTGAACTTGAAGCTAGGGTGCAGCCTCCGATGGTGGAGCGCAAACTGATGGACCTATTTGTGGCTACTTTATCTGGCATGTATTATAAGAAGCTTATCAACTATATGTTTGACAGCTTTTCCGACATGATAATCACAGGGGAATGCATAGAAAATGGTATCAGAATTGGGAAGATTCAAGCAAGCGAAGGATCCTCAGCTGGAGGAGGAGGAAAGAAAGTCTTTAGCAACAAAAGGCGCGAGGGAGAAACCAATTCAGTATCTAGCTTTCAAGGAGGACGGAGAAATCATCCACATAATCAATACTATCAACGACATGTCGTTAGTGTTACAATCCCCATACTGCAGCAACAACAACCAAAATAACCACAACAACAGCAACAATGACAGCAACAGCCACCACAACAAAACCAGCAGGTTATAGAAGATACCCGGAGCGGCCCAAGATGGCAAATAGAGTGTTTGATCCACCACCGATGCCATATTCCCAAGTGCTTCAAGCATTGTTACAATTACAGCTGATCCAAAAGAGGACTCTGGCTCCTATGACTGGTACACCGCCACCTGGTTATGATGCGAATGCAGGATGCGAGTTCCATTCTAGGGCACCTGGTCATAACATTGATAATTGCAAGGCTTTCAAACATAAGTTGCAAGATCTGATTGATAGCAAAGCAATAGATTTTTCACATGATGCACCCAATGTTGTGCAAAACCCTATGCCAAATCATGGGCCAACAAGGGTTGGTGCTATTCTTGTAGAGGAAGGGTTAGATCTGATAACCGATGTGAACGAGCTGAAAACGCCATTGAGTTTTGTGAAGGAGAAGCTACTGAAGGGGGGAGTGTTCCCAGGCTGTAGTGAAGGTTGTATCAATTGTTTGAGCCATCCTGAGGGATGTGATGATCTGAAGAAATATATTCAAAGCATGATGAATGACAGAGTGTTACAATTTGGTCGGACCGCTGAAAGGAAACCTGTGGAAGTAGTAGAAGAGGGGAAGGATGAAATTGCGACAATTTTAATCCCATATAAAACTATCACTATTCCAGTGCCACCAAGGCCACCTACAATCATCATCACTAAAGCAGGATCGGTGCCGTACGAAAGTTCAAAGGCTATCCTGTGGAATTACAGAGCCGAGGTGTTTTGTAACGGACAGAAGGTAGATTTGAAGAGTTTGCCTGTCGACTCAGTTGATGATCTAGTCGGAGTTAGAGGAATTACCAGAAGCGGTAGAATCTTTTCAACGCCCGAAGTGGTGGCTGAGAAAACTGATAAAGGGAAAGGCAAGATAGTGGCAGAAGAAATTCCTCGGGTGGGCGAAAATGAGTCTCTGACAAAGGATATGGAAGAGTTCATGAAGTTGATTAGAAAAAGCGACTACAAGATAATCGACCATCTGCAACAAACTCCTTCCAAGATTTCTATCCTATCACTGTTGTTGTGTTCAGAAGCGCATCAAAATTCGTTGTTGAATGTTTTAAGCACTGCTTACGTGCCACAAGAAATATCAGTTAACCAGCTCGAGGAAGTGGTGGCGCATGTAAACGCGGGAAACGATCTGGGATTTACGGATTTAGACTTAACGCTGAAGGGCAGAAACCACAATTTGGCTTTGCATATTTCACTTGAATGCCGAGGAACAGTGATGTCACACGTCCTTGTTGATACAGGGTCGTCCTTGAACGTGTTGCCAAAGAAAGCATTGATGAAGATAGATCATCAGGGTCTTTATTGTACGCCGAGTGATTTAGTTGTGTGAGCCTTTGATGGAACCCGAAGATATGTTTTTGGGGAGATAACTCTGCCTATCCAAGTGGGCCCGGAGGTGTTTGAGGCGATATTTTACATCATAGACATTCAGCTTGCTTACAGCTGTCTGCTAGGTTGTCCATGGATACATTCTGCTGGGGCCGTTACTTCCACTCTGCATCAGAAGCTGAAATATATGGTTGGTGGTAGTGTTGTGACAGTCTTTGGAGAAGAGGATATCATGATTAGCCACCTGTCATCTTTTAAGTATGTTGAAGTAGACGGGGAAATTCATGAGACTTTGTGTCAAGCCTTCGAGACTGTGCAATTGAAGGACGGATCTCCAGTTGTGAACAAAGAACCAGAAGTGGCTATGTCATCTTTTAAGGAGGCTCAAGCGGCAGTTCAGGCTGGGGCATCACAGGGATGGGGAAAGGTGTTAGACATACCTCATAAGCAGGACAAGTTCGGGTTGGGGCACCACCCGTCATCTTCGCAGAGCGCGTCGTGCTACAAGGGGCCCGTCAAGTTCACCAGTGGGGGGTGTCATTTTTGAGCAAATCAATGTCGTTTCTGATGATGAAGCAGGGGACAGTGATTGTGACATGGATGCCTGGATCCAGCCGAGCGCTCCCGGACAGAAGCTATGCAACTGGTCTATTGAGGAAGTTGTCCAAGTGACACGTGAACAGTAATACTTTGTTTTCTCAGTTATTGTGTAACCCTATGTTCTACCCGGAGCATAGAGATATTTTGTTCAGGGAATGCTTGTTTATGTTTGCACCATCTTTTAGTCATTAATCAAAAGGCGTCTTTCTCATTCAATTTTGTGATCCTTGTTTTTATTCTTTTGTTTTCTAACAATAAAATGGAAATGTGGTTTGTGTTTGTTTTGTTTACATATCATTTAAGCATAAAATCATCATCATTGTAGGTTACACATTTCAGATACCATCGACTCAGACTCGTCTATGACTCGGCGTGACTTTGACAATCCGATCTTTCAAGCAGAAGAAGAGATTGATGAAGACGAAGACCTACCCGAAGAGCTTGCTAGATTGTTGAGACAAGAGGAGAAGGTCATCCTGCCTCATCAGGAGGAAGTTGAAGTCATCAACCTGGGAACAGAGGAAGATAAGAAGGAAGTCAGAATAGGGGCCGCACTGCAAAGTGACGTCAAGTAAAGACTGGTTGAGTTACTCCGAGAGTATAAGGATGTCTTTGCTTGGTCATATGAAGATATGCCTGGACTCGACACAGACATTGTGGTTCATCGCCAGTCTCTTCGCGAAGAGTGTCCTCCTGTTAAACAGAAACTGAGAAGAACTAGGTCTGATATGGCAGTAAAGATCAAGGAAGTAGTCCAAAAGCAATTAGACGTCGGATTTCTTGTCGTGACATATTACCCTCCGTGGGTTGCAAACATCGTGCCCGTGCCTAAGAAGGACGGAAAATTCAGGATGTGTGTTGACTATAGGGACTTGAATAGAGCGAGCCCAAAGGATGATTTACCTCTCCCTCATATTGACATGCTTGTTGACAACACCGCACAATTCTCAGTGTTTTCCTTCATGGATGGCTTTTCTGGATACAATCAGATTAAGATGGCACCGGAGGACATGGAGAAAACGAATTTCATCACGCCATGGGGGACATTCTGCTATAAGGTAATGCCTTTTGGTTTGAAGAACACAGGGGCAACTTATCAACGATCTATGGTGACACTCTTCCACGACATGATTTATCATGAGATTGAGGTGTATGTCGATGATATGATTGCGAAGTCCCAAACGGAGGAGGGGCATCTGGTGAATCTTCTAAAGCTGTTTGAGAGATTAAGGAAGTTCAAACTTAGGATGAATCCAAGCAAGTGTACTTTCAGCGTACGGTCAGGAAAGTTGTTGGGGTTTATTGTCAGTGAGAAAGGTATTGAGGTTGATCCTGCAAAGATCAAGGCAATTCAAAAAATGCCAGCACTAAAGACCGAGAAACAAGTTTGTGGTTTTTTAGGTAGATTGAACTACATTTCTCGGTTCATATCTCACCTCACAGCCACTTGTGAGCCATTATTTAAGTTATTAAAGAAAGATCAGGCGGTCGTTTGGAATGAGAATTGTCAGAAATCATTTGAGAAAATAAAAGAGTATTTGCAGGAACCTCCGATATTGATACCTCCAGTAGCTGGAAGACCATTGATTATGTACTTAACGGTTCTTGAGAACATATGGGTTCTGTCCTCGGTCAACACGATGAGACTGGAAGAAAAGAGCATGCGATTTACTATCTGAGTAAAAAGTTCACAGATTGTGAGTCCCGTTACTCAATGCTTGAGAAAACGTGTTGTGCACTTGCTTGGGCTGCCAAACGTTTAAGATAGCATATGCTTAACCATACAACCATGCTGATTTCAAAGATGGATTTGATCAAGTATGTCTTTAAAAAGCAAGCACTTTCAGGAAGGATTGGCAGATGGCAAATGGTACTGACAGAGTACGACATTCAGTATGTTTCTCAGAAGGCCATCAAAGGGAGTCTTCTGTCAGAGTACCTTGCCGAACAACCTATTAAAGACTATCAGCCAATGAAGTTTGAATTTCCTGATGAAGACATTATGTTCCTCAAGATGAAGGATTGTGACGAACCACTACCAGATGAAGGTCCCGAACATGGCTCCCAATGGCAGTTGATATTTGACGGTGTTGTCAACTCTTATGGTAGCAGAATATGGGTAATCATTATAACACCCCATGAGACTCACATCTCGTTCACTGCCAGATTGACATTTCCGGTCACCAACAATGAGGCTGAGTATGAAGTGTGTATCATGGGTCTCGAAGAAGCTATTGATTTGAGAATCAAGAATCTCGATGGATATGGCGATTCCGCGCTAGTTGTGAATCAAATCAAGGGAGAATAGGAAACTCATCAACCTAATTTGATTCCTTACATGAATTATGCAAGGAGGTTGTTACCTTTCATCGACAAGGTGAAGTTTCACCATGTGCCGCGAGCGAAGAATCAGATGGCAGACGCTCTGGCAACACTATCTTCGATGTACAAAGTTAATTTTTGGAATGAAGCTCCCAGAATAGTTATCTCTCGCCTTGATAGACCCACTTTCACATTCGCCATTGAGGAGGCCTCCGATGGCAAGCCGTGGTATTTTGACATCCAGAATTTCCTTAAGAACCAAGAGTATCCGACCGGGGCTTCCAGTCGAGATAAGAAGACTCTAAGGAGATTGTTTGGCAATTTTTATCTGAATCAAGATGGTGTGCTTTACAGAAGAAACCATGACTTGGTGCTGTTGAGATGCATGGATGAAAAAGAAGCAAATCTGCTTATGGAGGAAGTCCACGAGGGTACTTTTGGTACACATGCCGGCGGACATGCCATGTCTCGAAAGTTGTTGTGAGCTGGGTATTATTGGCTTACGATGGAGTCAGATTGTTTCAAATTCGCGAAGAAATGTCATAAATGTCAGATCTATACCGATAAAATTCATGTGCTGCCGTGTCCTTTGAATGTCATGTCATCTCCGTGGCCCTTTTCCATGTGGGGCATTGATATGATTGGAAAGATTGAGCCTACTGCATCCAATGGACATCGTTTCATCCTAGTAGCCATTGATTATTTCACCAAATGGGTCGAAGCAGCTTCTTATGCCAATGTCACCAAGCAAGTTATGGCCCGATTCATCAAAAGGGACATCATCTGCCGATATGGAATACTTGAGAGGATCATTATTGATAATGGATCTAACGTGAATAACAAGATGATGAAGGAGTTGTGTCAGAACTTCAAGATTTAGCATCACAATTCGTCTCCCTATCGTCCAAAGATGAATGGCGCGGTCGAAGCAGCTAATAAAAATATCAAGAAGATTATGCAGAAGATGGTTGTGACCTACAAAGATTGGCACGATATGTTGCCCTTTGCTTTACATGGATATCGCACCTCGGTGCGTACTTCAATTGGGGCAACTCCCTTCTCGTTGGTATATGGAATGGAAGTTGTCCTGCCACTAGAAGTCGAGATATCTTCCTTGAGAGTTCTGGCTGATGTCAAACTAGACGAAGCAGAATGGGTGAAGAACAAGTTGAATCAGCTCAGTTTGATGGATGAGAAAAGGTTGGCGTCCATCGCATACGCTCGTCTATACCAAAGAAGAATGAAGAAAGCCTTCGATAAGAAGATACGTCCTCGAAGCTTTCAGGAAGGTGATTTAGTGTTGAAGCGGATTCTCCCACCACAGAACGACCACAGGGGAAAATAAACTCCCAATTACGAAGGTCCGTACGTTGTAAGTAAAGTTTTCTCTGGAGGAGCCTTACTACTTTCAACTATGGAAGGTGAAGATTTCACGTTCCCCGTGAACGCAGACGCAGTTAAAAAAATACTATGCTTAAAGAGACCCCCTGGAAAGAAAAAGAAAATCCAGGCAAAAATGAGGCATCCCGGTGAACCATAAAAAGATAGGTTCGGGAAAAAATTAGGGATAAAAGGAAAAGATGTAAACCCGCAAAGTTGAAAACCTGAAAAGGCGACTTTGGCGAAAATGGGTATCCCGGTGAATCGAAAACCCCCGAGGGCGATTCAGGCAAAAGTTAGGGATTTGAAAAGCAAACAACTACGATCTGTGTATTGGTCTTCAGAACCTAACGAATTATGGGAGAACCCGCGGGAAATCGTTCAAGTCAATCTCTCCTAAAGACGAAGCATCAAAAAAACATCGAAGTTATGCGAGTCATAGATGAGTCGTCCCATGCTGGTTGTCTGAACCACATTACCGAGATTTTGTATATCTTTGTGCATTTCTTATTTATTTTGGCGTAACTTTCTCATTTCAGGAGTTGCATCCTTTGTAAATTTTCCTACTTTCAGGCCGTTTATCAATAAACATGTTATTCAGAAAATCCTTGTGTGCTTGGTTTTTAGCTTTTACTGTTTTGTTTGTGAAAGAAGCCCGATGTTTTTGATGAATTTGCACATACATGAACTTGCAGGCCTTGGCCAATAACTGTTAAAACTTTGACTTAACTGAACAGCGTCACGGATGATGACCAAGATGGCCCATGTTGAGTAGTATCTTGTCTGTTGTTTTTGCAGGGGCATCTCTCTAAGAAGGTATGGATAAAGCTGTTTTCCCCGGCCAAAGTTTAATCCCCAGCAGTTAAAAGTTGTTTCCTCATCCCAGCATGGTGGTGTGCGCGTATGCGTGTGGTTATCCCCAGCAGTGGGGCAATACATGTTGCTAATCCCCAACGGAGTGGATTTGTGCTTAGTAGAGTAGTTTTACCTAGAAGTTTTCTCGGAGGCCATCCAAGGCTTATATTCCCCGACATGAATCTGTTTGCACTAAGACGTGTCTAGTCTTTTCCCCAGCAGAGTGGGCTCTTTCTCTTTAGCATATATTTTGCTAGAGCAGTTCCTTTGCATTTTCATCGTGCATAGCATCTACCTAAACGCGTAGCATTTCGTATGGAGCATTACGCCATTTTCAAACATTTACATCTAAAGCATAAGCCAAGTTTGTTGCCTTAGAGGCCGGGTTTCTTTTCCAGCAGAAATTGTTTGATTCAGGAGATTTTTTATACCATCCCCAACGGAGTGGTGGGTGAACTAATATTCCTTGGCAGAGTCGTTTGTTTAAACCTCTCCTCGTTGGAGTTTTCTTTACAAGTTGTGAGTCGGTTGATTCTGTTGCCTTATTTTATCCTAAATTTGGGTCGGTATCCCTTGTTTTATCCCAAATTTAGGTTGGTATCCTTCGGTTTTTATCCCAACTTTAGGTTGGTATCCTTTGTTTTTTATCCCAACTTCGGGTTGGTGTCCTTTGGGCTTTTATCCCAACTTCAGGTTGGTATCCTTTGGCTTTTATCCCAGCTTTAGGTTGGTATCCTTTGTTTTATCCCAACTTCAGGTTGGTATCCTTTGGGCTTTTACCCCAACTTTGGGTTGGTATCCTTTGTTTTATCCCAACTTTAGGTTGGTATCCTTTGGTTTTTATCCCAACTTTAGGTTGGTATCCTTTGGTTTTTATCCCAACTTTAGGTTGGTATCCTTCGGCTTTTATTCCATCTCTTGGTTGGTATCTTGTGGATCCTATCCCGACTATTGGTTGGTATTCTGTTGACTATATTCCGACTGTTGGTTGGTAGTTTGAATGTTATTCCGACATATGGTCTATAACCCTCGCTTTTCCTCATCAGAGTTCGGCATCCCAACTTTAGGTTGGCAATCTTTGTTGTGGTCAGTTCGTTTCCGTTTAGCATTTCCAGCGATTTCAACTTTAGGTTGATAGCTTGGGTTCATCTTTATCCAATTTTAGGGTGATCCCAACTATTGGGTTGGCAGTGTTTGATTTATATCCCCAGGGATTGATTTTATCCTATCTTTTGGATGGTGTCCTTGGATTTTTGTCTTCTAATGGACGTCTGTTCCCCACATAGTCGTTTGGTTAAGCTCCTCATTTCCCCAGCGGATTATTTTTGTAATCGGAGCGGTTATCTCTGGATATTCTTGTTTGTAGTTGGCAAATTTCCGGGTTCTTTGGTATTCAACCGTGTTTTACCTTGTTGGTGTGAAAGTCGTTCGCTCTTCACTCATTCAGGTCTAAGTCGCTTGAATAGGGGCAGCTGTTGCACCCCAAAATTTGCCCAACCTTTTCTTTACTTGGTTTATGTTTCATTTCATTTTTCTAGCATATTACATTGCATAGTATTTTGCATTTACAGGGGATTAAGAGATGTGTGTATAACAAGAGGAATTTGCCAAGGGTTCTAAGCCCAATCAAGATGTTGTATTCAAGTTGTCAAGTGGTTATCATCATCAGAAGAAGGACAAAGCCCTTTGAGAAAGCAAATCAATGTATGTGGTTCACCTCCTGTTTAGAAGGCCATTTGAGGGTCATATGAAGACCACAAGTCCATGGTTATGGAGGGAGATTGTCATTTAAGCTCATTGGAGACCTTGAGGGTCATTGTGGAGCTCATCCAAGTGTTTATGCCAAGTGCAAGTGGCTACAGTTGAAAAGGGTTGGAATTAGGGTTTCATTTCTAATCAGGCTAAATTTGCTTTTGAAGAAAAAATTTGTTTCCATGGTCTTCCATATGTCCTAAGGTGTTTGAGGATGGGTGATTGACCATCAATTTTAATCAGAAGAGCTCAAATTGATCAGTTGATTGAAAATCAGGAGATTTGGAGAAAAGTCAATTGTGTAGTGAAAAAAGCCAACTCCTGACTTTTTGAGGTCAAGATCATGATCCCTAATTTCAATATGACCAATGGGTGGAATTTTATCAAGAAAAGTCAAGGGAATCATGAAAAATCAAAGGTTGTTGAAAGTTGCCATTTTGGGAATTAGGGTTTTAGAAACTTTCCATTTTTGAAAAGTTTTATGTTTGGAACAACCATTTTCAAATCCATTTTTCTTCATGATCAAGGTTTCAAATGAACCTTTGGCCAACATCAAAGTTGTTCCTTGTATTTCAAGCTTTCTTTTGAGTACCAACTCATAATCATATGATATTTGGAGCTCAAGTTATGATCGATCAAAGTTGGAGATTTCAATGGTTTCAAAAGTTGTTAAGTTTGGGCAGATTTTTGCACCACTTTGCAAGCCAATTTTCATCACCTTCTTGATGTCAAATGAAACTTTGTCCCAAATGAAAGTTGTAGAGTGTGCTCCAAGCTTTCCAAAGAGTCCAAGAAGTTCTCAATTGGATTTGTGAAGCTCAAGTTATGGATGTGCAAAGTTGGGAAAAAATAAGCCAATTTCATAACTTAGAATATTTTCTAAGTTATTCATGAGCAGTTTGCTTGCCACGATTTTCAACCACAAATTTCATGATCTTCCAATCCTCAAATCAAGACAACTCCAACATGAAATTTGTTCTACTCCATGCCCTCTTTCATTTGAGTCCAAGATCAAAGTAATTGGATTTGTGAGCACAAAGTTATCATTGATCAAAGTTGGTACATTGAACATTTTTGCCAAAGAATGAAAGGTGGGTTTTTGTTGGTTTACTTCTATTCATCAGTCTTCACACTCTCCCATGCGCATGGGAGGCTGTTTTTGTTGCTACCAAGTTTTGCCAAAAACCAGCATAACCCCCTTTCTTGCCATTTTGCAATTTTCAAATAATTACCCAAATGAGCTATGAGTCAAAACCAACACAGCCCAAGGTCTTCCCACATTGCTGCAAGGAAAGCAACTGATGCAGCAGCTGCAGCACCATTTCTGCATCCACCCTTGATTAAAAAAGTAACCATGGGGATGAAAATCTGTCCATTCACCTTCTTGCCTTGGTCAAATCCTAAAAACCTGATTTCATTCAGTATTTAAGCTAAGCATCAGTTCACACAAACCCTAGCCACCACTTGTGCGAAAATCAGAAGAAAATCTTTTGAAATTTTCTCTCAAAACTGCCCTAGAAAGCCAACTGTTAGTTTCAAAAGGGAGACTTCAAAGCTTGGGAGAAGGAGAGGTAGCTTGCTGTTGGTTTTTCCTCAAGACAGTCTTCAAGAGGTAAGCATTTCTTAACTCTCTATTTCATATGTATTTGTATCATTAAAACATGTTCTGGTTCTGTTTGTATTTTTGGGTTTTTGTTTGAACCTGTTGAGAGTATTAGTGTTGTTGTGGTCAGTAACTGTTGGCTTGTCATTATGGTGTGTGTATGTTTTGGCTTATTTCCATAGAACTGTTAGCACATATTGTTGTAGTGTGTAGTGTTTTTATGAATGAACATATTTTTTTTAGTTGATGCTAGGACCTTATTCTAGATTTTGTTTGGTTGGTGATGATCAGCAGTACCACACTTAATGTTTGTGTGTGCTTGTCAAGGTTTCATAGGAAACAGTTGGCTTAAAGCATAATGATTAAAGCAAGAATGTTATACTGCTTCTAAGCCATTGTTCTGTTTTCCCTGATTTTGCTACTGTCATGGTTTGTTAGCACCAAGAGTCTGTTTGAACTTTCAACTGCATTGCAAGTATGTTTGTTTGCCAATGTTGAGATGACTCATATTAATGTGCTTAGGCATATGAAGATCAAATGTGCTTTCTTGAAAGCCATTGGTTTAGGGCATGATGATTGGAAACAAGAATGCCTCTTTCTTCTTTGTTGCTTAACTGTTTTTATCTTAAGGCAGTTGCTGGCCATTATGTTGATATGATTCACAATGGCTTGTTGATGATCAACTTGGTTTTGGTTGTGTCTTTGCTGTTTTGAACTGTTTGAGTTAGCAAACTCTCATTGGGGAGCATATGGTTGTCATGATGGGATTTGTTTTAGCAATGTTGTGAACCTGTTGGCTATTTATACCAATTTTGATTTGGTTGGCCATTTTGTTAATCCATGACAGAAACTGAACCTTTTTAATTTGCAGTCTAGCACATGTGAATCTATCTACCCTGTGTGTGTATTTTGCTGACTGTCATGATGGAAGCATGTTTGCATAATAATAAACCTGCTGTTGTAGTATGCATTACCTTATTGAATTTGCAAATTGCTCTTGTTGCTCAGTGTGCTAGAATGTTTTGGTTGTATGAAAGTTTTGGCTAGGCTACAGTTTAGTTGGATATTGTGTATGTGTTGCTTGTGTGAAAGCACTGATGTAGAATTCATTGTGCATACTGTTTGAAACTGTCTTGAGTCTTAAATTGTCCAAATGATAATTTCACTGCCTGCTCATTTTATTGTTTTAGATGTCCTTGATTTTGTGTTTGGTGTTTGGATTATGTGGTGACCAAGTTTGTCACTGACTGTTCTTGATCAAATCCATCTACTTTATGTGTGTTTGCACTGTTGACTGCAATAGAGGATGTTTGCTTGCATATCAAAAGTGTTTGTTGTTGTTTTCTCTCAAATAATTTTCTTTTGGACTTGGTTTTCGATGTTGAATTTGTGATAAGCCAAAATGCTATTGTCTTGAGATTTGTTGGTTTGACTATCGTCATTAATTTTCCATACATATTTGGTGTTGCTGTTGAGTTCATATAGGCTATCTATTTTAGGTATTTGGATTTATGAGATTTGGTTGTTGTTTTAGCATTGGCTGTTGAAACCTTGAAATGAGAGGTCATTGATCATTTTTTGACTTACTTTGCATCATGAACTGTCTACTTGATTGCGCATCTGTTTGACTTAGCTTTGTAATGTAATGATGCATTATGTTTTATTCCTAAGTGATATGTGACTGTTTGGATCAGTTTGAATCTCATGTGTGATACAGTATGTGAATTAGTGTTTGAAACTGTCAAGGGCATACGACTTTTACTTGTTATTTGTTTTGGCACTCTACTGGAATTTGTCTGTTGTGAGATTTGTGAGTTTCCAATACCATTTTGAATGTGGCCAAGACATGATATTTAGAACTATTGTTGGGATTTGTGTGATAAGTGGACTTGCTAGTTCATATTGATGGCTTAAGGTTGTTGACTCTTATTGTTGGGTTACATCACCCTTGATCTAGCTTGGTGATGACAGGTTTGTGGAGCTGTCTAGGTTTAATTTAGCTTTCCTTATTGGACTTGTGGTTTTGCACCCTCATGCTGTGCTGATTAGTTTTTTTGGCAAATTTAAAGTCATGACTATGTGGCCACTGGACTTTTCTTGAAAACCTGTTACTGTCCAATTTTGCTGTTAGGATCTTCTTTTTGGTTTCTCATAGTTTACCTCCTTCCTGTGAAGAACCTATTTAGAATGACCTCAGACCTTGGTTAAGGTAGTAGTATGAAGAGCTTCCTACTGCTACTTAGTTTGGCTGCAAGGCTTTTTTGATTAAGTTATAGCTTCATGTGTGCTCAAACTGTTTAGATTTTGCAAGACCTTTTTTTTTTTTATTGATTTGGAAGCATAAGTTTGTTAACTCAGGGGTAGTCGCTATCAGGTTGTAGGAATTTAGGTTCATGCTGTTGGTTTTGGGAACAAATTTGGGTAACAAGTAAGAGTTGTCTTGATTTAGATTGGTCTGTTGGAGGGTCTAACATTTAGGAATCAGATTTGCATTTGAGTTTTTCTTAGAAGTAGTTCAGATATAGTAAGGAGGTTTGGTGAGTGTTTCAAACTTGTTGAGGTATGCTGATAGGTTGCCTTAGGGAGGTCTATTGGAGGCCTCAGATTGGTTGAGCTTGGTCAGCACATTTGAGGCAAGCCATGAGGTTTGAGGTGATAAAGCTTAGTAGGATCTTATGCTTTGTTTAGAGATGTTGTCACTGCTGTTTTGTTTTAATTCAGGACAGGATTTGATGTTCAGGCATATGTGCATCATTTTTTACTGAGTTTACTTGAATTGATAGGTTGTTGAGTCCCTTCCTGCGTTTAGTTCATTTTTACTAATATTCAGGCATATGCTGCCACTGCTTTGTTTTGTTTGGCTTTGTCTAAAGCTTTCTCATTTCTAAGGTGTGCCTTGATTCCTGTTTTATCTATTTGTTTAACTTGAATCTTGAGGTGCTTGGTTTGGTCTTGAAATGGCTGTTGTATAATGCTTTGTTCCTATGAGCACTATTTTTGAATTTGTCCACTCACAAATACTGTCAGCATGCTTGATGCTGTTTTGACAGCCATGACTTTGTTTCCATTAAGGAGATGAGTTGTTCAACCATAATTCATCTTAGGTAATGCATTTGGAGTTGGTGTGTATTTGGAACTTAACCTATACTCACACATTTTGATCATCTTGTTTTGGTTAGGATCAACTCATGGTTTTTTTGGTACAACTCACATACCTATATTTTGATCATTTGTCTTTTGATTGACACTTTCTGCTAGAACTCATCCAACATCATATTTGAGACTTGCTCAAACTCTCATTTGATCCTAATTGCATCAGTCTTGATCCATAGACTCCAAAACGCATTTCAAAACTCCATCTTGCATCTTCATTCGAATTTTTGTGTGTGTGCATGATTTGAGATAACTAATAGTGCCATTGTGTTCCTTGTGAAAAACTAGTCAAGTTAGACTAAGATTTTGTCAAAATTGGTTGAGATTTGATTGAGTTACGATCAAAACGCCTTTGGTTTATTTTTGCCTTGCCATGCCTTGTTTTGCCCAGAATTCACACTTTGCTTGGTACTTGAATTTATGGGGTGACATAAATACACGGATGTATCACCACCCCAGTGGTTAAGTGCCTTGCCATTTCACTTCCATGACCTCTGTTTGAACCCCAGCAGGGACATTTTTGCTGTTTTCATTTTATTTTCTTACATGTTATCTTTTCTCTCTTTGCTCCCATCATTTGTCACGCATGGATGAGTTGTAGAGTTGGTTGTGGTGTGAGTCATGAACCCCAAGGTCAGGGGTTCGACCCTTGTGGGAAGCATTTATTTTTTATTACATGTTTTCTTGTTTTATTTATTTATTTCATCACTTATTTGTTTCATTTCTTTTTCTTTTATTTTAAGCTCCCCTTGCTTTATCTTTATATCATAAAAAACCAAAAATCATTTTCTTTTATTTTAATGTGTTATTTTACTCTCCATCCTTTTTTATTTTATTTTATTTTATTTTCCATTCTATTCTATTTTATTTTATCATTTTTATTTTGAATTCATCATTTTATTTTCTTTCTCATTTCATCTGTAATGGAGCTATTTAGTGTTTAGTTGGCCTTGTGCCATGATCCCCCTAGGATTCCTAGTCCCTCCGTTTAGGATGGGAGTAGGAGAGACATTAGGTGTTAAATCCTTTGCATGATAACATTAGGAAGTTTCCCCTTACCTCAATCTTAGGATCACCATTGCATGACAACTTTAGGTTTGGTTTAGTCCCCCTTTAGTGTCCTTTCTCTTCTCATCTCAAAACAAACATAAAACACCTAATAAAGGTTAATGATTATTATGCGTCACGAGCCTTAAGCACTTGAGAAAGGGTTGTTGAGGGGTTTCCCTTCAATGACTTGAATGTTTAGTATAGCACCCTTTGGGTGATATGCGACGCATTCACTCCTAAGTCATAGTCTCTAGTGCGATATGAATTACAAACCATTCAAAAACACTTCTTCTCTAAAAAATACAAAAACACTTCAAACCTTTTCTTCATCCTTCGGGATCTTAATTAGGAAAATATTTTCAGATAAAAAGAGTATCGTTAACTCTTGGTTCTATCGCAAACAGTAACGCCTATGTCTCCAATGGTCGAGCTGCATACACCAAACTGCTAGAACTGATTGTTAACCCTACTCGCCTAAAAACCAGTTGAACAAACATGTGTTCCCTTTTATCCCGAACTACGTTTGCTCTAATTTCTCGTACTAGACGAGGATACGTAGGCACAAGCCGCGATGTCTTGGCGAGCAACCTTCCCCCCTCTCACCCGTAGTTAGCCGAACTACGTTGACTCTGACTTCTCACTTCAGATGAGATACGTAGGCACAAAGCGTTGTTGCTTTGCCGAGTCACTTCTTTTTCTTTTGTCCTCAAGCCTTTAGCATAGATAGATCTACACCCTTATAGACTAGACAACAAGCGTGGATCCCGTCGAGTACGACGGACGTGAGGGGTGCTCATACCTTCCCCTTTCGTAACCGACTCCCGAACCCGAGATTTGGTTGCGATGACCAATCTTATCCCTCTTTTCATTAGGTTTTCTCTGAGAGTTTCCTTTCCCTCTCTTGGGATAAGTAACGCAGGGTGGCGACTCTTCTGTCATTGTCGTCCTCAATTTTCACAGTAGCGACACATCTCCATTTGAATTATAATTTTTTGAAATTTAACCACAATCTATGGAGAATTTTGCTTAATCTTGAAGAACAAGATTGTTATCAATCCCGCAATAGCAATGAAAAAAGGTTGAGAAAGAAAGAAAATAACATTGGAGAAGAAGATGAATACTCTGCAGAGTTTCTCTCTGCCCACAAACTGTGGAAAACTTTCTTTATTCACTTGCAACTGCAAATTCTGTGAATATAATATATTGAGTTATGAGTTGTTTACAAAATACGGGTTACTCCCTATTTATAGATTTAGGTTAGCTTGCACCATAAGTCAAAGCCCAAAACTATAAAAGCCCAAAATAGTTAACATTACTAAAATAGGCCTAAGTCAAAATCCTGTGTGAAGCAACCTACTTCAACTCTTCGACACCCTAATAAAACTTGACACATAGATATTTCGACACAAAGAATTTCATTCTTAACACACCACCTGATTCATTGTGTCTAAACTATCTATATTCATCATGGCTCTTAGTCTTTTGAAAACTTCGACCTGCACCCCTTTTGTCATGATATCTACAATTTGATTCTCAGTTCTGCAATGTTCCAAGTTCATAATCCCTTATGCTACCTACTCACGAAGATAATGGAACCTCATTTCAATGTAGTTGCTTCGACCAAGTGCTATCAGATTCTTCGCCAAATTGATAGCTGACACGCTATCGATTTTCATGGTAACTGCGCCATGGTTCTTCGCTGTAATCTCTTAAAGTAGGTTTACCATCCATGTTGCTTGACATGCACAAAGAAGCAACTATATATTCTGCTTCGCATGACGAAAATGCTACTACTGGCTCCATTCTCGAACTCCAAGCAACTGGTGCACCACCTAGCATAAATACGTAGCCAGATGTGGGTTTTCTATCTTCAGAATCACTACACCAACTTGAATCAGTGTATCCTAGTATCTTGTATTTTTTTCTTCATGAGCTGCAAGAAATATTTTTTTGTAGTTGAGAGTTCCTTTCAGATACCTCAGTATCCTCTTCATCGTTGTTAGGTGTGATACCTTTGGCTTCAACATGAATCTACTTACCATACCCACATTGTATGCTAAGTCAGGCCTTGTGTGACAATGGTATCGAAGTGACCTAATAAGTCTTCTGTACTGAGTTAGGTCGACACCATCTTCATCTGATTTTTTTGACAATTGCAATCCCGACTCAGCTGGAGTCGAAGTTGGGTTGCAATCTTGCATCTCAAATCTCTTGAATATTCCGCCTGCATATCTTCTTCGATGCATCATCAAACCTCTACCACTTTTATAAAATCCGATGCCAAGGAAATATGAGAGATTTCCCAAGTCTGACATTTCAAATTCCTCACTTAGGTCATGTTTGAAATCTTTGATCTCCTTATTGCAACTTCCTATTATAAACAGGTCATTGACATAGAGACATAGTATAAGCAATTCACTACTGCTTCTCCTTATATATACTCCATACTCATTTATGCACTTCACAAATTTCTTCTCCCTTACAAAGTTATCAATCTTCTTATTCCAAACTCTTGGAGCTTGCTTAAGTCCATACATGGCTTTATGCAGCCTGTACACCTTTCTTTCTTCGCCTTGTTTCAAAAACCTAGCTGGTTGTGCAACATAAACTTCTTTGTTTAATGGGCCGTTCAGGAATGCACATTTAACGTCCATCTGACATGTGTGTTAATTTTTCATGTTTAGTAGACCAACAACCAACCTGCTTGTTTTGATCCTAGCAACAGGTGCAAAAACTTTGTCGAAGTCGATTCCTTCTTTCTGAAGAAATCCTTTTGCCACAAGTGTCGCCTTGTGTCGAGTTACTTCTCCTTTAGGATTCATCTTCATCTTGTAAATCCGTTTCACATCAATTGCCTTCTTGCCTTGAGGCAATTCGACAAGTGACCAAATGTTGTTGACTTCAATGGACTCTAACTCCTCATTCATTGCTTTCACCTACTTCGAATCTTTCAATGCCTCAGCTACGTTGACTAGTTCGACATCTGCATAGAAAGCATAGTGTACAAATTCACCTTCTATGGATCGCAACCGAAGCTCTAGATACCAGATGTTGGAATTCAACCATAATCTATGGGGAATTTTGCTAAATCTTGATGGACAAAATTGTTATCAATCACACAATTACAATGAAAGAAAGATGAAAAAGAAAGAAAATAACGTTAGAGAAGAAGATGAAT
Source organism: Lathyrus sativus (assembly GCA_963859935.3). Taxonomy (NCBI): domain Eukaryota; kingdom Viridiplantae; phylum Streptophyta; class Magnoliopsida; order Fabales; family Fabaceae; genus Lathyrus; species Lathyrus sativus. The sequence continues at coordinate 489,757,401 of OZ012739.1, read as the reverse complement.
ATTCTGCAGAGTTTCTCTTTACCCACAAACTGTGGAAAACTTTCTTCATTCACTTGGAACTACAAATTCTGTGAATACAATATATTGAGTTATGAGTTGTTTACAAAATAAGGGTTACTCCCTATTTATAGATTTAGGTTAACTTGTATCCTAAGGTAAAACTCAAAACTATAAAAGTCTAAAATAATTAACATTACTAAAATAGGTCTAAGTCGAAATTCTATGTGAAACAACCTGCTTCGACACTTTAACACATTAATACAACTTGACACATAAATATTTTGGCACAAAGAATTACATTCTTAACATAATTTAGATTTTCTACTTAACATCTCCAAATTAGCCTTGAAATCAAATTTCTTGAAAATTCTCTATTTTCAAACAAGTGCTTTATTTTGAACTACTTTTATATCTAGTGCTACTATATTTATTTTATTTTCAATTTATTTCTAAAAAATTATAAATGTTCTTCTTTTATTTTGAATTAATTCTATTATATTTATTTTATTTTCTATTTATTTCTAAAAAAGTATAATTATTCTTCTTTCTAAAAACAACTATCTATAAATTTCTTGAAAATTCTCTATTTTTAAACAAATGCTTTATTTTGAACTACTTCTCTCTCTCTCTCTCTCTCTCTCTCTCTCTCTCTCTCTCTCTCTCTCTCTCTCTCTCTCTCTCTCTCTCTCTCTCTCTCTCTCTCTCTCTCTCTCTCTCTCTGTGTATATATATATATATATATATATATATATATATATATATATATATATATATATATATATATATATATATATATATATATATATATATATATATATATATATATATATATATATATATATATATATTCATTTCATTTCATTTCTTTTCTTAACAATTATAATTATCTTCTTTCTAAAAACAGATATCTATGAAACTTCTAGTATTTCATCTTTTAAAAATATCTCTTTTATAATTAATTAATGATAATTATTTCCTTTAAAAAATTTTATTGGATATTTTTGTTTTGTTTTAAACATTCTAACAACAATAGTTTGTTACTAGTTTTTATATATATATATATATATATATATATATATATATATATATATATATATATATATATATATATATATATATATATATATATATATATATATATATATATATATATATATATATATATATATATATATATATATATATATATATATATATATATATATATATATATATATGCGTACGCATGTATTTATTACTAGTTTGTATATTTGAGTAGATAACATCAAATTTAAATATATAAAAATTATAGATTATAAATAACTCAAATTTAACAAGATTTAAGGGATTTTATTTAGCTTTAGATTTATTGCATTTAATTTATACTCTAGACTGATGGGATAAAGATAGGTCGCATCTCTCCTAACAACTAAAAATTTTGAATTTGAATCTAGCTTTATAAATTCAGAAATGTTCAAGAATTTAGAATTTTGCCATCAGTTATATTTTAATCGCACCAAGATGAAATCTATTTAAAATAGAAGTTAATAATGAAAAATATTTAATCTATTTGTAAGATAAGTTTTGAGCCACTTTTTATATTTCTACCTAACATTTTACTAACTGTTTTCAATTTACAATTTTGTTATTAATTTTTGAGGATCATTCTAACAGATATTATTTTGAACTTAAATGATGAACTACTTCTATAAATTACTAGAAATATACAGATTATCTGCGGATTTTCCTGCGGAAAGTGTTCCGCAGCAATACCTACAATTTCAACTGCGCCTTTATATTATAAAAATTATTTTCTTCGAAAATTATTGTAGCAGAAAATTTCGCAGAAATTCCAGAGATTTTAGCTGTGACGTTAGATTTAAAAGTAAGATACAAATTTCAAGCGGATTTAACTGCGATATTTTTCGCAGGAATTAGTTATTTGTTGAAACCGCAAAATTCTATTGCTGCGAAGTTTGCTGCGGAATTTGCTGCAAATGTTCCTGCGACTTTTTCTGCGAATTGTTTAGTTTAGTTTTAATTTTTGTTATGTTTTTACTATTAATAAATAAAATTATAAAACACTTGATTATAAGAATACATTGTTGAGACATTTTTAATTTGATATTAAATTTTAGTTTTTCTTAAGAAATTTTTATAATATTGATTGAGTTTTTTTAGTTATTTTTTAAAGAAAATTTATTTATTTAAGAATTTTTTATTGTTGTAAAAATTAAAAAATTCAAAGATATAAGTTTATGATATAATTTTAAATTATAAGTTTATTTATTTAATAATTTTTTATTTTTGTAAAAATTTTAAAAAATCAAAAATATAAATTTATGATATAATTGTTAAAATATAAGTTTATGATATAGTTATAAAAATATAAGTTTATTTATTTAATTATATTTTTACTATTATTAATTAAAATTATAAAATATAATTCACATATTGATTTTTTAGATTTATATATATATAATTAAGCTCATACATATTCTTTTAATCAATCAACAATCTTAATCATAATAATTATAATAATTTTTTTAAAACACAAAAAGTAAAAATATAACAAATCAATTTTTAAAAATAATTTATATAAAATATTTAGTAATATATATATCGGTGCGTCTTTTCAAGGACCCCGTCGACTACTGGTAATGCTTTAACATGTGCGCTCGACTCGGTTTGAAACCGAAGCTTATTTCCATGGTTTTTCAAATTTTTTTCTGTTTATTTTTTTCTGATCTGCTGAATCTAATTGGGAGTGTTTTTTGATTGAGGTGTTTGTTTGTATGTGTTTTCAATTAGGTTGCCGATGATGCTCAAGGAAATAACATATTGGAGGAACTTGAAGCTGATGGGGTTGATACTTCCTTTATCGTTGTTTTACCCTTTGATTACAATTGCCCATCCTGATTCATTCTTGTAAGAAAGCAACCTCTCATAGTGTTGTTTTACAATGGTTGTTTCCTCATGCATTTTGATGAAAACCAAACTCTCTACCTTTTTCCTAAGAGGGTGGAAGAGGGGGTGGCATAGATCCATTGGCAAGATCCAAGAGGGTAGAAGTACATGTGGCTGGGATAGGGTTCGTCTTGAAGATGTGGTAGTGGGTTGGAGGGGAAGAGAGAGATGGAAGCTGAAGCGGAGAGAGAAGTCTGTAAATAAAATATTTGAGAAAATTTAACTTCGACGATAGTAATATACTGATCATCCATTTTAAACTAGGCATCTATACACAACTGCTAGAGAAGTAATCCTATTTTAGTTGACATCTTCATCGATCAATGTGTGCATTTTTTAGAAGTAGTATGGAAAAATGCTTTTGGTGTTCTACTGATTGGTGTTGGAGTTCACAATTGTTTGGATAAAATTCATTTTTCAGTGGATCTTTTGTTTGCAAGAGAATACCCTTGAATTACTTACAAGGTGATAAATGTCAAGAAGCAATAGAAAATTATATTAGGCCTCTCTTAACAAATGTGTGCATTTTTTAGAAGTAGTATGGAAAAATGCTTTTGGTGTTTTACTGATTGGTATTGGAGTTCACAATTGTTTGGATAAAATTCATTCTTCAGTGGATCTTTTGTTTGCCAGAGAGTACCCTTGGATTTCTTACAAGGTGACAAATTCCGAGAAGTAGCAGAAAATTATATTAGGCCTCTCTTAACTAAGGTATGCAAAGTTCCTTTTTGTTAGAAATTGTTTAGATGATAGTTGGTAGAAGATAGTTTTAGAGAGTAGTTTAGAAAGAAGGTTTTTGATTAATTTCTTGGATGATTGTTTACAATGTAGCAAATGCCTATTTATAGGCTCAAGTCACCAACCTTTCAATAGTGGTGAATATTCTAGAGTTCTCATGATAGGTTACTATCATGATAAATCTAGATTTTTCTATCTTTGTCATATACTTATATATCTAGATTATTCTACCATATTCATACACCTTATAGTTTCTAGGATGTTCTATATTTTGTTACATATTATATTTAAGAACTCTCTAGAAATTTGTAGCAAATTTAACACTCCTCCTTGATACAAATTTCTTTGACTCCAAGCATAGCTCGTAGCTCTTCAAATCTTGGTCTCGGCAACGCCTTCGTGAATATGTCTGCAATTTGATCTTCTGTTCTACAGTAGTCGAGTTTGATCTCTTTAGTTGCTTCAGCTTCTCTTATAAAGTGATACTTGATTGCTATATGTTTTGTTCTACCGTGATGCACTGGATTCTTTGCCATTGCAATTGCTGATTTGTTGTCGCAATTGATTTTAGTTGGCTGATCCTGGATTTCTCCCATGTCTTCAAGTATCCTACGAAGCCATATAGCCTGACTCGTTGCTTCAGCAGCTGCCACGTACTCTGCTTCTGCTGTGGATTGTGCAACCGTAGCTTGCTTCTTCGACGCCCAAGAGAAAATTCCTGATCCGAGTGAGAAAGCATAACCAGAGGTGCTCTTCATGTCATCTACCGAACCTGCCCAATCACTATCGGTGTAGCCAAGTAATCCTGAGTTAGTTTCGGTAGAGTACCATATACCTAACTCTTTTGTTCCTTGTAGATATCTCAAAATTCTTTTTCCCGCTCCAAAGTGTATTTGACTTGGACTTTGCATGAATCTTGATAGAAGACTTGTAGCATACATTATGTCTGGCCGCGTAGCTGTTAAATATAGGAGGCTTCCAATTAAACTTCGATATTTGGATGCATCAGCTTCTGGTGCTCCATCATTCTTTTGTAGTTTCTCATTTGTTATGAGTGGGGTAGCGACAGGTTTGCAACCGTACATCTTGAATTTCTTAAGTAAGCCTTCTGTGTATTTCTTTTGTGAGATGAATATCCCTTCATTTCTTTGGCTTACCTCTATACCGAGGAAGTAACTCATCAAACCAAGGTCGGTCATCTCAAAGGTCTTCATCATGTCTTCTTTGAACTCCTTTATCATCTTAGTATTGTTTCCCGTGTAGATAAGGTCATCTACATATAGAGAGAGTAAGAGAGTGTACTGACCTTGAGACTTGATGTATAGTGTGGGCTCACTCTTGCTTCTCCTAAATCCTTGATCCATGACATATTGATCGATTCTGCTATACCATGCTCGAGGAGCTTGCTTCAAACCGTATAGTGCTTTTCTTAGTCTTAACACTTTGCTCTCTTCGCCTTCAGATATGAATCCTTGTGGCTGCTCCACATAGATCTCTTCTTCAAGTACACCATTGAGGAAGGCAGATTTGACATCCAGTTGATGTATACTCCATCCTTTTTGTGCCGCAAGAGCTATTAGAGCTCTAATGGTATCAAGACGAGCTACTGGTGCAAATGTCTCATTATAGTCAATCCCAGGTTGTTGTGAGTAACCCTTAGCTACTAGTCTCGCCTTATGTTTCTGTATGGTGCCATTAGGATTGAGCTTTGTCTTATAGACCCACTTAACCCCAATGATATCTTTTCCATGGAGACGATTTACTAACTCCCATGTGTTATTTTTCTCGATCATCTTTATCTCTTCTTCCATTGCCTTGACCCATACTTCATGCTTTGATGCTTCTTCAAAGCTTCCAGGTTCGAGTATGGCCATGTTGCAGGTTTCATATATGTCTCTCAAAGATCTTACTCGTCTTGGAGTAGACTCTGGTGATGATAGTTCTTGAACTTGTTGTTGTGGTGGAGGTGAAGAAGGTTCACCTAGGACTTCTTCCTCAGCTTCTTCTTGAGGTAGTTGAGTGGGTATAAGAACATTCTTCTCCACTTTTTCTTCATTCCAATTCCAAGAAGCATTCTCATCAACTTCAACATCTCGACTGATGATGAGTTTTTTTGTTTGCAAGTTATATACACGATAGCCTTTAGATATTGTGCTATACCCCAAGAAGATACCTCGTATAGTCTTGTCTTCAAGCTTATGCCTCTTCACGTCTGGAATATGAATGTAGCATATAGATCCAAAGATCCTTAGGTGCTTTGCTGATGGCTTCTTCCCGTTCCAAGCCTCAATTGGAGTCTTATCTTGTACAGATTTAGTTGGACATCTGTTGAGTAAGTAAACAGCAGTGTAGACTGCTTCAGCCCAGAATGTGTTAGGTAGTCGCTTCTCTTTGAGCATCGATCTAGCCATCTCCATAACTGTGCGATTCTTTCTCTCAGACACACCATTTTGCTGAGGAGAATATGCGACTGTAAGTTGTCGATCTATGACCTCATCCTCACAAAATCTATCAAACTCGCGGGATGTGTACTCTTTGCCGCGGTCACTTCTTAGTACTTTTATCCGCTTTCCACTTTGATTTTCAACAAGGGCCTTGAACCTTTTGAATACTCCAAAAACTTCTGATTTTTCTTTCAAGAAATAGACCCATGTCATTCTAGAGAAGTCATCAATGAAGAGTATGAAGTACCTGTTGTTCTCGTGTGATGGCGTCCTTATCGGTCCACAGACGTCAGTATGTATCAGCTCCAACAGATCTTTTGCTCTCCATGCTCCGCTTGTTGAGAATGGAAATCGGTGTTGCTTACCAAGGAGACATCCTTCACACACTTCATTGTTATCCTTTATGCTTGGAAGATCTCTCATCATGTTCTTATCATGTAACAACTTCAAGGCATGTGTGTTGAAGTGGCCAAATCTTCGATGCCAAAGCCATGAATCATCAACTTGTACCTTCATGGCAATGTTAGTTGTATATTTTAAATTTAGCGAGAAGCTTCTATTGCTCTTATTCATCTTCACTTCGGCTATCTCGGACCTTTTATTCTTGTTGTCTAAGATTTTGCATACACCTCCTTCAAAGTGAAGTGTGTAGCCTCTCTCCATCATTTGCTCAATGCTTAAAAGATTTTCTTTTAGGCTGGGAACTAGTAAGACATCATGGATGAGTCGCGTACCTTTATCTGTCTCTACCACGACGGTGCCTTTTCCTTTTGACTCAACCACACTTCCATTTCCTAGTCGAACTTTGACTTTGACTGACTCATCAATGCTTTTGAAAATAGTCTCATCCTTGGCCATGTGATTGCTACATCCACTATCCAAGTACCAACTTCCTCCTTTTTCTTTGATTGATTCTTGAGTGGCATAGAACATACATTGTTCTTGATCATGCTCCTCTGCGATATTAGCTTGATGCCTATTTTTGTTGCGACAATGTTTCTCTATGTGCCCGAATTTCTTGCAATGATTGCATTGTGGCATATTACGGTACCAACAACTTTTCTCCGCGTGGCCTAGTCGTTTGCATATATTGCATGGAATATTTTTATCTGGATTGTTCTTTTGGAAATTTCTAGGAACTTCTCTTCTTTTGGAAGTTTCACCATAATTTTTCTTTCCTCCATTTTCTTTATTTTGGGACTTAAATTTGAGCTTTGACTGAAAGGCATTTTCAAGTGTATCTTCTTTATGCCTATGTAGTCTTTGCTCATATGCTTCAAGAGAGCCCACTAGTTCTGTCACTGATAGAGTAGACAGATCTTTGGTTTCCTCTATTGTTGTCACGATTGGGTCAAATTTTGGGGGCATAGTAATTAGAATTTTCTCAACAATTTTCTTGTCAAGAATATCCTCCCCAAAAGCTCTCATTTGATTAACTATTTCTTTAACTTTAGAATAGTAATCTTTAACTGTCTCAGACTCCTTCATCTTCAATAGTTCAAAATCTCTTCTTAGAGATTGAAGTTTGACAGCACGTACCTTGTCATTTCCTTGAAACTCCTCCTGCAACGTCTTCCACGCTTCTTTTGCAGTCTTAGCTCCCATAATTCTTGGAAAAATTGCATCAGTCACCGCTTGTTGCAAGGTGAACAATGCCTTTGAATTTTTCTGTTTATTTTTCTTCAACTCTTTTTCTTGAGCTGCATTTAGAGCTGAAGTATCTATGGGAGCGATGAAGCCTTCTTCTACTATGTCCCATAAATCTTGAGATGAAAAATATGTCTCCATTTTAACACGCCAGAAATCATAATTTTCACCATTGAAAATAGGGACACAAATAGTTGATGATTGAGTAGTGTTATCCATGGCTTAGAAAAAATATTGTAGTGGGTTAATAGTATAAGGGAAATATTTTGAAGTAGTTTGGAGGATTTTGAAATGGTAGGTATTAGTATAACTACGCCCAATGTATGACCGAACGTAGCTCTGATGCCACTGTTAGAAATTGTTTAGATGATAGTTGGTAGAAGATAGTTTTAGAGAGTAGTTTAGAAAGAAGGTTTTTGATTAATTTCTTGGATGATTGTTTACAATGTAGCAAATGCCTATTTATAGGCTCAAGTCACCAACCTTTCAATAGTGGTGAATATTCTAGAGTTCTCATGATAGGTTACTATCATGATAAATCTAGATTTTTCTATCTTTGTCATATACTTATATATCTAGATTATTCTACCATATTCATACACCTTATAGTTTCTAGGATGTTCTATATTTTGTTATATATTATATTTAAGAACTCTCTAGAAATTTGTAGCAAATTTAACACTTTTCATATTTTAGGTGCCCTGTTCAGTTGTTTCGTAATTAATTGAAATTTCTTTCTTTGTTATTCTAGGGAGTTCAATCTCTATATTCTGATCTTTCTTCTTTGTACACTCATCCTGGGAAGGTCAGTTTTATCACGTACATTTCTATTATTAAATTGGTTAGGGATTTCATGATTGACTTTTTTTTTTTTTGCCATTTCTACTATTTTGACCATTTTCAATTATTTTTCTTTATTTTATTTAAACTTTGTCCAGGCAGACATTTTGGAACAACTTATACTTGAGTTAGAGCATTCAATTAGGACATCAAGCCAATATCCTGGGAGGTAAACCATTGTTTCTCTTTTATATAGTACGGAGAAGAACCCCTTCAACTCTTTTGTGGACTTTGTTTTTCTTGGCTCAGGTTTGTGGCTACCGTTTAATATTTAGATTAATTTCCTGCTTCTTGTCACTAATAAGTTTGTACTGGTGCAGCATTATGACAGGCGCGACCAATATGAGAATTCTCTTTTTGACACATTATTTGTGCAGAATTTAAACCATCCTTCTTTTCTTTGTATTAGACATTTGGTCAGCATTGTCACATAAGTTATTACCACGTGTATTGTGTGATGCCTTTGCGCTTAAAAGCCCTTTTTGACTAATTTTGCATTTTGCCTTGCAGTTTCTATCATACTGCTTTACTCGTTTCCAAATGCTTAAATGCCGTAAAATTTATCATTTTTATGTGAATAGAAAAAAATAAGATATTTGTGCGCCCAGTAAAGCTTAATTTTTAGGTATTGACCTTTTTAATATGACATAAGGAAGCACTTCAATCTCAAAACAAGCTTTTGTATGCTTGAGTGCTAACACATTATTATCGAAACTCAAAGCAAATTAGATGATCAAGGAAGCACTTGCATGTAAAAGTACAGATGGATAAAATGAATAGAAGTTAAGATTGGAATTGCTGGTGCTTTTGTCCATTCAATAATAAAATTGAAAGAATTCTGATTGTCTTTGTATCACAGAGTCAGATACTGAAGCATGCTGGTGATTTGAATGTTGCTGCTGCATTTGCAGATGAAGCAAGGTATGTGGATCTTGCTGACCGTTATGTTAATAGTGAATGTGTTAAGAGGATGCTGCAGGCTGATCAGGTTTTTGTTTTTAATTGCATTATATTTATATATCAGCTAATACGACTAGTGATTTAAGAGTTTTTTCCCGCTTTTCTGACTCTGCTGTATTTATATATTCCCTTGCTATCAAGGTGGCTTTGGCAGAAAATGTTGTTGTGTTGTTCACAAAAGATGGTGTCTAGATCAAAATCATCTTCGTTTCTATAAACAATCTTTACATGATGTAATACTGTAATAATAATAAACAATAAGAAGCAGTGTCTTGTGCTATTCTGCTATGCATGGTGTCTAGAGAAAAGTCTGCCCCACTCTAGGTTAATAGAAGCTGGCATTACCATGCATTTGCTAGAGGCTAATTCTAACAATTTAACTGACGGCCTCTTAGTTACTCTTGAGAAACTCTAAGCATTATGTCAAGGCTTCTTTTCCTCTCATTTTCTTTTAATTGAAGAAATTTAGCATGGTATTTGTAAAATCTGATAACAGTTTCTAAATTTCATTATTTTGATGAGTGTGATTTTTGGATCAGGACATTGATTGCATGCCAGAAGCTTTGAGGAGGCAGATTGGTGCCAGAAAAGCCTCTTTTATAACTAAAAACCACAGAATAATGGAAATTCAAGTTTTTGGGGATGTGAAATGCATTCCTCACCTGTGAAGGTACACCCCTCTTCAAATGCTTCAGTAAAGCAAGGAAAGGTTAGATGGCTAACAGATATCAATATGCATTAATAATTTAATATTATGCCGCAGAGTTATGTTTTTGGTGCTTATGCTTTTACTTTAAATTAATAATTTATACTCTGCAGTTGCTATTTTTAATGACCAACTTTAAGTTTTGTTCCTTTGCTTTTGCCTAATGGACAAACCTTGACATACATCAACATTGTTTTACACTGCTATGATAAACTGGTTGAATTTACCACCCTATGATATATTCTGACATCCAGAACCTTTATTTGGGAGTTTAGAAGGGAAGGGATAAGGAATTTGAGGTTTTTTTTTTTCATTTGACTTAAATCCTCCAATATTGAGAGACGACTTAGGAGAGTTTTGGAAGGTTTTGAGTAAATTTTCAAATCCTTCTCATATCTTCATAATACTCTCAAATCAACTAAAATATTAGTCATATATAGTATCTTCTCATCCTCTCCAAAAAAACTATTCTAAATAAGGTGAAACACCATGAAAGACTCCCCTTCATTTCTATTCCTATTCTCTCTATCATGAAACACCATGAAAGATATTTTTATATTAGATAATTTAACCTTGTATTGGCTTTTTAATGACACGCATAGGTTTGATCTTCATTTTTCAGAAATATGTTTCTCCCACACACTTGTTGAGAAGTTGAAACCTTGTTAAAAAAAATTATTTTCATGAAAAAGAATAGTTTTTGAGATACATTTCAGCATTCAATAACATTGTAAATGGAAATAGCTTTGCGACTAACTGATGAACTTAATAACCATTACTCAGTCTAATCTGGCTAAGAACTGTGGCTTATTTTAAATAAATCTCAGATATGGCGTGTCATCTATGTAGGTACTCAACCTTGCCCAATAGGTACTTTTTATCCCTTCCTATTATGCAACTAACTCACACTGAAGGCACCCTTGTGGCATTATGGGTAACAACACTACAACATTTTGAATATACAGCAACATAGAAAAACCGTTGCAAAATCTAAAAAAACCGTTACCTTTACCTATGAGAACGGTTTTCAAGACGTTCTAAACCAAGGCGTTGTTTTAGCCTTTAGGAACGGTTTATTATCCAACGGCAACGCCTTATTCAGAGTCGTTGCTGTAATTTTATATAGAGAACGGTTTGGTACAGCAACGGCTGGAGGCCGTTTTCAAATTTAAACCGTTGCAGTTGTTGTTCATTTGAATACAGTTATTTTATAGAATATAGCAACGGTTCTTAGCCGTAGCCTATTCTAAACCGTTCTAATAGAGTCTTAAGTTCATTTTTTCTTCATAGGTTATAACAACGCCTTCTTTACTACAGACACACTTTGTAACTGTTGCAAAAAAAATTATTTTATTTTATAAACCAAATAAATTTATTTATTTTTTAATAAAATAAATTTTTATTTTATTTTATAAACCTGATAATAACATCATTCACAATTTTTTTTATATAATAATATTCAAATACAAAACATCTTCAAATTGAAAATGATCCAACAAAACATTTAACAAAAAACATCTTCAATTTTTTTTATAAACCTGATCTTGCATATCGTAATGTCAACAAAACATCTTCAAATTACATATCCATCCCAATGTCAATCATCATTCATAGTCAAAATAACATCTTTAATCTATAAAATTAAACTTAAACATCTACATGTCTACATTTACGTTTCTTCATCTTCAAATTCAAAATCTTCATTGATATTATCATTCATGACCTGCAAAATAAAAATAATATAACTTAAATAAGATTATTATTTGAATGATCAAAAATAAAATAATTCACTCCAAGTAAATAATCCACATATATAAAATCCCTTAAAACATAGGAATGTAACAAATCTTACTTGATCATTAGTTGGAGCATGTGTTGATGTAGAAGAACGTAAGACACTGTTAGCATCAGTTGCAGGAGTTGATATCAAAGCTGCCAAAGCCTCTATATTCAACTCGGAGGTATTTTGATTCAAAACAGTCTTAAGAAGAACCTGAATTTTCCTATCAATTTCTTCTTTATCTTGACGATGTTTTTCTTTCATCTATTGTAACCTGTCATTAAATTGTCTAATCTCAGCAGCATGCTCTCTTTTAATTTTTGAAATTTCTTCGTTTCTTTTCAAGAGTGTCGGTGTTGTGGTTCTTCCGTGGCAACGCAATCTCCCAGGTTTTTGTTTGCCCAATACGCTTTCAAAAGCTTCTGAAGAAGGTTTTCCATGATTTTCAATCAAGTCTTGAAGTTTTATCTAACATACATAATATATAGTAGTAAATAAGAGGCAAGGGACAATTGTCATTTGAACATTACTCATAATATACAAGTCTGATCCACTCCTAACTAGAACTCCTAACAAAAATAACACTAACAATAATAACTTACAATTGCATGGTTGGTTTCTTGATCCAACTCCTTTCCTTTCCTACTTTGTCGAGTAGCAATGAACATTTCAGCTTGAGTCGGAGGTTCTTTATCTTCATTATTTTCACGCTAAACCAAGTAAAATAATAGTATGAGAGTATTAATAAAATAACACAATTTAATATTCAATTAAAATATAATTTAGAAAAGAATACCATTTTTTCTCTTATAACAGCAAAACCTTTATTCCCCATTCGATGTCTCCATTTCAGTTGAGCTACATTTTCGGCATTTTGATGACTGACTTCCTACATACACACACATATCCATACACACACATATCCAACACTTAGAATCCATACATACACATTTGCAATATATATATACAAACCAACCATCCAATTTCATTTATATTTTCCTAACTCTTTTTCAATTTCTAACATACATAACAGTACTTATTAATATGTTTCATTCATAACAGTACTTAATTACTAACTTATTAATATGTTGCAATATATGTACTTAATTACTTAATTACTAATATATAACAGTACTATATTACTGACTTATATTACTAACTTATTAATATTACTAATATATAACAGTACTAATATATAACAGTACTTATATTTTCAATTTCTAATATATAACAGTACTATATTACTAACTTATTACTAACTATGTTACTAACTTATTAATATTACTAACTTATTACTAACAACGTTACTAACTTATTAATATTACTAACTTAATTAATATATAACAGTACTATATTACTAACTTATTAATATTACTAACTTATTACTAATTCTTCATCATAACAGTACTAACATCATACTTAGTAACAGTACTAACATCATACTTACTAACAACATACTTACTAACTTATTAACAGCATAACAGTCCTACATACTTACTAGAGTTTTGTCATCTCTTCAATACTCCAATAACTTTCTAAAATCTTCTTCTGGTACCTCTTGTGGACGATTTTTTAGCTGCTCGCGCAAGGATTTATACTTGCTAAAATGCTTCCTTTTAAGCGAGCATTTGTATCGTCTCCAAGCATCACTTGTAATAGCAAATACAGTCTTCTTTCCTTCCTTTGGGATATTGTATTTTTCCTGCAAAAATATATATTTAGAATATTATATACATTAAAGTATGTTAAAAAAACACAAAATCAAATAAAAAACTAATTACATTGACATAATCCCACACGGGATCCAAATTGTGTTCCTCCCAATGCTTGACCAAATCAATCCAACTAGTGAAAGTGATAGGACATAAATCTAAACTTCTTCCTAGTGTCCCCAAAAAACTACTGAGTTCAGACACTGTCTTTTCATCTGGCCCAATGTTATAGATGGATGTCGATACAAACCTGATATAATGTCAGATGGGCATAAATAGTTGTAACTTCAGTCTGTAGGGTCTGAACTTCGGATCTCTGGTACTTAAGATAGAAGAATGAATTCTAGTTGTTCTGTAACACATCAACATGACATTAATTTTCAATAAATAACTGGAATATGCATCAAACACTCATATATTACACAACCATACTGGTAAATTACATATTGGTACCAATAAGCATAAGTTTCATACTTAATAAACTAAAGTTTTGATATGACAATTAGCAACAATTACTTGTACACCAGCAACAGTAAATTAACAACAATTACTTGTACACCAGCAGCAGTAACTACCAGGAATAAATACTGCTGCTAATAGATAATTACAACAGATATTCTGTGAAATACAATAGATATTCTGCTAATTAGTGCCTTCAGTAAATTAGCAGCAATTACTTGTACACCAGCAGCAGTAACTACAAGGAATAAATACTGCTGCTAATAGATAATTACAATATATATTCTGTGAAATACAATAAATATTCTGCTAATTAGTGCCTTCAGTAAATTAGCAGCAATTACTTGTAACACAACACTAAACAGAATTTCCTAACAGCATACTACATCACATACAAATAACAAAACACAGCACTAAACACAACACTAAACAGAATTTCCAAAATGTCCTAACACAACACTAAACACAACTCTAAACAGAATTTCCTAACACAACACTAAACAGAATTTCCTAACAGCATACTACATCACATTCACATTCAAATTTCCACTTCAAGGAATAAATACTACTGCTAATTATTTGTACACCACATTCAAATACTGCTGTTATATTTACATCACATTCACATTCAAATTTCCACTTCAAATTAGCAGCAATTACTTGTACACCAGCAGCAGTAACTACAAGGTATCCATATTTTGTCTCAACATCAATTAAGATTTTTCTCTACTTTGGTATCCATATTTACATCAATTGTAACGTGCTGACATCAAAAGGAAGGTACTGAAAGTACTCGTAGTAGGAAACTGCCAAATCATAGAACCTAGGGACAATTATACCAAAAGCAAAACACAACATAACACAACACAATACACTTCCAAACATGTAATAAACATGTAATAAAGATTGGCCAACCAATAATCGCTCTCTCCCAATATGTTTGATGGAGACACGTGGCCAACCTAAACCACTTCCTCACTTCAACTGTCATATGTTGTTGTTTTGATATAATTTACAAGACATGAAATGTAGAATTGATACATAATACACAAATTGTAGAGTTGATATATAATACTTTGTTTTAATTCTCTATATCAATACAATATTGTAATTATACCTATATGCTCTCAAACAATTTACCTAACTTACTGTCAAAAAAGTACTCAAAAATCAAATAGCTTTTAACATAACTTACTCTCAAATATTTGTATGACAGTGGCATAGTTGAACATAACTTTTAAATAGTTTGTAACATATTTATTAGTCAATTAACACCATAACAACAACATATGACACTGGTATAGTTCAATATAGCTTTTAACATATTATTAGTGCATTAACACCATAATAAGAACAACATCAATATAATTTTTAAATAACCTTCAACATAGTTACTAGTGCATTATCAGTAGTAGCAGAATAATGACTTTTAACATACTTACAAAAATACTTACTAGTGCATCAATAGTAGTAGCAGAAGAATAACCTTCAGCATACTTTAAACATACTCACAAAAATACTTACAAGTGCAAAAGCCATAATAATAGCAGTAGGACAACTTTCACAAAATATTAAGTTGTACAAATCTTTCCTAACTCAAAAAATTAGTGGTGTATCCGCTTCAATTAGTGTAACGCTGCAATGTCAGACTCATTAAGTGGCTCCCACGTAATAATAAAGATTAGCATAACTTATTAATTACCAATTTTCTAAGAAAGAGATGGCAAAACCTAAAGAAGAGTATAATTTCACAAAATCTAACAACAGTGACAAACCTAAGGAAGAGATGGAGGATACACAATACTTACTAAACAGTACTTATTAGCATAACTTATTAATTACCATTTACTGTGATGGGCTAACTACCAGTACCATTTACTAAACAGTACTTATACAACATAACTTATTAATATGTTAGCTAATTCCACCAGTTCAATACTATCTACCAGTTCCTAACTCTTTTCCAATTTCTAACAGTTCTAACAATTAGCAACTAGATTTACTAACAGCATAACAATATAACAGCATAACATTTCTACCGGTATAGAAGGGAAAAAACCTCCTAAGGCTAAGGGTGGTTCTTGTGAATTGATTCTTAGACTTTTGGCCTTTGTTCTCACCCTTGCTGCTGCTATAGTTATTGGGATCGACCAGCAAACCAAAATTGTTCCTATCAAGATTGTTGACTCTTTGCCTCCTTTCAATGTTCCTGTTTCTGCTAAATGGCATTACCTCTCAGCTTTTGTGTAAGTTCTTATTATTCTCTTCCTTAAGTTTTGGTAAGAACCTGTTAACAATCTCTTTCAATAATCCATAATCAAAAGTACTCTTTAGGAAAAAAGTCATTATCTTCATCAGCAGAAACTTTTGAATCATTATTCTAGAGGGTACAGATGCAGAGAAGCGACACCGGCACCGGACAGATGCAGAGAAGCACTAGATAATTTGAGTTAATTAAATATCTCTAACTCAATGACCCACCAAAATAACACAGGGCTACGAATTATAATCAAATTATTACCTTTTTACCAGGATGAACCAAAAATGCGCACACCGCTGAAAACTCGCGCACTATTACGTTTAAAAATTGAGACCTATGAAAACAAAACCGTTAAATTTATCGGCAGAAAATAGAGAAATTTGAAGGAGAACATTTACACACACAAGTTTGGGATGAATGTTAGGGTTTGAGAGAATCATACCATGAAGAATCAATATGGGTGAAGAACAAAATGTTAGAGTTTGAGAGAAGCTCGTACAATGAAGAATCAATTTGGGATGAATATTAGGGTTAAGGAGAAGCTCGTACCTTTGAGAGAATCGTTCGATGAAGCTCGTATTTGGGAGGGACAATGAATCGGTTTGAGAGAAGCTCGTGGAGGGAGTCGAAAATTTTACTCGTGAAGGGAGACTGAAACATATGAGAACGGTGAGAGGGAACGAAAATTTTACTCATGGAGGGAGATTGAAAACTTTGTTAGTAATAATATTTTATTAAAATAATTAAAAATTATATAAGAACGGTTCTAGCCGTTGCTAATAGGAGCCGTTCTCATTTCTCTCTATCAGAACGGTTTCGGGCCGTTGTATAAAATTTACAAAAAATTAAATATGCTACAACAACAAATTATATAATTAGTTGCCTATTACTCTCTACGAGAACAATTTTTTTACTTCCTGAAAATTAGACGTTGCTATAGAGTAAAAATGTTGTAGTGCAAACAGAGAGAAGCTATGTAGTTTTGTTGAGAAAGAGCTTTTTGCTGCGTGGGGGGTCAGCTATGCTGCAACTTTTCATTGGTTGAAGGTGGCTTGTGGTTACTCCTATTTTCTTACCATACTAGTGTTTGAAGCCACTCCAAATTCCAGTCTTATTTATTTGTTGTCTATTACAGGTGAAAGCAAATGGATCCTTGATTAGTGATTTAGATCTTTTCCATCATAGGCCATATGAAAGCCTTATTTTGGGATCACTACGCCAGAAATGACTTTTAGCAGCGCAACAAAAGACAGCGCTTTCTAAAAAAGCGCTGCTAAAGGGTCATGAAAAAAAAACAAAAAAATAGCATACCTAAGACAGCGCTTGTTAAAAAAGCGCTGCTAAAGGGGGGGGGGGGGGGGGTCAAAGAAAGCGCTTTAAAAAAGCGCTGCTAAAGGGGGGGTCTACGAAAGCGCTTTTAAAAAAGCGCTGCTAAAGGGGGTCATAAGGCAGACCTATAGCAGCGCTTTTAAAAGCGCTGCTAAATGCCAAAAAAAGCGCTGCTAAAGGGGGTCCTAAGGCATACCTATAGCAGCGCTTCTAAAAGCGCTGCTAAATGCCAAAAAAAGCGCGGCTAAAGGGGGTCCTAAGGCATACCTATAGCAGCGCTTCTAAAAGCGCTGCTAAATGCCAAAAAAGCGCTGCTAAATGGGGTCCTAAGGCAGACCTATAGCAGCGCTTTTAAAAGCGCTGCTAAATGCCAAAAAAAGCGCTGCTATAGGTTTAAGTAGCATAAATTTAAAAAATTCTAATATTTTCACAGAATCAGAACAGTCTTCTTCTTTCTTATTTCCACTCGCGAACGTTGCCCTATTCAGAATTAGAACAGTCACCGTCGACGCATTTCGTCCGCGCCTCCGTCCGACAGCCTCCGTCCGTCGTCTTTCCTCCGGTCATTCCGTTGTCACCTCATTCTGCCGCCGTCCGTCCATTGTTACGGTATTTGAAGTTTTTCATTTTGCATTTTTCTGGATTAATGTCCTAGTATTTCATTTTTTTGGATTATATGATGTTAGTGTTACTTCTTTTCTGAGTTTTTGACTTGTTTTTGTTGATACCGTTGATGAAAATTACTCGTTTGATATTGGCTTGAGTTTTGTATACAAGGTGTTGATGGAAAATTGCGATCTAAACGCAACGGAAAACAAAAATTTCCTTTAGTGATCCTTACGAATGAGCATGGTCAGTGATAGAATCGTTACCTCTTTGTGGCGATTCAGATCTTTGATGCAGCGATCACAAGCGTTGATGAAGTGCAACGCCTCTACTCAGTCCACACGAACAGCTTCCGGTCACAGTGCTAGCTGCTTACGAACGGAATTATTTGAGTGAGAAAAGAGAATCAAAAACGAAATTGCATCAAGTGAAAGCTTCATCACAAGGGTTCCTTTTATAGACTCTCTTGTGGGCTGCGGGCTAAAACCCCAATTCACATGATCCATAATAATATTATATATTATTATAATAACTATTATTATAATAAATATATTTATTTTATTATTATTTTATAACCATTATAAAATAACAATAATTATTATTATATTATCCGAATTTCTATTTTTCACTTAAGTGCACCGTACCTTACGGTGTTCCTTTGATTTCTCTATCTCTCATCAAACTGTCCTTATGTGTGTGACCCTGTAGGATTTCGTAACGTTGATAATTATATTAAATTATATATTTAACATAATAAACAGTAAGCGGTATCTAGCAACACATCACTGCTACCCAAGTCACGAAAATGTCATGTGATCTGACAAAACCTTTTTCGTGATAATATATGTTTGTACAATTACCCTTTTGCCCCTATGTCTATATTGAACACAAGGCATACACTGTGTCATCCTTGTCCAGTTCAATATTGGACCCTTAGACATTTCTCCTGTTATGCAGGATTGGCAAATTCCATCTAGGACACTCATGTCCCTCAGCATGCTTCGTGGAGTGCCCATCAACTGTCTTTATGATCATCCAGTTACGGATAATGTTTGATCAGCAATAAAGCACCCGACTCTACATCTAGGGTCCATAGTGGTTTCAGGTCGAAGGGTGGTAATACACCATTATCACCATGAGAATAACTTATGACACTTTGCATAACATACTATGTAGTATTCTCATAGCGGGTCAATCCGGTATAAATATTACTCCTAATATTTATACTTATGTCAAGACTTGATAACTCTTTATCCATGATCCATGAGATGTGATCATCAGTCTATCTTCATAATAGTCTCAATGCTTTTAATGTTATCCCACTTTGCAATAAAGCTTGACTACGGATATTTTAAGAATAATGTCTTTATGTTTAATGGGATCTCATGATTAAGTCACACTTAACATTTCATTAAACAGACTAACTATTCTAGGGACTTTATTATTCTGAAAGACAAACATAATAAAGAAATGCCTTTTATTATTAAACGAATAATCCGATACAAGTACCAAAAAGTATTGGCCTCTAGGGCTTACACCAACAGGTGTTTGTTGAAATGCCACAATGAATTTACTTATGTTAACTTTCATTATATCTAGCCGTATACAAGGTGTTTGCTGAAATGTCACACCTTATATGAGTTCTTTTTACTAATAATTTTTATAAGGGAAATACTGCACATATATTCAATGATTTTTTAGATTATGTTGCTTTAGAAACTTCACACTATTTGTGATTTAGATGAAAGCTTTAAGTTTCTGTTAATCTTGAAATTTATTTATTTTTCTTAATCCTTATTTTTCTATGAAATAGTCTAAATTCACAAATAATCCTTATTTATTTATTAAATTTTAAAACATAAATATATAGATCCGACAACTTTTTTGAAATAAAGTTTGTTTGGCGAGTTACACAACATTTAATGAATTCACGTGTCTTCATGAATGTGGATATAGTTTTAGAATGTATAGATCATTCATACAGCTTTATGTTTGTATATGTATAATGATGTTTGATGTTGCAGCATTACATTGTATCAAAATCTATATTTTGAGGGACTATATCTTTCGTCTTCTTCAATTGCAAGTGCCATGATCAATCTTATTCCCGGAGTTACATTTTTAATAACGGTCTATGCTTACGCGATTTTAGTCAGCACAAGTGTTAGTGGTTGTTGCGGATGTGAATTAACCATAATTAATTCCTTATCATAAAAACCGTCAATAACAGAATCAATAACAAAATCAATATCGGTACCATCAGAGACTGTTTTTTAAAATCTTAATAATTAATACTTATGATATAACTATTATTCTATAAACATATAACATTTCACCCTTATATATTTTTCAGGTTCCAATTTACAAAAGTCATCCTAATTATTTATCACTATCATCTTGGATGTGTTTCATTTCAACATTACAATCAGCCGTAGTGACAGTATTCTTGGAGCCAGACCTTAATGCATGGAAGATTAATTCTCTACTTCAATTTGGTTCCACTTTATATGAGGTAATTTTTCATGATGATACACACCAATATTTATACATCATAATCCTAGATAATTTGTAATAAATATATTTTGTAGGGAATTATGGGATCAGCTGTTATGTTTTGTCTTCAAGCATGGTGCATAACACAGAGCGGACCTCTTTTCTCTGCATTGTTTAGCCCTCTTGTGACAGTGATTGTGACTGTATTGACTGCTTTGGTACTTCATGAGGAAATATATATTGGAAGGTAATGATAATGAAGATTAATTCTATAAATACATATTTAATTATTAATCTGATTAACAGAAACTTCAAATAATGATAAGAACTGAAAATTTCATAGAAATCTAGTACTTAATGATCTACATGGGCCTGTTCAAGTGTATTGTTACTTATCTATTATTATTTTTGCTTGCGCTGTTGTTAAGATGAATCATGTTCTATTGAATTAAGCTTGGAAGACATTCAATTGAATAATGATACAAAGCTTGAAGAAAACCGTGTATTTGTGGCTGATAGTGAACTCCATGCAGTCTCATACAGAATTCAATAGTCAAGTAAAGATTGTTAAGTTTATTTCTTCCTAATGTGACATCTGATATTGTATCTATTTGTAAAGTTATCAGATTTGTAATTATATGTGAATTGATTGTATATGTGATTTTGTTCTGAGGATCGGATTGTGTTGTAATATATTTAAGCAGGTTTATGTGTATAATATTTCAAAGTGATGAATTATAATGTATACTTTAGTTATTGTGTATAATATTGCAAATTGATGAATACACAAAAATAAGGCCAAAATAATTGTTATATATAAGGCCAAACTGTTGAACTAAAGACCTGAATTATAAGTCGGGAATGTATTTGTTATAAGCAGGTTTATTGAAAAATATATAAAAAATGTGATTATTTAAAAAAAAAAATTCAAAATCGTGAAGAATAGACAGCGCTTTTAAAAAAAGCGCTGCTAAAGGGGCAAAAAGAGGCATAAAAAAGCGCTGCTATAGGTTGGAAAATGAGGATCTAAGAAAACGCTTTAAAAAAGCGCTGCTAAAGGGGGGGGTCTAAGACAGCGCTTTAAAAAAGCGCTGCTAAAGGGGGGGTCTAAGAAAGCGCTTTTAAAAAGCGCTGCTAAAGGGGGGAGATGAAGGGGGATTAGGCAGCGGTTATGAAAGCGCTGCTATAGGGTGAAAAAAGCGCTGCTAAAGGCCAAAAAAAAAGCGCTGCTAAAGGCAAAAAAAAAAGCGCTGTCTTTACCTTTAGCAGCGCTTTTAAGCGCTGCTAAAGGCAAAAAAAAGCGCTGCTAAAGGTCTTTTTTGGCATAGTGGATACAGTCCTAGGAAGGTATGGCCTTTAAAGTAATGTTTAACTAATTGTCTTTCTAACCATCAGTTTTTTTCTCCCACTTCTTTTTATAACTCGTGTTATATGGTATTTTCTAGGTAAAACATTCTGATAACCGGTCAAAGTTTAAGCCTTTGAAGGATGATCATGTGATTATGAGCATTCCTGGGGATTACTTTAGGAAACCTCCAATTGCAGGTATTGTTGTCTGGATTAATACGCAGTGTGCTTTGACATAATGAAAGTGCGAGTAAATAAGTTGCACTGAAAGTTGGTACACGATTTTAATACTGATGTTTCTTCATACTGGTGTGGTCAGATTTATTGCAGGAGTACGTTCCTGGGATCAAGCCTCCCTTATGTGTTGAGCTATTTGCTAGAGAAATTATGGCTGGATGGGTTGTTTGGGGAAATGAACCACTCCACTTTCAAAATTCTAGATATTTTATCAAAAAAGATGGATAACTGATTCTTTAAAAAGGCTATCCCTACTTGGTGATAATTTATGGTCATCTCTGAATTTTAATTGCACAATTTCTTTAGAATCTTACAGGCGGATGCTAACCATGTCACTCCTCAGACCAATATTGATAACCTCTGCGCTCAAGGTGCTTGTGCTCAACTGTCTCAAGTGATGCAACATCAAGCTAAAGAAGCTGATATACATGCACTTTCTGAACTAAAGCGTGCTCTAGATAAAAAGGTATATTTTTCGTTGCATTTATGCTCCCAAATTAATATTTTTTTGTACAGTTCTTTTGGAAAATGTTATACTTCTAGTTTTTATCTAGGTGATTTGATAGATCTCAACTGGATTCCTCTATCTTTATTAAATTTTCCTTGTTTATAAATGGTCTTTTTCTTACTTCTTCGAGATGTCTTACATGAGACAGTGCTAATAGAGCTTCGAAATGCAAATAATGGCATATTGAAAAATCAAAATGGTATAGAATCTTTAAAAGATCCTGAAGGTTTCAAGAAGCATTATGCCATAGTACTTATAGAGCTAAAGGAAGCCAGTGGATATGCATGTGGCTTCCTTTGATTACTTTAAATTTATGGCAGGCTGGGAAAGGACGGTGCAAACACCTATCCTCTTTTCTATATGATAAGTATTTTACTATTCTTTAACTTAATTACAAATAAATTGCTCTATTTAATATATTTAACATGGCTAACTATAACGTTCCTTTTGGCTTGGCTTTATTTACAGATGAGTTTTAGGTTATTTGGGTTATCAGGGCCAAATTCAGAGGGTTCAGAGCATTGAAATTCAGAGGGCCAAAGTGGCAAAAATTGACAAGGGTCTATTTTTTGATTCATGAAACTATCTATTTACCTTGTATGTTGTTTTTCATTAGTTCATTTCCGGTAAACAATTTTCTTTGTTATAAAGAGAAGTTTAGAGGATGGTTACACTAAGTGCTTCCTTGATGATGGTCAAAATTTATTTTGTGATGCAGGGAAGTGGAAGATTTTGCTCGCAGATTAAATTCCGATCGGCCAGAGAGAATAAACGACTGCTCTAATGACTCTTTTGATGATTATTTGATCTTTTATTTTGAAAATACAATGGAATGGTCACCGTCTAGTTATGTATGCAATATCTACCATGGAAAAGAAGGTGTGTGGAAAACCATGGAAAACAACTTTTTAAGTGGTGGTAGGGATATAAAATTTGACATGCCGGTGTTTCATAATGGAGCAATTCATTTTATCTCGGATTGTTTTAATTATTTTGCGAGACCTTATAAGCCATATATAGTGTCTTATAACCTTGAGAAAGGAAGTTCGACTATGCTTAAGTTGCCCAGAAAAGCTATAAAAGGTTTTCATGACAAGTGTAACATGGGCATATTTAATTGGGGTAAAACGACAAGTTCTAATAGTTCTATTTGTTTAGTGAAATTAAGAAAGTCAGTTTTCACTCTTTGGTTCTTAAAAAATTACGAGTTATGTTCATGGGAAAAGATTTTGAAGGTGAGAGTGAGTGCGTTGGGATTAGAAGAGAAAGATGCTCGTGTCACTGGATTTACAGTCATGAACGGAAACATTCTAGTTTTTTCTACAGAACACAAGATTTATAGCTGTGGTTTGGATGAAGAAACATTTATGATGGTGGCAGAAATAGGCTCACACAGTTGTGGATCCTATCCTCAATTTATTTCCTACTCAAACACTCTTCGTTCTTGTGGCGCCAATAATAAAACCATGTCTTGCTAGGAAGAAATAATGTATGCAGCCAAATTTAGTAGATTATTATGGTTTTTGAGAAGTTGTAATATCTATATTTCATTGAATTTATTATAGTTACTGTCTTTGATACAATCTCTCTTATTAGTTATTAGCTTTGAATTTATTATAGTTACTGTCTTTGATACAATCTCTCTTAATAATAAGTTAAGTTTCTGCAGAATTTCAAAATTGGATGATACAGTGATATGATTATATATTTTTTATTGTTAAAACAACCACTTGAATGATAATGTGTGAATTCTTGCAGAAAGTAAATGTAAATCCCATTCACTATTGTTTATCAGTTGTTCAATTATGAAAGTCACTTCTGTTAAATAGAACATATTGTAAGAGAAGGTTTTAAAAAACAGTCACTCGCGGTATAAAGGCTTTCACGGTTTTGGTCGTGATAGTGTGTATTAATCAATATCATATACATACAGATTCCCATGCATTATAATTATTTATTTATTGTGTATATAATAGTTTCCGAATCACATTAGGTACAAACTTAAATTTGATATTTTTTTAAAGAATGTACGAATTTATATATATATATATATATATATATATATATATATATATATATATATATATATATATATATATATATATATATATATATATATATATATATATTTTGTGTGTGTAAAGAGTGCATCACCCATGACTAGGCCCATATGAGAGGCGGTGACAGGGGAGAAGCGTTTCTCACTTAGTAGAGGATTCATGACCCGTATCCAAACTTATGTGATAAGATGTGGACGAAAAGAGATGTCACATTTTTTTGTTATCTCCCAAGTTAGACGTTTGGTTATGTGAACCCGAATAATGATATTCACACAAACCATTTGACATCGATTGGATCTCGAATTCCTGAACTTGCATGATCGTATGATATGCATAGTAAAGAAAGAACTCCAATGAATAAAATAGGATATGAGAACCCTTAGAGGCGAGATAACTTATGGTTTAGTTTTGAAATTCATTGAGATATAGCATTTCAACCCAGGAATCTAAGACTGTTATACTCATGTTTTGTTTTTTGCTGTGCTATCTTTATGTAGTATTGTTGCACATGTTTTGTCATTTAGAGACTAGTATATTCACTCAATACTACTTAGTAATGTTTCTATTAATACAATTCTAAACATGTGTTATATTGGGTTGATAAAAATATTATTAGAATTTATTTCATGCTCCACACTATTTATTATTCAGGTACATACATTTCTATATAAATCTAATATATTTATTGAATAATTTTTTTTTTGTAATGTAATGAACAGGCTCATAATCCTGTAGTTTCGATCCAAACTATTGATTCATTTTAGACTTTAGAAAACTCTAGAATAAATGAATGAGACACTGAGCAAATAAATGTGAAAAATAAAATTGCGTTCAAAATGCATATATTAAAATAAAATAGTTCTATCAAATACAATAGGCAAAAGTGTTCGTAATACAAATTATTTTTCAAAAAAAAATGAAAATAATAATTAAAGACGAAAAAATTACATTATAAACTAATTTTATGTTGTCTGCAATTCTTCATAAATCGTTAGGATGGAAGATTTTTCCATATGTAAATGTGCCTAATATATCCTTAGTCTCTTCTTCATCAATCAAGGTTCCCAAAAAGGAACGCATTGAGATAGTAACAAAGGTTCTAAGATCTCATATTGAGGCTCCTCAGATGATAGAATTGGATTTTGAAGATATTGATAATCCATCCCTAAATTGTATGGACAATGTTGATCAAAAAACATATTACTTGACGACAATGATGGAGCTGTAATTTCCATATCTTGAAAGAATGAACATTCTGCGAGTGTAGGAAACCTGTTATAATGTAAGTGATGAAATATGTTAATATAATTATAAAATTAATTATGTAATTTGAATGAAATTTAAGAGAAAAAATATGAATTATCTACTCACCTATTATCCAATGTAGCACTTTCCTCATTATTGTATAGCATATTTGAATCATCAACCAACGTTGAAAGTTGTTTCAAGTTGTTGATATTTTTCTCATCATTAACTTGATTAAGAGAGTTACCATGCATAATGTGTTGATGATTAAATTCCACTCTTGGAAGAGTCGGTTCTTCTTCTTGGGAGGCATTATTACTATGGTTAGTAGAATCCCTCATAATAATTTCCTCATTATTTTTCTCATTATTAATTTGATCAGAATAATCATTACCACGTGGAGAGCCATGTTCTAGCATTCCACTTTGAGTCTCCCAAGGTGTTGGAGTTGAATTTTGAGGATAATATAATGGTGAAAATGATGGATGTTGAGGGTCCATATCTTGATTGTTTGAATATTGTGGGAGTGAAGGAAGATCTTGATCAAAAAACATATTTGATATATCATTATCTTCTTTTTGTGAGTCATACCTTTCTCTTTTATTTTCATTCAACTCAACGTCACTATTCATGCTTTCAAGAAACTCTACAAATGATTGTTTGTACGGTTTTTTATATTTTCTATTTCTTGAATTCCAAAAATTCTTTAACTCGTTATCTGTTCTTCCAGGAAACTGTCACGAACAAAAAAGAAAAAAATCATTGTAAAATTTAATCTCGCATGAAAATATTAGTATTGTGGAACCTAATATATATGTAAATATTACCATCAAAGATATAAAAAAAAGTGAAGCATGAATGAATTAACATACCTGGTGAACCATTTGAGACCACTTAGGTCCCATTATAGTATAGAGATTAAAAATTTTGTCTCCTTCTTCTTTACTAAATGGACGTTTCTTCAAGCTTGGATTCAGACAATTTAACCATCTAAAACGACAACTTTTTCCATCTCTAGCCAGTTTTGTTTTCTCTCGCACTTTATCCCACATTTCAGCTCCATATTTTATAACATACTCTCTTAATAATGCATCTTCTTCTGGCAGCCATTTTCCTTTTTTCAACCCAATACTTTTAGTATCATTCCATGATTATCTTTTTCTTGTTGTAAAGAAGGTGAATCCATGATTTGATTAAATGTGATTATTTTGAGATATATTTTTTAACTGCGTGAGGAATAGAGTTATTGTGTAAAAATAAATAAGAGAAAGTCCTAGTTTAAATAAAAATCGTTAACCCTATTCTAACTCTTATTTTTGCTGACAAATCACCTTATCTAATATGGAAGATAGAACTAAACAAGCTCCACTTTTCAATATTTTAAATTAGTTCAGGTTTGACTTAGCACATAAACTATTGAGTCTCACTCTAGCATATTTGCAAATCTTACTATCCGTTGAAATATAAAAACTACCTCAACAACTTAGTTTAAATAAAAATCTTTAACGCTATTCTAATTCCTATTTTTGCTAACTAAATAATAATATTTAATATGCATGCCCTATTTATTTGGGTAAATGTTATTTTTATTTGCGTGAAGAATAGTGCTACTTGTAGAAATAAATAAGAGAGAGTCCAAGTTTGAATAAAAATCTACCCTATTTTAACTCCTATTTTTTCTGACAAATCACCTTATCTAATATGAAAGATAGAACTAAACAAACTCCACTAGAGAATGATTAATGTGAATGAATCACACATGCATTAAGCCAGATTCTTTAATGATATATTTCATGCAGCCATGCGTTCGTTCTCTATCTATTTAATTTAGAATAACTCAATAAGTGACATATAAATAATGCTTAGATACTTGCATTCACACATGCTACTTTTTTTTTTTTTTTTTTTTTTACATAATGTTACATTTATTTTTATGCATATCTTCAAATGTCGTTTTAATAGGAAATTTGTTATGTTACATATATTATGTCGTTTTAATAGGAAATTTGTTATGTTACATATATTAATACAACTATCTTTATTAAATCATTATTTCATGTTCATTAATTGGTATTGATGGTTGTCAATATATAAATAATGAACCCACACGTAATAAACTTATATCCACAAAATAAATGTCACTATAGGATTTTATGTAGAGACCAATGATTATAAAAATATATGTGAATAATAAGCACCTAAAAAAATTATTATTTAGGTTTAATTGCAACTATGATCCTCCTATTTTGTATTTTTTTGGGTTTTGATCTCTCCATTTTAAAAATTACTATTTTGGTCTCTTTTTTAAGTTTTGAGTTTGATTTTAGTCCTCTCTCCAAATTTGAGACTTTAATTATTGATTAGGATAATTAATTTATTAATATTAATTTTTATATTTTATTAATAATTAATTTATTAATATTAATTTTTATATTTTATTAATTAATCAAAATTTTATATGAAACACTTTGGACTTAACCATTTTGTCTCGTATCTTTGGTCCATATTTTTAACACACAGTTGATTTGTTGTGTTTGTGTAAAATATATAAACACTAACAAAATTTGTAATGAAAACAATGTGAGACTTTGGTAGATTGGTGACTTTGTAAGCTAAATAATGGAAACTATCACTTCCTGTTTGTTTTTTCCTCCAATAATATTTTACAGAATATATCTTCAATATGGAACAAGTATAAACATTCCCCTAACAGTTGTCCGAAAACTTTAACAAAGCTTTTGCAAATGAGAGTGAACTAAACAAGTATAAACATTCCTAAATATAAAGGGATGTTGAGATATAGAAGCTCTATTAAATGTTTATTCAATAAACAGTTGTCATTTAAGAGTTTATGTAAAAGCTATTTCTACAACGGGAGAGGTAATGAAAGTAAACTAAATAAAAACTACGCAAAATCTATTTCTATAAGCTCTTCCTAAAACAAATTCATATGAAACTGTGAGTGCACTTTTTACAAACTGGATGCAATTCTATTTCTGTTTCACATTAATGGAACCTGTGTCACTGGCCAAACACTCAAACATAATGGAACAAATTGAGAATTGAGAACATTACTTCATTAACTAGCAATTTATCTGAAATGAATAATGCATATCATAAAGAAAGGACGGGAAAAAGAGGAAAAGCGAATGCTAAAAGAATGCCTAATTCCTCTTAAGAAAACATATTCTGTCAAGATGAATTAAACAATAAATATAAAGAATCAATGATATGAAATTTCAATATCATGAGTGGTTCTAAGAATTTAATATCAAAACCATATCCACATTACAACATGCAAGTATAAGTAAAACTTGATTAATTATTTACTATCAGGAGTGGTTCTATTAATTATTTTCTATATCTCAGCATCTCTTTATATTTAGGAATGTTTATACTTGTTTAACTGACTTCCATTTGCAAAAGCTCTGTTAAAGTTTTCGGTCAACTGCCAGGGGAATGTTTATACTTGTTCCATATTGTAAGATATATTCTGTATAATATTATCGGAGGAAAAAAGAAGTAGGAAGTGATAATTTCTATTATTTAGCTTACAAAGTCACTAATCTACCAAAGTCCCACATTGTTTTCATTACAAATTTTGTTAGTGTTTATATATCTTACACAAACACAACAAATCAATTGTGTGTTAAAAATATGGACCAAAGACACCTGACAAAAAGGTTAGGACCAAAGTGTTTCATATAAAATTTTGATTAATTAATTAAATATAAAAATTAAAAATTAAAAATTAATAATTTATTTATTTATTAATAAAAATAATATTAATAAATTAATTATCCTAATCAATAATTAAAGTCTCAAATTAATTTTAAAACGACTTGGCATTGCCACCACTATGCCAAAAAAGACCTTTAGCAGCGCTTTTTTTTTTTGCCTTTAGCAGCGCTTAAAAGCGCGGCCTAAAGTGGCGCTGCTAAAGGTAAAGACAGCACTTTTTTTTTGCCTTTAGCAGCGCTTTTTTTTTGCCTTTAGCAGCGCTTTTTTCACCCTATAGCAGCGCTTTCATAACCGCTGCCTAATCCCCCTTCATCTCCCCCCTTTAGCAACGCTTTTTAAAAGCGCTTTCTTAGACCCCCCCTTTAGCAGCGCTTTTTTAAAGCGCTGTTTTAGACCCCCCTTTAGCAGCGCTTTTTTAAAGCGCTTTCTTAGACCCTCATTTTCCAACCTATAGCAGCGCTTTTTATGCCTCTTTTTGCCCCTTTAGCAGCGCTTTTTTTAAAAGCGCTGTCTATTCTTCACGGTTTTGAATTTTTTTGTTAAAAATAATCACATTTTTTATATATTTTTCAATAAACCTACTTATAACAAATACATTCACTGCTTATAATTCAGGTCTTTAGTTCAACAGTTTGGCCTTATATATAACAATTATTTTGGCCTTATTTTTGTGTATTCATCAATTTGCAATATTATACACAATAACTAAAGTATACATTATAATTCATCACTTTGAAATATTATACACATAAACCTGCTTAAATATATTACAACACAGTCCGATCCTCAAAACAAAATCACATATACAATCAATTCACATATAATTACAAATCTGATAACTTTACAAATAGATACAATATCAGATGTCACATTAGGAAGAAATAAACTTAACAATCTTTACTTGACTATTGAATTCTGTATGAGACTGCATGGAGTTCACTATCAGCCACAAATACACGGTTTTCTTCAAGCTTTGTATCATTATTCAATTGAATGTCTTCCAAGCTTAATTCAATAGAACATGATTCATCTTAACAACAGCACAAGCAAAAACAATAATAGATAAGCAACAATACACTTGAACAGGCCCATGTAGATCATTAAGTACTAGATTTCTATGAAATTTTCAGTTCTTATCATTATTTGAAGTTTTTGTTAATCAGATTAATAATTAAATATGTATTTATAGAATTAATCTTCATTATCATTACCTTCCAATATATATTTCCTCATGAAGTACCAAATCAGCCAATACAGTCACAATCACTGTCACAAGAGGGCTAAACAATGCAGAGAAAAGAGGTCCTCACTGTGTTATGCACCATGCTTGAAGACAAAACATAACCGCTGATCCCATAATTCCCTACAAAATATATTTATTACAAATTATCTAGGATTATGATGTATAAATATTGGTGTGTATCATCATGAAAAATTACCGCATATAAGTGGAACCAAATTGAAGTAGAGAATTAATCTTCCATGCATTAAGGTCTGACTCCAAGAATACTGTCACTACGGCTGATTGTAATGTTGAAATGAAACACATCCAAGCTGATAGTGATAAATAATTAGGATGACTTTTGTAAACTGGAACCTGAAAAATATATAAGGGTGAAATGTTATATGTTTATAGAATAATAGTTATATCATAAGTATTAATTATTAAGATTTTAAAAAACAGTTTCTGATGGTACCGATATTGATTTTGTTATTGATTCTGTTATTGACGGTTTTTATGATAAGGAATTAATTATGGTTAATTCACATCCGCAACAACCACTAACACCTGTGCCGACTAAAATCGCGTAAGCATAGACCGTTATTTAAGACTTTGATTGTACTGAAATTAAGTACCTGCAAAATTAGCCAAAATGACCAGGCAACACTACTTGCCAAAAGAAAAACACATCCTAGCAACCAATTCTTATCAGTATCACTTCCAGCCATGATTGATTTTGAAGGTATGATCGTTGCATTTAATAGTTTTGGACCCTTCAACAATACTATAGACAAAGCTCCACAAATACATATCAAAGTCCCCACAATTTTGGCTATAGTTCTCAAACTTCTAATATTTACTTTTTCCATTCTGTAAAATATTCAAAGAAACATATTATTATTGGTTTGAATTTTGATTGACTAACAAATATAAGTTAAGTTAGTTATTAATTACCCTACAAAGGCTGCTATTAAAAATGTAACTCCGGGAATAAGATTGATCATGGCACTTGCAATTGAAGAAGACGAAAGATATAGTCCCTCAAAATATAGATTTTGATACAATGTAATGCTGCAACATCAAACATCATTATACATATACAAACATAAAGCTGTATGAATGATCTATACATTCTAAAACTATATCCACATTCATGAAGACACGTGAATTCATTAAATGTTGTGTAACTCGCCAAACAAACTTTATTTCAAAAAAGTTGTCGGATCTATATATTTATGTTTTAAAATTTAATAAATAAATAAGGATTATTTGTGAATTTAGACTATTTCATAGAAAAATAAGGATTAAGAAAAATAAATAAATTTCAAGATTAACAGAAACTTAAAGCTTTCATCTAAATCACAAATAGTGTGAAGTTTCTAAAGCAACATAATCTAAAAAATCATTGAATATATGTGCAGTATTTCCCTTATAAAAATTATTAGTAAAAAGAACTCATATAAGGTGTGGCATTTCAGCAAACACCTTGTATACGGCTAGATATAATGAAAGTTAACATAAGTAAATTCATTGTGGCATTTCAACAAACACCTTGTATACAAAACTCAAGCCAATATCAAACGAGTAATTTTTATCAACGGTATCAACAAAAACAAGTCAAAAACTCAGAAAAGAAGTAACACTAACATCATATAATCCAAAAAAATGAAATACTAAGACATTAATCCAGAAAAATGGAAAATGAAAAACTTCAAATACCATAACAATGGACGGACGGCGGCAGAATGAGGTGACGAAGGAATGACCGGAGGAAAGACGACGGACGGAGGCACGGACGGAATGCGTCGACGGTGACTGTTCTAATTCTGAATAGGGCAACGTTCGCGAGTGGAAATAAGAAAGAAGAAGACTGTTCTGATTCTGTGAAAATATTGGAATTTTTTAAATTTATGCTACTTAAACCTATAGCAGCGTTTTTTTTGGCATTTAGCAGCGCTTTTAAAAGCGCTGTTATAGGTCTGCCTTAGGACCCCCTTTAGTAGCGCTTTTTTTGGCATTTAGCAGCGCTTTTAGAAGCGCTGCTATAGGTATGCCTTAGGACCCCCTTTAGCAGCGCTTTTTTTGGCATTTAGCAGCGCTTTTAAAAGCGCTGCTATAAGTCTGCCTTATGACCCCCTTTAGCAGCGCTTTTTTAAAAGCGCTTTCGTAGACCCCCCCCCCCTTTAGCAGCGCTTTTTTAAAGCGCTTTCTTTGACCCTCCCCCTTTAGCAGCGCTTTTTTAACAAGCGATGTCTTAAGTATGCTATTTTTTGTTTTTTTTTTCATGACCCTTTAGCAGCGCTTTTTTAGAAAGCGCTGTCTTTTGTTGCGCTGCTAAAAGTCATTTCTGGCGTAGTGCACGTCATCTTGAATAGCGCCACATCATTAAAAAATGTCTCAAATTGGAGATGAGACTAAAATCAAACTCAAAACTTAAAAAAGGGACCAAAATGATGGTTGTCAAGTGATATACACTAGCAGCTCCTTTTGTTGTCATGCAGCTATGTCCTGCTTAAAACACATGACAACACACCTCACTCACCACCTGTGAGGAACTTCATCACAACTCAACCTATTGTGGCTACTGCTAACACATAGCAGCAGTGATACTCAGTATGACATCCATGACAGCAGTTATGTCATCAGCTCCTGCTAGCTCCTTCTGCATTCATGACATCCATAACAGTAGTTCTGTCATCAGCTCCTGCTATCTCCTGCTGCACCAGTAGCAATGTCATGAGTCATTAGTCCCTACTTCACCACTACTCCTGTTGTTTCTCATACATGACAGTAGTTCTGTCATGACAGCAGATGGATGTTGTGATGGATGTCACGATATTCAGCATGACATTCACATTAAAACACTCCACAACAGTTCTGTCACCATAGCAGATGGAGATGTTATAACATCCTACTAGTGGAAATAAGGATTTTTAAGTCGGTTAAAAATGACTTTTTAAGTCGGGTCCAAGCCCGAGCTAAGAATTACCGACATAAGAAGTTTTGACTTCTTAAGTCGGTTGTGGACCTGACTTAACAAACTATTATTAGGTCGGTTAGACAGAAACCGACTTAATAAGTCTAGCCTGAAGAAACCATTTATACTCGACCTAAGAACTTACTTTCTTAAATCGGGTATAACTAACCGACCTAAGAAGTTGTTTTTTTTAATAATCACACAATCATATGCAGCTTTCCCATTTAACAATTTACCCCCAAGTCAGACTATCCAACTCAATCAACAAATTACACCAAAAAAAAATCACACAACACAGATCACACAGTAAAATCCCTAATTATCAAATAAAATATACCAACAACTTCTAAACACAATTACATATATTAATAATATTAATACACAAACAAACACGTGCATGTTAATTCTAAAGCACCAAGTATGTACTTATCAAAACATCATCAAAATAATAAACCTTAAAGATTGGCCTGAAAAAATCATATCATCTTCTAAACAGCCAATAACCAACATCCAACACAGAATTGCACCTAATTTATATCATTGTCTGCACTTGCTTCAATATGTTCCAATATCATGTTTGCACAAAGTTCTTGAACATTTTTAACTTCTTCTTTTTGTAATGGATTTGAATCCTGAAATATCTAAATAAATAAACGGTGACATAAAATTAAATTAATATATCAACATAATTATTTTTAATTAATTGATATAACTTGCTAAAAATATTATATTACCTCGCCCTGTGGCTTCAGTCAAAATATCTTGTCGTCCTTGTGGTATAAAGGTCCCTTCCAACACTAGAGTATCCTACAAATATCATCAATTCAACTTCAAAAAATAATAAAAACTGATATGTTGGTACATTAATTCTTTTTTCGACCGCATAGAACATCACACTATTATGATACTGCATCTTTTTTCCACCGTAATAAACTTTAACAATTTTCAATTTGACAGCATCTTGATAGATAATGACATATGCTAATTATAATGTTGTTCAAATTATAATGATGTTCAAATTATAATGTTGTTCCACTGTTATGTTGTTCATCTTGACCGCATCTTTTTTCCACTGTTATATGCTGTTCAAATTTTAAATGAAAGGGAATTTGAACAAATGAACAAATTTTAAATTGTGATATTTTAAATGAAAGTATAATGCTGTCACAGCTCCACCAAGAAATAAAGTTTTTATCCTAGGAGATGGAAATACCAAAGGTGAAAGAAAACTAGAGACACGTTTACATTAAATTTCACTAAATATAGTTGTTATCCTAGGAGATGGAAATACCTAAACAACACCACAACAAAACAGAACTCGGTGGCAACAACTCAACATAAATGATGTTTACAACATTAAACCACAAGGAGAAATAACATTCCACAGAAATCATATTGATATTAGACTCAAAGGCAATGTCCTGAATAAAAACAATAACAAATTATTTTAATACAAAATAATTCCATAGTGTTCACAATATCGCCATGTAATCGGGTCGAGAACACAAATGTATAACAATCACTTTTGGGTATGTCAAAATAGGACCAACCACAATAACAACATATCAGTTAGAGTATGACAATAATAATCTGCAATTTGAGACCAAAAACAAATCCACATTAATGTAGTATTTATCATTATCAGAATATCCAGCACAAATCACATGATAAATTGTTTATATCAAGGCATATCCAGTATACAGAGGTTGTAGAAAACCAAAATAGATTCATTGCTCAACTTAACATGAAAATGCCTAAATCAAAGCCAACGTAATTCACAATGTATGTGAATCATAATACAGCCTTGCCAATGCATAAACAAGATAGCATAAAGAACGTTAACAGATTACTGATGTCGATTCGTTATGTTGAAATTTGAATCGGATTGATACAATAAGGAAACTGGACCGACGAGGATGCATGCAACTCCGCATCACCTTTTAGCAAGCAAATATATATACATGTTAGAATAACTCATCGTTCACCAAGAATCATACACAGGACTTAAAAAAGAGACTTACCACGATACGATCGACATTATGTAAGAAGTCTACTTGGTGTGTTACAAGAACTATAGTCTTTCCTTTCAGAGCTCCCGTCACACATTCCTGTAAAAAAGATAGATACGATTAAAGCCAAATATTTTTAACAATTTGATGATTATGAATGATTGAGAGGATAAGCACCTTAAATATTTCAGTGTCGGTATGTGCATCAACTGCGCTGAAGACATTATCAAGAAGATATATGTCACAGTCTTTGAGAAAGTAACTAATCTAGTGGATATCAAACTAACCTACAACAATAGCAAAAGAAACTCTTTACATGATAAAGTCTACCCTGCTAAAAGGAAAAAAAAATTCAAGGAAAGAGTTAAAGATCAGTTAATTAGATTGCAACTTGCATCAGAGTTTAGGAAAATATCCCTTACATCAAAGAATACAGTGTTGTGATTAGCATATCGATCATTGTCGTCGATGCCATCATACTTACTACTTAATCCAACATGATTAACTACATCAGTTATATTATCAAAGAGATTGCTAATTGAGAAATCAGTTCACTTCTAAATGCTAATAGCTAGCCCATACGAATTGGTGCAGGAAAGAACTTTAACGAAACAATTGTGCCGAATGGGAGACCAGCAGTAGCATTGTAGACAATTGCAACAGTGTTCAGAAAGCAAAATGTCAGAAACAATGGTCCACAGAAAAGGCATTCGGTCAATAGCAGATTCCGAACCTGTCATGGTAGAAGGACGGAGATGAAATCACTAATGAGTTAAAACAAGTGCAAATTTAATGGATTCTGAACCAAATTGCACGAAAATGCAAGTCAATACCCAGTTTGTTCCTTCCAGTTGACAATAGAATGAGGTTGCAGTATAGCCTGCAATTCCTAAAGTCAGTGTATATATGACAACAAGTGCAGTGAATAGAGCCCCGCAGTTGTATGGATAAAACACACCAACAAGTGCCAATATGAATATGAACACCGTACTGAATGCATAAATACAATTTATTAATACTAAAATATCACAACATAATTGTCCCAAAATGAGCATCTATAATTGAGACATTTTGATTGGCCAGAAGAAACTCACAGGGTAAACAGTTGGGTACCAGATCCAAGGGCAGCTGCAAATACAGACTTGAACTTGGGAAACCTAAAAACATCACCGTGGATGTATTTCCAACCGGTCTCTTCCTAATCCTCTGCAGTCACCTCATCATGTGCATACCTAGTGAGAAGTCAACCACGAACAATATTTATAGCTCAGAAAAAGAACTGATTATATAAATTGCCTAGCTTTATCACATTCAATGAAAACCTAAAACACCAATAAACAACGCATCTTACTTGACAAAATCGTTCCAAACTCCACAATCTCATTCTCATATCTTTGAGAAACATTTTCTTCAGCTACCTTAGTGTCGTGTCCCTGTGTGCGTGTCAGAATGTATGAGTTTCATAGATTCATTCTTACCTGTGGAAACAAAGGAATGCCTCTGAGGAGAAAAAGTGAAGGGATGATGCAATAATATAGAGTTGGAAAGGAGTTTAAAGCCCATAAATTATAGTGACAATATGCAAGTTGAAGGCCTGGACTTATTAATCCATAAGGGTACCAAAGAGGACTGAACTTAGAAATCACAATTTGAAAACCTCCTTCTGACCATCTCTTATGTTGAATAAGTGCTTCTGGCAATGTGGTTGGAGACAAACCTAAAAAAGCTTTTCTTGTTTGACTATAGCATACTGATTGCCATCCTTTACATAAAATAGATAATCCTGTAACTATATCCTCCACTGCACAATCATAAAGTAGTCCCATCTAAAATCAAATATTCACACATTGATTAAATTAATATCACTGATACAAAATACTTCAGGTCAGAGAAACTTCACATCTCCACCAAAAATATTAAGGCATCAGATATAGATATATAGGTCCTTGCTTATAAATCGAACATTTCAACTATATTATAATGTATTTAAACATTAATTTTTATTCTTTTGATAATTTACGAAAAAGATTGCGAGTGCGACCTCTTTTCCCCATGATGTGTTTTCCTCATAGGCACAACTTGCAAGAGTCTTTGATTTTTCTTTAATCTCTTGCAAACTTGCTTCTATCATATGGTTAATATTTTCATCATTTGCATTGTTGTTCCAATCATTTCTGGGTTGTTTGTTAAACTTTCTTCCGCAGAGTACATCTCTTCTATGAAAGCAGCCAGTTCCAATATACATGGGCCCACCAAATCCATCTACGCCAAACATTTCAACCTACATATAGTTTTGTGAATATTCAAATCATTGTAGTATCATCTAGCATTATTGATAACTGATTTACCTCATGAATTATAAATAAAGCACCACCGTATATGTCATTTTTTATGAGGTTTTCAAAGTTCTGAGTATGAATGAATGAAATAAAGTTACCATTGTGAAGCAACATTGACAACAAGTAGAACCTTCCCACTGTATTCACTCAGACTCACATCATTTCCACTCATATCCTGCAATTATAAAACAAACAACAAATCAAACACCCTCTTGCAATTATAATAGTAATAAAACAGAAATAACAACAATAGCAACAGAAACAGAAATTTAAATATCACAAAAATTAAAAGTTAGGGTTTAGAAATTACATACCTATGAATGAATAGTGCCTTCCAGAAATTTAGGGTGTCAGATTTACAATGAGGGGTTTGATTTCTCGGCAGTGAAGTGTATGATTTCTGGATTTTATGTGAAAGATTCGAGTTTCATGAAGGGGTTTCTGGGTTCGTGAGAAGAGTTTAACAAAGGAGTTCATTTGTTGAATAAAAGGTTTGTTGTGAAGAAGAAGGGTTTGTAGTGAAAGAAGGGTTTGAAGTGAAGATTGAATTTGCAGCGGAGAGAAGAATAAAATCGTGTGAAAAAGAGATTGAGAAGAAGAAAAAGGGTTTGCATTTTTATGAATATGATTTATGAGTTTAATTTTTTTTTTCTGATCTTAATTTTTATGAAGAGTATTCGATTCCCTTATAGTACACATTAGAATTTAATTTGTTAAAATTAAATAAAACGTTTTAGGTCAGGTGTGCAATACCTGACTCAATAAATATGTTTTTTAAGTCAGTTAGTGAACACATGCAACTTAAGAAATTTAATACGAACTCTATTTTTTTTCTTTAATTTTTTTAAGTCAGTTCTAAATGTAATTGACTTAACAATATTACAAATATTTACGAAATTGCCACCGCATCACTTCTTAAGTCAGGTGGCAGGTGAATTGACTTAACAACCTCTACTATAACACATTTTTTCTACTAGTGTCCTGCTTATCATCAGTGCAGGATCATGTTTTACCAAAATTTAGCCAATCATAGAACCATGGATATAATCATGACACTAACACGTTTAAGATAAAGCTTGCTTCAATTAGATCTTTTAAGGGTTGTAACATGACCTGGTTGCATGGATTTTGAAACAAGAGGATATAAGGCTCAAAAGTTAATTTTTACCCGCCATTTCCTTTGGATGATCTTCAGTCATACATTCAATTAGTTTGACACATGCGTTTATGTTCCGAGAGAATTTAGAAACTACAAAGGTGAAGATGTGATGGTTCAAGGACACATGAGTTTTTTGAGATGGTAGTCGCCTATCTTTTTTTTTATCT
This sequence comes from Lathyrus sativus, assembly GCA_963859935.3. Taxonomy (NCBI): domain Eukaryota; kingdom Viridiplantae; phylum Streptophyta; class Magnoliopsida; order Fabales; family Fabaceae; genus Lathyrus; species Lathyrus sativus. The sequence continues at coordinate 489,717,470 of OZ012739.1, read as the reverse complement.
CTTGATATGATGGTCACCTAATCTTTTTTGTTAAAGATTTTAATGACATCTCTTTTTGATTTTTATCTCTATTTTTTTCCTGGATTGTTTCTTTGAAGCCTTCAATCCACCGAAATGCCCTAATTTTTACCTAAGTCGTCTTTTCTAGTGTTCGAATTAGCAAATTTTTTTCTATTTTGCATTTCATTATTTTAAATTTTTTTATTATTATTTATTTATTTTTTGGAAAAGTTTTTATGAAATTTGTTAATTTTGGTTTGAAAAGGATTGTGAATACCGGTTAATGGTTTGTGAGGAACAACCATTGTGAATTTTTTTTATTTTTTACGACTTCTTCGACGCTTCAAAGTGTGTGGGAGGAAGAAAATTTGGTTGTACCTCTTATTGGAATGTGTATAGATGAGTTGATTCTTTTGAAATTCGAATGCATAGCCAAACCAACTAGAAAATTACTTTCCCCCTGGTTAAGTGTAAGGCTTTTTACATAGAAAGAAACACCAACTTATAGGACCAAAGAGGTTGACTAGGGATTAACTCCTTAACTCCTCGGTGTTTGAGAATTGAAACAATGTCTTACATCATTAGCAAAGTTTTATTTGAAAGTATACCATAGCAATTTTGGGTATTTCGTTTTCATCATTCTTCGTCTAATCTTTGCTTAAACAAAAGTTTGATAAAGAAAAATGAATGAAAGAAGTATTAACATTTTTGTCTTTTTGCGATAAAAATGAAAAAACAAGTGAATTATCTGCTTGGTTTATATAAAATAAGTGTTGGAGTTTTAGGGTGTTATATAACTGGGATCGTAGCATGTTGGTGCAAAAAGGACTAAATGTTTGTTCGCTTTCTTGTCATACTTTTGTTTATCTTTTCACCCATATTGCATTGATTCATATGGACTGTCATAACAATAATAGTAACAATTATGTAATGCTAATAGAACCACTTTTTCCATCAGAACAACACTTGTGGTTCATTTGAATGTTGTGTCAAGAAACATTGTTTTAACATTCTTTATTCTTAATTGTAAGGAAAAAATGTTTTTTTTGCAAGGGTTTGAGTATAACAAACTAATGCAAGTCACTAATTTTCTGTTGTCTTGTTGCAAATTATAAATAGCGTTGGTTTATGGATGAAAAGTGTTGATTACTTCATTTGCATTACGATTCTGTTTGGTAAAATTAGTTGATAACTGATAAGCTAGTTGGTAGCTGGTAACTGATGACTAATAGTTGATAACTTATACTTGGTGACGGGTAGCTTATAGTGATGACTTATAGTTAATAAGTTAATTTGAGTGTTTGGTAAATTAACGGTTACACTAGCTGATAAATGCAAAATGACATAAAAGGACACTCTTAATTAAAAAACATTAGTGATCCTATTTATTAAATTCATTTTTATTCATTCAAAAAAGTATTAGCAATGAAATGCATAATATTTTAAATATAAACGTAAAATTAAACATAACACAAAAATATATTGTGCGCTTTTATATAAATTTTCTAATGAATTTAACAAGATACCTAAAATAATAATATTGTAATTTTAAATTCAATTACATTAATCTAAAATAATAATAAAATTAAGTTTATTGTCTAACATTCCACAATAAAGTTGCAATGCTATTAAGAATTTCCTTCATCTTGATTGATCTTCGTGATCCCCCTCCTACCTTTCACTAGCTTGAAAACTTTCAATAGTATCTCAAAATTCATCATGAGGTATACAATTTGAATGTTGCTAAAGAACATTAAACATTGCATCGTCTTTTGTGAGTTTTTCTAATATAATCATGCAATGTAAAAGCAGTTGTTATAACATCAATTTGGGTTTTAGCACTAAATTATGGCATTTTATCAAGTATTTTATATATTTTTTTCAACACTCCAAAGGATCTTTCTATACAACCTCTAAGAGATGAATGTGTCCAGTTGAAGACTTCTTAAGAATTAGTTGGGGGCTCATGTTCAAATTGAGACTGATGAAACATTATCTTTGGATAAGAAACCAAATATCCTTCACTATCAAGATATCCCTTATTGACTAAATAATATATACTTGTAAAAATAGAAAAAAAGCTTAATAAATAAAATAAACTTATTTAAAAAAATTAAGAAATACAATTCTTTCCAGAAATACATGTGTATAATAATACCTTTAGGAGGATTTGAAAAATTTAGCACATGTGTGTGGATTGCATGAAGAAAAATCACGCGTGTAATTGCTGATCCCTCCCATCCAACAGATATAAATGTAAAACACATATCAAAATCACAACTAGTCATAACATTGAAGGTGGGAATTCTTTTTCTATCCATATAACGCATTTGATAAGCTCAGGAAAATACATGCAGCTATATGAGTACCATAATACATCCAACTAAATCCTATTAAAAAATTAGTTAAGTATGTGTCCGTCATGATATATATATATATATATATATATATATATATATATATATATATATATATATATATATATATATATATATATATATATATATATATATATATATATATATATATATATATATATATATATATATATACACACACACGCGCACATAAACACACGTACACACACGCGCGCGCGTGCTTACATACATATAAGACATGTATCAGTTATCATTAGTAATATGAAGTGGTACAGATTGAAAAGATGGATCTTTTGGTCTTATAATATCATGCGCTAGACCTTTATAACGATTACTTCTACAACTATTTGCTTCCAAAACTTCTTGTAAAGCTATATGTTGCGGTAGAAATAGGATATCAAGCTATTAATTAGTTTGAATCACAATTCTTAATTCACAATCGCTCTTTGATTTATCCGAAGGAAAAGGTAAAAAGAGGGAAAACCTATTTTTTCATCGTAACACAATGCGGGGAGAGACCTAGGTAAGGGGTTGGTTAAGCTTAGGGAAGGTACTAGCACCCTAAACTTCTGTAGTACTCTACAGGAACCTTTTGTTTAAAGTATGCTTTTTTATTTTATTATCTGTTTGAAATATATATAATGAGCTAAGGGATAGAGTGACCTAAAAGAGACCTAAGGGTTAGTCCTAAGTTTACTCGGCAAGACGTCGCATCTTGTGCCTACATATCCTGACGGGAATGGAATCAGAGTAATTGTAGTTCCCCTCGAAAGGGAAGTTAGAAACGTCTTGACTGTGGTCAAGGTTTCAATGGGGAATAAACGTATCTTAAGAACACGCTTACATGGAGTCTTAAAACTCCTATTTCTATGTTGAAATGTTGAATTGAAAATTAGGGTAAAGGGCATTTTCGTCCACGGCGGGACACCTAGGCTATTAGGATTTGAAACGGTCGAAGGGTTAGGACTATTGACTCGGCGGTCAAACGGCTAGACCTAATTCCTTCGGAAGGTTAATAACGGTAAAAACATGCAACGAGACAAACTATTATACGACATAATTAAAGTGCGGAAACTAAAGAAAGCGTCGCGACAAACACTCGCGTAAGTTACAAATCCCAAAAAGAATGCGTAAAATAAATAACTGGCGATCATGGCCTCGCAAAAATTACATCCATGCCAAAAATATTACGAACAAATGAAATATTGAGGAGCTGCAACGAACAAACCAATAGGAGTTAGACGAAAATGAAACGGCAAACTCGAGAACTTTATTTTTTGGTTTTTTATTTAAGGAAAAAATTAGTTTTGTATTTAAAAGGATAATTCATTTTAATTTTGAAAAAAATTGTTTTGATCTAATTAAAGAAAATGTTTTTGAAAACAATTTGTCTTTGAACTTATTATTAAAATGTTTTAATTTTAATTAAGAAAAAGATTTTAACTTTTGATTAGAAAAATATATTAAAATTTGATTAAGGAAAATGTTTTAAAATTATATTAAAGAAAATTTTTTATTTTGATTAAAGAAAAAGTTTTAAAATTTGATTAAAGAAAAAGTTTTAAAACTTGATTAAAGAAAATGTTTTAGATTAATCACAAAATTACATTAGCTATTCCTAATATAAAACTTAAACTAATAACATCATATAATAACCAATAAAATAAATAAATAGTGAACAACCAGAAAATAAATAAAATAAAAATAATAAAAAAAAGGGTGGATTCACGCGGTCCATTTCATCTAGGGTTTCCTTTTCACTTCTTTTGGGAAGCCTTCTTCTTCCTCTCTACGTAGCCGCCGTCTTCGCCCTTCTTCGAGTCCTGCATGCGATGGCGTTTTCCATTGTTGAAACTTGTATGTCCAATACTCCTCCCTCTTCTTCTTCTTTTCACCTGAAACAAAGAGAAAAAAAAAAGAATTGGAATAAATTCTCATGGCTTACGTTGTTGGTTGGCGATGAACGGATGGTGGTGTTCGTCGATGATGATTGCATGCGGATTCTGGCCGATAATGAAAGAACCTGGGGCCTTTGAAGTTTGTTGCCCGCCGAACGACGTTGAATCGGAGAAGGTGATGATCTTTGAGTTCGTCGCCGCCGTATTGGATCTTCCACGAGGGGGACGGCTCGCTCTTACTCTTAAGCTTCGGTATCCTCTTCTTCTTCCGGCGCGGGGTAATGATGAGAGCCCTCACGATTATCTGAACCCTCTCCTAGATCGAGAGGATAATGATGAACCTCTGAGATTCTGAATCCTTTCTATAGAGATTTCGCGGCACCATTTTTTTATTAGGGTCTTCGATCTGATCCCTAATGATGATTTTATATCATACACTTGTGGGCTTGAATCTGTTTTACCGTTGCGCACTTGCTGTTGCCTCTTCTTTTGCAGGACTTTTCGGAGACATTGTTGGGATTTCACCGCGTTTTGGTTGCTTACGATTGCTGGATTGTTGCTTTTTGTTTGTTGGATTATGGATGAGTATGTTCGTTGCCAGATCCGTTGATTTCGTGATTTTCATGAAAAGTTGTTTATGTTGTTGGCCTTGACGAACCGTTTGTTGATGTTTGTTGGGATTTTGGATCCGTTGGGAAGTCTTAGCTTGTGGTTGCCACTTTGTTCGCTGATTTTCTTGAACGGATTCTTTGTGAACTGGTTCAAATGGATTTTCTTGAACTGGTTCAATCTTGTTGAACTCGTTTTCGGAACTGGTTTTGATCTATCTGAACTTGTTTGGTTTGCTGATTTTTAGGAAGATTGGCGTTAAGGTCCAGTTTGGGCAAACCGTCTTCTTGATAAATCACTTTTTTCAAAACGGCTTTTCAAATAAGCTCTTTCGGCCAAACAACTTATTTCAAAATAATTTTTCTCTTCTTCTTTCGGTTGCCTTAACGATAAGAACAACAAGCTGCCGGATAGGCCATTGGCCGAGAATCAAACACCCGATGATGATACCACTCTGAGGGTGTCGAAACTAACCGATTAAAATTGTTTCTTGGTTTATTTTGCAGGTTCGGAGAAATCGGAAGCTCGGGAAAAGTCGAAGAAATCGGAAGCTTTAGGATTTTTTAGAGAAATATATATATATATATATATATATATATATATATATATATATATATATATATATATATATATATATATATATATATATATATATATATATATATATATATATATATATATATATATATATATATATATATATATATATATATATATATATATATATATATATATATATATATATATATATATATATATATATATATATTTTGTTTATATTTTTGTAAATACTAAATATAAATATTTTTTATTTTATTTATTATAATAATAAAATCATTTCTTTTAACCTATTACAGTGAAATAATAATAAAAATGGAATAAGATTACTATTAAATAAAAATCCAATATAAATAACAATTAAACATCATTTTAACAATAAAACTAAAAATGAAATTTTATTTAAATGAAATGAAAATAAGATAAAAATGAAATTAATAAAATGAAACTAACTTTAAAGGATAAGATATGTTTGACTAAAAAATGAAATTCGAATGAAATGGAAATCAGGTTGTTGAAAAATGAGATAAAATTGGAAGAATTGAAATAAAAAACAATTATTAAAGAAAATGAAATTATTTTTATTATTTTGATTTAGAAAAATGCAATGCAAAGACTACTAAATGCTATCTTTCCTTCAATTCCCGATTCATCCAAATTATCCGACTAATCCGGTCTCCGACATAGTTTTCGACTAAATTTCCGACAACTCAAGTGAACAACCTTATCAGAATAAGAACCAATCCGTCTGATGACCGCACTCAAACATCTCTGATCAACCAAAGCAAGACCTCTGATCAAGTGAACAGCCGAAGCAAGGCCTCTGATCAAATCACTCGAATCTCACCGACAGGCTCAAACAACTCAATTCCCCAACGACAACTCAAATTCACAAATTAACAGCCAACTGCCCACAAATGACCAAATTACCCTTCATGAACCAAACAGCGCGCCACGTGATATTTATCTGCAAAAATCAACCAACTACACGAACTTGTCAGTAATTGGTTAAATGCAAAAATGCAACAGAATGCGAGATGATTCGACTAAATCTAAGGGCAAAATTTGGGGTATTACAATTGCCCCTATTTAAATAGCTTCACCAGATGATTTGAGCGACATAGGCTCGAGAGATCATGGTGGAGAGATTTAAATATAGATAACCAAAAATTTTTCCCTTAGATGCAGTGATATGCAATGCTATGGACAAATCAAAACAAGAGATAATGCTAACAATGTCATGAATATAGTATGATGCGTATGATGGAATGGTAAAGGTAAAGATGCAGACGACACGACGACACAGGGGACAGACGCGACGAATGAACCACACTGGGGAATATGACGCAATTGGGAAACATCACGACACGGGAAATTCTAAAGTGATAGTCAACTGGTGCGAACACGATCAATTGTCACTTTAAGAAAGGAATGGTAAGAACGAGATCCACAATGGAGATGGCACCGATTAGACGGCCTCCACTGGGGAAAATCTAGGAGTAATTATCAACAGGTTTAGGCGTGACCGGCTGATACTCTATAGTAAAAAGATAAAATTGGATCTGCACGACTGTAGGATCGATTAACAAGACGTTGGAGCATTGAGCAAAGAATAACATCCGAGCTTCTGTAAACTTTCCCTCATGACAGGATCGAACGGACTTTTTAGGAATCTGTAGAAAATATACAGGGTAAAACTGTTTGTATGCCAAAATAAATGGACTTTAATGGGAAATGCTCTGATAAGCTTTCTCGAGAGAGAACTGCCACTTATCGTCGGAAGGGACTTATATGCCAAACTGGATAAGCTCTCAAATAAAGAGACTGTTGCTTATCTGTGGGTATTAGATAAATAATTGATTGATAAGCTCCACTAGAGGGACTGTCGCTCATCGGATAAAGTAAGCTTCCATGATTAGAACCTGATTCAGCTTCTTCTTTTAATAAAGGATAAACTGAACTTCCTCATGCTTCAAGATTTTGTGCTCTTCTGAACATGATTCAGCTCCTTCTTTTACTAAAGGATAAAGTGAACTTTCTCATGCTTCAAGATTTTGTGCTCTCCTGAATATGATTCAGCTCCTTCTTTTACTAAAGGATAAAATGAACTTCCTCATGCTTCAAGATTTTGTGCTCTCCTGAATATGATTCAGATCCTTCTTTTACTAAAGGATAAAATGAACTTCCTCATGCTCCAAGATTTTTGCTCTCCTGAATATGATTCAGTTCAAAACCTCCCCGCACTTCAAAATGAAAAGGAAAATGGAAGCCCAGCAGCTCGATGGAGATGATCATTTGCTGCTAGTCATAACGAAGATAGGATAAGCTCCTCAGGCCAGGAATACCGCTTATTGATAGGCTTCTCGGGTGAGAACTGTTTGTAGAGGTGGTAACAGGTAATGTAAATTGTAATGAAGATTATAATGAAGGTTGTAATGAAAGTTGTGATGAAGGTTGTAATGAAAGTTATAATGAAAGTTGTAAGGTAAATTGTAATGAAGGTTGTAATGAAGTAATAAACTCCTTGTACGAGAAGATCAAGAATTATATTTTAATTGCACCAAGAGGAAATCTATTTAAAATAGAAGTTAATAATGAAAAATATTTAATCTATTTGTAAGATAAGTTTTGAGCTACTTTTTATATTTCTACCTAATATTTTACTAACTGTTTTCAATTTACAGTTTTTTTATTATATTTTTGAGGATCATTCTAACAAATATTATTTTGAACTTAAATGATGAACTACTTCTATATCTAGCGCTACAATATTTATTTATTTTCAGTTTATTTATAAAAAAAAATACAATTATTCTTGTTTCTAAAAACAACTATCTATGAAACTTCTCCTTTTTCATCTTCTAAAACTATATCTTTTATAATTAATTAATGATAATTATTTACCTTAAACATTTTTTATTTGATATTATTTTTGTTTTTATTTTTAATATTCTAACAACAATTGAGTGTACTATTAAATCCAGTGCGAATTCACAAATTTGTTACAAGTTTTTATATTAGTGTAGATAACGTAAAGTTGAAATATATATAATAATTATAGATTATAAATAAGTCACAAATAACTCAAATTTATAGATTTATTGCATTTAATTTATACTCAAGACTAACTGGACAAAGATAGTTCACATTTTTTCTAACTTAACTAAAAATTTTGAATTTGAATCTAGCTTTATAAATTCAAAAGTGTTCAAGAATTTAGAATTTTGCCCTCAGTTATATTTTAATCGCACTAGATCAAATCTATTTAATAAAACATGTATTTAATCTATTTAAAATAGAAGTTAATAATGCAAAATATTTAATCTATTAGTATAATAAGTTTTGAGCCACTTTTTATATTTCTACATAATATTTTACTAACTGTTTTTTTATTATATTTTTTATGATCATCCCAACAAAGATATATTTTTTTAAAATATAAATTAAAATCTAGTTCTGTTATGTGTCATGTTGTCATCTTAATCTTAATAAATGCAAATATAAAATAAAAATACATTATTAACCTACAAGTTTAATTTCAATTATTATATTTACCTAGGTATAAATGGAATATGATTAGCCGTACTAAAAAAAATCAGAGTTTATGAAATAAAAAAGTAATTAATTATTTATAAAAATCTAAAAGGTGAAATAGGGAAATGGCTTTTAGTTCGTCTTAGTCATGCTGTTTTTCAACGAATAAGAAGAATAAGTCAGTAAAAAAATCAGGAGAATTAAATGCTAATTATTGTGACCATTAATATTTTGATATAAACAACCAATTCAATAAAGTAAAAGAACCTTTTGCCCCAAGATAGGTCTCTTGATATTTGGAAAGTAGTTAGTTTTAAAATAAATTTGTTATTTTCAGGAAAGTAGTTATTTTAAAAACAAATTTGTTATTTTCAGGAAAGTAGTTATTTTAAAACAAATTTGTTATTTTCAAATTGAAATGAAAAGTACCTATTATATGGATTAATTATTATTTTCAACCGAAAAGATTTAATTTATAAAAAGAGAAAGATTTGTTTTTTGAGTGGCACTATTATAAATAGTATCCAACATAATTCTCCTTATCACTCCTTTGTTATACTCTATGCTCTTTTCCTCTTCCTTGTAATTTTCATCTTTCAATTTTCCCATTATTAGATAATATGGTTGTATCTCAAGAAGACATTGCTTATGAGATATTTTCTTGGTTACCTGCAAAAATCATTTTTAAATTTAAGTTAACTTGTAGTTCATTCTCCAAATTTCATGAAGAATCATATTTCAAAACAAAACAGTCATGTAATTTGTTAGTGAAGAGTGATACGTGTTTCTTCCTCCAACCTGATCAGATCATTCAAAGGTATAAAAAAAGGTTGGAATTGCACCATTTATCTAAACAACAATTCTCTGATGTTCCTAACGATGTTCTCAGATTTCTGTCAAATTCAGCTTGTGTGGTAGGTTCTAGTAATGGTTTGCTTCTTTGTTATACTATTAATGATGATCCAGTTGAATTGTTTATTTGCAATCCAATTACAAAGTCTTGCTTTTTCATTCCAGCCCCAGAGTCACTTAGAAAAAACCATAGGTCTTCTAATATAAATCTCATGTTCAATTGCTCTCATGACTCTTTTGATGATTATTTGATCTTTTATTTTGAAAATACAATGGAATGGTCACCGACTAGTTATGTATGCAATATCTACCATGGAAAAGAAGGTGTGTGGAAAACCATGGAAAACAACTTTTTAAGTGGTGGTAGGGATATAAAATTTGACATGCCGGTGTTTCATAATGGAGCAATTCATTTTATCTCGGATTGTTTTAATTATTTTGCGAGACCTTATAAGCCATATATAGTGTCTTATAACCTTGAGAAAGGAAGTTCGACTATGCTTAAGTTGCCCAGAAAAGCTATAAAAGGTTTTCATGACAAGTGTAACATGGGCATATTTAATTGGGGTAAAACGACAAGTTCTAATAGTTCTATTTGTTTAGTGAAATTAAGAAAGTCAGTTTTCACTCTTTGGTTCTTAAAAAATTACGAGTTATGGTCATGGGAAAAGATTTTGAAGGTGAGAGTGAGTGCGTTGGGATTAGAAGAGAAAGATGCTCGTGTTACTGGATTTACAGTCATGAACGGAAACATTCTAGTTTTTTCTACCGAACACAAGATTTATAGTTGTGGTTTGGATGAAGAAACATTTATGATGGTGGCAGAAATAGGTTCACACAGTTGTGGATCCTATCCTCAATTTATTTCCTACTCAAACACTCTTCGTTCTTGTGGTGCCAATAATAAAACCATGTCTTGTTAGGAAGAAATAATGTATGCAGCCAAATTTAGTAGATTATTATGGTTTTTGAGAAGTTGTAATATCTATATTTCATTGAATTTATTATAGTTACTGTCTTTGATACAATCTCTCTTATTAGTTATTAGCTTTGAATTTATTCTAGTTACTGTCTTTGATACAATCTCTCTTAATAATAAGTTAAGTTTCTGCAGAATTTCAAAATTGGATGATACAGTGATATGATTATATATTTTTTATTGTTAAAACAACCACTTGAATGATAATGTGTGAATTCTTGCCGAAAGTAAATGTAAATCCCATTCACTATTGTTTATCAGTTGTTCAATTATGAAAGTCACTTCTGTTAAATAGAACATATTGTAAGAGAAGGTTTTAAAAAACAGTCACTCACCGCATAAAGGGCTTTCACGGTTTTGGTCGTCATAGTGTGTATTAATCAATATCATATACATACAGATTCGCAAATGTGAAAATGAGTAATAAAGGACAGTTAATCTAAGCTATGCTGTGGCTACACTTAGGGTTGGTCATGGATGGTTAATGTCCAAAATCAATTCATAATTATAAATAATCCATATATTACAATCGGTTTTTATTTTTTAAAATGGTTATAAACCGGTTATTAACCGGTTATATCCATAACCAATTTTATAATTAGTTTTGATTTAATTTTATTTTAAAATTGATTTTTTCAAAATCATAATATTGTTAAAATAACTATTGTTTTTTTTTTAAATTCATAATTTTTGATCTCTAAATATTCAAAATCATAATTACTATTGTTTAAATTCATAATTATTATTGTTAAAATTTATGAATGAAAAATTCATTCAATTCATTCATTATTAAATGAAAAGTTAGTTAATTGAATGATTCAATTTAACTATTAATATATATCATTTCATCTAATTCATCTCCATATTTAAAAAATATCAGTTTAGTTTTATATTTTAAATTTATAATTAATTAATTTTTTTCATAATTAATTTTTCTCTTAAAGTAAGTCATTGATGACACAATATCAATAATATTTTATACGTTTTAGTTATTAAATATAATTTAAGATATTGATTACAATTTCGGTATTCAAGAATAACCAAAACATATTTTTTTAGAATCAATTTCTGAATGTTTACAATTCTTTTAATCTTATATCACAATTATATATATATATATATATATATATATATATATATATATATATATATATATATATATATATATATATATATATATATATATATATATATATATATATATATATATATATATATATATATATATTATACAATTAAAATATGTTAATAATTCTTTTAAAATCAATTTCTGAGTGTTAAAGTAGTATCCAAGTATATGGCAAGGAGAAGAAAAAACATATACATAGTAGCAATTAATTTTACTATTCTTTTAATTCACTATAATATTTTATAAATATATATTTTTCATCTTGGTTTTAATTCTCCTATCTGTATCTTGATAATGTTATTTTTAATAAAATAATGCGGATTACAATAAATATCTCATTAAAAAATATATAGACATTAATACTTTTTTGTTTTTTCTACGGTGGACATTATAGAAGCAGAGGAGAAAGATAATTAAATCTTAGTTACCAATAATTTTGAAAATACCGTATTAATTTTTTTTTATAATTAATAATTAAATAATTTTTTTTTTTTTTTGAAAAAAATTTTCAAAGTTTTTTTTAATTAAAAAAAATTAACTAATTTGGTTTTTATTTTAGATATGGATGTTCAAATTATGGATTTGGTTAAAACAATATTAAAAATATATCCAACATGTGGATTTGGTTATATCCATACTAATAATTAACCGGTTTTTAATAACCAAATTTAGATATGAATATGAATTATTTAAATAACTTATTTTTTTGAATGACTTCTAATTCTCTTGAAATGATTAATGTGAATGAATCACACATGCATTAAGCCAGATTCTTTAATGATATATTTCATGCAGCTATGCGTTCGTTCTCTATCTATTTAATTTAGAATAAGTGATATATACATAATGCTTAGATAATTGCATTCACACATGTTACTTTCTTTTTTTTTACATAATGTTACATTTATTTTTATGCATATCTTCAAATGTCGTTTTAATAGGAAATTTGTTATGTTACATATATTACGTCGTTTTAATAGGAAATTTGTTATATTACATATATTAATACAACTATCTTTATTAAATCATTATTTCATGTTCATTAATTGGTATTGATGGTTGTCAATATATAAATAATGAACCCACACGTAATAAACTTATATCCACAAAATAAATGTCACTATGGGGTTTTATGTAGAGACCAATGATTATGAAAATATATGTGAATAATAAGCGCATAAAAAAATTAGGCTTAATTGCAACTATGGTCCTCCTATTTTATATTGTTTTTAGTTTTGGTTCCCTATTTTAAAAATCAAGATTTTGGTCCCTTTTTCAAGTTTTGAGTTTGATTTTAGTCCCCTCTCCAATTTTAAAATTTTTTTAATGATGTGACACTATCTAAGATGACGTGTCTAATGCCAAGTCATTTTTAAAAAATTAATATAAGACTTTATTTATTGACTAGGATAATTAACTTATTAATATTATTTTAATTATTAATATTATTTTAATTAAGTAATTAATTAATGATTAATATTTTATTATTAATTTTTATAATTAATTAATTAATGAAAATTTTGAATGAAACTCTTTGGGCCTTTAGTTATTGGCTCATATCTTTGGTCTAACCCACAATTGAATTGTTGCTTTTGTTTCATTTTTATAAACATTTTTATGTCTTATACAAAAATTAATGTGGGACTTCTAAAAAACCTATAATTATAAAATCAACTATAGAATATTCAACTATAATGGTGAGATTCATTTTTGTTTTCTAACTGTATTCTTAGTTCTTACCATATATGTCATATTTTTCAGTATCTCATGTTTCTTACTCTGAAATCAGGGGAAGGAAGAGGGCTTGTGTGACCTATTGCTTAACCTACATTGCGAGCTGCATCACCAAACATTCTCCTCAGTACAAAATTTTGATGGTGGGCCGTATCTTGGGAGGCATTGCCACTTCACTTCTATTTTCAACATTTGAGTCGTGGCTGTTGGAAATTCACCTCACACCCTATGAAGAATTCCCTTCAATCTTGATCTCAAGATTGATGAACAAACCCACAATATGATAATGATGGTAATAACAAGTAATTATCAAGAACAACAAAAGAGAAGAAGAATAACAAACAAGAAAGAGAAGAATGAGAGAAGAAGTATTTGGAGAGAATGTGCTACCCACAACTGTGGGATTTCTTATTGAACTTTCACTTGCTAACTGCAACTGTGAAATCTGTTCTGTTGTGATGTAGAATACAAAGCAAGGCACCCTATTTATAGTTTTAGGTTTACACTAGCCCAAAACATAAAAGGCCCAAAATATTATAAATCAAATCTAATCATATGATATCTAATCATATCATATCAAATTAATCATATGATATCAAATCTAATCATATGATATCAAATCTAATCATATCAAATCACAATGAATTATATTTAACACACCACCTAATTCATTGTGTCTAAACTGTCTACATTCATCATGGCCCACTTCACGTCCATCTGACATGTGTGCTAGTTGTTCATATTTGCTAGACCAACAACCAACCTGATTGTTTCGATTCTAGCAACAGGTGTGAATACTTCATCGAAGTCGATTCCTTCCTTCTGAAGAAATCCTTTCGCCACAAGTCTCGCTTTGTGTCGAGTTACTTCTCCTTTAGGATTTACCTTCACCTTGTAAACCCACCTCACATCAATTGCCTTCTTGCCTTGCGGCAATTCGACAAGTGACCAGGTATCATTGACTTCGATGGACTCTAACTCTTCAATCATTGATTTCACCCACTTCGAATCTTTCAATGCCTCAACTGCATTGACTGGTTCGACATCTGCGTAGAAAGCATAATGTACCAGCTCAGCCTCTTCATCGATTACATCATCTGATGTGATTACACATTCTTGCAACCTTGTAGGCATGTGTCTTGTTCGTCGAGGTCTGCTTGAACCTGCTTCATCTGCAACTGGTTCCTGTCGAACTTCTATTTCGACTTCAGTGCCTGGTTCTTCACACGAGATTCTCACTGAATCCTTCTTGGCATTCTTAATCCAATCCCATTCTTTAAGCTCATCTATGATCACGTCCTTGCTGATCACTACCTGCTTATTCACTGGGTCGAACAGCTTGTAACTTCCTGTCAAATGATATCCTATCAAGATCATCTGATTCGACTTATCATCAAGCTTCCTTCTCAACTGATCTGGCACATGTCTATGTGCTATAGATCCAAACACCTTCAAGTTACTGAGACTAGGCTTGACACCAGACCAACATTCTTCTGGTGTGATTCCTTCAAGCTTCTTCGTCGGACATCTGTTCAATATATATGTTGCTGTCGAAACTGCTTCTCCCCATAATTCTTTAGGTAGATGCTTTCCATTCAACATACTTCTCACCATATTCATGATGGTTCTGTTCTTGCGTTCTACAATCCCATTTTGTTGTGGAGTGTAAGGTGGCACCACCTCATACAAAATCCCTTCTTTTACATATAGTGTATCGAACTCTTTCGACACATACTCTCCACCACCATCAGTCCTCAGAATTTTCAGCTTTCGACCACTCTGTCTTTCGACCATGGACTTGAATCTGGAAAATACCTCAATCACATCACTTTTCTTCTTGATGAGGTAAGTCCACAACTTTCGACTGTAATCATCTATAAACGTGACAAAGTATCTATTGCCACCAATCAAATCCACCTGGATTGGACCACATACATCAGAGTATATGACTTCAAGTATTTCTTTCGACTTCCTTCCTGCATCCTTGCTGAAGCTATTCTTGTGTTGTTTCGACTGAACACACTCCTCACAGACTTCACTTGGAATGTCGATTTCTGGTAATCCTGAAACCATATTTCTTCTCTTCAGTTCTCTAATGTCATTAAAATTGAGATGACCTAGTCGAAAATGTCATAACCACTCATCTTTGTTGGCTGCAGTTGCTAGACATCTGTGCTCCATCACATTGAGTCCAATCTTGAAGGTCCTATTATGAGACATTGGAGCCTTCAAGATTAATCTACCACCTGCGTCGAGAACTCTCATCATCTTCTCTTCGACAACTACCTTGTAGTTCTTTTCGACAAGCTGCCTTATACTGAGCAAGTTACTCTTCATGCTTGGTATGTACAACACATTGGAAATTTTTAACCTTTTGCCATCTTTCCTCATAATCAGAACATCACCAACACCTTCAGCTGCTAGAGTGTTGTCATTTGCAAACTTCACTGTGTTCTTCGACGAGGGCTTCATGTTGACAAACCAATCTTTCCTTCCAGTCATGTGTGATGAGCATCCTGAGTCCAAGTACCACTGTGCTTGGAATCTTTCTTCATCTTTTGTTGTAACCATTAGCAACGTTTCTTCTTCTTCATGTTTCGCCAGCTTTGCATCAGTCTCTTGATTTCTCTTCCTTTCTGGACAATCACTAGCATAATGACCATACTTCTGGCAATTGAAACATTGAATGTGGCTTTTGTCTGTCTTTCGACCACCACCTCTTCCTGCAGCACCACCTCTTTGGTTGCCTTGGTTCCAAGGTTTCTTTTGATTCGACTGGTTTCCTCCTTTGTTGCCATTCCAGCTACCTTTTCCTTTTCTCTCCTTTTCCGTCTGTGCCTGCAAAGCCATATCTTTCGAATTTCCTGCAGCTCTCTCAGCCATCCTCTGTTCATGAGACTCAAGAGTCCCTTGAAGCTCTTCCTTCGTCAACACTGACAGATCTTTCGACTCTTCTATGGCAATTACCACGTGGTCGAACTTTGGAGCCAACGATCTCAAAATCTTTGAGACAGCTGCTTTCGTCGTCAGCGCTTCTCCACATACTTTGATTTTATTCACCAACTTTGTAACTCTGGTGAAGAAATCTATAATGCTTTCGTTGTCTTCCATCTGAAGCAACTCACAGGTTCTCTTGTGAGTTTGTAACCTCACCTCTTTCACCTTCTCTGCACCTCCAAACGACTTTTCAAGAATCTCCCATGCTTCTTTTACTGAATCAACATCACTAACCTTTTCAAAGTTATCAGGATCAACACACTGATGAATTATAAAGAGTGCTTTATAATCCTTCTTCTTCAATTCTTTGTGCGCAGCCTTTTCCGCCTCTGTTGCGTTCTCCACCAGCGATGTTACTCCGTCCTTCAAAAGATCCCAAAGATCTTGATAACAGAAGATCACCTTAACCTGCTTGCACCAATTCTCATAATTGTCTTTCTTGAGAATTGGCAGGGTCGCCGGAAAGTTGCCGTTTGGATAGTTCATCGTCATCACTATCTTCCTTCCTTGAATCTCTTAACCGGAGATTTAGATACCAGATGTTGGAAATTCACCTCACACCCTATGAAGAATTCCCTTCAATCTTGATCTCAAGATTGATGAACAAACGCACAATATGATAATGATGGTAATAACAAGTAATTATCAAGAACAACAAAAGAGAAGAAGAATAACAAACAAGAAAGAGAAGAATGAGAGAAGAAGTATTTGGAGAGAATGTGTTACCCACAACTGTGGGATTTCTTATTGAACTTTCACTTGCTAACTGCAACTGTGAAATCTGTTCTGTTGTGATGTAGAATACAAAGCAAGGCACCTATTTATAGTTTTAGGTTTACACTAGCCCAAAACATAAAAGGCCCAAAATATTATAAATCAAATCTAATCATATGATATCTAATCATATCATATCAAATTAATCATATGATATCAAATCTAATCATATCAAATCACAATGAATTATATTTAACAATGACTTGTTGCGGAGCATTTCATGGTGAGGAATAATTGTTTGTTTTTAAAGTTGTCTTCTGCTAATTATCAAACTTTACCGTCATATTTTCATCTGGTTATGTTGACTTTATAACATTCTTCTCTGTACATGGAGGCTGTAAATGTCTTGAATAATATAGTTATTATAAGTGCCACATGGAGAAGAGTAAGTTGTACAGCTTCGATATAATAATATTAGCTTGATTGTGGTAAATAATAATTCAAACCGTGCTAATCTCTTATGTAATACTTAAGAGCATTGCTAAATATTCCGAGAGACTTGTATATGAAAGGCAAGAATGTTACTATGAACCGTTTTTAAAATACAACTAAATTGTTTGGTTTGGCTTTGACAGAAATTATGGGTGGGTGGTTGTGTAAATCTATGGCGACATTTATTCTTGTGTTTCTTCAATTGAGTATCTTTATACAAATGAGCAATTTTCAATACTTAATATGTAATTATGTTAAATGAACTTCTTAATACGTCATTCTAAACAGAACTAGCTAGCTGATAGATCTAACAACTACAAACTAGGGTGATTCCAAAACATGTTCATTTCTGGGGTTTATAAATTTATTAAGTCCCTATAAAAAAATAAGCATGCATTTTACAGTATCCCCCAGTGGCTAATGAAGTGATTTTTTGGTCATCAAAATACCACACTAAAGGATTTTACCATGCTTTTTTATACCTCTGTCTTGATTCCTTCATTTTGCATTTTGTATTTATTAATCTCAATTTTTTTCACATGAATTTATCAGAGGGGCTTTGATCAGCAATGGCTCTCATTAACATTCTCGAAGGCCATATTTCTTGGAAATGGTCTTGCCGCCATTTTTTTGGGCTGTTCGGAAATGTCCTTGTTGATACATTGGCTCTTAGAAATCACACATTGATTTCAAGTGTGGGTTAGACCAAAGATATGAGTCAATAACTAAAGGCCCAAAGAATTTCATTTAAAATTTTGATTAATTAATTAATAATAATAAAATATTAATCATTAATTAATTATTTAATTAAAATAATATTAATAAGTTAATTATCCTAGTTAATAAATAAAATCTTAAATTAATTTTTTAAAAATGATTTGGCATTAGACACGTCATCTTAAATAGTGTCACATCATTAAAAAAATTTAAAATTGGAGAGGGAACTAAAATCAAACTCAAAACTTAAAAAATGGACAAAAATCGTGGTTTTTAAAATAGAAGGACCAAAACCCAAAAAAAATACAAAATAGGGGGATCATAGTTGCAATTAAGCCAAGAAATTATTATTTATTTAAATTTTGTAGTGCATGCTATTCTTTTGTAGGTAAGGGTCCGTTTATGGAAGGCTGAGAAATTCTGTGTTTTAGCATTATGTTGTGAGTATGATGATCTATGCTCCTTCCCGTTAAGAGGGAGGTACTTATAAATGCTCTTGGGCCAGAGATTTTTGTTAGGGATGATAATCATCCATTCAGTCAATGGAAAATTGTTGAATTCCTATTTTCAATGAATTTGAAGTATATCAAAATATATGCATGTCCTAATAATTTCAATGGGTTCGGTATATAGTGACTCGCGCCATTCACTTTCACTTTTCTTTCTCCCTCGTTTTCTTCTGACTCTCTTCTTCTCCTACTTAACTTCTTCTCCTTCTCTTTATGAGCTGTTACATATATTTTTTGTTTTGTTTGAATTCAAATTTTGAATTGTGATATGAAGTTGTTAAGTGGATGGAAATGATATGATATATTGAACGGGGATTGAATTGTAAGTGTTGGTGAATAATGTTGAGGAATATGCAATTTTGAATGTATAATGTAAATGAATAAATGAATGTAACTTGTAATTGGATGATAAACATGTCATGAAATTCAAGCTTGGTCTATGTCATTTCCATTTGTCTTGATTAATGCATTCTTGATGATGATAATGATGATGGTACGATAATGTGAAATTCAAATTTCACATGCATGGATGATGAAATGAATGAAAAATGCACATGTATGATGACTGATAATGGATACAAAAACCAAAGTTGTCTTTCTTTAACTTTTAAAGAGAAAGGCTTCCCACTTTTGATAAAATGGTCTAAAAAATCTAAACTTACTATAGCAAATGAACTAATGCATAGTTGGAAGAGAACATCGTCTTAACGTTGACTTTTTAATTGATTTATGATCTAACAGGATGAAATTACTATGCCAAATAAGACCTTTAGCAGCGCTGCCTAAAGTGGCGCTGCTAAAGGTAAAGGCAACGCTTTTTTATGGATAAAGCGCTGCTAAAGGTAAAGGCAACGCTTTTTATGGATAAAGCGCTGCTATAGGCCCTTTTTAGCAGCACTTTTCCCCCCTTTAGCAGCGCTTGTTAAAAGCGCTTCCTAATCCTGCATCCCACCCCCCTTTAGCAGCGGTTCTGAAAGGCGCTGCCTATTCCACCCCCTTTAGCAGTGCTTCTGAAAAGCGCTTCCTATTCCACCCCCTTTAGCAGTGCTTCTGAAAAGCGCTGCCTATTCCCCCTCGCCCCCTCCCCCCCCCCCCCCCCCCCCCACCTTTTAGCAGCGCTTCTGACAAGCGCTGCCTATTCCCCCCTTTAGCAGCGCTTTTCTAAAAGCGCTTTCTTTTCTCCCCTATTCCCCCACCCTTTAGCAGCGCTTTTATTTAAAAGCGCTGTCTATTCTTCAAGTTTATAAATTTTTTTTTAAATAATCACTTTTTTTATATTTTTTTCGATAAACCTGCTTATAAAAATTACAATTACTTTACATATAATCATTGTAATTCACATAAACCTGCTTATATATAATTCAACACAAGCCGATCCTCAGAACAACTTCACAAATACAGTCAATTTACATATAATTACAAAACCGATAACTTTACAAATACATACGACTTCAATATTATTATCCCGCATCAATATTTGACGATACATATACCTTATACAATTCTCAACTCAAGAATGTATTGACACCATTCCTCATTAATTTCTTCCAATTCTGCTTTCGAGTAAGTACCACACTTGAATTCATCAAAGTACTACATAATATAACAAAACATGCACGATTTAGTTTTAAAACTAATTACTCAGATGAAATATCGGTTAATTATTAAAATAAATCATATAACTTATGAATTTATTCATACCATGATTGGAATATCTATTTGACCCGAGTGAATAATTTCCTTCATAAAGCGCAATACAAAATATTCGCAATCAATCCCATTGCGCTGACGAGGACACTGTAAATGGAAAAAACAAAAGATCATTTATCAGGATATATAGTTTAAATAGTTTTATCAAGTAGAATCACTATAACAGTAAAAAAATGTGAAAATATACCTGCACTATGATCCAGCTAATGTTGTTAGCCTTCCTTTTTGGCACTTTTTCTTCTCTTTGCGATCAAAATATTTGTATAGCTCTAACATAATATAAACGAATATTTAGAACAGTCTCACATAATAAATAAAGATAATTATTCAGAACAGTATATCTCATCACTTACGTATCAACCATAGTCTTCATATGAGGATATTTTGTTTGATCACCATACGACGAATCCAGATAATACACAATTTCTTTCATCGGATTAATCACGATCAAAAACCAGTGTCCACTGTAAAATAAGACAAAAGTTTAGACGGAAATGTTATATAGAATGGCAAAAAATGAATAATTATAATAAATGAATTTAGAATGAAATCTAACCCATGGCCAGTATTATATGGCAAAAATTACAACTTCTCTGTATCTGCGGCCATAAATGATTTGACAAAGTAATCTCTGACTACATTTGGAGTGTGATCGATTGACTGTGCGTTGATACAACTAGCAGATAAGAATGCGAATCTTGAAGTCAAATCATGCGGGACCAACATCTTGTCATAGAATAACCTTAAATAAAAACATAATCAACATTAGAATATTCATTTAATTAATGAGTAAATAAATTGTTCAATTATTTAATTAAAATTGATCGGAGTATTACCTGATGTAGGAATGCATAACACCGATGCCCAATTTAGAATGTTGGAAAATCTGGTCCAAATCTTCCTTGGCAATTGTTTCGGCATATTCAAAACCGAAAATACCTTCCTGCATAGGTATTTGACGGATGCCACCCTCAACCACATATGTTGTTCCTACATATGTTTCAAGGCACAACCTAAATCGAGGAACAAATGCTTTTTTTGGCTCGACCTTTTTTTTTGTTGGGCACCTTGCTGACTTGTTGCAACTGTTGATCATGAACCTAAAAGTCATACAAATTCAGTAATTAATGTATAATAAGATCATCATGTAACTGTAATAGTACCTGTTTTTTTGATGCAGCTGAATCGGTTTCCCGGACAATAATTCCCTTATCTTTTGATTTGGATTTTGTAGGAGTATAAGATCATCATGTAAATAAGTAAATGTAAATGTAAGAATAACTTTCATGTATGAGTCGGAAAACATTTGAATACTTCATAATGGTGTTCAAACTACCTCATCATCTATGAAAATGAGATGTGACTGCCATGAAACATACGATCCTATTGCGTCTCCTACCATAGTTGCGTCCGAAATATCATCTGGTATAGGCAAAAACGCACCCCCTCTAACGCAATATCAACCGATACTTTCAAAAATCCAGCAGGGAGCGGTTTATGGTGAAGTAGGTCTCCTAAAATGTTATGCATTTTCCCTTGCCAACCATGCGATAAGTCGGTGACGACAAATATAGCCGACAAGGTGAAATGCCCTAAACAAATAATGAATATGATTAATGTGTCAATTAAGAAAATTGTGCTATATTAATTTCAATATAATATATACAATTACCTCTGGAAGCTTCTGCGGACAATTGATACTATTTTTATCGCTAGTATCTTTACACTCTGGACCGCGCCTTTCTGACATGTATCTCTCTTTGTCTTTCTGTAATTCACGAATCTGAGTTTTCAATTCCTCCAACGTCTCCATCACTTATTTATTGCTAGGATTTTTATTCTTTGACTGCTTATACAGTTTTGATGGAGTGACACCAAATCCCTTACCCCTCACACGCCCAAAATACTCAGGAATATTTAACACCCGACTCAGTAAACTCCTGCAATCATTGTTCTCAGCTGCAGTTATAGTCTGGAATAGAGTCTCCTGAAATATAGATAAAAGCATATATAAATATATTATACACTTTTGAGTTACTGACATAACTAATGTTGTACTTACACATTGTTCAAATACTTGTTGAACTTCTTCCTGAACGACTCCATCTCTTCCCACACGGGTAGCCTTCCACACAACATGGTCCGGAAGAGATGTTACATCACTTTTCTCCTCTTCTAACTACACATTAAGACGGATAATAAAGCATTTATACCCCATTATATATACTTACTATTTTTTGTAACTATATAATATTAAAGCATTTATATATACTTACTATTTTTTGTTGTAAGCGTGCATATCCCAAACGTCCTTTTTTGTATGGATACACGGGTTTTGATGCTCGTTTCCGATTTACGTCACTCACAACCTGAAAAAATAAGTTTAAGTCATATCAGAACTCCTGTGGAAGAAGTATATATATTATACATTGTTCATGATAAGTTGTACTTACGCAAAATTCTTTGGTTCTTCGCTTGACAACAAATGTCTCCCATTCTTCATCTGAAATCAGATCAGCGTACTTCTTTGGAAGCTCTGATTCGACAAAGTTTCCATCAGAATCTTTAAGAAACTTGTTCGTTAATAATGCTCTAAATCCTCCCAGTCCTTTTCCAGTCAATTGAAGACAATATTTTCTCCTGCAATCATCAATATTAAAAGATCTCTGCAAACAAATAAACATACATATAACATGTTAGTATAATTAATTTAAAGATGTAATCGTCGACATAATTAAAAAATATCAAATATCATACCTGTATCTCGCTCCAAATTTTGTCTTTAGCCGGTTGTAATGAAGGAATTCTCCAATTATCACAAGTAATTGGAATTTGCGAACGAACAAGTGCTCCAATGTAACTTGTCAGCATCGCATCGTTAGGCTCAATTAATTGATCTCTTTCATTCCAATGCACATCATATTTTACACCTTTATCTCTCACACGAATGATTGTTTTTCATAATTGTTATTCCTCTTTTAATATCGCCTTCCACGTCTTTTGTTGTTTCGTTTCCATCATGTGAATTTTCCTCGTTGGTGGCCATAATACCTGTAATTCAGAAATCCAAATTATCAAATGAATGACAAAGAATGCTATACATAATTAATAACATCATCAACATTAAATAATTCTTGGAACATCAATTATTGATAAAACTTGCAATAATGTAACAACTTCTTATATAGTTGATAATTTCTTTTAATAAAGCCTTATAATATTAAAAGAAAAAGGTGGAATAACTAAGGACCAATATGTCTCAAATTTAACAAGCAAGTTTCATTGACTATCAAGTAGTTATCCTAACAGTATCACAAAACCAAGTGAAAATCAAAGTCAAATTCACATCTCAACAAATTAACATAAACTTAACTCTTAACATAACTAACTTCAGTTCAAGCTCTAAAACTAACCAATAATTCTAACTAATCCTTAACACTAACTCCCTAACGACTAACCAATAAACAATCAGTTTCAATCCAAAGTTTAAATATATTAGTTTAGAAAAATGAAAAACCAAGAGAATAATCGAGAAAAATGAAAAATGAAAAACTTCAAATACCGTAAAAATGATGGAAATGTGCTGACAGTGGAGGTGGAGGACGGAGATGAACGGAGGACGGAGATAGACGGAGGCTGTTGGACGGAGGCAATGGACGGAATGCATCGACGGTGAATAAGGCAATGTTCGCGAGAGGGAAAGAATGAAAGAAGGATACACGACTGTTCTGTTTCAGGAAAAATTCTGGTGGATATTTTTAAATTTATTCTACTTAAACCTATAGCAACGCTTTTGCATGGCCTTTAGCAGCGCTTTTGAAAAGCGCTCTCTAAGGTCTGCCTTAGGCAGGACCTATAGCAGCGCTTTTTAAAAGCGCTTTCTTTTGCACCCCCTATAGCAGCGCTTTTGTAGAAAGCGCTTTCTTAGACCCCACCTTTAGCAGCGCTTTTAGAAAGTGCTCTCGTAGGTTACACCTATAGCAGCGCTTTAAGAAAGCGCTTTCTTAGGGCCTACTTTTAGCAGCGCTTTTCTTAAAGCGCTGTCTAAGGTATGCTATTTTTTTTCGTTTTTTTTGCATGACTCTTTAGCAGCGCTTTTGCATAAAGCGCTGTCTTTTTATGCGCTGCCAAAAGTTATTTTCGTAGTAGTGAATACATGTAGTGATACAAATGACTTAATGAAAATAACTTCAGGCAAAATTGAGGTATGACACATGCACATATTTAATTACCTTGAATCTGAGAGTTTGAATAAAATAGTCTTCATACATTTGTGGTGGAAGATAGTTAAATATAAAAGGATCCAAATTTTTTCCTCTGAAATACGAAAGTGAAACGTGGAGGGGTTTGGAAAACATTTAAACAAGGATATGACACAAGATCATCGTTACCTCGAGAGTTGATGCTTAGATCAAGGTGAAAATAAATCGTCGTCAACTCAAAAGTTGATGCTTAGATGAAAAGATACGATTAGATCGTCATCAACAGGAGTGCTGATACCTAAATCAATGAGGTAAAAGGACGCTGGAAATATCTACCCGGGATTTATTAAGAAAATTGTAAGGGACACTTGCCAAAAAATGGTTGCAAGGGAGACTTACTAGGGGAGTTTACCGCTTTAGGGCACTTAGCAAGGAGCCCTATTAAGATAAAACTCATTTAAGGAGCGGTCACATAATTCAGGTTCATGCTATGCATGTATGTTTTATGATAAAAACTAAGTTTCTAGGCGAGAACTGACTTTAAAATAGGCTACTAGACGAGAACTGGTGAAAAAGATTAAGTTGCCACACGAGAACTGAATTTAAAATAGGCTACCAGTTGGGAACTGGACTTTAAAAAGATAAAGTTTTCAGACAGGAATTGACTTTAAAGTAGACTATCAGATGAGAACTGGATATGGAAAAGATTAAGTTGTCATATGGGAACTAGAAATGATTTAACTTTCAGACAAGAACTTGAGTTTAGATTTGACAAAATTCAAACACACGTCGGATTTTGAAAGAGTTTCAACTTTTCCAGACAAATACTAGTCATTGGAAATGAGGGTGAACGCCTTTCATGCCTCTAGCTATGCATGAGATTTTCTTTTATGAAGTACAATGATCATTTATGCGATATTGGTTTGATAAATACATGAAGTGTGATCACTGATCGATTCATGCAATGTGTTGATTTTTAGTTATGCCATATAAGGTTGAGCTTTTATAAGGTACCAAGAAATATTGGGATTTTGATGTTTGATCTTTCATGCTTTTGTTACAAGGAATTTTTGTTTCCAAAACAACTTGCCATGATATGACCTTGAACCGACTTGCCGCAGAATTATGAAGCAGTATGCCCTTAATTAACTGACTCTTGGAGCATTTTTCCTCTGATTGTTCGAATCTTGAAGCGATTTTTCCTTTGTTAACCAATTTTCAAGGTGTTTTTCTCTTGACATGATCTTGAAATGGCTTGCCCCAATATGACTTTGAGGTAATCTTCCCCTGGTGTGACCATTTACGGATGATCAAGTTCTACAACTGATTGCACATTGTTGGGACTTCCTTAATACTAAGTGCTGACTTGAAAATAAAATTGTTCCTTCAAAATGGTAATTCTATTGTAATGCTCATGTAGGTTTATAAACCAAAGTAATTATTAAGATGATGTCGTGGTATACAGTGAATGGATCATTGGTTAGAATGCAATGTTAATTTAGACATTCAAGGTGTGAAAGGTGATGTGAGAGCATGATACTACTACATATGATTAGCAAATATCTTGAGAGTCAGGTTAACGCAACCTTGCTATAGTATGCGTTTAAGATAAAGCTTGCTTCAATTAGATCTTTTAAGGGTTGTAACTAAACCTGGTTCATGGATTTTGAAACAAGAGGATATAAGGCTCAAAATTTAATTTTTACCTGCCCATTTCCTTTGGATGATCTTAATTCATTCATTCAATTAGTTTGACACATGCGTTTATGTTCCGAGAGAATTTTGAAACTGCAAAGCTGAAGATGTGACAGTTCAAGGACACATGAGTTTTTTGAGATGGTAGTCGCCTATCTTTTTTTTTTATCTCTTGATATGATGGTCACCTAATCTTTTTTGTTAAAGATTTTGACGACATCTCTTTTTGCTTTTTATCTCTAATTTTTTCTGGGTTGTTTCTTTGAAGCTTTCAATCCACCGAGATGCCCTAATTTTTACCTAAGTCGTCTTTTCTAGTGTTCGAATTACCAGATTTTTTTCAATTTTGCATTTCATTGTTTTAAATTTTTTTATTATTATTTATTTATTTTTTGGAAAAATTTCTATGAAATTTTTTCTTTTGGTTTGAAAAGGATTGTGAATACCGGTTAATGGCTGGTGAGGAACAACCATTCTGAACTTTTTGATTTTTTACGACTTCTTCGACACTTCAAGGTTTGTGCGAGGAAGAAAATTTGGTTGTACCTCTTATTGGAAGGTGTAAAGATGAACTGATTCTTTTGAAATTCGAATGCATAGCCGAACCAACTGGAAAATTACTTTCCCCCTGGTTAAGTGTAAGGGTTTTTTACATAGAAAGAAACACCAACTTCTAGGATCAAAGGGGTTGACTAGGGATTAACTCCTTAACTACTCGGTGTTTGAGAATTGAAACAATGTCTTACATCATTAGCAAAGTTTTATTTGAAAGTATACCATAGCAATTTTGGGTATTTCGTTTTCATCATTCTTCGTCTAATCTTTACTTAAACAAAAGTTTGATAAAGAAAAATGAATGAAAGAAGTATTAACATTTTTGTCTTTTTGCGATAAAAATGGAAAAACAAGTGAATGCTTGATTTATATAAAATAAGTGTTGGGGTTTTAGGGTGTTATATAATTGGGATCGGAGCATGTCGGTGCAAAAAAGGACTAAATGTTTGTTCGCTTTCTTGTCATACTTTTGTTTATCTTTTCACCCATATTGCATTGATTCATATGGACTGTCATAACAATAATAGTAACAATTATGTAATGCTAATAGAACCACTTTTTCCATCAGAAAACACATGTGGTTCATTTGAATGTTGTGTCAAGAAACATTGTTTTAACATTCGTTATTCGTAATTGTAAGGGAAAAATTTTTTGTTGTTGCAAGGATTGAGTATAACAAACTAATGTGAGTCACTAATTTTCTGTTGTCTTGTTGCAAATTATAAATAGCGTTGGTTTATGGATGAAAAGTGTTGATTAGTTCATTCACATTACGATTCTGTTTGGTAAAACTAGTTGATAATTGATAAGTTAGTTGGTAGCTGGTAACTGATGACTAATAGTTGGTAACTTATACCTGGTGACGGGTAGCTTATAGTGATGACTTATAGTTGATAAGTTAATTTGAGTGTTTGGTAAGTTAATGGTTACACTAGCCTATAAATGCAAAATGACATAAAATGACACTCTTAATTAAAAAATTAGTGATCCTATTTATTAAATTCATTAAAAAAATATTAGCAATCAAATGCGAAACATTTTAAATATAAACATAAAATTAAACATAACACAAAAATATATTGTGCGCATTTATATAAATTTTCTAATGAAATTTAACAAGAGACCTAAAATAATAATATTGTAATTTTAAATTCAATTACATTAATATAAAATAATAATAAAATTAAGTTTATTGTCTAACAACCCACAATAAAGTTGCAATGCTATTAAGAATTTCCTTCATCTTGATTAATCTCTGTGATCCCCCTCTGACCTTTCACTAGCTTGAAAACTTTCAATAGTATCTCGAAATTCATCATGAGGTAACACTAAATTATGGCATTTTATCAAGTATTTTATATCTTTTTTTCAACACTCCAAATGATCTTTTTATACAACTTCTAAGAGATGAATGTGTGCAGTTGAAGACTTCTTAAGAATTAGTTGGGGGCTCGTGTTCAAGTTGAGACAGATGAAACATTATCTTTGGATAAGAAACCAAATATCCTTCTCTATCAGGATATCCCTTATCGATTAAATAATATATACTTGTAAAAAAAGAAAAAAAGTTTAATAAATAAAATAAACTTATTTTAAAAAATTAAGAAATACAATTCTCGCCAGAAATACATGTGTATAATAACACCTTCAGGACGATTTGAAAATTTTAGCATATGTGTGTGGATTGCATGAAGAAAAATCACGCGTGTAATGTGCTGATCCCTCCCATCGAACTGATATAAATCTAAAACACATATTAAAATCACAACTAGCCATAACATTGAAGGTGGGAATTCTTTTTCTATCCATACAACGCATTTGATAAGCCTCAGGAATACATGCAGCTATGTGAGTACCTTAATACATCCAATTAAATCCTATTAAAAAATTAGTTAAGTATGTATCATCATGATATATATATATATATATATATATATATATATATATATATATATATATATATATATATATATATATATATATATATATATATATATATATATATATATATATATATATATATATATATATATATATATATATATATATATATATATATATATATATATATATATATATATATATATATATATATATATATATATTTATTTATTTATTTATTTATTTATTTATTTATACACGCGCGCGCAGACACACATATAACACATGTACCAGTTATCATTAGCAATATGAAGTGGTACAAATTGAAAAGATGGATCTTTTGGTCTTATAATATCATGCGCTAGACTTTTATAGCCATTACTTCTACAACTATTTGCTTCCAAATTTTCTTCTAAAGCTGTACTAATAGTCTCTAGAATGTTGAAACCATTCTCTAACATCTACTAATACACAAAAATGTATGTAGTATGCCTCATATGAGAAGTCATGCAAGGGATGTGTTTAATCTTTATCAGAATCGTAGAAATGCATTAAGTTTATATCAGATACATAATTATGCATGGAATGCTTTTAACAAAAATAATCTTCTTATAAACAAAAAATTTATTTTTTATTTGAAAATATATAAAAAAAAGTTTGATTACTCAAAAACAGAATTAAATAAAAAAATTCATTAAAAAGTTGATTACTAATAAAGCAGTTATCAATTTGATAACATGACACCTCCAATAACTCTTTATTGCATATGCGTGTAACAAAATACACCGTTGGATTGAAAGTTATTATCATATAGATCATGTCTATGAAATTTAACATCAATAAAAAATAATTTGATATGTAAATGAGATACATAAAAACTAACATCATACAAAACTTCAACAAAATGGTTAATTTTGATCATTCTCTTTAACATATCAAATAACTTTCGACTGATGTTAAATTTTATAGACATGTTCTATATGATAATATTTTTCAATCGAACAATGAATTTTGTTATACGGATATGGGAAAAAAGTTATTAGATGTTTCATGTTATTATGATTGACACCTTAGTGTCATTTGTTTCTCACCCTGTATAAGGCTACATGGTTTAAGGTTTAAAGTTTTGTGATGGAGGAAAATGGTGTTTTTGTGAAGTTTTGGAGAAAAGGTTGAGGGAAATTGGAGAACATGAGAGATTTTGAAAGAGAAGCACATGCTACGACCGCCCGTAGCAGGGCGATGTTTCCCAAGGCTCTTGATTGGTAAAATTAAGGTTTTTTTAGGGTGGTCCTGCTACGGCCCGTACCAAAGGCTACATGTTCCCATAATAGGTCATTGCTTTTTCCATGCAGAATTTTAATTTCTTGGGGTTTTTGGGCTTTCTTCAGGGCATGATTTTAGAATTTGTTTTTCTCAACTTTTTCAGACAATTCGGAACTTATCAGGCTTTGTTCTTGCGATCTCTTTATTAACTTGAAACGAAACAAAAAAAAACATATTAGTGCAAAAATTGTGGGTTATCTCTCACAAAGCGCTTTATTTAAGGTTGTTTAGCTAGAACATCTACACCCATAAATCAAGAGGCTACTTACTTCAAATTAGAATCCTTAACATGTCCCTTAACCATTGAAGGAACCCAATTCACTCTAGAAAACCATGCCATACAACCTTCTTATTTTATCTTCCTCTGGTGTGGAGGCTCGTACTTTTGGTCTGGTTTTTCACGAACTTTCTCTTTCACTCTTTTCTTATCCTAAAAGTCATTCTTATTGTGCCCTAGACGAGCCTTATTGTTCTTGTACTTACTACCTTTTTCAAAAGACACATTGTTGCCTTGGTTAGTGGGTAAGAAACTTCCCTCCAAGGCTTCTTCACAAACCTTAATTTAGGTGTCAAATTTCTCAACCTTAGTACAATTAAGTAAACTCTCCTTCAACTCAATGGTTGAAGGAGGATCTGGTGTGTTCTCTTGAACACAACCGCTTAACAAATCAACCGAACAACAAGAGTCCCTTAATGAAAGGTTTTTCAATAATTTTGCCAAAATGAATTCGATTTTCTCATCACCTACCTCAAAGGTCAACTTCCCTTTCTTGACATCTATGGTGGCCCTCGCCGTAGATAATATAGGCCTTTCTAAAATTATAGGGATTTAACAATCTTCAGAGACGTTCATTATCACAAAGTCAATCAACATATAATACTCTCATACTCTCACCGAGACATCCTCTAACACACCTATTAGGTACTTCATTGATCTATTGGAAAGTTGAAAAGACACATTCGTAGGCTTAATATCTCCCATATCTAACTTCTTACACATGGACAAAGGCATTAGGATAACACTAGCCTCTAAATCATATAAAGCTCTCTCAAAGTCCATGGTCATATATGACAAGGGATATAGAAACTTCTCGAATCTCTGAGCTTAAGGATAACCAATTTTTGAATCACAATACTATTATCAAGGGTCACGACCATGGACTCATGTTCCTCTCTGGCTTTATTTTACTGGAAATGATCTCTTTTAAGAACTTGGCATAAGAGGGCATTTGGGTTAGTGCCCTAGTAAAAGGCACATTGAGGTGGATCTTCTTGAAAAGCTCTACAAACCTTTTGAATTGGGCCTCCACCTTGGCTTTCACAAGCCTTTTATGGAAAAGGAACAATAGGTTTGTAGGGAGGAGAAGCATCATATGATGCTTCCTTCTCAACCTCTTCAAAAGCCTCCTTTTTTTGAAGGTATTGACACACTGAATACAACCTATATCTCTCTCACTCTAGAACTACCCACTTCCTTACCACTATCCTTAGGATTTTGTTCAGGCTTCCTCGGAAATGATCTGG
Organism: Lathyrus sativus; assembly: GCA_963859935.3. Taxonomy (NCBI): domain Eukaryota; kingdom Viridiplantae; phylum Streptophyta; class Magnoliopsida; order Fabales; family Fabaceae; genus Lathyrus; species Lathyrus sativus. The sequence goes on along the minus strand of OZ012739.1, from coordinate 489,685,477 downwards.
GAGGGACAAAAGAAGCGGCTAATTGTTATGCCACTTGGGAGATTTGTGTCTCCAACGTTGTGGTGTGAGTGACAACATTATCAATCTTAGTGTTCAATTTCCTAATTTCCTCGTTATTGAGGAGTTTTTGATTTCTAAAATCATCGTTTTGACTGGTTGGTGTTAAAATGAAATTTTCCATCAAAATTTTAATATTAGACTTTTTTGGCTTGAGTTGTATAACTTTTTGGAAACCCGAAGGTCCCATGGCTTGTGGGGGGTTGTTATTCATATAAGTTAAGTTAGGGTGATCACACTACCCCAAATTGTAGGTGTTGGAGTAAGGGTTGTTCCTTTGGATTTTGTTCATAAAGTTAGAATTCTCTTGGATGGATCCTCCCATGAGGATCATTTCACAATCTCTATCGATATGACGATTAACTCTGTATATCTCATAGTAGAATGTGGAGAAATCGAAGCAATAGGGGCTGGAATAATAGGTGTGGAAGGTGTGATGCTTAGGCTATCTATCTTTTCGTAAAGGGAATCCACCTTAGGGATCATGTGATCAAACACATTAACCTCCTACATACCACCAACTTTAGGGGTAGACTTAGAGGAAACTTGTCGCATATTTCCCCATGAGTTGTGGTTTTTGGCCATCTCTTCTATCGAATTGTAGGCTAAATCTTGAGGACTATTCATTAGGGCTTTGCAGTAAGTTGCATCTAAAGTCATCCTTGTGGAGTAAAGGAGACCATTATAAAAAATTATGGATAATCATCCATTTCTTAAGCCCATGGAAAGGGCATAGTCTTAGCAAATCTTTATAATGCTCCTACACGCCAAACAAGAACTCTCATTCTTCTTGCCTAAAGTTATTGATCTCATTCCTAACTTGGATCTTTCTACTTGGGGGAAATTACCATGCTATAAAGGACGCTTTCAATTGGGTCAATGAAGTAATAGAATTGGCAGGCAAGGATTGGAGCCAAGCCAACACACTGTCTCTTAAAGAAAAGGGAAATAGATGAAGGTGGATGGAGTTTTTATCAACACTGTTTGCCTTAATAGTACCATAAATGTCAACAAAAATAGAGAGATGCAGGTTAAGGTTTCCCGAAGGTGAACATGTATTTTGGTTTTGTTGCACCATTCTAATCATGGGAGTTTTAGTTTAAAATTATTAGTTTGCAGGTGCACAATACTACAATGCGGTTGCTATTCGGTGGGAATAACATAATCATTTAGGGGCTTAGTATCAACCAAATTGGCCATAGCTTCTATTATAAGATTTTGGCAACTCTCGAGTAAGAAATGCTCGATTTCGTCAACGACCTTAACATAGCTATCAACAAAACAAGTTATACTCATACAAGAGCAGCGAGAACCATAAAAACAGACACAATAAAACAAGATTAAAAGTAAGCTCTAGTCTACACGATGATCAAACAAAAATTCAACATCAAACGCAATTGGTCCCCGACAACGATGCCAAAAACTTGATGCAACCACAAGTGCACGACTATCGCAAAATAATAAAATAGATAACAAACCACAAAGACCAATGATTTAAGTACTAAATTATATCCAATTGGTGTATATTTAGTGAAATCTAAAAATAGGGATGTTGGTAAAAAAAAGCTTGAAAGAAAAAGCAATAAAATGAAAACAACTTAAGGGAAAAATCACTTAAATCTAAAATTGGGGAAAATAGGACCCGAGGTTATAGTTTATGTTTCTAACACAATCATATGATCATTGTCACATCTATTGTGAGTCTCTTGAATAAATTATAGAAAATAGATAAAATTGGGTGTTACATGTTTCGTTAGTGCATTGTCCATATCATCAACGAATAATCCATCGGCTTTCACATCGTCCCGATTATTATTTGATGAGACATTACTTTTGCCTTGCAATATGTTTTCTCAAACTCGTCTGTTAGCTTTTGCATCGTTCGGATTAGGTTGTTTAAAAATTTATGCTCGGGTATAGACACATATCCTTTCAGACTACGATCGATACTTGAGACCGACTTACTTTAGTAACAAAGTTGGAATGAATTCACTTGGATTATAAAATAAGTTTAATTTAAATTCTCATAATCGATAGTCATGGGTCATACAATATGTTATGAAACAATCTCTAGGAAACTACTCACTCATGATAAGGGAAAACATAATCACAAAGGTATACATCATCAGACTCATATCAAATAAATAATACAGATGAACAATATAGAGAGAATGAATAGAAAACTGTAATTATGAAATAACCTTGTTCTAAAAATTTCTCCGTTGGAGACTTAAGTTACAAAGAAAAAGTAGAAAAATAGAAACTTTGAACTAGGAATGAAAATACAAAAGTTAGGAACCCTAAACTCATAGCAGGCTATCAGTTTTATAGAAAAATAATAAAGGTGCAAAATATGATTGGTTCAATTTAAAATATTCAGATTTGATTCATATTAAATCATGCCTAAGAGCCAGAACTAAGAGGAGATCTTTCTATTTATGAAATCAAAACAAAAACTTGACTTTTCTCTTGCCTCCATGCTACGGCCTATAGAAGCTTATATGGGTGGCTGTAGGAGGTCCCTGATTCTAGTACAAAAAGGGGGCTTCAAACAGGGCTAGTTCAAATGTTGCGGCGGCCCCTAGAAACTGCAACGAGTGGTTGTAGCATCCCACTAACTTGTGTATGGGAGAAATTGTCTATTTCTTCGTTTTCGCTCCATTTGTCTTGCCTTTGACCCTCTTTGTATTAGATGATTATTAGACCCTAAAATTCACAAGAAGACAAAAACCAAAGCATATAACATGGAAAATGAAAGGAAAACAAACAAAATACGGTAAAATACTTTAGGAAAACAACTAGAAAGAACGATGCAAATACCACTTATCAGTAGCTCGATCTAGAATTCCTAGGAAAATGCTACCACATTTGTGGGAGAAAATCAAGAGTAAACTAAGGACACATAATCGTCATAAAAATACAATGAAGTAAGGGGCAACAATCTTATTATCCCTAAAAAAAAAAATTTCCCAATCAAGTCTTTCAAAATATAAGGTTTGATCCGATGTTGCATGCAAGTCAAAAACGAGTTTAAGAAAAATTAGTAACAGGAAGCGACACTCAGATGTTATATCGCAAGGATTCTTGTAGTGAATTAACCAATTACAGTAACAACTTATGGGGGGTTTAGGTTTCAGTTCGATTACCAAAATAAAGAGAAAAAGTGATTAAATAAGTGATTATGAAAATAAGTTAATCTGTTGTTTCGGTTCTTACCTATCATCGATTATTATAACTTCACTACCCAAAGTAGATTCTATTTATATTCGATCATAATATCAATCAACAAGAAAGAATGACATTATAAGACATGCATTATCCTCAATGAAGGGACATGATTATAAAATAAGAGTGAGAGAAAGGAAACAATACACCCGAGTAGTCAAGGTTCATAGGAGATCTCATAAGTAGCATTTCCCAAAGAGAGATCTTCTACAGTATCCTCTTCCAAAGTAGGGAGTAACTTTGGGTAGCATCCATCGACCTTGATATTTTTATTAGTGCCCTCCTTTTAATTTCAAGATCAAAGAATAATCTTCGATAATTAAAAGTGTCGAATGGGCACGTTAACATGATATCCTTTTCCACATCATCAACAATCAAAAGATTAAGGGGCTGTCTCCTTAATTTTGTTCCATCTTCAATTGAGACCCTACGCATACTCATGGATGGGCTAAAATCACGAGTGTCAACCAAGGTCCATCCATCCACTTCCCTTTTTATGCTTCTTCAAAACCTGAAAAACTTATTTTTTTGATCAAAATCAAAGTTAGAAGAAATTATAACTAAGATATTTGCATCCATCTTTAAATAATCATATTCAGATTATCATGAAGTGGTTTAATCTCTAAGGAATGAGGTTGTTCAATGGATGGTGAGGTTGGGGTAGTCGTGATGTCAAGAACTTCAATTGCATAAACAACTTCATCTATAACTCCATTTGTAGGAAAAATGTCAACCTGCAAGGCAGCCTCAATCTCAACACAAACAGAACAAATGTTAGTGTCAGTACAGTCATCACAAGAGCAACTATCATCAAAATCAGACAATGACGGAAGATTAGCTGAAAACAAATCAGAATAAGCTTCATCAACAATTTCAGAAAGAAACTCTTTTGGATTCACTACTGTTTGGGCAGGTAGTTGATTTAATTCTCGAGCTTGCAACATGACATTCATTGAAGTGGCAAGCTTTCCAATATGTGTCTGCAAAGACTGAATACTATAATCTATTCGTTATTGAAACTAGAGATTATTTATAGCAATTTTCTTGACAAGGTCCTCTAGTGAAGGTTCGGAAGGTGTAAAGCACACAATCTAGAACTCCTTTAGAAGCTTACTCGGATCCTCACCTGCAAGACCAGTAAAATATGGCAACAAGTCTACTAAATCAGATTTCAATTCAAAAGGAACAACAACATCAGTATATTCAATACATAAACCATTGGAATGAACATTAGAAGCAACAAGCTCTCTTAATATTTTTTGTTCAGCCATCTTATTAAAAGGGAAAGTAAAAATTAACAAAGAATGAGAAATCACAAAACCAATTCACCAATTTAACAAATGCAAAAATTCCAACAATGTCCCTATTGAGAAAAAAAGTGGAAAATTAGGAAAGAGATTAAAATAAACTCCAAAATTTTTAAAAATAAGGCTAAAAATCAAATCAAATAAGAATAAGTCTCTACAAAAAATTTAAGATTTTTTTGAAAATATAAAAATAGAAACAATTCGGAGCAAATCGAGACAATAGTTTCCAAACTTACCTGGTAGGCTAGAATGCTTACCACTGTACTCCAACCCTGAAAATTAACAAGTAAAAAAAAAGACAAAAACAAAAAATAAAAAATCTAACAAAAATCAAAACAAAAATTTTAAAATTTGCTAAAGTCAACAAGAATCTCTGACAACGACGCCAATTTGATTTGCTGTCGAACGCGCATCAAAAACGAGTTTAAGAAAAATTAGTAACGGAAAGCGACACTCGGATGTCGTATCGCAAGAATTTTTGTAGTGAATTAAACAATTACAGTAACGACTTATGGGGGTTAGGTTTCAGTTAGATTACCAATATAAGGAGAAAAAGTGATTAAAATAAGTTATTATAAAAATAAGTTAATTTGTTATTTCGGTTATTACCTATCATCGATTATTATAACTTCAGTGCCCTAAGCGGATTCTATTCATATTCGATCACAATATCAATCAACAAGCGAGAATGAAATTATAAAAGTTATGTTTCCTATTCGCCGAATTAAGTAAACGGTTAAGAAAGAGGCGAATTAACGAATTAAGCAAACAATAACACACAAAATTTAGGAAATATAAATCAAATGAATAAAAAAAACTACTCTATGACAAATCGAATTTAGCAAATGATAATCATAAAATAGGATTGATATGAATAGTAATTGAATTATAAAGTTATATAAATCTCAAGGTAATTGAACCTGATTACAGCAGATCAACCTAAGATGTTTAGTTCTCCAAGAAATTCAGAAAAAAGCAAAAGTAAAAATTCATGAATAGTGAAAAGAAGGTGACAAACAGTAGCACAGATGCTACTAGGTATAGAAAAACATCAAATCCGGTTTCTAACCCAACTGGTTCGAAAAACATAAAAAAATCCGGCCCAAAACTAAATATTTCTAAAGTATGAAACTTCAACGAGTTATTCGACACTATTTCACTCCGAATCAACTCTCGTCCTCAACAAAAAATGTTTAACTCTTTGTCTTAGCTTTCCAACGCGTATTAGAACGCACAAAACGGAATCATGTAGCTCAAGTTATGATCTGCATAATGAACATGTACCAAATAAACGTTAATGCTGAAAATAAAATACGAATTTAACTTAATGGAAAAAATAAACTAAAATACTAAAACACATTAAAATAGTAAAAATACTCAAATAAACTGTAGGAATGCCTAAGTATAACAATGGAAGAATGTGTATGAAGATGCACTGATCAAATTTCCCCACACTTACACTTTTGCACTCCAAGCAAAATAGTATCAAGACTCATGAAAAACAATAGCATTCAGATACTAATTCTCGGCTACAAACTCTTTTTCGGTTAAAATTGCATCAATATGTACTAATTTTGCACATTAAGGATCGTAATAACATAAATCCGCAATTGCAGTCATAAACCGTCCTCTTATACAAACCAATCCCAATCATGTTATTATGCCAAAGCCTAACTTACTCATCCTCCTTTTTACTCTCTTTCATTCTAATGCAAATATATTAAGCCCGTTATCTATTCACTCACGTGATAAATAAGCTTGTTAGTGACTATGATCCATATCTTGTCAATAATTCAAAATTAACCACTTTAGCAACACAACTTTTTTTTTGAAGGTTTCACAACCGATAGCCTAAGTGACCGGGTGAGGATCACCTAACTTAAAAGGCGGATTCCTATTCAAATTTCTTTCTTGTTATGCACAAGACTATTCACTTATTTTCATCAGCTTAATTACTTTGTGTATGATTTCTAAATGGTGTTGACTGCTAGTAAACTACTTAAGAGCTATTAAAGGATGAAAACTCAAGGATATGTCATAACAAGTATTTAAATCAATTTCCATATTCTGGAGACTTAAGGTGTCAAAATGGTACCGATCTTATGAGTTTATTCTAAGTCTCCACAATCTAACCTCAAATTAATCTATAGCCTAAAAATTTCAAAAGATGCGTTGTGTTTCTAAGTCTAAAATATTTTTTTTAATTTTTTATTTTTCACTTAGAGAAAACACAACTAAAACAAAGAATACTGAAAGAAACAAAATAATTATAAAATATGCATTGTCCTTAATGAAAGGACATAATTATAAAATAAGAATGAGAGAAACAAAATAACACACCTGAGTAGTCAAGGTGGATATGAGATTGCATAAGTAGCCTTTTCCAAAGAGAGATCTTCTATAAACTCCTCTTCCAAAGCGGGGAGTAACTTTGGGTAGCATCCATCGACCTTGAAATTTTTATTAGTGCCTTCGCCTTTTATTCTAGGATCAAAGAAGAATCTTTGATAAGTAAAAGTGTCGAATGGATACGTTAACGTTATATCCTTTTCTACCACATCAAGAATCAAAGGATTAAGGGGCTGGCTCACTAATTTTGTTCCATCTTCAATTGAGACCCTACGCATACTCATGGATGCGCTAAAATCGCGAGTGTCAACCAAGGTCCATCTGTTGCACCCCAAAATTTGCCCAACCTCTTCTTTACTGGGTTTGTGTTTCATTGCATTGTTCTAGCATTTGCATTTCATAGCATTTATTCTCGAGGCAAGGGATCAACGCATTCAGGTGGCTCCAGGTGCAACTTTCATTGCAAGAGGCTAAACAGCAAACATTAGAGGCTTCAACACTTGTTTTGCCCAGCGATCGAGCGACCGATTTTATTTTATTTTGCAGGGTATTTTTCCATGTCAGAAGCAGCATTCAGGTTATGTACAGTGTTCCCATGGTCAGAGCAATCAAGAATGGCTTTCAGCAGCTAAACAGAGTTCAGAACGGCAGGAAACGGGCAAAAGGGCAGGTTTCCCTCCAAAAGGCGCCAAATTCAAATTTTTGAATGTGTTAATCGATTAACACATAGGGTTAATCGATTAACCATTTGAAAATCAGTCCAGATTTGAATTTTTAACAGTGTTAATCGGTTAACCTATATGGTTAATCGATTAACCACAACAGGTTTTGCCTTGCACGTGAATTTTCAAGTCCAGCCACTTTTGGGGTCCAATTTTGGTCTTTTAAATTGCATTTTCACACTTGGGAAGGATCTAGAACACTTTCAAATTTCATTTTCCCTCCAAATTCCCAAACCTCATTCCATACCACATTTTCCAAGCCATTTTCCAATCCTTGCTTTGGATCCAAACCAAGAGTGTATATATTTGATTCACTCCAAACCTCACAAGAATAATCCTCATAGTTCACTCTCATTTCAGAATTGCTCTCAATTTTCTCTCAATTCTCTCTCAATTTTCCAATCTCAAAAACCTCACCCAAAGCTCTTCTCCTTGAGATCATTGATTCTTCATTGGAATCATTGATTTCTAAGAGCTAAACCTCCATTAATTCACTCCATCAATTCCATTTCATCATCCAATTTTCGTGCACAAGCAGATCTGAATTTTGGAGTGTTCTTGGAAGTGATTATTTGGCTTATTTTGAGTTGTTCTTGGTGGATCTACATTGCTACTACAAGAATTGGTGTGGATCTTGAAGAATTATGGTTTTCTTTGCTTAGATCTACTCATCTACAGTTGAATCAACAATTACCGGATCAAGTCTCCGATCCGAAGGTTGGAATTCTGATCCGATTTTGTTTTCGAGCTTATTTGCATAATTTGCATGTGGATATTTGCATTTAATTGATTATGTTGATTTTGATCCATGATCTTGTTGTGTTATTGTGTTTACATGTTGTTTAAATCAGTGTTTGTTGGTTTAATTTCGTGCATGATCAATCACATGATAATTGGAGTGTTTGCTTAAGTGATAAGCTGCTGAAAAGTGATTCTGAACTGCTGTTTTTCACCTCTGGCACAGTGTTAATCGATTAACCTATATGGTTAATCGATTAACCAACTCAAATATTCAATTTTTCAAGCGTTTTTCAATGGTTAACCGATTAACCTCTGGCGTTAATCGATTAACACTGTAACAGAGGGCCTGTTTTGCTGTTTTGCTTGCTTGTTCGCGTGCCGGTTCGATCCGAATCATCATAGATCTTTGTGTTGCATTTGGATTGGATTATTTTGGATGTTTGTCACTGTTTTTGGCTGTTTAATCATGATCTTGGGTGCATTTCCCACTCGCATGCTTGCATTGCATGTTGCTTGTTTTCTCTTTTTCTTTCCTAATTGATACCTCTGTTTTGTTGAATTTTGTTCTTCCAATTGATGATGAATTTGGCTTTGATTTTTTAGTATGTGTTAGGGTAGACATGTATGTTCCCCTAGGAATTTTATTATACTTTTACAACTTTGTTTTCTATGTTAGTTGTATTTTGCAAGTTGCTTGTGTTTATGATTTCCTCTCTTGAGTGCTTTGGTTTGTTTGGCTTGGTTGGCTGCCTTGGAGTTGGTTTGAGCTTGAGTTATTTTTGTTGGAGCTTCGAGATTCATTGAAGATGCTTGGGATTGAAGATTGGAGCTTGGAGTTGAAGGCTTTTCCTCTTGTGGAGCTTTTTTAGGAGCTTAGGAAACTAGGGTTTTAGGAAGAGCATTAGACTAGTTTTGCTTCTTTTTCAAACATGGAACATCTTGTCCATCTCCATTCTATCCAATGACATAAAGTCCTCCTTGGGAAGCTCCATCTCTCCTTAGGAGGGATGAGTGGTATGCCCAAGTGAGTAGAACTTTGAGGATACCCTTCATTTGCAATGTTGAGTTCTTAGTGATTTCCTTTGGTTGTCATTAAGTTCTTTAACATTATAACTTGATCTTATTGTTTAATCCTCCTCTTGGAGTGTGCTTGATGAAGCTTGAAGTTTATTGAAGCTTGAATATGGGAGTTATTCATGAAGATGAAGGTTGTTTCTGTCAACTTTTTTGCTGGTTAATCATCTGTTGCTGTCAGAGCTGCTGTTTGCTGTAGGAATCTGGTGTTGCTGCTTGGGCTGCCTCCTCTGCTTTGGGGTTTTGTTTTCTGTATTTGTTTGTTGGCTTGTGTAGCTTGCCCCTAGGTTTGAAGTGAATGTTGATTCACTTTGCCTGTTGTACTGCTGCATTGCATGCATTTTACTTTATTTGCTTGCTTTCTTTTCTGTTTATCCCCTAGGATCTCTGATTTCCTCTGTGCAGGAGGGAATTATGACAGACATTAGGCTTTCATCCATGCATGACAACATTAGGTTAGTTTTTATTCCCTTTTCAACCATAGGCTTTTTAGAGTTTCTTTCTCTTCTTATCTCAGAACAATTCAAAAACACACCAATAAGGTTAATCGATGTCGTACGTTACGAGCCTTAAGCTATTTGAGAAAAGGTTGCTGGAGGGTCACTCTTCAGTAATCGGATTGCTTAGTGTGTTACCCTTAGGGTGACATACGACGTAGTCACTATCAAATCATAGTCTCTAGTGCGTCAGAGATTGCAAACACACTAAAAAAATACTTCTTGCGTAAAAGACTGTAAACCAATCAAAAGTGTCATTTTTGTCCGCTTGGACTTTTAATCAAGAGAAACCCTTTTCAGAAGGTAATAAAAAACAGTCAGACAAGCTTGTGTCGTACGTTGCCCGAACTACGTTTGCGCTGATCTTTCATGCTGTATGAAAATACGTAGGCATAGGATGCGATATCCTAGCGAGCAATCGTCCCTTCCTTTCCCGTAGGTAGGCGAACTACGTTGACTCTGATTTCTCGTTCTAGACGGGAATACGTAGGCATAAAGTGCGATACTTTGCCGAGTCGTTTTATTTTCTTTTAACCCCAGACCTGTAGAATAGATAGAATAACAATCCGTACCAGAAAACAAGCGTGGATCCCGTCGAGTACGACGGACGTGAGGGGTGCTAATACCTTCCCCTTGCGTAACCGACTCCTGAATCCAGGATTTGGTTGCGATGACCATTCCTTTCCCGTCTTTGCGGTAGGTTTACTTCGAGCGTTTCCTTTCCCTCCGTTGGGATAAATAACGCACGGTGGCGACTCTTCTGTTCAGCCGGCGCCGATTTTCGCAGTAGCGACAGCTGGCGACTCTGCTGGGGACTCCAACGGTTCCCTACGCGAGTCAATCCTAGCGCTTGTTTTCCCGTCGAGGATTTTGTATGGATTTACGTTTTCTGTATTTTACATTCAACATTATATTTCTGTTATTATTGTTGTGGGTATGAGGGGGTTCTATGATTGAGAGATAAGCCGGACCTGGGCTTGAGGTTACACCTAAACTTATAAGTAGAGAGTAGTGGTTAGCCTGCTTGCTTAGCTCGCACCAGCTAGCCGCGAAATCTCACTCGGACGAGATTCTCTTTGATGCTTCTTGCCTGGCCCTTAGGGCTCGACAAGTTGTCTGACCCGAGGATTGTCGACTCCGGGGATCGATCATTTGGAAGTTGGCTAAGTGAGGCCTCTCCAGGACATGATGATGCCACACCTTCTAGGTATCGTATCATCGGTCTTGAAAGTCTGTGACGCCAACGACCGCATAGGATGTCGTACCTTGTGTCAGTTATTAGGACACCTACCTGTGAGAGGGGTTGGGGCATGCAGGTAACTTGACTTCCAGACTACCGGTTTTCTTGATTGAGATTCAGTGGTATTTGAAGATAGCATTATAGGGTCTGTTGGAGACCAGGTTGGAGTATTGTTTTGGCATGTTGAGACCAGGTTCGAGCAGTGTTATGGGTCTGATTAAGACCAGTATTGTGGATTGGACTTCTCAGCCAGGGGCATTTGGTCCCTTGTGTGTGCATTTTGCATGTTTGCATGACTGTTTGCATTTGCATTTCATTTTGCATATTCATCCTCAGCCGGAACAGGGAGCTTACCCGTTTTGTCCGCTTCATCAGTTGATTTCCCGACATTCGTATTGGACTTGAGTTAGCATCTGGAAAGATCATGGCTTCAGGAGAGCAGAACTTGGTTGTTACTCGGGCAGAGTTTGAATTGTTGAAGTACCAGGTGAGTCAGATCATGGAAGCCATATTAGCTATAAACGGAGGAGGAAACGATGGTCGGAGAGCTCATACGAACAATGTTGCTCAGCCAGTGCAATCCTCTGTCAGAGGTCCATATTCCTTCAATGACGCAGAGTATCACAATTCCACTTTCTCTATGCCAGATTCTCCAAGGATTGTTCCATCTCCAAGAGTTGTTCTGCAGGATAATATTCATGACCCACTAACTGAGGAGTATATGAGAAGACTTCAGACGTTGGAAGATCAGATTGCTGCCCTGGTGAATAAGAATACTCTTGATCTGAATGCTGCGAGCATGTGTTTGGTGCCAGGTCTTGTGTTGCCTCCGAAGTTCAAGATGCCCAATTTTGAGAAATACAAAGGGGATAGTTGTCTGAAGCTACATTTGGTTATGTTCTGCAGAAGAATGACTCCGCATATCACCAATGACAAGCTCATGATTCACTGTTTCCAAGATAGCTTAATCGGAGCATCAATGGACTGGTACATGCACTTGAAGAGTGATAGTATTAAATCATGGTCGGACTTAGTCAATGCCTTCGTGAAGCAGTACGAATACAACCTGGAAATGGCTCCTTTTCGCGTGCAGTTACAAGAATTATCTCGTGCGGAGAATGAATCCTTTAGGGGGTATGTGCAAAGATGGAGAGAATTGGCTGCTCGTGTTCAACCACCGATTCCGGAGAGAGAAATGGTTAGCCTCTTTTTGGATACTCTGAAGGGCCGTTATTATGACATGATGTTCACTTGTACAAGCTTTGAAGGCCTAATGAGAATGGGAGAGCTTGTTGAGAGAGGACTCAAGAATGGAAAGCTTGAAGATGCTCCTTATATCCTAGTTGATAAGAATGAATCAGTTATCAGTTCTTAAGAGGAATGGGAAGAAGGAAACGATGCTGTCTCAGAATCTCTAGCGCCTCAGGCTCAGTTTTCAGACACTTCGAATCAGTAGTCATATTATCGTCAGCTGCGTCGTCACGCCCGACAAAGACCAAGGAAGCCTGAAAGGAAGTTTACTCAGCTACCGGTGCCGTACAGTCAGTTGTTGCCAGATTTGGTCGAAAGTGGATTAATAGTGCCGAAAGAAACTAGTCCAATGATCCCGCCTTATCCTCCAGGTTCTGATGCCAGCGCCCGCTGCGAGTACCATGTTGGGGTACAGGGGCATTCAACAGATGATTGTAAAGTGCTTAGAAGTCAAGTTCAGAATCTGCTAGACTCTAACAAGATCTTCGTCACGCCTCAGGGTTTTGTTCGGATTATTGATTATCCTTCATCCAGTTGTGTGGGTTCGTCAGTCAATGTCAGGGAATACTCCACCGAGAGTGTATGGTCGGGAGAATGTCCAGCTGAAAGCTCAGTTGAACATGGGGAAAGTTACTAGAGGTTTCTGCGCCGGGTGTCGCATCTATTTTCTCTGCTGATTGTTTAGCTTTCGTGCATTGTTGTTTGCTGACCACCACCAGGCTTGTTGGCTGGGGTCATTGTATTTTGTACTTGGGTGTGCTTGTTTGCTGTTCTTGTTGGCTTCGCATAGTGGTGTGAGGCGTTTATCTCGGTGCTTATGGCTTGGGGGTTTATTTGTCTTGTCTTGAATATGTGTTGATTTCTGCATTGCATTCTCACATAACAGGTACATCAGAACCAAGGGTCTTATTTCTTGTTTCAGGTTTGTTGCAGGAATTCCCTCAGAGATATGGAATAGAATCAGGCTGAATTGATTGAAGTCCGAAGCCAGCTAAGGCAGATGATGAAAGACATGTAAGAGTTGCGTCTGGATCAGAAGATGCTCAGAGAGGAAAATAATCAGCTGAAGACCCAAATGAGCTTGATCATGGAAGTAGTCAAGAATGTGATTAGGAAAGAGGATGATCAGCTATTTGAGGCCGCAGTGAAGGAGTTTGTTCCGCCTGTGCCTGTGGAGCCCGTGCATGTGGAACCTGAGCTTAAAAGACGTGTTGATCGACACTAGCAACAACAACAAAAGATACATCCGATTCGGCAAAGGCCAAGGAGGATATTTGAAGCACCGCCTTCAACGTATGCTAAGCTCTTGCAGAATTTATTGAGTTTGAAGCTGGTTGAAAAAAAAACATTGGAGCCACTCATAGGAACGACGCTTCCTTATGGGTATGACACTAGTAAGCAGTGTGAATTTCATTCCGGGGCACCCGGACATGATGTGGAAAGTTGCCACGCTTTCAAGCACAACGTGCAGGACTTGATTGACGCAAAAGTTATTGAACTCACGCCGGGCGGCGTAATTGTACCTAATGGTCTTACCCCAGTTGGTGCTAAAATGATGGACGTTCCCGAAGCAGCTGTAGATCAGAAGTATATTCTGCAATCATTGGTGTCAGAATCTCCCTGTCCTCAGTTGCTGCCTAGACCAAGTCTGAGGATGAAAGCGCTTGAACAAAAGGAGTCCCTGATAGTTCAGACTCGACCTCCAAGTGGTTCGAATGATCAAAGTCAACAATTTGTCCAGTCTTCGCAACAGATGTCAACTCCTTTCCAGGGTTAGCAGCCTTATCGTTATCGGTCAAACCTGCACGCTAGACAGAGCCCACTGAAGTCAGAAAGGAAATTCACCAGGCATCCGTGTTAAGCAGTATGGTTTCTTTGAAGATGGCTGGTTCAGCAGCAAGTCAGATGTGAAAGCCCGGTCCTCAGAAGCTGATGTTTTCCTGTGTTTCATCTTGTCATTTCTTTATGTTTGTAGTTTCTTTCTTGTTAAATTGCAATCTTGTTTGTAAAAATTGTTGTTTTTATTCAATTGATGATAATGAAATGAATATGCATGTTTTGATTAAATTCATTCATGTTCACTAATTGATTTTTACAGATGTCCAACGCTTGGTTAAGCGGAATCCGGGGAGGATGACGAAAATGAACGACATGCAAGCTTCCGATATTGTATGCCTTTGAAATTAAACCTGCTGATGATGTACATGCATTGTTTCAAATCCCTAAACACCGGAGACATAAGGAAGATAATCCCTTGTTAGCCCCTTTGAGCCTAGTTGCAGGAGTTTCTTTCTGAAAACAAAAAAACCTCAATGTCAACCTGGGGCAGGGTAGGTGTTAGCTAATTTGGCCGAGCGTCCAAATTGCAAAAGGAGTGTCCGTTCGAGGATCAATCACACCTTTGTAGGTCGTGCCTAAAAAAAACCACAAGGGTTAAATTGCAAAAGTGAAACAGTCACATTATTCCCAAAAAAGTCAGACAACCAGTGTCACACGACTTGTTCGAAAAAAAAACGAAAAGCGAAAAGAATCAAAAGCCCGCTAAGTCAAAACTTGAAAACAAACGACTTAGGCAAAAATAGGGGCATCCCGCTGGACTGGAAAATCAAAAGAAACTCAAAAGAGTCAGTCCAGGCAAAAATTAGGGAAAGAAAAGATGAAAAGGATCATAAAAGAAAAGTCCTCAAATGAAATATGAGTCATGTGACCCCAAGTGTCCAAGATGAAGAGTGAGTGACTATCACTCCAAAAGCTCATAGTTTCTCGAACTATCTCTCCTATATTTCAACCTCTAAAAGGTGAGCGCTAAGGTCGAATTAGCTGAACGTAGGATCAGAGAACATCAAGGAGAATGGGTGGGTCAAAATTAAACTTTGAGCCTTTATCCTTTCTTTCAAAACCGTGAACCTGACCACGTTACAACCTTCAAAAGTCCTAACTGAAGCAGGTGTGTTTCGAAGACATATATCGGTTAAGATCGCGTCGAAGCTGACTCCTAAAAGGGTTCTTCTTACCATGTTGGTGCTGATGTTGATATTTTGATAAATGATTTGTGCTTTGTATGCCATAAATTGATTTTCCATTTTTCCAGTGAACAGATTGGATGTTAAAACTGTCATATGCATTGAATTAATGTATCTTTTATGCAGAACAACTTGTTTTACTTACGAGTAAGCACTTGACAGCAGGAAAGTTTCCTACAGTGGAAAGTTTGATCAGGATAGAATGCAGGATGCCCAATATTCTGAGAGCAAGGGAAAGTTATTATCAAGTGATCCCCAATGAGGCCAGCCATCCAAAGTCGTTATTCCGGGGCAATCAGGTCGAGATTCGGTAAATCTCTCGTATCTAGAGTCGCTATACCGAATCACCCGATCAGGGGCAAAATCATTGTAGACAGGGGCAGGCCATCCTAAGAGCGCGGAAGTTATTCTTTATTCGAGAGGCGTTTGATTTGAAGCATTTTTTCCGAGGTTCAGAATGCTGGGGCATTTCATATCAGACCATCAGGGTACAGATTTTCAGATTTCCTTTTGAGGACTACCCCCATAGAGGTCCCACGAGCTGGGGCATATCAGAAGCGAAGGAATTGTTCTTCTCTGTGTCATCAGAGTTACTCAGAGCTATTCGAGCAGATTCAGCTAATCTCCAAGTGTGAGTCGAATGTCGGGAAGTCGTATCATCTATTGACCCTTCAATCAGAAATTGTGAATTCAGACAAGACGTTTTTCAGAGTCAATCATACATGACCAATCACAGAGAGCCTCAAGCCCAACTCTTATTGGCAATTTTCAAGAAGCCCAATCCCTATTGGCAATCATTGTACGACCCAACTTGTGGTGGCGCATCATTTTAAAATCCAATCTTCATTGGTATGCAGGAAGACTCCGTTTGTTTTCCCCAGCAAGTTCAATTTTCATTGGCACGGGTAAGCTATCCCTGATAGAAGTCCAATCATGATTGGCATATTCGGTTATTCCCCAGCGGAGTTGGCTTTGTCTTCAGCATTTATTTTGCTGAAATGGTTCCGTATCCAGTTTCTCCATCAGCGGAGTCGGGTCGCCTTTCCAGCATTTATTTTGCTGGAATGGTTCTTCTGTGTATAGCTTCTCTCCAGCAGCACGAGCCTTCATTTGCATCTTGCATATATCATCATATCTGCATCATACTTGCATTTCATCCTCAAATGCGCAACATTTCCATCCTATATGGAGCATTACGCCATAGAAAAATTCAAACATCCGCATATACATACGGAGCATAAGCCAGTTTTTCTATCAGCCTTCAGTGGCAACATGAAGTACTCTGTGATCAGTTCAGGGGCATTTATCCAGCAGCTTTATTCAGATAGCTCTTTGGTGTTCGATTCTCAGATCATGCAACGGTTATGCTTTATTCAACGATCGGTTGATATTGACAGACTTCTCTTCCCGTTAATTCCTATTGACGATGGGTTTCTCCCAGCGGGCCTTCTCCGTCTATCATTAGACATTGGGAGTTGGGATATGGTTTTCTCCGTCTATCCTTAGACGTTGAGAGGTTTCAAGGCAATCTTTCAGATATTGGCGTTCTTTCTGTTTATTGGACGAGATGGCATTTCAAGAAGGTTTTTCTGACCGTCGATTCTTATTGACGCTGAGGCTCTTTGAAGAATGTTTGGGGTTCCTAGTTGTTGATCCTTATCAACGGCATGGCTCTTTGGAGGTGGTTTTCTTCCTGTCAATCCTTATTGATGATGTGGCCCCTTTGAAGATATTGTTCTTTCCATCAATTCCTGTAGACGAAAGGATTCTAAAATTTGATGGGTGGTGATGAATATGGTTCTCTTTCCGCTGACGGGCTTTCCTTTGGGATGGTGTCTTGCTGTCTATCCTTAGACAATGTGAGTATGGATAATGGCTTTCCTTCGGGATGATGCCTTGCTGTCCATCCTTAGACAATGTGAGTATGGACGGGCTTTCCTTCGGGATGGTGTCTTGCTGTCTATCCTTAGACAATGTGAGTATGGATAATGGTTTTCCTTCGGGATGATGCCTTTTTGTCTATCCTTAGACAACATAAGTATGGTTATTGGTTTTCCTTCAGGATGGAGTCTTGCTGTCTATCTTTAGACGATGTGAGTATGGATATTGTTTTCCTGCGGGATGGTGTCTCCGTCTATCAATAGACGATGGGAGGTGATCAAGTGCATGTTGATCCAACCTTCGGGCTTGTTATCTGTGGCGTCACACAGGTAACTGGTGATAAAGTCGAGTTCTTTACCAGATATTTGATCAGTAAGTTGCCGTAACAACTAAAATCGGTTTTCTGGATATTTCCCCCAAGCAGTTTTTGCAGTTTATTTCTGCGGTTGGCAAATTTCTGGGTTTCTTTTGTATTCAACCGTCTTTTACCTTGATTGTCTGAAGGCCGTTTGCTCTTCACCCAGTCAGGTCCAAGCCGCTTGAATAGGGGCAGCTGTTGCACCCCAAAATTTGCCCAACCTCTTCTTTACTGGGTTTGTGTTTCATTGCATTGTTCTAGCATTTGTATTGCATAGCATTTATTCTCGAGGCAAGGGATCAACGCATTCAGGTGGCTCCAGGTGCAACTTTCATTGCAAGAGGCTAAACAACAAACATCAGAGGCTTCAACACTTGTTTTGCCCAGCGATCGAGCGGCCGATTTTATTTTATTTTGCAGGGCATTTTTCCATGTCAGAAGCAGCATTCAGGTTATGTACAGTGTTCCCATGGTCAGAGCAATCAAGAATGGCTTTCAGCAGCTAAACAGAGTTCAGAACGGCAGGAAACGGGCAAAAGGGCAGGTTTCCCTCCAAAAGGCGGCAAATTCAAATTTTTGAATGTGTTAATCGATTAACACATAGGGTTAATCGATTAACCATTTGAAAATCAGTCCAAATTTGAATTTTTAACAGTGTTAATCGGTTAACCTATATGGTTAATCGATTAACCACAACAGGTTTTGCCTTGCACGTGAATTTTCAAGTCCAGCCACTTTTGGGGTCCAATTTTGGTCTTTTAAATTGCATTTTCACACTTGGGAAGGATCTAGAACACTATCAAATTTCATTTTCCCTCCAAATGCCCAAACCTTATTCCATACCACATTTTCCAAGCCATTTTCCAATCCTTGCTTTGGATCCAAACCAAGAGTGTATATATTTGATTCACTCCAAACCTCACAAGAATAATCCTCATAATTCACTCTCATTTCAGAATTGCTCTCAATTTTCTCTCAATTCTCTCTCAATTTTCCAATCTCAAAAACCTCACCCAAAGCTCTTCTCCTTGAGATCATTGATTCTTCATTGGAATCATTGATTTCTAAGAGCTAAACCTCCATTAATTCACTCCATCAATTCCATTTCATCATCCAATTTTCGTGCACAAGCAGATCTGAATTTTGGAGTGTTCTTGGAAGTGATTATTTGGCTTATTTTGAGTTGTTCTTGGTGGATCTACATTGCTACTACAAGAATTGGTGTGGATCTTGAAGAATTCTGGTTTTCTTTGCTTAGATCTACTCATCTACAGTTGAATCAACAATTACCGGATCAAGTCTCCGATCCAAAGGTTGGAATTCTGATCCGATTTTGTTTTCGAGCTTATTTGCATAATTTGCATGTGGATCTTTGCATTTAATTGATTATGTTGATTTTGATCCATGATCTTGTTGTGTTATTATGTTTACATGTTGTTTAAATCAGTGCTTGTTGGTTTAATTTCGTGCATGATCAATCACATGATAATTGGAGTGTTTGCTTAAGTGATAAGCTGCTTAAAAGTGATTCTGAACTGCTGTTTTTCACCTCTGGCACAGTGTTAATCGATTAACCAACTCAAATATTCAATTTTTCAAGCGTTTTTCAATGGTTAACCGATTAACCTCTGGCGTTAATCGATTAACACTGTAACAGAGTGCCTGTTTTGCTGTTTTGCTTGCTTGTTCGCGTGCTGGTTCGATCCGAATCATCATAGATCTTTTTCTTGCATTTGGATTGGATTATTTTGGATGTTTGTCACTGTTTTTGGCTGTTTAATCATGATCTTGGGTGCATTTCCCACTCGCATGCTTGCATTGCATGTTGCTTGTTTTCTCTTTTTCTTTCCTAATTGATACCTCTGTTTTGTTGAATTTTGTTCTTCCAATTGATGATGAATTTGGCTTTGATTTTTTAGTATGTGTTAGGGTAGACATGTATGTTCCCCTAGGAATTTTATTAGATTTTTACAACTTTGTTTTCTATGTTAGTTGTATTTTGCAAGTTGCTTGTGTTTATGATTTCCTCTCTTGAGTGCTTTGGTTTGTTTGGCTTGGTTGGCTGCCTTGGAGTTGGTTTGAGCTTGAGTTCTTTTTGTTGGAGCTTCGGGATTCATTGAAGATGCTTGGGATTGAAGATTGGAGCTTGGAGTTGAAGGCTTTTCCTCTTGTGGAGCTTTTGTAGGAGCTTAGGAAACTAGGGTTTTAGGAAGAGCATTAGACTAGTTTTGCTTCTTTTTCAAACATGGAACATATTGTCCATCTCCATTCTATCCAATGACATAAAGTCCTCCTTGGGAAGCTCCATATCTCCTTAGGAGGGATGAGTGGTATGCCCAAGTGAGTAGAACTTTAAGGATACCCTTCATTTGCAATATTGAGTTCTTAGTGATTTCCTTTGGTTGTCATTAAGTTCTTTAACATTATAACTTGATCTTATTGTTTAATCCTCCTCTTGGAGTGTGCTTGATGAAGCTTGAAGTTTATTGAAGCTTGAATATGGGAGTTATTCATGAAGATGAAGGTTGTTGCTGTCAACTTTTTTGCTGGTTAATCATTTGTTGCTGTCAGAGCTGCTGTTTGCTGTAGGAGTCTGGTGTTGCTGCTTGGGCTGCCTCCTCTGCTTTGGGGTTTTGTTTTCTGTATTTGTTTGTTGGCTTGTGTAGCTTGCCCCTAGGTTTGAAGTGAATGTTGATTCACTTTGCCTGTTGTACTGCTGCATTGCATGCATTTTACTGTATTTGCTTGCTTTCTTTTCTGTTTATCCCCTAGGATCTCTGATTTCCTCTGTGCAGGAGGGAATTATGACAGACATTAGGCTTTCATCCATGCATGACAACATTAGGTTAGTTTTTATTCCCTTTTCAACCATAGGCTTTTTAGAGTTTCTTTCTCTTCTTATCTCAGAACAATTCAAAAACACACCAATAAGGTTAATCGATGTCGTACGTTACGAGCCTTAAGTTATTTGAGAAAAGGTTGCTGGAGGGTCACTCTTCAGTAATCTGATTGCTTAGTGTGTTACCCTTAGGGTGACATACGGCGTAGTCACTCTCAAATCATAGTCTCTAGTGCGTCATAGATTGCAAACACACTAAAAAAATACTTCTTGCGTAAAAGACTGTAAACCAATCAAAAGTGTCATTTTTGTCCGCTTGGACTTTTAATCAAGAGAAACCCTTTTCAGAAGGTAATAAAAAACAGTCAGACAAGCTTGTGTCGTACGTGGCCCGAACTACGTTTGCTCTGATCTTTCATGCTGTATGAAAGTACGTAGGCATAGGATGCGATATCCTAGCGAGCAACCGTCCCCTCCTTTCCCGTAGGTAGGCAAACTACGTTGACTCTGATTTCTCGTTCCAGACGGGAATACGTAGGCATAAAGTGCGATACTTTTCCGAGTCGCGTGATGGGTGCTAATACCTTCCCCTTGCGTAACCGACTCCCGAATCCAGGATTTGGTTGCGATGACCATTCCTTTCTCGTCTTTGCGGTAGGTTTACTTCGAGCGTTTCCTTTCCCTCCGTTGGGATAAATAACGCACTGTGGCGACTCTTCTGTTCAGCCGGCGCCGATTTTCGCAGTAGCGACACCATCCACTTCCCTTTTTATGATTCTTGAAAACTTTCATGTGAGATATTGGATTGAACTCTAGTATGGAATTAAGCATAAGGTCGAAGTTTGTTCGCATGCTACTATTGGAGTAATGCATGTTGTAGTCGATGTTTTTTCTAACATGCATTAGTCAATATTGTTAGGTTTGTTAGCATGTTGAATTGGGCCTTTCTTGTAAGCTCAATTGTTTAAGTTAGCTTGTACCCTAAGTTAGCTTGTAATGGATCATTGTTAACAATCCCATTAGGTTAGTGTGTTAGTTTTCTTATAAATAGCATGCTAGTCTCTCAACTTGTACAAGGAAAAATAGAACGATAAAATCCTAATTCAAGAGAGAGAGGTTATTTGTTATTCTTGTATACTTGTAATCTTGTTTGATAGAGAAAGGAAAGAATAGCAGTTTATAACCAATCCTTGTTGTTTTCCCTTGTTTTCTTTGTTAACCCTAACCCTTGTGTGTTTCATGGCTAAAAAGAAGTCGTTTATATTTTGTTTCAAGGAATGCTATTCACAACACTGCAAAAGCTTATTTTCTTGATCAAAATCAGAGTTAGAAGAAATTATAACCAGGATATTTTCATCCATCTCAAAATAAGCATATTCAGATTATCAGGAAGTGGTTTAATCTCTAAGAAAGAAGATTGTTCAATGGATGGTGAGGCTGGGGTAGTCGTGATATTAAGAGCTTCAACTGCATAAACAACTTCATCTACAACTCCATCTGTAGGAAAAATGTCAACTTGCAAGGCAACCTCAATCTCAACACAAACATAACAAAAGTCAGTGTCAGTACAGTAATCACAAGAGTAACTATCATCAAAATCAGACAATAATGAAAAGTAAGATAAAAACAAATCAGAAACAACTTCATCAACAATTTCAAAATGCAACTCTTTTGGATTCACTACTATTTGGGCAGGTAGTTGATTTGATTCTCGAGCTTGTAACATGGCATTCATTGAAGTGGCATGCTGTCTAATCTGTGTCTGCAAAGTCTGAATACTAGAATTTGTTCATTATTGAAACTTGAGATTATTTATAGCAATTTTCTTGACAAAGTCCTCTAGTGAAGGTTCAGAAAGTGTAGAGCACAAAATCTGGAATTCCTTCAGAACCTTATTTGGCTCCTCAGAGGTAAGACCATTAATCCTTGAAAACAAGTGTATTAAACTAGATTTCAATTCGAAAGGAACAACATCATTAGTATATTCAATACGTAAACTGTAACACCCTTTTCTACCCCACAAATATAATGGCAAATCAATCATATTTATCAGAGTAAAATATTGAACGCAGTAAAATCATCTCAAAATGGCACACATTTCTCAATAATTCAAATATAGTCAATGCTCCGTAAACAACCGGTTTTCTCAAAACTACTCAAAAATATTACTCAAAAGGCAACGGAACTCAAAAAGGCAAAATCCAAAGTTTTCCTTGCGCAACAACATAATCAAAATAACAATAATTAATAAAACATGGTTCAACTCAAAAGACCCCAACCCGATGTTACACTATCAGAGCAAGACCCTCTAAGTCAACCACAATGGCCAACGACCCAAAATATTCAAAAAATTCTCAACGGCATCCACGACTAAACCTGGTCATCTGCACGTTACCCACGTGAAGGCAACATTAAAACAAGCAGGGTGAGTAAAACGATTCATAATAATCAATATAGGAATCAATATATAAAATGGCGTCATTTTCATATTCAATATCATCATAATCATCAAGGAACATTGAAGGTCACAACATTATAAATTACACCAAATTGTCACATAAATGCAAATGCAACAAGACTCATGCATGTGGTACCAATCAACAAAATTCGATGGACACTGGGCCAACAACCCTCCATAGATCCACAACAGTAGGATTGATTCTACACGAGAACCGGAGCACAACAAAATACCTCACATCCACATAATAGGACTGAAGCCACAAGAAATCACAACATCAAAACATCAAGACATCACCACATAAGATCAAAATTCACGAAACTCTGCTACGTTCGTTGTGCGAGTCTGGGGGCGAATGTTCGTCGTGCGAACTCGCGATTACAGCAAATCGCTGTTACGTACCAGCATCAAAACCAACCCAAAGACTCTACGATTTCCTTCCCCAATGCCCTAAAAACATCCCTAAATCATTCCCAAGGTATTACAGCGATAAAGACACAAAATCTACGACTTATTAGGTCAATCCCGTATCATATTTATGCCTCAAATTCCCATGATTTCTTACAACTACCCCACAGTCAACAAAGTTCTCACAATCAATTATCCTATACGGCTAAAACCTCAACAATAGATTCGGCCACGGAGGCCTAATTTCCCTTACTCTCAAATCAGCCTCAACTTTATCAGACCATCAGTCTAAATCCCTCAAACTCATTGTACTCATCACCAGAAAGGCAACAAAAATCCAATACCCAAAAAATCCTTAAACCCTTAAATCAGCTTTAAACACATTGAATCACATATTGAAAACAATGAAGGAAATACTCCCCATACCTTAACCGCCGACTCTAAGCCTTTCTCCTTTGATTCTAGGAAACCTCGCGAAGCCTTTCCTCAGAGCTCTGACCTCTTTTTCTTTCTTTTTTACGGTCTAACAAGAATGAATCCTAATTCCATCAAAATTCCTTTTTGTTAAACCTAACTTTGGGCCTTAAAATTGAGCTTTCCAACTTCACCCTCACTAACTCCTCCTCAAATGCTACTTTGCCCTTAATTCACTTATATTTATTTAAATTAATAATAATACCAATATATTCATATTATATACTATTATTTAAATGAATAACTCAAAATCCATAATTCCCAATATTCACACCAACCACCGAAAGTCACCAAAAATGCAAATATTCATATTTAAATAACTTAAATAAATATTCCAAGAATTTGAGGTGTTACAACTCTCCCCCACTTAAAAGAATTTTCGCCCTCGAAAATTACCTCAAGGAAACAGAGTCGGATATGACTCCCTCATCTGATCCTTACGCTCCCAAGTTATACTCCCCCCAGCTGGTCCTCCCCAAACTACCTTTACCAAGGATATCTCTTTACCTCGTAGTTGCTTCACTTCTCGTTCATCAACCCAAACTGGCAATGCCTCAACAGTCAAATTATCTCTCACTTGTACATCATCCATGTGAATCACATGTGACGAATCTAGAATGTACTTCCTCAACTGAGACACATGAAACACATCATGCAAATTCGCCAGCGACAACGATAAAGCAATCCGATATGCTACTTCTCCCACCCTCTGCGAAATCTGATACGGACCAACAAAATGCGGTGTGAGCTTTCTGGACTTCAAAGCTCGGCCAAGACCAGTTACTGGCGTAACTCTCAAAAACACGTAATCTCCTTCTTGAAACTCAAGTGCTTTCCTCCTCTTGTCATGGTAACTCTTATGACGACTCTGCGACGCTTTCATCTTTTCTTGGATCATCTTGATCTTTCAGTCGTCTCTGACACAATCTCAGGTCCGAGTACAACACTCTCTCCTGATTCATACCAACACAAAGGAGTTATACATCTCCTACCATACAATGCCTCATATGGTGCCATTCCGATACTAGAATGATAACTGTTGTTGTAGGTAAACTCAATCAACGACAAATGACTATCCCATGATCCACCTTGATCCAACACACAAGCTCTTAGCAAATCCTCTAAAGACTGGATAGTTCTCTCTGTTTTTCCATCCGTCTGCGGATGATAAGCAGAACTCAACCTCAACTTAGTACCCAAATTGTCTACAAGCTCTCCCAGAACCTCGATGTAAATCTTGGATCTCTATCAGACACAATACTTGAAGGAATACCATGCAGTTTCACAATCTCATCAATATACAATTCATCCAGCTTCTGTAATGAATAATTGATCCTCATCGGTATAAAATAAGCCGATTTGGTCAATCTATCAACAATCACCCAAATTGAATCATATCCCTTCAAAGTCTTCGATAGACCTGTCACAAAATCCATAGAAATGCTATCCCGTTTCCACTCTGGAATATTCAACGGTTGCATCAGACCCAACGGTCTTTGATGTTCAATCTTCGACTCCTGACAAGTCAAACAAGCATACACAAACTCAGCCACTTCCTTCTTCATCCCTGGCCACCAAAACAATTTCTTCAAGTCTTGATACATCTTTGTGGCACCCGAATGAATACTTAACCAACTTCTGTGACCTTCCTCAAGAATACTCTTCTTAATTTCTGGCACATCTGGAACACACACTCTGTCTCTGAACCTCAGCACACCATTCTCATCGACCCGAAAAGTACCCCCGTTTCCTCAAATCAGATTTTTGACCTTCTCTGATTTCTTGGAGAATACCACTAGTCAACTTTAGCATACCCAACTTCACACTGTTAGGAGTCTCTTCGCACACTAGACTCATATCTCTGAATTGTTCAATCAGTCCTAACTCTCGAACCATAAGCATCGACATATGCAAGGACTTCCTACTTAATGCATCAGCTACAACATTAGCCTTACCAGGGTGGTAACTCAATTCAAAATCATAATCCTTCAAAAGTTCAAGCCATCTCCTCTGCCTCATATTCAACTCTTTCTGATCAAACAAATACTTCAGGCTCTTGTGATCACTGAACACTTTGAACCTGGACCCAAAAAGATAATGTCTCCAAACTTTCAACACAAACACCACCGCGGTCAACTCTAAGTCATGCGTAGGATAATTCATTTCATGAACCTTCAGTTGTCTGGAAGCATAAGCAGCAACCTAACCATTTTGCATTACTACACCACCAAGACCCATCTTCGATGCATCACAATACACTACAAAAGACTCACTCGGATTTGGCAAGATCAACACTTGAGCACTTGTCAACTTTTTCTTGATTTCTACAAAACTCTTCTCACATGCAACATCCCACACATAAGCTTGACCTTCCGAGTCAACCGAGTCAATGGAAGTGCCAACTTTGAAAAGCCTTCTATAAACCTATGATAATAACCAGCCAACCCAAGGAAACTTCGAATCTCAATAGCATACTTCGGAGTGTCCCACTGCAACACAACATCAACTTTGGCCGGATCAACAACAATCCCTCCACTAGAAATCACATGGCCAAGGAAACTCACTTCCTTCAACCAAAACCCACACTTGGACAACTTGGAATAAAGCTTTTTGTCCTTCAAAACCTGCAATACAACTCTTAGATGTTGTGTATGTTCTTCCTCAGACTTCGAATATATCAAGATATCGTCGATGAATACTACCGCAAATTGATCCAAATAAGGATGAAAATTCTATTCATATACTCCATGAATATACTAGGTGCATTAGATACACCAAATAGCATCACCGTATATTCATAATGACCATACCTCATCCTGAAAGCTGTCTTCGGAATATCATCAGGCTTAACGCGAATCTGATGATAACCTGACCTCAAATCTATTTTGCTGAACACACAAGCACCCACCAATTGGTCCATCAGATCATCAATCCTTGGAAGTGGATACTTATTCTTGATCGTCACTTTATTCAACTGTCGATAATCCACACACAATCTCACGCTACCATCTTTCTTCCTCACCAACAACACAGGAGCACCCCACAGAGAAACACTCGGTCAAATAAACTTTTTCTCAAGCAACTCTTCCAATTGTTTCTTCAATTCTCCTAACTCAGATGCATAAATCTAATAAGGAGCCATCGACACAGGACTAGTGCCCAGTATCACATCAACAGTAAACTCTACCTCACGCTCAGGAGGTAAGTGACTTACGTCGTCTGGAAACACTTATAGAAATTCTCGAACAACTGGTAGCTCCACGCTCACTGCTTCATAATCAACTTGAAGTGATGCAAATAATAAAAACATATGAGCCTTATCTTCTAAGAGTTCTTCTACTTGCTTAGCAGATACAAACATCATCTCTCACAGTCTTACTATAGCAATCGATATGAACATAGTTAAAATCCAACCAATTCATCATAAGAATAACATCAATTCAATGCAAAGGTAGACAGACCAAATCCATCACAAAATTCTTATCATAAATAGTCAAAGGGCAGCTTAAACAGACTAATGCAATAGTCACAGAACCATTAGCCGGGGTATCGATAACCATACTCTCAGCCATAGAAGATGATTTCCAATTCAATCTCTCGGTACATTCAAGAGAAATAAACGAATGGGTAGCATCAATATCAATCATATCAATCAATTCAAAATCATTAATAAAGCAAGTACCTATAATCAAGTTATTCGTCTTCGGTTCTTCTGCACCGCTCAAAGCAAACACTCTACCGCTCATCTGAGCAGCAGTAGCAGTCTTCTTCGGCTTCTGGAACTGGGTACTGATATGACCCTTCTCTCCACAGTTGAAGCAAGTCGGAGCTTTATCTTTGCAGTTAATAACTCTATGACCTCTCTTGCCACAACGATGACATCTCAGCACCTTACAAACCTCAGCACGGTGACCTTGCTCGCCACACTTATGACACTTGCTAGGAGCAGTAGCTGCTCCTCCACTTGACTTTTTCCCATCTGAAGCCTTCTGCTTCCCTTTATCACCAGAAGTCACATACAGTTTCCCTCTATACTATCCTTTCTCTTTCTTCTCACTCATCTGCTTGTAGTGAGTAGATTGAACTCGGCTATCCTCATCATAAATTCTACTCTTGTCCACCAGTTCTGCAAACCGACGAATCTGCTGGTACCCAATTCCCTACTTAATCTCTAGTCTCAATCCACTCTCGAACTTGAGACACTTAGACATCTATGCATCAACACGATTGTAATGCGGACAAAACTTTACTAAAGCCTCAAACTTTGCCGCATACTCAGCCACAATCATATTCCCTTGCTTCAGCTCAAGGAATTCCACCTCTTTCTTTCCCCGAACATCTTCAAGAAAATACTTCCTCAAAAATTCTTCCTTAAACACAATCCAAGTTATTGCAATGCCAACACCTCCCAATCTCTGACGAGTGTTATCCCACCAGTCCTCAGCTTCCTCTACTAGCATATGCGTACCAAACTGAACCTGCTGGCATCAGTCCACGCCATAACCCATAAAATCTTCTCAATCACTTTCAGCCACTTCTGTGCACCATCAGGATCATGAGTGCCCATAAATGTCTATTCCTCTGGAACTTCCCCAAAGAACGAAACTCATTTGGAGGTCCACCACTCTGGGTCATCACTTGGGCAAGCGATTCCAGCGCATCAACAATAGCACGATCATTTCTTCTAGCCATCTGCAACCACCAACAGGGTTAGAAGAAAACAACTCATCCAACAGTGTTCTCACACTATTGACTGACAGGGGACTATCAACATAAAAACTTGGCCGGACGGACCAACCAGGCTCTGATACCACTAATGTAACACTCTTTTCTACCCCACAAATATAATGGCAAATCAATCATATTTATCAGAGTAAAATATTGAATGCAATAAAATCATCTCAAAAGGGCGCACATTTCTCAATAATTCAAATATAGTCAATGCTCCTTAAACAACGGGTTTTCCCAAAATTACTCAAAAATATTACTCAAAAGGCAGCATAACTAAAAAAAGGCAAAATCCAAAGTTTTCCTTCCGCAACAACATAATCAAAATAACAATAATTAATAAAATATGGTTCAACTCAAAAGACCCCAACCTGATGTTACACTATCAGAGCAAGACCCTCTAAGTCAACCACAATGGCCAACAACCCAAAAACTTCAAAAAGTCCTCGACGGCATCCACGTCTAAACCTGGTCATCTGCACGTTACCCATGTGAAGGCAACATTCAAACAGGCAGGGTGAGTAAAACGATTCATAATAATCAATATAGGAATCAATATATAAAATGGCATCATTATCATATTCAACATCATCATAATCATCAAGGAACACCAAATTGTCACATAAATGCAAATGCAACAAGACTCATGCATGTGGTACCAATCAACAAAATTCGATGGACACTGGACCATCAATCCTTCATAGATCCACAACAGTAGGGTCGATTCTACACGAGATCCGGAGCACAATTAAATACCTCACATCCGCATAATGGGACTGAAGCCACAAGAATCAAGGTCCTAGATCGAAGTCCGGAATGCATATGAATGCATGATGCACACGTCATTATCATCATCATAATAAAATCATTAGGTGCATCATCATTAATTAAATCATCATAATAATCATGTCATCATAGAATCATCAAAACTCAGGAAATCAACATCATAACTCATCATCATTACTCATATGAATCATCATACAATCATGTATTAATCTCAGAAGAATCATAGTCATACTCATGATAATTCATAAAAGAAATCACAACATCAAAACATCAAGACATCACCGCACAAGATCAAAATTCAAGAAACTCTGCTACGTTTGCTAGCAAGTTAGTTGTGTGAGTCTGGGGCGAATGTTCGCCGTGCGAAGGATTCTTCGTTGTGCAAACTCGCGATTACAACAAATCGCTGTTAAGCACCAGCACCAAAACCAGCCCAAAGACCTCTACGATTTCCTTCCCAATGCCCTAAAAACATCTCTAAATCATTCCTAAGGTATTACGGCGATAAAGGCACAAAATCTACGACTTATTAGGCCAATCCCGTATCATATTTACGCCTCCAATTCCCATAATTTTTTACAACTATCCCGCATTCATTAAAATTCTTACAATCAATTACCCTATACGGTTAAAACCTCAATAATAGATTCGGCCATGAAGGCCTAATTTCCCTTACTCTCAAATCAGTCTCAAATCTATCAGAACATCAGTTCAAATCCCTCAAACTCATTGAACTCATCACTAGAAAGGAAACAACAATCCAATATCCAAAAAATCCCTAAACCCTTAAATCAGCTTTAAACACATTGAATCACATATTGAAAACAATGAAGGCAATACTCCACATACCTTAATTGCCGACTCTAAGCATTTCTCCTTTGATTCTAGGAAACCTCGCGAAGCCTTGCCTCAATCCTCTTCCTCAGAGCTCTGGCCTCTATTTCTTCCCTTTTCACGATCTAACAAGAATGAATCCTAATTCCATCAAAATTCCTTTTTGTTAAACCTAACTTTAGGTTTTCCAACTTCACCCTCACTAACTCCTCCTCAAATGTCCACTTTTCCCTTAATTCACTTATATTTATTTAAATTAATAATAATACCAATATATTCATATTATATACTATTATTTAAATGAATAACTCAAAATCCATAATTCTCAATATTCACACCAACCACCGAAAATCACCAAAAATGCGAATATTCATATTTAAATAAATATTTCAAGAATTTGGGGTGTTACATAAACCATTGTTATGAACATCAGGATCAACAAGCTCTCTTAATGTTCTCTGTTTAGCCATCTTATTAAAAGGGAAATAAAAAATTAACAAAGAATGAGAGATCACCAATTCAACAAATGCGAAAATGCCAACAATGTCCCTTTTGAGAAAAAGAGTGGAAAAATAGGAAAGCGATTAAAATAAAATCTAAGAATTATAAAAATATGACTAAAAATCAAATCAAATCAGAATAAGTATTTACCAAAAATTTCAGATTTTTAGAAAATGTGAAATAGAAAATAAATCAAATAAAATAGGAAAATAAGGAATTTGCGATTTTTAGGATCAAAATCTTTTAGAATTCATTCTAAAAGACTATTGTTCGTTGAATTTTTTTCTAATTTTCTGAAAAAAAATTCGTTGCAAATTAAAACAGTAGCTTTCAAACTAACCTGATAGGCTAGAATACTTACCACTGTACTTCAAGCCTAAAAATTAACAAGCATAAACAAAAGACAAAAAACAAAAAATAAAAAATCTAACAAAAGTCAAAACTAGAATTCTAAAATTGGCTAAAACCAATTAGAATCCCGGTAACGGCGCCAATTTGATCCGCTGTCGCACGCGGGTCAAAAACGAGTTTAAGAAAAATTAGTAACGGGAAGCGACACTTGGATGTCGTATCACAAGGATTCTTGTAGTGAATTAAAAAACTACAGTAACGACTTATGGGGGGTTAGGTTTCAGTTCGATTACTAAAGTAAGGAGAAAAAGTGATTATAATAAGTGATTATGAAAATAAGTTAATCTGTTGCTTCGGTTCTTACATATCATCGAATTATTATAACTTCACTTCCCTAAGCGAGTTCTGTTCATATTCGATCACAATATCAATGAACAAGCGCGAATGACACTATAAGAGTTATGTTTCCCATTCGCCGCATTAAGAAAACAGTTAAAAAATAAGCGAATTAACGAATTAAACAAACGATAACACACAATTAAATTTAGGAAATATAAATCAATCGAATCAACAAAACTACTCTATGACAAATCAAATTAAACAAACGATAATCATAAAACAGGATTGATATGAATAGTAATTGAATTATAAAGTTATATAAATTTCAAGGTAACTGAACCTGATTATAGCAGATCAATCTGAGAGGTTTAGTTTTCCATGAAATACAGAAAAAGAAAAAGTAAAAATTCATAAATAGTGAAAAGAAGGTGATGAACAGTAGAGCAGCTGCTACTAGGTATAAGGAAACATCAAATCCAATTTCTAACCCAACTGGGTGAAAAAACATTATAAAAAAAAACCCACGCAAAACTAAACATTTTTAAAGTTGGAAACTTGAATGAGTTGTTCGACACTGTTACACTTCGAATCAGCTCTCGGCCTCAACAAAAAATTTGTAGCTATTTGTCTTAACTTTTCAACACTTATTAGAAAGCACAAAACGGAATCTCATAGCTCAAGTTATAATTTGCACAGTGAACATGTGCCAAATAAACGTTAATGCTGAAAATAAAATACAAATTTAAATTAAAAGCAAAAATAAATTAAAATAAAAAAACACATTAAAATAAAAAGTACACACAATAATAAGAATGTGTAATTATAACAATGGAACGATGTGCATGAAAATGCACTGAACAAGGTAGCATAAACAAGACGCCTTAACTCTTTAATCGGCCAACAAATAAGAACAAGGAATAAAGCCATGCTCGTAATTGGTGAAAGATTTGAACGAAATAGAGAGTGACATCCACTTACTTACAAAACGAGATTAAACACTACTAAAAAAATGTTAGAATAAACCACAACCCTACTTTGCCGACCCTGTCTTGGGTGCTATTGTTCAAGTATGAGGCAATGCCCAATCTGCTAAACTCTCTCACATTATGATGCCCACAAGGAAGCTTGGGGAAAAGACCATCAGATATATCAAACGAGGCCTGTAGCGTCTCTTGAATGATTTACATTCTAAAATGGCTTAGAAGATCTAAGGTCCATGGAATGATTTTTCCCTAATGTCGTTCAAGTACAAAACCCACCAAGGTTCCAATGGTCGTTAGATCTAAGGTCCATGGAATGATTGCCTAAAAATAAACCAATTTAAAATTGAAATGTATGTAAGATAAATACAAAAATACCCTGTAAATGGTTGCAAATTTAATTCCTAATAAGCTAATATTTTTAGTGAATAAATTGATGGAGAACGATAGGGTAGCTGCATGAAATACATCATCAAAGTATTCAAAGCATACATATTACACTATATAATTATTTTGGGTTATTTATTTTGTATAGATTCCCTTCACGTGAGATAACATTATGAGATACATATTGAACACTGAATATAAATAAAGTTTTTATAAATACTCAAATTTGAACTTCTATGCGGTAAGAATCTAGTTATTTAATTTCTTTTATATTCACCTATATATGTCATTATATTATATAAATTATCTTATTATAGAAATTTTAAAATATATTTTTTCAACATGTTGGCTTTAGCTTCATTGCCAAACTTGCAGGTGATATAAGTTGGCTTTAACTTTTCTTGCAATATGATCTACTTAACATAAGTGACTTTCATAGAATTGTCATATTCCAGCTCATAAACACATTTAAAAACATATTAAAAACATAGGAGAGTAGAGGAGTCAGAATTAGTAAAGGCTGTGGAAAATGACCATTTTAAAAACATATTTACTGATCATGGAGGCATAAGACCATCCTTGGATGGTATAGACTTTAATTGCTTGAGCGAAATTGAGAGTATCAAAATAGAAGAGATGTTTTCTAGGGAGGAGATCAAAGAAATCATATGGGAGTGTGATGGAGACAAAAACACTTGGCCTGATGGCTATAATATCACATTCCTCAAGAGGTGCTGGGACATTTTGGGTGAAGATGTCATTGAGGCCATACATAAATCATCACTAACATGAAAAGCAAGCTATCAGGCTGGAAGAGTAGATTTTTATTCATGGGAGGAAGAATTACATTGTTAAATGTTGTGCTAAATAATTTACCTATTCATCATATTTCATTCTATAGGATGCTTGAGAACGTAAGGAAAGAAATTATTCGAATACAAACACAATTTCTATGGTTTGGATTGAAGGAAGGGAAGGGAGTGAATTAGATAACCTGGCAGACGGTATGCAAATCAAAATCAGATGGAGGGCTTGAGGTCAAAGTTGAAGAAGAAACATTGGATCATGTCATGCTACATTGTACATTTATTCAAAAAGTTTGGAGTTTGGGAATGAATTAGATTGGACAAAGAAACTTCCATTGACTGTTCTATGGACTTTGGCCAAACACTAGAAATCTTCAAAGGAAAGGTTGCAAAACACATTGAAGGATACTTAGGATGATAGTTTTTTGAAGCAAAACGCCGTGATTTTCAAAGAAGACTTTTTCCGTCCTAAGGGCATTGAATTCTACATCAAATTCATCTCTTCCCTTTGGCTTTGCCTTCTTCAAAAAAACACTATGTTGTAGCTTTTATGATTAGTGCAAGGCACCTTTAGACTTTCTAGATCACTAATATTTTGCTTGGCTAGAATGGAAGGCATATTTATAAGTTATAGTAATATTATTGTAATGCTTAGTTGAGTATTCTTCATACTCTTCTTAATGAATTTACTTTGCTTAAAACAAAAAGAACCGTTTACTTTTTAATAGGGACTAACTTAACGAAATTTGATATAGATTGAGCACTAAAATGTTTTATAACCCTATGGACCCAACAACACATAGCAAAGCAATAATATATCTAACAAGGATAAATAATCTAATAAGTAATCATTTGACATAATTATAAATCATTATTGATAAGCTATGAAAACTAATTTGTATCAGGTGAATCAATCTCGTCAACAACACTCAAATAACATAATATTTCTTTCGATCCTTTTTATAAGAAAAACATCACCTTTTAGATTGATTAAATAATTAATGTATTTGGTGTGTATATTTAATAAATTTAAGAAGATGAGATATCTTTTATAAAAAGGACTGGAGGGAGTAATAGTTAAACAATACTCGGTTTATTACTTAATGTTGAGTAATATCAAGGAGTCGGGCAACAAATGTTGAGCAATTGATTTCATGTTCAGCGTGTAGGATGAAGATAATGACTAGGGCAAGAGCTAGATAAGCATTGGGTTTATATAACCGGTTTCCTCTGAAAGCATGCAAAGTAGATATTATATTTCCAACATTTATGATCAACTATGAAGAACAAAATTCAGTTCATCATTAAGCTATGAAGAAACGAAATTTAACATAAAGAAAGCTTGCCGTATCAAAATAATGAATTAGACCAAAAAGTACTATAAAAGATGAATACAAAAATACCCTCTAAATGGTTGCAAACTAAATCCCTAAGATAATATTTGTTAGAGTGATAAAAATAAATGTAACATATTATATATAAAAAAAAAGGAAAGTAACATGTGTGAATGCAATTATCTTTGAAGTGGTTGTTTCAACATGTGTGAATGCAACAAAAGAATATAACCATATATATCACTGTGTGAATGCAACAAAAGAAAAGAATATAAGTGAACATCTATATTAAAAAAATTAATAAAATGAAAGAGTTTTGGATTCTGAAACATATAAAGGGAAGAGAAGCTTACACCACAACATAAGAAAAAAATTAGAGAGAAGTCATAGTTTCTCTCTCTAATCCATTAGAGACCACAAATTCAACTCAATCCAAAATATAGATGTTCACTTATATATTTGTATTAGGATGTAAAAAAGAAACTAATTTGTATTAGGATGTAAAAAAAAAAAGGAAAGTAACATGTGTGAATGCAACAAAAGAATATAACCATATGTATCACTGTGTCATCAGATTTCGAGATTCTGCATAAACTATAATATAGAATGGGATGACATGATTATTGGAAACAGTAATCAAACTGTAAAGTTAGTATCCACTGAAGACAACTACTGAGTTACATGTATGCTTATCGACACAACTCGCAAAGATGGCATTAACCATAAACGTCAACTCGCAAAGATGGCATTAACCATAAACGTCTTTTTTATTGACTCTTGCATTGGTAAGTTGTTTATCTATTATTAAGAGAGATTGTATCAAAGAAAAGACAGTAACTATAATAAATTCAAAATTAATAACTAGTTCCTTCAATTATATTAAATGAAATATAGATTTTACAACTTCTCAAAAACCATAATAATCTACTAAATTTGGCTGCATACATCATTTCTTCCTAGCAAGACATGGTTTTATCATTGGCGCCACAAGAACGAAGAGTGTTTGAGTAGGAAATAAATTGAGGACAGGATCCACAATTGTGTGAGCCTATTTCTGCCACCATCATAAATGTTTCTTCATCCAAACCACAACTATAAATCTTGTGTTCTGTAGAAAAAACTAGAATATTTCCGTTCATGACAGTAAATCCGGTAACACGAGCATCTTTCTCTTCTAATCCCAATGCCTTCACTCTCACCCTCAAAATCTTTCGCCATGAACATGACTTGTAATCTTTTAAATACCAAATAGTAAAAACAGACTTTCTTGATTTCACTAAACAGATAGAATTATTGGACTCAGTCACTTTACCCCAATTAAATATCCCCATATTACAGTCGACGTGAAAACCCTTTATAGCTTCCCTTGGCAACTTAATCATAGTCGAAGTTCCTTTTTCAAAATTATAAGACATTATGTATGGCTTATAGAAAGGACTCGATCTAGCAAAGTAATTCGAACAATCTGAGATGAAATGAAGTGATTCATTGTGAACCACCGGCATGTCAAATTTCATATTCCTACCACCACAGAAAAAGTTGTTTGCCATGGTTTTCCACACACCTTCTTTTCCATGATAGATATTGCATACATAACTTGTTGGTGACCATTCCATTGTATTTTCAAAATAAAAAATCAAATAATCATCACAAGAGCCATGTGAACAATTTAACATGAGATTTATGTTAGAAAACCTAGGGTTATTTCTTAGTGACTCCAGAGTAGGGATGAAAAAGCAAGACTTTGTAATTGGATTGAAAATAAACAATTCAACTGGATCATCAATAGTATAACAAAGAAGCAAACCATTACTAGAAGCTACAACGCAAGTTGAATTTGACAGAAATGTCATAACATTGTTAGGAACACCAGAGAAATGTTGCTTAGATAAATGGTGCAACTCGATCCTTTTTTGATACCTTTGACTTATCTGATCATGTTGGAGGAAGAAACATGTATCACTCTTCCCTAACAAATTACAAGACTGCTTTCTTTTGAAGTGAGATTCTTCTAAAAATTGGGAAAATAAACTGCAAGTTAATTTAAATTT
This sequence comes from Lathyrus sativus, assembly GCA_963859935.3. NCBI lineage: Eukaryota > Viridiplantae > Streptophyta > Magnoliopsida > Fabales > Fabaceae > Lathyrus > Lathyrus sativus. The sequence continues at coordinate 489,648,476 of OZ012739.1, read as the reverse complement.
ACAAATGGTTTTTGCAGGTAACCAAGAAAATATCTCATAAGCAATGTCTTCTTGAGACACTTCCATATTACCTAAAAAGAATTGAGAAAAATAATTTGAGGAATGGAAAATAGATGAAGACTACAAAGAAAAGAGAACAGATGACAACAAATGCAAGATGCCTATGACAATAACTTTAGGTTGATTATGCTATATATAATAGTTCTACTAAAAAACAAAATTTTCGTATTTTGGTTCAAAATAATAATGAATCCCATAAAATAAGTAAAGTTTGTTTTTAATTTTAAAAATAACAAAATTTGTTTTAAAAATAACTAATTTCCAAATAATTCTCCGATTTGTTGTTTCATAAACGCTGCCATTTATTTTATTATTATTAGTTAACCATATTTGGTTTTATGCCTAGATAAATATAATTACATGAATTAAAACTTTGAAATTGATAATGTGATTCTTTTCTATATCTACTTACATTCAATTAGGATTGATATTTGTAGAAATGGTTATAAAAGAAATGTAACAAACAAACTTTAAATAGAAAATACTTAATAAAATATTATAAGTAAATATGTAAAATTTATTATTCGATAAAAATTAAATATTTTTTCATTATTAACTTGTAGATTCAATAATTTTTTTTATCAATATCATCCAGGTGCGATTAAAATATAAATGATGATAAAAATTTTCTTCCAAAATTTTAACACTTTTAAAGTTATAATGTTAGATTCAAATTCATAATTTATAATTAAGTTAGGAGAGATGTGAACTATATTTATTCAAGACAAAAATAATAACTAAATTTCATGACATGTCTCATTTTCAATATCTCTCAAGTAGAATTATAGTAATATCTTTAAAAAAAGCAAATCTTCTCCCATCTAAAGCTAAATTGAGTCCGTCCTTCGTCGTCTGCAACTTTCACAATCGCTTTATCAAAAACGAGTCCATTTATTGCTTTGATAGATGGCGTCAATTGTATTGAAGAAGCCAATGCCTGAAGATTGTTGAGAATGTAATTCTTAATGTCAAACCATATTGCTCGGCAGAAGTTTAGTATTGTCGAAATGTTGAAGAAGTGTGTCTTCGATATGAATTTTAAGACATAGCTTTATTTGTTGGTTTTAACTAAGTTTTTTAGGTTATTTGGAGATTGTATGGTATGCAAGAAATGTCATCCTATAAATAAGGAGGTACCCTATCATTATTAAAAAAAAACAGGTGCATAGAAAAAAAGATTGAATAAACTTCAGTTTGAAGGAAGAGAGAAACTCTGCATAAATATTCTCTTTTTTCCCCTTTTCTCCAAAATATGTGTATTCTTTATAAAAACACTCACATGCCAACACCTTTCCAAGAATATGTCTACGTGTGATATCAACCATTAATTCATCAAATTTTATCTTGAAGACTCTTTCGATGATATCTAGACGATCATGAGGTTTTAAATTTTCCTTTGCTAAATCTCTTGTAATTTCAGGCCAATTAAGATTACTTGTGAAAGTTATAAACAAATCCGGGAACCCAACTGAACTTGAAATCGCCATACCATTAAAATAGTGTTGATCCATATATCTTTTGCTTTAGACAAATGTTGAAGGCAAAACCACTCTTTATCCATTCATTGAATTTGGATTTTGACTTGAGTTGCTTTCATTTTATTTAAGTTTGTCCTATTTAGCAACTCTTAACTTGGATTGATTTTTCCTGATCTAGTTAAGCCTCTCTCTTTCCATCATAGTGTTGCCATCAACCAAAAATTGATTAAACAATCTTCCCATTGCATAACCAACCCCCTTACCCTTTGTCTCTTTGTTTTATTAGTTTTGTTTTAAAACTTTTGTGGATTTTATTCGTTCTTTTCGCATTCCTTTGGAAAAAATAAAGTACGGTGGTGACTCTTGCTTTATGAGTTAAGTTAAATAATAGCTTAATCTCAAAATTTTCCCCGCTACAGAAAAGTGGCAACTCTGTTGGGATTAGTCTCTAGTGGGTTGAGCCTATCTTGTTTATCTGTGTTTTTATTATATTTCGTTTTTTTCTTTTGTTTTTTTTACGCTTAGTGACCTCTAAGTGGTGAGATAAGTTCTATACCCGGACTTGGTGCACTTGACATAGGATGATGGTATAGTCATGTTTGGCTTACATGGAGTTAATCCTTAATATGATAAAAAATTTCTTCCAAATTTTTAACACTTTTGAAGTTATAATGTTATATTCAAATTGCTAAATATCACGACAACAACCATAACTAAACTTCACGAGATGTCTCATTTTTAATTTCTCTCAAGTAGAATTATAGCTATATCTTCCACACAAACAAAAAAAAACAAATCTTCTCCCATCTAAAGTTAAATTGAGTTCGTCCTTCTTCATCTGCAACTTCCACAATCGCTTCATCAAAAACGAGTCCATTTGTTGCTTTGATAGATGGCGTCAAGCTAAAGGGTATTGAAGAAGTCAATGTCTAAAGATTGTTGAGAATGTAATTTCTGATGTCGAAGCATATTGCTCAACAAAAATTTAGTATTGTCAAAATGTTGAAGAAGTGTGTCTTTGATATGAATTTTAAGACATAACTTTATTTGTTGGTTTTAAAATTGGCTAAAATCAATAAGAATCTCCAGCAACTGCGCTAATTTGATATGCTGTTGCACGCGGGTCAAAAACGAGTTTAAGAAAAATTAGTAGCGGGAAGCGACACTCGGATATCGTATCGCAAGGATTCTTGTAGTGAATTAAACGATTACGGTAACGACTTATCGGGGGGTTAGGTTTCAGTTCGATTACCAAAATAAGGAGAAAAAATTATTAAAATAAGTGATTATGAAAATAAGTTAATCTGTTGTTTAGGTTGTTACCTATCATCGATTATTATAACTTCACTGCCCTAAGCGAATCCCATTCATATTCGATCACAATATCAATCAACAAGCGCGAATGACATTATAAGAGTTATGTTTCCTATTCGCCGAATTAAGAAAACAGTTAAGAAATAAGTGAATTAACGAATTATGCAAACGATAACACGCAATTAAATTTAGGAAAAATAAATCAATCGAATTAACAAAACTACTCTATGACAAATCAAATTAAGCAAACGATAATCATAAAACATGATTGATATGAATAGTAATTGAATTGTAAAATTATATAAATCTCAAGGTAACTGAACCTGATTACAGCAGATCAACCTGAGAGGTTTAGTTCTCCATGAAATTCAGAAAAAGTAAAAGTAAAAATTTGTGAATAGTGAAAAGAAGGTGATTAACAGTAGCGCGAATGCTACTAGGTATAGGGAAACATCAAATTCAGTTTCTAACCCAACTGGTTCGAAAAACATAAAAAAAAACCCGCCCAAAACTAAATATTTCTAAAGTTGAAAACTTCACTGAGTTATTAGACATTGTTACACTCCGAATCAGCTCTCGGTCTCAACATAAAACTTGTAGCTATTTGTTTTAGCTTTTTATCATTTATTAGAACGCTAAAAACGGAATCCCGTAGCTCAACTTATGGTCTACACAGTGAACATGTCTCAAATAAACGTTAATGTTGAAAATAAAATACAAATTTAAATTAAAAGTAAAAATAAACTAAAATACGAAAACACATTAAAATAGTAAAAATACTCCAATAAACGATACAAATCTCTAAATATAATAATAGAAGGATGTGCATTAAAATGCACTGAACAAGGTAGCATAAACAAGACGCCTTAACTCTTTAATCGTCCGCCAAATAAGAACAAGGAATAAAGCCATACTCGTAATTGGTGAAAGATTTGAACGAAATAGGGAGTGACAACCACTTACTTACAAACGAGATTAAACACTACTAAAAAATGTTAGAATAAACCACAACCCTACTCTCTCACATTACGATGCCCACAAGGAAGCTTGGGGGAAAGGCCATCAGATATATCAAACGAGGTCGTAGCATCTCTTGAATGATTTACATTCTAGAATGGCTTAAAAGATCTAAGGTCCATGGAATGATTTTTCCGTAATGTCATACAAGTACAAAACCCACTAAGGTTCCAATGGTCGTTAGATCTAAGGTCCATGGAATGATTTTCTTTAGGCAACCCTAATAAAAGCGTTGGTGTAAGGCATCATTAGACAATACTTTTTTAACGAAAAGCTCTGACTTAAGTTATTATTAGACAACACTTTTTTGTTAATAAGTATTATCTTATATGTTCTTAACACAATGATTTTATTTTCTCATCTTTAAATATTAATAAGTGGTGTCTTATATATATTTCATTCAGCGCTTATATTGATAAGTGCTTACTATAGCCATCTCTAAGAAGCACTTTTATTGAGAAGCCTTGGCTCAAACCATCTTTAAGAAACACTTAGCTTTTTTTAGTAAAATCCAAAGATATATAGATTCTCCCAAAATATATATTTATATAACAACACAAGGGGAATGATTAAGTAAGTTATCACTATTTCATAGTTAAAATGTATAATGTGTGACCAAATAAAAACACAAACAAGATTCTTGTTAGACTGTTAGTGACGACGTCAGCAATCCTTGTTGACTTAGTCTTTAATTCTATTAATAAGTGTCCTAGCTAATAGGATGGTGATGTTAGTATTTGATTTTGTTTTGCTTTGATGGACCTATTCTTAAGCAAGTATTCACGTTCTTTAGATTGTTGTAGACGTGACCTGATTTTTAGCTCTTTCTGTTTCAAGCCATGGTTATTTAAGAGCCATAGCTTCACTTGATTTAATAACAGATTTGATTTATATTTGAGTGTGTTCTATACCATTTTGTATTAACAATTGGTATCAGAGCTCCGAAAGGGGCATGATAGTGTGAGTAAACACAAAGAGATCGAGATGTCAACCTCCGAAAAGTTCGTGCAGCCGTCCATTCCCATGTTCGATGGCTGTCACACCCCAAATTTTACCCTTAGATTATTAAGTTCTTTTTGCATCTCATCTCATTCTGCATCGCATTTTAACTGACTGCTAACCAGTTTGTCCAGTCTGTTGGTTTTATTTGCAGGAAAATCACGTTGTGTGTGATTTAATCTATGAAGGCAAAATGAACTTGTTTGAACTCAGCAGTTACGTCAGACTTAAATCGTGCAAGATGATTAATTGTCGAGTTCGGGGTTTGGAACGTCAAAGCTTAATTAGATAATTTTAATTGGATGAAGTTAATCAGACGAATTTATTTAGATGAGTTTCATCAGAGGAATTTAGTCGTTTGAATTTAATCGGATAATTTTGATTGGTGGAACCTAATCGAGCGAATTTAGTTGCTTGAGTGTAAGTAGGTGAATTTACGCGGAGAAATTTGATCAGGAATTAAATTCAGCTTAGTAAGAAAAATGGAATTTATTTATTTAAATTCTATGTTTTTTTTATTACAATGTGCAAACACAATTACAATTCCAAATTAATTTCTAATTATTTTCCTAAAAAGCCTAATTGTCTCCGCATCCATTTCTTCAACTTTCGACTTTTCGGGCCCGACAATAATCTGTCCAGTTTGTTTCCAAGAGAGAGAAAAAGTGCTTTTTGGAAAAATGTTTATGTGGGAAAAGTGAATTTTCTTGGTTTTAGCCAAAAAAGACTTAAGACATCCAAAATCCAAAGAAGCAAAGTGGATATCCAAATCCATCAAGGAAAAATGGATATCCAAGTTCAGAAACAACTTTCCCAAAATCCTTGCAACCAAACGGGGTCAAAGCCAACAGAAACAACTTTTCCAAAATTTTAGCAAAGCAAGGTCAAAGAAATCAACAAACCAGCCATGAAAATTGCAACAACCAGCATGCCCAAGCCCAAGCAAACAAGTATTATATAAACAGTAGCCTCACCATCAGTTCATGATTAAAAAAAAGGAAATCCAGAAGGGGGAAGAAAAAGGGAAGTTCAATCAGCAGAAAAATAAGGAAAAAGAGGCGAAAAAGAACCAACTCAAATCGCTTCAAACCTCGCAAAAAAGGTGAACAATTTTAATACTAACAGGTTTTTTTTCCGTTTACTTTGTGTTTTCAGAGCCCTACCGGGAAGAGCAAGAATGGTGGGAGGAATGAACGAAAAGCTTCAAAAGAACAACAATGGAGAAGTTGTGTCGCCCCCTCCCCATTTTTATTTCAATTGCTTTATATTCTTTTTTCTTTTTCTTTATTTCATTGTTTTATTATTATTATTACTAGCATTATTTTATATTTTTATAGTTTAAGAAAATTAGATTCATTAAAACCATTCATTCATTTTTATTTTAACTTTATATTTTGGTTTAATTAGGTTGATAACACTGCCAAAGAAATAGCTTCAAGGAATGCTTGAATCTCATGAAAAAATAATGGCTGAAAGAGCTACAAGAAATTCGAAGAACAATGTAGCTTTGCAGGCGCAATCGACAAGAAAAAAGAATGGAAAAGGAAAGTGGTTCAACAATAAAAGTAGAGAACACTACAACAATTCAATTCGTAGAAGAAATCATCAAGAAGGAAATGTGTTGAAGTAGAGAAGATCCTCATACTAAAGTGTCATACCCCAAATTTTGCCCTAATATTAGTCGATTCACGTCGCATTACATTTCATTTTGCATTACATGTTAACTAACCACTAACGGGTTGCATAGTCTGTTGTTTTTGTAGGAGAATCACATCAGGTGCGCTTTAACTGTTGTTTTTGCATAGTCTGACTCAGAGCATTGGATTTAACCATTGGAGATACAAGTTGAATTTTTCAGTGCAGAGGATATTTGGTTTTGCTGTTAATTGGATTTCTCTGCTTTATTTGGGGCCAGTTACCGTTTCTATCATCAGACACGATTTAATTTGAAAAAGGTTTGTATGGAATTAAAGTTACTTCATTTTTAAATCAAGCAACATGTTTTGGAATGACAAGAGTTGATTCGGGTAATTTTTTAGGATTTATTCGTACGAATTTACTTGGTGAATTTAATCCGGTTGGTTGAGTTTAATCGGTTAAATTTTAATCATTCGAGTATATTCGGAGGCACCTAATCATTTGGATTTAACTGGATATTTTTGTTTAAGAGAGTCACTCGGTTTGTGATGAAATAGTTGAAAGAAGTAATCAGACAAGTTGTTTTAATTGAAGAAAAATAATGTGAATTTTTATTCATATTTATTTTTGGTACAAATCACAGAGAAAAATAAAATACATTTGGATTGCTATTTCTAAGTCCCATTGTTCTAACAGATCCTCCATACCCGATTCTTCACGTCCGATTCTTCAAGACTCGATTTTTTCCTTACCTGCACATAAAACGGACAAAAGCAGAAAAAGCGTTAATGTTAGAAAAGTGGTTTTCGATAGTTCTGATACCCTCAGTTACTCATCATCGGGTACGTCGGGAGGGCAACGACAAAAGTCGAAGCCAGCTCCTGACTCATATTCCCGACCTCGGGCTAAAATCGGAAGATTCTGTTCTTATTCTCCGAGGCATCCAGAGAGAGAGAAAAAAATGATTATTTAGAAAAGCACTTATTCTGAAAAAGAGCTTTTGAGGAAAAATGATTTTCAACCAAACATTTCCTTAAGGAAAAAATCAGATCCAGATCAATATCCAGTTCTATCAAGTAAATCATATGGATATTCAAATCAAATCCATATGATATCAAATCCAACAATCAGATCTGAACTTAATCAAATCCGAATTTCCCATGGGCTCAGTTGAACATCACTGCCCAAAACTAATCCAAACACCATCAAAAGGGTGATCAAATCAAATCCTCCGATATTCATCAAAAAATAACGCAAATCATCACAATCCATGCCCAAAACGAATAATGAAAAGATTTAAACAACAGTATAAAGCAGAAGCAGAAAAACCCTAACCGGGGGGGGGGGGGGATCCGCAACCGAGATTCACCCCAGAAGACCAGAAAAATTTCCAACGGCAGCCGCAAAAAGAAACCCTAGGATCCAACGGACGGCGGCCGCGAAAAATCCGAAACGAAGCATCACAAAAATCATCACCCACAACAGCCTCCGAAGGAAACTTCATCACTGGCCCCAAACGCAATCGTGAACCGGACCGAAAATACCATTGTCCTTACGAAATCATCACCATCATTTGGGTAATGAGATGTTAACCCGTTTAGTTTGGCATTCGTTTTTTTTTTTCAGATGAAAGGGATCAAAAAGAAGAAGAAGATAGAGAGATGGCCGAAAGAAGAAGAAAGAATGAACAGGAAAATTCTGCAGAAAGAACCCAGAAGGGGATCTATCGCCGCAGATGCAAATAGGGTTTCACAACCCTAATTTGGTTGCAGCCCGTTTTTATGTCACGACAGACCGGGTCGGGTCTGTGGTTTGGTGACCCAGCCCGACCCACACTTTTTTTTAATGTTTTTTCTTGTTTTTTTTTTTTAATTTCTGTTTAGATTTATTCAAAACAAGTTTTCTTTAACAAAATATCAAAGACCTTCTTTTCAAAAAAAAAATATTTTAAGACTAAAACTTGTTCTTTTAAAACTAACATTTTTAGATTCTAATTTTTTTATCTTAACATTTTTTGAAATAAACTCTTTTGCTTTAAAATCTAACTTTTTTAAAAAATTAACATTAACTTTTTTTTTAAATTAAAATAATTAAAATCTTTTCTTTTTTTAAAATTAAAAATTCATCTTTCCTAATTAAATTCTAGTTTTTTAAAAATAAATTGCTAACATTTTGTTCAAATAAAATTAACCCATGGTTCTAACACCTTTTATTTTCTAACATCCCATTCAATTGAGTTATAGCACAAACCGTTGTCCTCATCACAATTAACCGCCTAACTTTCACTCTCGTTTATCCATTGCTTACTAACTCTCTTTATTTTTGTATATTTTATTCACGCTATTCATTCCATTATCACTTGTATATTATCACCATCTTCATTGTTTATCAACTTCACTGTTCATCTGTTATTTACTGTCAATTCACCTCCGAAGGAATAGGTCTAACAATTTGACCACCGAGTCAATAGCCTTACCCTTTGAATGTTTCAAACCCTAAATAGCTTAGGCGTCCTGCCGTGGACGAAAATACCCTTTACCCTAGCTATTAGGTTAAGGAGTCGCCGCACTCCGTTTTAGGGTTTCCCGCCGTGGAATACCTATCTTAGCCCTAATTTAAATTAACAATTTCAACGTAGAAATAGAAGTCGCCGCACTTCACGTAAGCGTTTCCTTAAGAAATGTTTATTCCCCATTGAAACCTTGACCACAGTCAAGACGTTTCTAACCTCCCTTTCAAGGGGAACTACGATTGCTCTGATTCCATTTCCTACCCAGGAAACGTAGGCACAAGATGCGAATCATGCCGAGTAAACTTAGGACTAACCCTTAGATCTTTTAGGTCACTCTATCCTTTAGCTCAATATATAATTTAAGAAAATAATAAAAAAAATGACAAAAATAAACAAAAGGTTCCTGTAGAGTACTACAGAAATTTAGGATGCTAGTATCTTCCCTAAGCTTAACCAACCCCTTACCTAGATCTCTCCCCGCATTGTTTACAATGCAAAAAAATAGGTTTTCCTTCTTTTGACCTTTTCCTTCAGATAAATCAAAGTCGATTGTGAATCAAAAATTGTGATTCAAACTAATTAATGGTTTGATATCCTATTTCCACCGCAACATAAAGTTATCACAGAGGTGGTGTTATTACCAAAGGAAAATATGGTGGAAGTAAACTTGAAAAAAAGTCACATTCAATTATTCAATTGTCAGAGGTATCACCATTATTCTAGTGATTGTCCTAAAAAACAAAAAAATTAAGAAAATGATGCAAAATTTGAAAAACATGAAGAAGGAGATATGTTATTGATGGTCACAACAAGAAACCAAGAATGCTTCGAGGAGCAATGGTACTTGGTCTCGGGATGCTCATCACACATGTCTGGGAGGAAAGATTGGTTTGTCAACATAAAACCTCGATGAAGAAGTGATGAAATTCCGTAGCAGCTGAAGGTATTTGTGATGTTCTGATTATGAGGAAAGATGGAAAATGTCAATAATGTCCAATGTATTAAACATATCAGGCATGAAGAGTAATTAATTTCCTCAACATAGGGAAGTTGATCGAAAAGAATTACAAAGTTTTAATTAAAGATAAGATGATGAGAGTTCTCGACTCAGGTGGAAGGTTTATCTTGAAGGATCCCATAGTGGTGATTTTAGTACAATTTGCCTGATTTTCTTTATTGGCAAAGCGGGTCTAAATCACTAATTTTCCGGCAGCTTTGTTAGTAAGCATGTTTGTAAATAAGTGTGTTGTTGGCTGGAGGTTAATTTGCAAGATCATGTAGGATCCTTTCCTTACCTCTTCTCGAGTAGCATGTTCAATTTTTTTAACAAGTTCCATTTTGACCTTCGTTAGTTCTTTGGTTTAGCTGTTTGTTGGACTCTATGGTCTTGTAGGAATAATATTTCATTTGTAGGGAGTATCTTGATAAACTTTTATTTGCTAAGGATGATTAAATTTTTAACATGGGAATGGTTTGTTGCCATTAACTTAGTTTGTAAGAAGTGTGGTTGGTCTAGTTAGTGTTCTAAGCTAGGGACATGTGTAGTTTCCTGAGGCTTCTATTTTTCTTTGTCTATAAGGATGCTTCTTGTATTTTGAGTTGAGGATCCTTTGTCCTTCCTTTGAATACATTATCTTACTTATATAAAAATATGCCCATTTTATACTCGATGTAAAAATCTTTCATAGCTTCCCTTGGCAATTTAAGTATAGTTGAAGTTCCTTTCTCAAAATTATAATATACTATGTATGAGATATAAAAAGGACTCAATCTTGTAAAGTAATTTGTGTAATCCAAGATAAAATGAAGTGTGATCGTATACACATCTAGCTCTTGATAAAAAAATTGTTGATCAACGCCAACCTTCTTCTAACCTAAGGGTATAGCATTTCAAAATTCTTCCCAAGTAGGAGGTTGCGACTCCGATCATTTAAATGTCATGTTTTCTTGAAAATGTGTTAATCCACATAAAAGTCCTATTCTCAAAGAGATTAAGTACTATGAAAATATTCCCAAAGAGGGAAGATCCCAAAACAAACAAATGAAACATCCAAAAAAAAGTTTTAAGAAAATGAATTCATTTCTTAAATAGTACAAAACTGGAGATACTTGATACTGTGATACTTACTATATTTTTTCTTAAATATAAATATGCATAGCCACACAAGACATTCTCTCAACCAAAACATGTAAAAGGCATCCAATGCACACCATGTAAAGGTTGTCAAGTGCACCACCAAGAATGATGGTTATTTCCATAAACCCTATTTCCCAATATAAGTATTAAACTTTTGCAAAAGATCCCAAAATCCTTCCACAACGAACCTATAAAGGTAAATACAGATTTAATGTCAAGAAGACACCGTTTTTATTTCTAGAAGGATTGGTAAAATAAGCTTCTCTCCAATCAAATGGTAAAACATACGTTCCACAACAGGTTTTTCAGCATGAATCTTAAATGAAAATATTCTCCAACATGCCTCAGTCAGTGATACATAACTACAATCAAGATATTGTTGAATTTCATCTATACCGTCTTCGAAACATGAATTTTTCCATTGGTTTGAAATATTAATGTTGTGATTCTACCATAACCCTTATGTATATATTTGAATAAGTACTTCATGGAAGAACATTGGTTGCACCATTCCATACTTATATGAGCTTGAAACATCAACAATAACCATGTGTTGTAAGGCACGACATGTCGGTTTTCAAGAGAAACTCCATTCTTGACAATTTCGTAGGTATTTGACCTTCTTCTATACTGAGGAAACCCATCTTGATCAACAATTGTTATTTTATTGAACTTTTTTGGATAAAATTTTGAACATTTTCTATTTTTCATGCATGGTGATATTAATTGTGACCACCCATATGGGCCATGAATCATATGTTTATTGACCAAATTGTAAAGTCTTGGATGTAACTCGGGGTTTTGAATTTCACAAGAGATGATTTTATCAATATCTAAATGGTTCAGATACTAATTATGAGGGTGAAGGAAAATCAGAATATGGGCATGTGACAAACCTCTCTTTTAAAATTTAATTGTATATATAACTGTCATGATATGTATAGAAAGTATAAGTTTATATATAATAATTGAAATTCTGGTATGCAGATCTCAGATGTCCTAAGAGATGTCGAGAACATTGATCTCTGCTAAAAACAGAATAACGATAGAACACAAGCATTTTGGTTTACTTTAAGAAATAACAGTACCATGACAGATGTTGTAACATCTACAGACTGACAGAACGATTTGTCCAACCATTTAAATTGTGCAGAATTTTAAATGCAGAAAGATAAATAACACAATGATTTGTTAACCCAGTTAGGTGCAACATCACCTACATCTAGGGGCTACCAAGACAGGAAGGAAATCCACTATCAGTAGTATCAATTCAGAGCTAAACTCCCTCATTTACAATCCCTCACTTGATCCTTACTAGTGCAACTTCTACCTAGGACACTCCTAGATATGAGACACCTCTCACTCCCCTCAATCACAACAGTGATAACAACAAATGAATAAGCTTTAGAAGACACTCTTCAACGATAATACTTGATCTTGCTTAACAACTTCAATCAAGAACAATATACAACCTAAATATGTCTACCCCGATGCATCAAAAGATATAAAAGGTGACTTACAAAGTTACACACAAGAGACTCTCAAAATCCTAAACCCTTATTTTGCACCCAAGATCTTCTTGTTATGAATGCTTGTCTTCTTTAGGTCTAGAAAGTCCTTATTTATATACTCTTCTAGTATGGGCTTGGACTTTAGCAAAAACTACCTCATATTTGATAAAATCAAATAATTCTTCAAATCTTTTCATAAGAAAATTCTTCAAATCTTTTCATAATTAACACCAATTCAGTCTTGATCAAATCAAACTCCAAATCCTCTCATAATTAAAACATACTTAGATTTGATCAAATCAAATCAAATCAAACTCTAAATCTTCACATTGTAAATCTTCCGCAGAATCTTCTCCACAAAAATAGGAACAAATATTTTATAGTTTCCTAAAAAGTCTCAAAGATCCTTGTTATGAAATCCAATTAAATCTACACTTTATTCCTAATAAATCTCCTTGACATGCGCATAATGATGAGGTATATCCAAGAGGATCTCATCAAACAAAAACACATATGTCAAGAGATATAAAATAGCAGCGCCTGCTGTACCAAACCAAGATGTCATGACATCTGTCTGAAACACATGACAGTAGTACTGTCATAACTGTTGATGAAGATGTTATAACATCTTGCTTAACATCAGTGTAGAATCATGTTTTACCAAAATTTAGCCAATCATAGAACCATGGAACTAACAATAATGAAACATGGTATGAAAAAAATAAGGTTATAATAACATGCTCAAATATAGTAGTTTAATGATGTAAAATATAAGAAGCTAAAATATGTGTATTCTTTATAAAAACACTCACATGCCAACACCTTTCCAAGAATATGTCTACGTGTGATATCAACCATTAATTCATCAAATTTTATCTTGAAGACTCTTTAGATGATATCTAGACGATCATGAGGTTTTAAATTTTCCTATGCTAAATCTCTTGTAATTTCAGGCCAATTAAGATTACTTGTGAAAGTTATAAACAAATCAGGGAACCCAACTGAACTTGAAATCGACATACCATTAAAATAGAGTTGATACATATATATTTTGCTTTAGACAAATGTTGTAGGCAAAACCACTATTTATCTATTCTTTGAATTTGGATTTTGACTTGAGTTGCTTTCATTTTATTTAAGTTTGTCCTATTTAGCAACTCTTAACTTGGATTGATTTTTTCTAATCTAGTTAAGCCTCTCTCTTTCCATCATAGTATAGCCATCAACCAAAAATTGATTAAACAATCTTCGTGACAAAAGAATAGTTTTTTCCTCACATTTTCTTTGTTGCAATCGAAATGAAAGCCACTCCACGATTGTTTGTCAGTTTCTTTTACTGACCTTAATGTCACCTTGATAAACATGTAGAATATTATCTATGTATCCATCTTCCTCATATGGGAATAGCAAAGGATATTGAAAATCAAGGTAGCTAGGATGAAACTCATCAATTCTTTGAAAATTACCACCACGCTCTTGAATGATGGTATCTCGCTTGGTACTAGAGTCAATATCACCAACAATAAGGGCAATGACTTTTGAAATTGTTGGCTTGTTGTAAACTCTAATATCCGTTTGACGGTTAGATGTGAGTATCTGTTAGAACAGTGGTTAAGTGTCGGGTTTGAATTATCGTCTCCACAGGGAATATAAGATTTTGCCGCCGTTCAACAGTTGTTAAATTTATAGTTTAATGGTATCCAAGAGTTTGTGTTTAAGGTAAAAAGTGTTTTGCATGAAAGGAATAAATGCGATAAAAGTTAGGTTTTAACGGTTTGAATAAAGATTGTCAAAGTTAGGTTTCGGTAATCACTTTGCATGTATACTTCTGATCAACATTTAATAAACTCTTTCAAATGATCAATGCATTCACAATATCCTCTCAATATGATTATCTCTAACTCATATTGTGAAGTTTATCATTTTAATCCATTGTTGATGTCTCATACAATCTATCAAAATGACAACTTTAAAGTTCAACATTTTAAGTCAACAAAATCATTCAAGACTATTTCTAGCTCAAGAAAAGAGATGGGTGAAAACCTAGGTCAAGAGTTGGTAAATATTTCTCAATCATTAACCAACACAAAAGATTATGAATAAAACAAAGTTTTCACCATACATTAATCATTCAATAGTTTACAAATGAAAATCATCCATACAAATAAAAAGTTCAATGATTACCTAGATCTATCTTTGACAACAAGATGAACTTAGCTACACATTCTCATGGTAGCTTGCAAAAGAAGTTTTAAAGTCGGTTGATGAACATCCAAGTCGAATGATCCAACTTTGATGATGATCCATCTTGTTGTTGTTTGATTATGTTAAGAGATGAAGGAAAATAAGCCAAAATAGGTTTTTAGGTCACAAAACCCTTTCTTGCAGCAAAACAATGTAAAAGTGAAAAAGAAGATATTCTCTAAAAAGTGGCCCAAGCTACTTATAGTAAGTGACAATTCTGGGCACGCTCGCTACTCACTCGCTAGGAGAGCTGCTGGCGAACGCTCGCTACAGACTCGCCTAGCGAACCTGCCAGCGAGGTCTGCAAGTCTCATTCTGTTTTGCTTCGCTAGGTGCTCGCTGCAGCGAAGGAGCCAGCGAAGGGTGCCTGGGACATTCTGCTTTGCTTCGCTAGGTGCTCGCTGGGAGTTCGCCTAGCGAGCCTCTTCGCCACTTGCTCGCTGACCAAGATTGATGTTGAAAACCATTCGGCCCAAGTCTGGAGTTGTTCGCTACGTGCTCGCTAGGCGAGGCTGTAGCGAACACTCGCTACTCACCCGCCAAGTGCTCGCTGAGCGAACCAACTTTTGTATTGCTTTTTGCTTGATTCTTTTGCCATCTTTCTTGTGCCTTCAAATAATGCTCTTTCACACTTAAATCCTGCACAGTAACACACAAATCAAAAGGACCAAAAGCATTTGACACAATGATGCACACTAACAAAAGCAAGGCTTAATAAATACGTTTTCGGCATAAAAAGAAGTGAAAGATGTCCATATTTGATAGCTCCAATAAGCACAATTGGGCATCTAACAACTCTCCCCAACTAGAATCATGCTTGCCCTCAAGCAAAGTATGCCTCTCGAGTAACCAAGAGGATTTGTTTAAAGAGTCAGGTTTTTCCGAGATCGGATCATATGGCTCAAATTGCAAGTGACTTGACCAGACACATGTTTCCAACGGTTAGAAACAAAACAATGCTTCCAGAACTAAAACTTTTAAGCAATACTAAACATTTGTCAAATCACAACAATGATATCATGAACGAATCACCCTAACTCTCCTCTTCGAAAAAGGATTGAAGAAAATGTCGCACATGAAAGCGCGGGGGAATTTTCACTCTCCAATAAACAATGTCAAAATCAACTCTATTCATACAAAGTCTAACAATTCTACATGAAACTGTGGAAGCACGAAGATCACTAAGGTCTTTTCCGGTTATAGCTTGGTCGGGTTAACAAACAAGGGACATATCTAAGGCCATTGAACGAAGTTTCCGATGCAAAAGAGACATTCACTATACAATTATTTACACCTCTTCAACTTTGTTCCACCAATTCCTTATTTGAACCCTTCACAACTCCCTTTTGTTTTTCACACTTTTTCTACCAAGCAAGCATTTGTTTTCTTGTTTTTCTACACCATATTCACAAAAAAATTGAGTGTTTCTCTTCTTCTCTTCTTTTTTTTTTTTTAGATTTATGCTTGCTAGTTTAACAAGAGTTGTGACCAATTACTCTTACAAATTTGTTCTCCCCAACTTGTCTTTTCTTTTCCCCTAAATGAATGCCCTTTTCTTTTCTTTTTGCATCAGAAGAACAATTAATCCAAATTTCCAAGGTTTCAAGAAAAAGATTTTTGACACTCGCTTTATTACAAGCAAGGATTCAACTGTTTTAGGCTCAAAATTGGGTTACAAATACTCTCTCTGCTCACGGGTATCTTTATCTTTGGAAATGGTTATTCTCGAGAGAAACAAGTGCCTTGATCATATCAACTACTTCCACAATTCATAATAAAAAAAGACAACGCATGAATAAAATGAATCAACACAATCTATCAGAATCCAGCATTTAAGTACATAATGGAGGTTTCCTCACAATTGATGGTTTAAAAGTCCTAAGTGAATCATTCAATGAATTATGTTGCAATCGGAAAATATTTTATCACAAAAGGAAGTGAAAGTTCCGCAAGCATTATACAGTTCTAACCGAAGGTAACAGTGTACCTTAGCTTTCATCACTTATTTAATTTTATCATCGCCATCCAAGCTCGGATGCACCTTGATTGGATACTTCTTTCAAGAGAGCAACCAATCTAGAAGGTTTGGACAAAAATCAATCACAAAAAATTATTTAACCAAAATAGTTGAAAATCAAAAGTACTGAAATTAAAGAAATTAAAGAAATAACAATGTGCGTGGGGGACAAAACACCCCAATAGTACAAGTCAAAATCAAAACACACTAAAACTGAAAACAGAACAAATCACATCACTCCTCTCCGTCCTCAGACTCATACTCCGAAGTGCCCTCCTCATCAAAATCTACTTCACCCTCAACCTCTTCATCATCATCATCTGCATCCGCACCTGCCCCCTCAGAGAAAACAGGCCTGTCCACAGGCCAGCTCGCGTGCTGCATGAACTGCTCACGTGTCATAATAGACTGCTCAGAAGTAGGATCACGGTTTTGCAACTGCAAGACCTGCATCGAATCATGTAAGTCCACCATTGCGCGCTGAGTCGCGTCCATCCAATCCCAATTGTAGTTGCATACTGCTCGCTGGAAGGGATCAAACCCTCGAGATGAACCACCAGAACCATCAGTAGTCCTGGAACCATCAGCAGATGAACCACTCCTATCAACTCTTGGCCACAGTACTTATTCACGTAGCTATCATCAATTGCAGCTGGTATCTTGACCAAACTTCTGGAGGGAAGCTTCAGCCTGGTTTGTGCATATAATGCCATAATGAGGCAGGGAAAAGCCAGGGGGCAATTAGCCCGCGCCCCCGACTTAAGCCCGCTTTCAATGACAGACTTCAATTCACGAGCAATAAGACCAGCCACATCAATTTGCACATTAATTAAAATAGCGTGAACAAGCCGTGCCACTGGGATCGGCACGGTGGACGTGTGCGACTTCGGCTTAATGTTGGACAGAACCAACATCAAAATCAACTGAGCCATAGGTGTCATCTCTTCCCTTTTAAACCTAATAACTTCACCAGAGTGATTCCTCTCAACAGTTCTGCCTTGCAGTAAGAGAGCAGCTGACATCTCATCAATCTTCGGATGCAACCTCAGAGTCCTTGAATACGCATCCAGTTCATTAGGACCCTAAGTGGAGGGGTTCTCCAAGAATATGGTTGATGGCGTTCCTGTCAAAAGCTATCTGACGGCCGAACACCCTTGAAGACCAGGTGAACGGTTCATCATCGTCAGGCAGCGCATTCGCATAAAACTCACGCACCACCTCCAAACTGTAGCTCTCCACAGGGGACGTCAACATGCCCCATTTTTTAGTATCAATCAACCCTGCAAAGTTGCGGTATTCTCCCTCAGAGTCAATCACGAACCTTCTCTCCGGCAAAATCTTTCGCTTTTGCAGCGCCTGGTACTGGGCAGCTTGCTTTGCCCTCACAAATTTGTCCGTGTCGAACTGGATAGGAACCGTCCTAGAGGTGGATCCCACCTTTCGCTTTTTTCCGAAATTACCTGAGGCCATCTGCATTCATAACATCAGAGAAACAACAGCATAGTAAAACATTAGTAAGCAGCATAGAATAGACAAAATAGAGTCTGCTACGTTCGCTACGGCTTCGCTTAGCGAGATGCCAGCGAATGCTCGCTGCGAGCTCGCCTAGCGAATGCTCGCTGCGAGTTCGCCTAGCGAACTGCTAGCGAATCGCTGCGAAATTTGCAGAACAACGACTGCTGGTATCTGAAACCACTAACGGAAATCAAACAATCTAAACACCAGATACCAAACATGTACTATGCTAAGGTTTGTTCTAAATCCACATGCAACTCAAAACCTCTCAAACTCTAACATGCACAAAATAACCTAAATCCCTCAATTCAACAAAATAAAAACATAGAAAGTAAAGAGATGAGGAACAAGTCAAACCTGGTGCAGTAGTGTAGATGATCTGAAGCACAATTAGGGTTTCAAGATTAGGAACCAGAGTTAGCTTAGAATATAATATGTGAGAGTGAAAGTGAGTGTGAGAGTGAGCAAGGGACGGGGGAACAAAATAAAAACAACTAACAAACTTTTGGGCCCAATAAGTGGCCCACCACTAAAACAGAATTGCCTGGTTCGCGAGGTTCGCCTAGCGAACGCTCGCTGAGTGCTCGCCTAGCGAATGCTCGCTGCGTGCTCGCCTAGCGAGAAGCTAGCGAGCATGACAGATTTTTGAAAAAAATTAAGCACAGCAGGCAGATCCCAATTCAAGCATAAATCAATATAAATCCCCACATAACACATTAGAAAACATAACATAAAAAAAACTTACAATGTTGAGGTGCCTCTCAACCAGCGCTTATTTAACGTCGGATAAGCTCGACGGTCCATGATGTTCAAGCTGGAACATCAAGGAGAATCACACAGCTTCCTCGGTGCACATGCCCGCCGAGGTAAATCTTTAGGCGCTGACCATTCACAGTCCAGTTGTCTTTCCCATCCATGTCCTCAATTACCACAGCTCCGAAAGATTTCACTTCTTTGACGCGGAACGGACCAGACCACTTGGATTTTAATTTTCCAGGGAATAACCTCAACCTGGAGTTAAACAAAAGCACAAGCTGCCCCGGCGCAAATTCTTTCTTGCGGAGCTTTTTGTCGTGGTACTCCTTCACTTTTTCCTTGTACAACCAACTTGAGTGGTATGCGGCATTGCGCATTTCTTCCAACTCAAGAAGTTGCACTTTTCTGTTGTCACCGTCTAACTCTTGATAAAAGTTAAAAAATTTTAACGCCCACAAGGCCTTGTGCTCCATCTCAACCGGTAAATGGTAAATTTTACCAAAAACCAATTGGAATGGAGTTAGCCCAATCGGAGCTTTATAGGCCGTGCGATATGCCCATAAAGCTTCGTCTAACTTTTGAGACCAATCCTTCCTCGAGCTAGACACAGTTTTTTCCAAAATCCTTTTGATCTCTCTATTTGAGACCTCGGCTTGACCATTCGCCTGTGGGTGGTACGGAGTGGTCACTTTATGCGTTACACTATAATGTTGCAAAAAAATTTCAAGCGGCGCATTGCAAAAGTGTGAACCTCCGTCACTAATCAACATTCGAGGGGTTCCAAAATGGGAGAAAATATTTCTTTTTAAAAAGCTTATTACCGTTTTAGCATCCGCTCTTGGTGAGGCAATCGCCTCAACCCTCTTCGACAAATAGTCAACCGCTACCAACAAATACTCATTTCCAAAAGACAGTGGAAATGATCCGACAAAGTCAATGCCCCAACAATCAAATAATTCTACCTCTTGAATATTTTGAAGAGGCATTTCGTCTCTCTTTCCTATTCCACCACTCCTTTGACAACTGTCACAATTTTGCGCATGGGCATTTGCGTCTTTAAAAATAGAAGGCCAATAAAATCCCGATTGAAGGACTTTATTCACCGTTCTAGCCCCATTGAAATGACCACCATAAGGCGAGTTGTGACAGTGCCATAAAATACTTTGGGCCTCATCGCCCGTAACACATCTTCTCAATAAATTATCACCGCCCAGCTTAAATCAATAAGGATCATCCCACACATAGTATTTGGCATCCGAGATGAATTTCCTCTTTTGATTAGGAGTTAGGTCGTGCGGCACAAAACTGCTCGCCTTGTGGTTTGCAAAATCCGCAAACCACGACCTCACTTGCACTTTAAAAAGCTTTTCATCAGGAAACTCTTCTCGGATGTCTTTTTCTAAGGCGGTCACCTCATCATTGACAAGGCGAGATAAATGATCTGCTACCACATTTTCGGATCCTTTTTTGTCTTTTATCTCAACATCGAATTCTTGCAATAGAAGGATCCACCGGATAAGCCTTTGCTTAGAATCCGGCTTGGTTAGCAAATATTTAATCGCCACATGGTCGGTGTAGACAATAACTTTTGAGTCAATTAGATATGAATGAAATTTCTCAAGTGCATACACTATTGCGATCAATTCTTTTTCAATAGTGGCATAATTAACTTGTGCCTCATTAAGGACTTTGCTCGCATAGTGTATGGTATGAATTTTTTTTTCTTTTCGTTGGCCAAGCACCGCTCCAATTGCATAGTCACACGCATCACACATTAGCTCAAAATTCAAATTCCAATTTGGAGCGACTATGATAGGAGCGGTGACCAACATCTCTTTCAATGTCTCAAAAGCTTTTAAACAATCATCAGTTAGGAGAAATACCTGATCTTTGGCAAGCAAATTACTCAAAGGTCTAGCCACCTTTGAGAAGTCTTTGATGAATCGCCGATAGAAACCGGCATGCCCAAGAAAACTTCTGATTCCCTTTAAGTTCGCCGGAGGAGGCAACTTCTCTATCACCTCAACTTTAGCACGATCCACTTCGAGTCCTTTCGACGAGACCTTGTGGCCGAGAACAATCCCCTTCGTCACCATAAAGTGGCATTTCTCCCAATTCAACACCAAGTTTGTTTTCACACACCTTTCAAGTACCGTCGTCAAATTTTCCAAACATAAACCAAAAGATCCCCCAAACACCGAAAAGTCATCCATAAAAACCTCCATTGTTTTCTCTATAAAGTCGGCAAAAATGGCTTGCATACACCTTTGGAAAGTTGTCGGCGCATTACATAACCCAAAGGGCATTTTGCGGTAAGCGAAGATTCCAAATGGACATGTAAACACCGTCTTTTCGTGATCGGCCGGGTCAACCGCAATTTGGTTGTACCCAGAATAGCCATCAAGAAAACAATAAAATTCTTGTCCCGAGAGTCTTTCAAGCATTTGATCCATGAACGGAAGTGGGAAATGGTCCTTCCGTGTTCCGTTATTTAATCGCCTATAGTCTATGCACATCCTCCACCCCGTTGCTACCTTAGTAGGAATCAACTCATTGTTCTCATTGTGAATAACGGTAATGCCCCCCTTCTTAGGAACCACATGCACCGGACTTACCCAAGGGCTATCCGAGATAGGGTAGATCATTCTCGCATCCAAAAGTTTTACAACTTCTTTTCTCACAACCTCTTTCATTGTTGGATTCAAACGGCGTTGCGGTTGAGCTACCGGCTTGAAATCCTCCTCCATTAAGATCTTGTGCATACAATAAGAAGAGCTAATTCCTTTTAGATCAGAAAGAGTCCATCCCATTGCTTCTTGATTTTTCTTCAACACATCAATTAAAAGAGATTCTTCATTTTTTGACAAGAGGTTGCTAATGATAACCGGCTTCTCCTCGGCTTCATCCAAAAATGCATATTTCAAATTGTTGGGTAAATCTTTTAATTCAATGCTTGGCTTTTCTTCATTAAACTCTTTTTTTAAGACTTCTTCTTCTACTTCCCACGGTTGCAAATCCTTAAGACTATCAAGCTCTCTCAAGCATTCATCTAGAGCTTCCTCTTCTTCAAGAGTGAAAACTTCAAAGGAGTCATTAAGGGCTAGCTCCATGGGGGTGATGTCATTAACATGTTTTGCAACTTCAAAGGAAGCTTCCTCAATTACGTCAACTCGGAAACTATCATGCTTGTCCTTTGAATGATTCATTGCTTCAAAAAGGTCAAAAGTGACCTCTTCGTTTTGAACTCTTACCTTCATCAAACCGTCATCCACATCAATCATCATTCGAGCGGTTTTTATGAAAGGCCTTCCAAGAATCAAAGGCGCATCATCATCTTCCTCCATATCAATCACAATAAAATCCACCGGGAAGAAAAACTTGTCCACTTTAACCAACACGTCTTGAGCTACTCCATGAGGATGAGTAGTAGACTTATCAGCTAATTGTAACGTCATTCGGATGAACTTGATCTCAATGTTGCCAAGCTTTTTCACGATAGACAACGGGATAAGATTTATGCTTGACCCCAAATCAATCAATCCTTTTCCAACATAAACGTCACCAATGGTAACCGGCAATGTAACTCTCCCCGGATCAACTTCCTTTCTTGGTAGAGTACGTTGGATGATAGCGCTACAACTTGCGTCGAGTACTATTGTTTCCGGTTCCGTGTACCTCCGCTTCTTTGTAAGTATGTCCTTCATGAATTTGGCATACTTCGGCATTTGTTCCAAAGCTTCGGCGAACGGAATATTGATTTGTAATTGTTTAAAAATGTCCATGAACCGTGCGTAATACCGTTCATTTTCTCTCCTAGATGGAGCGTGCGGGTAAGGCAAATTTTGAACCAGAGTGGTGCTCACCATCTCCTTGCTTCTAGATGCTCTTGGGTTCCTTTCTCTTTTCTTTTTTACTTCATCCACTTTTCCTTTATCATTTTCATTATTTTCAACTTCACCATTTTTTTTATTTTCAACTCCAACCACTATGTCTTTTTCAACTTCACCATGTTTTTCTTTATTTTCTACTTCCTCCTCACTCCATTCTCCAACTTCACCATCAAGTTTATCATCAATTTTTTTCTCTACCTCTTTTTTTTCACTCTCGTCAATCAACTCCCTCCCACTTCTCGTCCTTATAGCCTTACAATGCTCCTTCGGATTTGTTTGCGTATTTGCTGAGAAAGATGGTCCGGCTTGTTGTTTCGCTAATTGCTTAGCGAGTTGACCAACTTGAGTCTCAAGATTTTTTATAGTCGCATCATTACTTTTTTGGTTTGCCATAGACATTTGCATGAATTGCATCAATGTATCTTCTAGCTTAGAAGTCGCAACCGGCGGTTGTTGAGGTACATACGGATTTTGACGGTTCGAGTTTCCTCCCCCATAACCTTGGTTATTGTGGTAGTTACCTCTAGGTTGGTATCCTTGATAGTTTTGTTGTTGCTGTTGTTGAGGATGATGGTATGGTTGTTGTTGTGGTTGTCTTTGTTGGTAATCTCTCTGGTTGGCCATGTAGTTCACTTCTTCGAATCCGGGAGGCGGACAAAATCCAGTATCATGTTCGCCTTTACAAAGCTCGCAACAAGCTATTTGTTTAGCTTTTGAAGGTTCTTTTAGCTCCTTGATTTATTGAGTTAAAAGTTCCACCTGTTGTGAGATGAGCTTGTTTTGCGCAAGTATAGCATCATTTATTCCTAACTCAAGCACACCCGGCTTTCTTTGAGCTACCCCTCGGTTGTGGTTCCCTTGGTGATCATTAAGTGCCATTTTATCAATGATCGCAGTTGCATCTTCGGCGCTTTTTGACATTAAAGAACCTCCCGCCGTAGCATCCAATAAGGTCTTATGAACCGAAAGGAGTCCATTGAGGAAAATATGAATTTGAGTGAGCTCATCGAAACCATGTCCCTTGCATTTTCTCAACATAGATTTGTAACGCTCCCAAGCTTCATTGAGTGATTCACTGGCTCCTTGAGAAAATACCGCAATTGCAGTTTTAGCCTCCATGAACCGGTTATGTGGAAAGAACCGTTCAAGAAACTTTTCTTCTAAAAGATTCCAATCGGTCATGACTATTGTCGATTGGTCAAGATACCACTCCTTCGCTTTCCCAATTAAGGAATGAGGGAATAGTCTCCTAAACAATGACTCTTCGTCAGCTTCGGTAGCTCCAGTTGCGCCCGCAATCTCGTAAAATTTTGTAAGATGAGTAAACGGATCCTCATGGTCTAATCCCGTGAAAGGATTTTGATAGACAAGAGCTAGGATTCCCGTTTTCATCTCCGTTTGTCTTCCATTTTGGAGATTACGTGCAAACTGAGTTGTATGTCTGGGACTGTTTGTGCATGGAGTAGAAACTGGTGGAGGGGGTGGTGGTTCTGCCATGATTGGTGTGAAATGCGGTGGTGATGTGGTAGTCGAAGAACTTTCTCCTTGATTTTGTCTTTGCCTGGCTTGTTGCCTCCTGCGTCTTGCTCTACTGTTCAGTCTCGTTGCAGTTCTTTCGATCTCAGGATCAAAAATAATTTGGTCCTCAGGAATCTGTCCTCGCATAAACAAGGGCTGTACACTAACCAAACAAATTACAAGCACAAGTAAAAATTTCGAAACTAAAAATTCGGCAACTATTGCGATGCTAGCAATATCAATTTTTATTCCCTGACAACGGCGCCATTTTGTTAGAACAGTGGTTAAGTGTCGGGTTTGTATTATCGTCTCCACAGGGAATATAAGATTTTGCCGCCGTTCAACAGTTGTTAAATTTATAGTTTAATGGTATCTAAGAGTTTGTGTTTAAGGTAAAAAGTGTTTTGCATGAAAGGAATAAATGCGATAAAAGTTAGGTTTTTACGGTTTGAATAAAGATTGTCAAAGTTAGGTTTCGGTAATCACTTTGCATGTATACTTCTGATCAACATTTAATAAACTCTTTCAAATGATCAATGCATTCACAATATCCTCTCAATATGATTATCTCTAACTCATATTGTGAAGTTTATCATTTTAATCCATTGTTGATCTCTCACACAATCTATCAAAATGACAACTTTAAAGTTCAACATTTTAAGTCAACAAAATCATTCAAGACTATTTCTAGCTCAAGAAAAGAGATGGGTGAAAACCTAGGTCAAGAGTTGGTAAATATTTCTCAATCATTAACCAACACAAAAGATTATGAATAAAACAAAGTTTTCACCATACATTAATCATTCAATAGTTTACAAATGAAAATCATCCATACAAATACAAAGTTCAATGATTACCTAGATCTATCTTTGACAACAAGATGAACTTATCTACACATTCTCATGGTAGCTTGCAAAAGAAGTTTTAAAGTCGGTTGATGAACATCCAAGTCGAATGATCCAACTTTGATGATGATCCACCTTGTTGTTGTTTGATTATGTTAAGAGATGAAGGAAAATAAGCCAAAATAGGTTTTTAGGTCACAAAACCCTTTCTTGCAGCAAAACAATGTAAAAGTGAAAAAGAAGATATTCTCCAAAAAGTGGCCCAAGCTACTTATAGTAAGTGACAATTCTGGGCACGCTCGCTACTCACTCGCTAGGCGAGCTGCTGGCGAACGCTCGCTACAGACTCGCCTAGCGAACCTGCAAGCAAGGTCTGCAAGTCTCATTTTGTTTTGCTTCGCTAGGTTCTCGCTGCAGCGAAGGAGCCAGCGAAGGGTGCCTGGGACATTCTGCTTTGCTTCGCTAGGTGCTCGCTAGGAGTTCGCCTAGCGAGCCTCTTCGCCACTTGCTCGCTGACCAAGATTGATGTTGAAAACCATTCTGCCCAAGTCTGGAGCTGTTCGCTACGTGCTCGCTAGGCGAGGCTGTAGCGAACACTCGCTACTCACCCGCCAAGTGCTCGCTGAGCGAACCAACTTTTGTATTGCTTTTTGCTTGATTCTTTTGCCATCTTTCTTGTGCCTTCAAATAATGCTCTTTCACACTGAAATCCTGCACAATAACACACAAATCAAAAGGACCAAAAGCATTTGACACAATGATGCACACTAACAAAAGCAAGGCTTAATAAATACGTTTTCGGCATAAAAAGATGTGAAAGATGTCCATATTTGATAGCTCCAATAAGCATAATTGGGCATCTAACAGTATCAACTTTAAATCTATGGCGTTTTGATGGTTCAACATATCATGTTCCATTTGAAAAGTTTTAGCATGAACATTATTATGATCCAACATTAACCTCATATTTGTTACTATTCTCTTGTCAATATGTTGTTATCTCTTGAAGATAAATAACAATAAGAAGTATTCAAGTACAAATGAAAAAACAAATGATCTATAAAAGTTGTAGTTATAGTATTCACCTAAAACATTCCATGTGGTTATCAATTTCATTGTCGGTGTCGAAAATATACAACTGTGCATATTTTGGTGGTTGACCTATCTCTGGCAGTATCGTCTCAATTCTATGGCAAGCCTGTCCATGAAGTCTTGAGGTTGGTGGACCACCTCCCTTGGTGAACTTGCTAGCAAATTTCATACCAGGTGAATTAAGAGAGAACATTGCATTATAGGTCCTTGTGTTTGGTTGATAATTTTTGCCATCAACTGTTGTACTGTTAAATAAGAGATTTTGAAGTATTAGTGGGGGGTCATTAATCATTGGTAGTTTAACCTTTCCTCCATGACAACAACATTGCAATTTGGGGGATGTTGTATTCCTTGATTTAGTCATTTATTCACCATACCATATGTAAGCAAAATAATATTGACACTTGCAAATCGGATCGCCAATATCTAAGAATTTTGTTGTAACAATATATGTTACAGATATTAAGCCAACACATAATAGTGCAATGTTGAAAAACCATTTACTAATATATTGATGACAAAAAGTGAAACGGAAATATATTTAAATATGACTAACCATGAAGGTGGTTATCCACCATATAATCATCAACATTATCTACGCCACGGTCAGAGTCACCATTTGATATATTATCTAAACCAGAATCCAAGTCATGTTCTTGCAGTGTGAAATTTGTGGAGTGGTTAGTAGTTTGTTGTAAAATGGTCTTATTGAGTAAGAAGCTGGTAGGATGTACTTGTTCATCCATAGTAGTTTGAGGTGGTGTATTGTGATATATAGGTAAATCAGAAGTTGTTGCTCAAAACTTTTATGTCATTTAATTTCTTTCTCTTTATATTATGTTTTTACTTTTATCATTTACATTTCATATTGTTTATGTTTATGCTTCTTTTCCCTTTGTCCACTTGAACTTTTCCTTTTCTTTTAAAGACAGTAATAAAGGAAAAAGCCCTAAAAGACTTAATTGTTTCCTTGGACTATTGGTCACTATCACAAGCTTGGATGTTGGACTTGTGAACTTAAATTTAGGCTCTTAATCCTTTGCTTTGGAGTTGTGATTTCAAACCTTGGAATTCATTTGGAACCTTTGACCTTGGGTTGACTTTTCGAAGACTTGACTCTGATACTTTGGTTTTGACCTTTAGGGATGGGTTCCTTTTTTAGTTAGTACATTGGTTTGTGCTTACTTATTTGGCTTGCTTGTGGCTTAGTCCAAAGGATGAGAAGGGTTGGTTAGTACACTTGGACACACTTGCACTTTATTGCTTTTCTTAGAATACTCTCTTTATCTCCTCCCCTTCTTAAATTTTAAAAATCTCCCCCCTCTTTCAAAACCTTCTTATTTTTAAATTAGAACCACCTTCTCAATAAACCTTGACTTTGTGAAGTAACTTTCAAACTCTTTTCTTAAATAAATTATAATTCATCATAAGCATATCATAACCATTTTAAAAAGATTTAAAAAACACACAACCTATTCAAACTATTTTGTGCACTATGTGCACTTTTCCTTTTAAATTTTTTTCTTAAGGATTAGACATGAGTCATTTTCATTGTTGAGATGTAATCCTCATATCCCCATAGTGATGTTTGATTTTGATTCTTTTCCACTTGAGAGAGTAGTGGCATACTTGTTGATTTCTATCCAAGATGGAGCCCTTATTAATAGTGATGCAAAGGTCCAGTTTCATATACTTGTGGATGATTAGTTGAGTTTTCTCCTTAAAATGACAAGTTGTCTTTCCATTTAAAATTAATCAAAACAAACTCTTTTGTTCTTTTTACCAAGAAGTACGAGGTTTTGATCCTCCATTGCACTTTGTGGGTATGTAGGCACGAGGCTCCAAAAGTCTTGTCAAACACTAAAATCCTAAAAAATATTTCTCTTCTCATCTCTCCAATATTTTGCAAACAACCATTTTCAAGTCAAACATAGAATTTCAAGAGGTTCCTATAGAGTACTATAGATGTTTTGGGTGCTAGCACCTTCCCATTGCATAACCAACCCCCTTACCCTTTGTCTCTTTGTTTTATTAGTTTTGTTTTAAAACTTCTGTGGGTTTTATTCGTTCTTTTCGCATTCCTTTGGAAAAAATAAAGTACGGTGGTGACTCTTGATTTATGAGTTAAGTTAAATAATAGCTTAATCTCAAATATTTCCCCGCTATAGAAAAGTGGCGACTCTGTTGGGATTAGTCTCTAGTAGGTTGAGCCTATCTTGTTTATCTGTGTTTTTATTATATTTCGTTTTTTACTTTTTTTTTTTTGCGCTTGGTGACCTCTGAGTGGTGAGATAAGTTCTATACCCGGACTTGAGCGCACTTGACATAGGGTGATGGTAGAGTCATGTTTGGCTTATATGAAGTTAATCCTTAATAAGTTGACTTGAGATCCCCAACTCAATGGAGGCCTCCTTGAGAGAAAATTTGCTAAACAAGTAAGTTGTAAAGTCATTTTATATTCGATCTGAGAGCCTGAGAAGCTGAGGACCTTAGAACCTCTTACACTCATATGAGTTTCTATTGAGAATATTCTTGGCTGATGAGTAGTCATTTAAGCCGGTAATGTCCAAAAGATGGAATCATGACTCTGAGAACTTTGCAGAACCTTGTTGTAAAGTTGATTTAACCCTTAGTACATACCTTGTGGGTGGTTCTTAACCTTAATTCAATGCTCGTGACGTCGAACCCTTAAATCTTGTTTGTTATTGTTGCGTAGGCCTTTATGCTATATCCCCCAACATTAACCTTTATGCTATATCCACCTATAACCTCATTGAGTTACACCTCGTTCAATGGACCATACTCCCCATACTTCATGAGAGGCTCTTTTACCTGCTTCACAGGATTTTCAGGGGCATCATTTTGTATATTAATACTGTCTTGGCCACCTGTGATTTCATTCTGAGAGTCTTGAGAGTTATTCCTCTTTGAGTTTTCACTTTTCTCCTCAATGGAAGTTTCTGACACACCATCTTCTTTGCCGGATTCTTCTGAATCATCTTCCTCTGGATCACTACTCTCCCACTTGACGTTGCACACAATTAATTTCTTAGGGCCGTGGAAATCTTCAATTAGCTTAATTCTGAAAAATTTTCTCATTGATTTCCACGTGAAACAATTCGTTCATGTTCATAGAGTACTTGGTTTTTATTAAAAACCTTGCAACATCAAGATACTTGTGTTTTTTTGTGTTTTCATCACATGAAACAAATTCTCCCACACAACCCGAGATAAATTTAAAGAATTCATTGAACCAAGCGTGACACGGTAGACCGAAGCACTTTAACCATATTAGACGTTCATGATCGACATCCTCAAGAGACCAAGGATGAATGTCAGAAAACCATGTTCTCACACATGCTTCTTCCTCTTTCACCAACACACTAATAACATCAGCAGATGATTATTATTATCATCATCGTTATTATTATTATGGTTATTTATTGTCTTTACTTTTATAGTTATTTTTATTATTGATTATTTTTAAATATTATTATTATTACTGATTATTATTATTAATTATTTTTATTATTATTAATTATTTTTATTATTATTAATTATTATTATGTACGGTTAGTTTTTTTTATTATATTTATAACTCTTTTTATTATTATTATTATTATTATTATTATTATTACTATTATTATTATTATTATTATTTGTTATTATTGTTAATTTTTATTGTTTTTTTAAATTATTATTGCTGCTAATTATCATTATTATTGCTAATTATTATTTATATTATTGTAGATTTATTATTGTCATTTATTATTTATTTTTTTAAATTGATTATCTTCTAATTGTTAAAAGAAAATTTGATTTTTTTGTTCCGTCAGTTTTTTCACAGATGCATTGCAGTTTCAGAATTAAATTTCAATTAAATTTCAGAAACTTCTTGAATGCATAGAGGTTTGTTGACCGACCTCAGATAGGGTTGATTCCTACATGAATCACCTTACGATTTCTTAACATAGCGCTAAGTTTCAATATTTTAAAGCTCTGTTTTATTTCAAATTCTTCTCTTTTCTCTGATTTATTTTTCACATTTTTGAGTCCATTGTTGTTTACATTTTGGTTATTTACAGTTGTTTACTTAAACCTTATACTATTAATCACCGCATTGTATATCCCCTTCCCAAAAACTTGTACCCCCAATCCCATTAAATATGTAATAATTTTATCACTTTCTTTACTGCTTTATTATATTGATTGATTGTTAAATTCAAAGATTAAAATCATCCCCTTTTAGAAAAGAACAAAAACAGATACTTGATCCAATGTCAAATCTTTTTTTCCAAATCAAAATCATTTCCACTTCTCAAGCATTTTTAAACCCTTCGATCATTTCATCCCATTTCAGTTCAAATACAAATAAAAACCTGATTCAATGTCAAGTGTCTTTTCCCTAACCAAATTCAAATTACTTAATCATACTTAGACACCGTTTCAGAAAAGGTGAAAAGAGAGATGGTTTTGAGACTTCGATTCCTCTGCTTGATTGTTTGAATACGAGTAGTCTTTCTTTTCCATTCAAACCATTGTGATCCGTTCAAAACTTCTAACCCCAGCCACATGCAAATTGTTTTCTTAATCAAATTTAAGTCAAACTCATTTTCGTAAATAAACATGGACGAAAAAAGAGGTGGTCTAGAGCCTTCTATTACCTTCCCCGAGTATTTGAATACGAGTAGCCTTACTCAGCTATCTGAGTATTATTTGTCCACTCAAAATACATTAATCTTATTTAACTCCTCTTGCAATTCGGGATGAAAAGAGAGATGGTTTAAAGCTTTCTATTCCTCTTCTCGAGCACTTGGATACAAGCAGCCTTAGTCAATCATTTGAGTAATTGTCATCCAACAAAACACTCAACCAATCAAACTTGTATTCCGCCCTTGTGCACCTCTGAAAATACTTTTTAGAAATGAGTATACTTTATCCATATTGATGTGAAAGAAACAAAGGCTTTAGTCTCCAAGAGTGAGCAACAAGAAAAGGTTTCAAACACTCTATATGTCTAAAGGGTTACCCTTTAAAACAAATCAACCCTGTAGTTCTTAGTAAGCATAACTATGAAGCTCTGACTTCTCATTTCACAATAATAATATGTAGGCATAGGATTCTGATATCTTGGCGAGCACACCTTTAATAAAACGTCCATCCCTTTAAAAAAATTTCTTTCCTTTCCTTCTTTCTTTTGTCTCATTCGACAAGTAGAAGATCATAATTAACAAAGCTAACTTTTAATCGCAAAACTAACAAAGAGGTTTGACTGGAAAAATAGCAAGTGTACTATTTATCCTCTTTAGTAATAAGGGATAAAGTCCCTAGTGTCGATCTCAAGGACTGCTTGAGGATATAAAGTTCTGAGTTCAATTCAAATAAATAAAAGCTTGGGGGTTTTGGATTTTTTGGGTGAAATTATAAAACAATTACACATAAAATAAAGAAAGTAATTGAGTGGTTTAGAAAATATATGAGTAAACTATGCTAGAGATGATGTATGATCCGACTCAGTAAAAACTCTGAATTAACACTGTAGCAACTTATTTTAACTAATTAGTTACCGGTTCTTTTGAATGTTTACTCCTAAATCCTTATTGAGAAAATCTTTAATCATACACCCTAATTCCTATGTCCATAGAGAATTACATATGAAATTAAGAAATCAATTATCAAGAATATTCCGGTTTCTATAGGGTATCCCTAGTTCTAGGTGATATCTACTATAGAATAATCCAAAGCAAAGCCTTAACAACGGCGGTCCAGCCTAACCGTTAATCAAAAATCAAACCCTATTTGTCCGACAGGGCAAGCATTAAGAATATCTAGAGATTAAATCAATTATGAAAAACAAAGAGATTGTTATTGCGATACTAATATCAGAGTCATTACAGATCCAAATCAGGGACACCCCATAGAATTTGGGAGTTTAGCTATTCATAGTGTTCAAAGAAAATACAATATAAAAGTTAGACATTACAAGGGTTGGAATGAACTTGTATTGTCAATTACTTTCGCTCATGAAAATCTTTCGCTCTCCGAAAACCTTGTGCTCTCAAAATCTTTGATTGTACAATTCTTCTCTCCTCCAAAAGTCCCTTCTTTCAGCATCCAAACTCATCTAAATAGCGAAAAGTCAAATAAAAGTAGGTAGAAATTATCATACCCAAAATTTGTCCTATTAATATAATTTGCATTTGTACATCCGTTTGCTAAACATTGTTTAGAAAATCAAGAAATGTGTGGTTGCTGCTCAGGGTATTACAATGTTGAATTGAATTGAACTGAATTTTATTTGAAGATGTCAGGTCAAGTTGTGCTCCATTCGAGTGGTGGGGTTTTGAGCTGTCTACTGGGGTTAAAATCAATTCAAGGTTTTATGTAAGATCTCAAGATCCCAATGATAAGCCATTATCTCCTGATGTCGAGGCGTACGGCTAGTTGAAAATTTGGTCGGTGGTGAAAATTGTGGTTTATCAATAGTCGAGCGGCTAGATTCAAATCGATTTATTGATCCAAGGCACCAATTCTGGATTAATTCAAGGACAACTTATTTAATTCAGAATCTTAATCCAATACAGTCCATGTTCGTGATAAATTCTGGGTTTATTTGTGATTCATAGTCCCAATTCATTCAAATTGCAAAGTCAATTTATGTTTGTTCTTGTTTCTCAAGGGATCAGTTATAGATTTTATTTGGTCTTAATTGGAAATTCAAGTGTGGGAATTGAAAATTTCATTCATTATCATCATTCGAGATTTAAGAATTCCAAGATGGCCAAAGGTGAATTTAAAGTTTATTCTAGTGATAACTTCAAATATTTAAGGTGCATTCAAGAAAATAAATCCAAAAACCAATTATGCTTCTTTACAAAATAAGTTATTACAAAAAAAGGGGAAGTCCATCTTTACACCCCTAAGCCCATGATATTACAAAAATTTCACAAAAAAAAAAATTAATTAAATAAATAGAATAATTGTTTTTCTTTCACAAAATACATTACAAAAGTCCAAAAAAAAAATCCATGGTACATAAGCCCAATTGATACAAGTCCATTATAAGGTTAGAGCCCTTTTTTCTTGTGTCCATCATAATTTACAAAAAAAAAAATCCAAAGAGAAAGAAATCAAATTCAATTAGATGGCCCGCCCCATAGTTCATTACAGAGCCAAAAAAAAAAGATCTCCTTGTCTGTACATAAACCTCACGCAAAATGCCAAAAAATTCACTAGTGGAAAAAAGGCTTCTTAAGTCAGTTAAAAATGGCTTTTTAAGTCTGGTCCGAGCCCGACCTAAGAATTACCGACATAAGAAGTTTTGACTTCTTAAGTCGGTTGTGGACCTGACTTAAGAAACAACTTCTTAGGTCGGTTAGGCAGAACCCGACTTAATAAATCTAGCCTGCAGAAACCATTTATACCCGACCTAAGAACTTACTTTCTTAAATCGGGTATAATTAACCGACCTAAGAAGTTATTTTTTTTGGATAACCACACAAATCAGATGCAGTTTTCCCATTTAATAATTTACCCCCAAATCAGACTATCCTACTCAATCAACAAATTACACCCAAAAAAAAAATCACACATCACAGTAAAACCCCTAATTATCAAATAAAATATACCAACAACTTATAAACAAAATTACGTATATTAATAATACTAATACACAAACAAACATGTGCATGTTAATTCTATTCAAACAATTAACACATGGATAATAAAACTTATTATTATTAGGAAGTTTTGCACGAGCATATTGAAAAAATGCTTCCATTCCTTTATCGTATTCTGCACCTAAACGATTAGCTTTCATCCAACTACGATCCATGGCTATTTCT
Organism: Lathyrus sativus; assembly: GCA_963859935.3. NCBI lineage: Eukaryota > Viridiplantae > Streptophyta > Magnoliopsida > Fabales > Fabaceae > Lathyrus > Lathyrus sativus. The sequence goes on along the minus strand of OZ012739.1, from coordinate 489,614,089 downwards.
GAAAAAAAATAATCATTTCTTAAAAAACAATGATTATTGGGAAACCAATGAGAACTCTGATGCCTCAATTAAATCATTGTGTGGTAGCAATATTAAAAATAATTAAAGAACGCAAAATAAAAAAAAATGGGAAGAAGTAAGGTACAGCTAAAAATAATTAAAGAACGCAAAAGAATGTAATTTTGGCTGTACTGTTTCATTGAAACAGCATGGAGCAGATACTGGAACGCCATGAAAGGTATGGCTATGCAGAGAAACTACTAGTAGCAAGTGATTCATTGAAGCATTTACACCTCTTATCAACAAACTTTATGTCGACACAAAAAAAAAAACAGTACGCAAATGTCATGACCAAAAAACAACCATGTCCAATGTAGTAAGCATGATCAACTTACCTCTCTAAAGAAGATGATAATCCAAGTTGTTGATGGTATTTACTTGATTGAAGATACAAACATAAGTGATTGAATTCTTGCAGTTATGCCTGTATTAATTGTGAAGTTTCTTTGTTAGATATTGTGTCAAATATAGTTCTATGTATATTATGTACTGATTATTTAGAGGCTCTTTTCCATCAACTTTGTAGTTTTTCCATCTTCCTACCATGTTTGATTTCCAGCAGCAATTATAATTTCTATAGTTCTATAGATTATGAAAACACAATTGTTTTCTAACAGCATGTTAGTTTATTAGAAATTCATGTTAAATGCATAGTTATTGAGTTTGATAGAAAACATAATCAAAGCAACCTCATTCAGGCTACTCCATTGACATGTTAGTGGTCACAAATTACCTGTACATGATACCTTTAATGCTAGTGTATACATTACCAAAGTATATAGATAAAATCCATGTCACTCCAACAAAAACAGACTCATAAATTACATTAGATATACATTGACAAGTATGGTCCACAAATTGCCTATAGTGGAAATTTTCATGATAGTTAAATTTGGATTTTGCAAATCAACATAGTAAATTTACAGAAAGTAGCCCATAATGTATCTGATAGTGCAGAAAATGTAGCATAGGTTCACACTACAATTTACCTTTAAATTATATATGTATTATTAGATTTTAAAGTTGGTGGAAGTTCAATGCAATAAGTTAAGTTATTAACAAAGTGTTACAACATAGGAAGTTTGTAATGTAACTACCAGTTTGCTAGTAATGACACACACAAGAAGCATATAACAGTAGAAAAACAATAGATTTTAGTTAACAGGTAATATCTCTTTCTACTAGCATTAAATACAAAGTGTGACTAATACTCTATTATGCCAATATCCCAAAAAATTTGGCCCTTGAAAAAAGTAATACTAGACATCAAAAACAACTATTAATTGTGATATACATAAATATAAATACAAATAAATATAAAGTTGCATATTTTATAATAATATTATAACATCCTAGGTCTACCAATGTTGGGTTTAAGGAGTTTATCATGTAAGTTTGCATGCTGGTATTTTTATATGTTAAATGAAGATTACTACCAAAAGCATGAGCCATTTAGCATAATAGGACAGTTCTATTAGTCAGTTATTTTCTATTTAGTAAATTACAATAAAAGACATAAGTGTAATTTAAATTTGATTAAAGGGTATTTTAAGGTGTTAATGAGCATGCTTCATTATTAGTTATGTAGTTGATTCTGTTATGTAGTTGATTTTGAAAACAGAATCCTGGCCAAAAGTGAGTTGAATCTTAACTCTTAAAGCCATTTTTTTAATAATACTATACAGAGAGTCCTTATATTATACAGTTGCTAATACTATACATAGAGGATAGTCCTTATACAGAGAGGGCAACAGTTGCTAGTATATTCTTTTGTTATAAGTCAACAGTTGCTAATGCTAATACTATACAGAAAGGATAGTCCTTTCCAAACTTGTTTATTTGCAGTTGCCACAACTGAGAATTAAGAATTCATTTGTGAGTTGTCAAAATCCAGCTAAATTTGTAAGTCATTCTACCAAGGAAATCCTTGATATTGCTCCAATTCAGATGGTTATTCCAGTCTATCTACAAGGTAATACCCCTAATACCAAAACTGCTAAAAGGGAAGTTGAAAATATTGCTGAAAATTGTTTAGAGATTGAAAATACTCGCATCACAAACCTTATAGTTCATTCATGCTTGTGATGAGCCCCATAGGGAAGATAACATGGATAATATTTTGAATAATAATCCTGAAGAAGCCCCTAATGTTATTATTCTAGTCATATATACCTTCTTAGATGACATTCTTAATGACTATCACGTGGATACTGACAACTCTAGTGATGAGAACAATCCAGCAAGTCATGGGAATGATGAGAATGATATTGTGAACAATGACATTAACATACCTCATTCAAATGATGAAAAGTCCTAAGATTATATTATTAGTTTTCCTACTCTTATACCTGGTATTCTGATTAATCAGCGTCTCAATATTATAATTAGTGAAGATGGCAGTGGTGTATATGCTAGTCCACTAAAATTCAGTTACCGCATTTTTGCCGGCACACATGTTCCAAACATGTCTCTCCCCAACAATCATTTTGATTTGACCATATATTTCAGGATTTCACTGAGTATACTAACTTGGAAGAATGCATCACATACTTGACTGAATACATCATAGCCAATGGTCCCTTTGATGGATTTCTTGGGTTCTCACAGGGTGCAACACTTTCAGCACTTTTAATAGGTTATCAGGCACAGGGAAAATTGCTAAAGGAGCATCCCCCTATAAATATTTTTGTATCAATATCAGGATCTAAGTTTAGAGATCCTAGCATATGTGATGTTGCATATAAGGATGTTATCAAAGCTAAATCGGTTCATTTTAACAACAACATTTCATCTTAGAAAACCTATACCAAACTATACCAGTTAGAATAACAGTTATACTAGTTAGAAAACCTATACCAGTTATACCAAACTATACCAGTTAGAAAACCTATACCAACAACATTTTAACAACAGCATTTCATATCAAAGCTATACCAGTTAGAAAACCTATCCAAACTAAAATTCAAATGAATTCCATCTTCAATTTAACAACAACATTTTATCAATACTCCATCAAACATTCAAAAAAACTGAACCACCATACATGAAAAATCATGAAAACATACCTAATCTGCAGAGTTCAAAGCCTTTGCTAGCATCACCAAAACCTCCAACAGTTTTTCCACAAGTACCTGCTTCAAATTTGAAAACACAAAATACTCTTTACAATGTATTCATTGAAATTTCAAAACCTAACATTTCAAAACGCAGAGAGAAGAGAGAACTTGGAGAAAAAAGAGAGAGTATGGTGACGGTGGTAGAAGAAGTTGTGGTGAAAAATTTTGTTATCAAGAACTTAGAAAGACAAAACGCATACCTCAAAATGCAGAGAGAAGAAGTTGTAAGTGGTGAAAATTTTCGTTATCCAGAACTTAGAAAGACAAAGTCATTGCGCGCAGAACCTGTAAGAAATTATTTTAATTAAAATTTATTAACTAAACTTTATTTTAATTATATATAATATATTTTCGATAAATGTACTATAAATGTTAGCTAGCTTGGTGGTAAACTTACGTTTTTGGGAGGCTAAGGTCATCTATTCGATTCCTCATATCAACATAAATTATATTATAATTGTTTTATTTCACTAGAATGTAATAAGTGAGAATCGAATCGATACGTGACTTAATAAATAAGTTTCTTAAGTCATTTCAGGAAAAGAACCGACTTAAGAAATTTAATGTAATTCCTCATATCAACATAAATTATTTATATTATAATTGTTTTATTTCACTAGAATGTAATAAGTGAGAATCGAACCAATACGTGACTTAATTAAGTCATTTCAGGAAAAGAACCGACATAATAAATTTAATGTAAATTATATATATTTTTTATTTAATCTTTGTAAGTCGGTTAAACATAGATACGACATAACAATGTTATAAAAATTTACGAAATTTCCACCGCATCACTTCTTAAGTCAGGTGGCAGGTGAACTGACTTAACAGCCTCTGCTATAAATTATTTTTTCTACTAGTGATTGGAGGCTATTTTGGGAATGGATTAGATTGGACAAAGAAACTTCCATTGACGGTTCTATGGACTTTGGCCAAACACTAGAAATCTTCAAAGGAAAAGTTGCAAAATACATTGAAGGATACTTAGGATGATAGTTTGTTGGTGCATTTGGTGCAAGCAAAACGCCGTGATTTTCAAAGAAGACTTTTCCGTCCTAAGGACATTGAATTCTACATCAAATTCATCTCTTCGCTTTGGCTTTGCCTTCTTAAAAAAACACTATGTTGTAGCTTTTATGATTAGTGCAAGGCACCTTTAGACTTTCTAGATCACTAATATTTCGCTTGGCTAGAATGGAAGGCATATTTATAAGTTATAGTAATACTATTGTAATGCTTAGTTGAGTATTCTTCATACTCTTCTTAATGAATTTACTTTGCTTAAAACAAAAAGAACCATTTACTTTTTAATAGGGACTAACTTAACGAAATTTGATATAGATTGAGCACTAAAATGTTTTATAACCCTATGGACCCAACAACACATAGCAAAGCAATAAGATATCTACACTACGCCAGAAATGACTTTTAGCAGCGCAACAAAAGACAGCGCTTTCTAAAAAAGCGCTGTTAAAGGGTCATGAAAAAAAAACAAAAAAATAGCATACCTAAGACAGCGCTTGTTAAAAAAGCGCTGCTAAAGGGGGGGGGGGTCAAAGAAAGCGCTTTAAAAAAGCGCTGCTAAAGGGGGGGTCTACGAAAGCGCTTTTAAAAAAGCGCTGCTAAAGGGGGTCATAAGGCAGACCTATAGCAGCGCTTTTAAAAGCGCTGCTAAATGCAAAAAAAAAAGCGCTGCTAAAGGGGGTCCTAAGGCATACCTATAGCAGCGCTTCTAAAAGCGCTGCTAAATGCCAAAAAAAGCGCTGCTAAAGGGGGGGTCTACGAAAGAGCTTTTAAAAAAGCGCTGCTAAAGGGGGTCATAAGGCAGACCTATAGCAGCGCTTTTAAAAGCGCTGCTAAATGCAAAAAAAAAGCGCTGATAAAGGGGGTCCTAAGGCATACCTATAGCAGCGCTTTTAAAAGCGCTGCTAAATGCCAAAAAAAAGCGCTGCTATAGGTTTAAGTAGCATAAATTTTAAAAATTCCAATATTTTCACATAATCAGAACAGTCTTCTTCTTTCTTATTTCCACTCGCGAATGTTGCCCTATTCAAAATTAGAACAGTCACCGTCGACGCATTCCGTCCGCGCCTCCGTCCGACAGCCTCCGTCCGTCGTCTTTCCTCCGGTCATTCCGTCGTCACCTCATTCTGCCGCCGTCCGTCCATTGTTACGGTATTTGAAGTTTTTCATTTTGCATTTTTCTGGATTAATGTCTTAGTATTTCATTTTTTTGGATTATATGATGTTAGTGTTACTTCTTTTCTGAATTTTTGACTTGTTTTTGTTGATACCGTTGATGAAAATTACTCGTTTGATATTGGCTTGAGTTTTGTATACAAGGTGTTTGTTGAAATGTCACAATGAATTTACTTATGTTAACTTTCATTATATCTAGCCGTATACAAGGTGTTTGCTGAAATGCCACACCTTATATGAGTTCTTTTTACTAATAATTTTTATAAGGGAAATACTGCACATATATTCAATGATTTTTTAGATTATGTTGCTTTAGAAACTTCACACTATTTGTGATTTAGATGAAAGCTTTAAGTTTTTGTTAATCTTGAAATTTATTTATTTTTCTTAATCCTTATTTTTCTATGAAATAGTCTAAATTCACAAATAATCCTTATTTATTTATCACTGTCAGCTTGGATGTGTTTCATTTCAACATTACAATCAGCCGTAGTGACAGTATTCTTGGAGCCAGACCTTAATGCATGGAAGATTAATTCTCTACTTCAATTTGGTTCCACTTTATATGCGGTAATTTTTCATGATGATACACACCAATATTTATACATCATAATCCTAGATAATTTGTAATAAATATATTTTGTAGGGAATTATGGGATCAGTGGTTATGTTTTGTCTTCAAGCATGGTGCATAACACAGAGAGGACCTCTTTTCTCTACATTGTTTAGCCTTCTTGTGACAGTGATTGTGACTGTATTGGCTGCTTTGGTACTTCATGAGGAAATATATATTGGAAGGTAATGATAATGAAGATTAATTCTATAAATACATATTTAATTATTAATCTGATTAACAGAAACTTCAAATAATGATAAGAACTGAAAATTTCATAGAAATCTAGTACTTAATGATCTACATGGGCCTGTTCAAGTGTATTGTTACTTATCTATTATTGTTTTTGCTTGTGCTGTTGTTAAGATGAATCATGTTCTATTGAATTAAGCTTGGAAGACATTCAATTGAATAATGATACAAAGCTTGAAGAAAACCGTGTATTTGTGGCTGATAGTGAACTCCATGCAGTCTCATACAGAATTCAATAGTCAAGTAAAGATTGTTAACTTTATTTCTTCCTAATGTGACATCTCATATTGTATCTTTTTGTAAAGTTATCAGATTTGTAATTATATGTGAATTGATTGTATATGTGATTTTGTTCTGAGGATCGGACTGTGTTGTAATATATTTAAGCAGGTTTATGTGTATAATATTTCAAAGTGATGAATTATAATGTATATTTTAGTTATTGTGTATAATATTGCAAATTGATGAATACACAAAAATAAGGCCAAAATAATTGTTATATATAAGGCCAAACTGTTGAACTAAAGACCTGAATTATAAGCAGGGAATGTATTTGTTATAAGCAGGTTTATTGAAAAATATATAAAAAATGTGATTATTTTAAAAAAAAAAATTCAAAATCGTGAAGAATAGACAGCGCTTTTAAAAAAAGCGCTGCTAAAGGGGCAAAAAGAGGTATAAAAAAGCGCTGCTATAGGTTGGAAAATGAGGGTCTAAGAAAACGCTTTAAAAAAGCGCTACTAAAGGGGGGTCTAAGACAGCGCTTTAAAAAAGCGCTGCTAAAGGGGGTCTAAGAAAGCGCTTTTAAAAAGCGCTGCTAAAGGGGGGAGATGAAGGGGGATTAGGCAGCGGTTATGAAAGCGCTGCTATAAGGTGAAAAAAGCGCTGCTAAAGGCCAAAAAAAAAAAGCGCTGCTAAAGGCAAAAAAAAAAACGCTGTCTTTACCTTTAGCAGCGCCACTTTAGGCAGCGCTGCTAAAGGCAAAAAAAAGCGCTGCTAAAGGTCTTTTTTGGGATAGTGCTAACAAGATAAATAATCTAATAAGTAATCATTTGACATAATTATAAATCATTATTGATAAGCTATGAAAACTAATTTGTATTAGGAGAATCAATCTCGTCAACAACACTCAAATAACATAATATTTCTTTCGATCTTTTTTATGAGAAAAACTTTACCTGATCTTTTTTATGAGAAAAACTTTACCTTTTAGATTGATTAAATAATTAATGTATCTGGTGTATATTATAAATCAGATACATTAATTATTTAATAAATTTAAAAATATGAGATATCTTTTATAAAAAGGACTTGAGGGAGTAATAGTTAAACAATACTCGGTTTATTACTTAATGTTGAGTAATATCAAGCAGTCGGGCAACAGATGTTGAGTAATTGATTTCATGTTCTGCGTGTAGGATGAAGATAATGACTAGGGCAAGAGCTAGATAAGCATTGGGTTTATATAACCATATATATCACTGTGTCATCAGATTTCAAAATTCTGCATAAACAGCAATCAAACTGTAAATGTACAAACACTTGCAAAGTTAGTATCCACCGAAGACAACTACTGAGTTACATGTATGCTTATCGACACAACTCGCAAAGATGGCATTAACCATAAAGGTGACTAAATGAACTTCAGCTATGCATATTCATAAACTAAAATGTTATCTATCTGCTCTTTTTTATTGACTCTTGCATTGACAAGTTGTTTATCTATTATTAAGAGAGATTGTATCAAAGAAAAGACAGTAACTATAATAAATTCAAAGTTAATAACTAGTTCCTTCAATTATATTAAATGAAATATAGATTTTACAACTTCTCAAAAACCTTAATAATCTACTAAATTTGGCTGCATACATCATTTCTTCCTAGCAAGACATGGTTTTATCATTGGCGCCACAAGAACGAAGAGTGTTTGAGTAGGAAATAAATTGAGGACAGAATCCACAATTGTGTGAGCCTATTTCTGTCACCATCATAAATGTTTCTTCATCCAAACCACAACTATAAATCTTGTGTTCTGTAGAAAAAACTAGAATATTTCCGTTCATGACAGTAAATCCGGTAACACGAGCATCTTTCTCTTCTAATCCCAATGCCTTCACTCTCACCCTCAAAATCTTTCGCCATGAACATGACTTGTAATCTTTTAAATACCAAATAGTAAAAATAGACTTTCTTGATTTCACTAAACAGATGGAATTATTGGAATCAGTGACTTTACCCCAATTAAATATGCCCATGTTACAGTCGACGTGAAAACCCTTTATAGCTTCCCTTGGCAACTTAATCATAGTCGAAGTTCCTTTTTCAAAATTATAAGACATTATGTATGGCTTATAGAAAGGACTCGATCTAGCAAAGTAATTCGAACAATCTGAGATAAAATGAAGTGATTCATTGTGAACCACCTGCATGTCAAATTTCATATTCCTACCACCACAGAAAAAGTTGTTTGCCATGGTTTTCCACACACCTTCCTTTCCATGATAGATATTGCATACATAACTTGTTGGTGACCATTCCATTGTATTTTCAAAATAAAAAATCAAATAATCATCCGAAGAGCCATGTGAACAATTTAACATGAGATTTATGTTAGAAAACCTATGGTTATTTCTTAGTGACTCCGGAGTAGGGATGAAAAAGCAAGACTTTGTAATTGGATTGAAAATAAACAATTCAACTGGATAATCAATAGTATAACAAAGAAGCAAACCATTGCTAGAAGCTACAACGCAAGTTGAATTTGACAGAAATGTCATAACATTGTTAGGAACACCAGAGAAATGTTGCTTAGATAAATGGTGCAACTCGATCCTTTTTTGATACCTTTGACTTATCTGATCATGTTGGAGGAAGAAACATGTATCACTCTTCCCTAACAAATTACAAGACTGCTTTGTTTTGAAGTGAGATTCTTCTAAAAATTGGGAAAATAAACTGCAAGTTAATTTAAACTTACAAATGGTTTTTGCAGGTAACCAAGAAAATATCTCATAAGCAATGTCTTCTTGTGACACTTTCATATTATCTAAAAAAAATTTGAGAAATGAAAAATAGACGAAGACTAAAAAAAATAAGAGAACAGATGACAACAAATACAAGATGCGTGAGACAACAACGTTAGGTTGGTTATGCTATATATTATAGTTCTACTAAAAAAACAAAATTTGTTTTCTTTTTTAAATAAAGTATTTTCTTTCAAAATGATAATGAATCCCATAAAATAGGTAAGTTCATTTTTAATTTTAAAAATAAGAAATCTGTGTTAAAAATAACTAGTTTCCAATTATCAAGAGAAGTTATTACTGTCTTGGGGCCAAAGATACATTTTCTTAATTGGATTTGTTGTTTTGATCAAAACTATAAATGTCACAAACTTGGAAAGTAAGTAACTAAAAGTAATTAATTCTCCAGATTTGTTGAAATGCGGATGAAATTCCAATCCTCTATTCCACCTTTTAGTTTCTAGTAAGTAATTACTTTTGTCTCATAAACCCTGCCTTCTATTTTATTATTATTAGTTAACCATATTTGTTTTTATGCCTAGATAAATATAATAACAGGAATTAAAACTTTGAAATTGTTAATGTTATTTTTTTCTATATCTACTTACATTCAATTAGGATTGTTATTTGTAGAAATGGTTATAAAAGAAATGTAACAAATAAACTTTAAATAGAAAATACTTAATAAAATGTTATAAGTAAATATATAAAATTTATTATTGGATAAAAATTAAATACATTTTTCATTGTAGATTCAATAAATTTTTTATCAATATCATCTAGGTGCGATTAAAATATAAATGATGATAAAAAATTTCTTCCAAAATTTTAACACTTTTGAAGTTATAATGTTAGATTCAAATTCATAATTTATAATTAAGTTAGGAGACATGTGAACTATATTTATTCAAGACAAAAGTAATAACTAAATTTTATGACAGGTCTCATTTTCAATTTCTCTCAAGTAGAATTATAGTTATATCTTTTAAAAAAAAAACAAATCTTCTCACATCTAAAGCTAAATTGAGTTCGTCCTTCTTCGTCTGCAACTTTCACAATCGCTTCATCGAAAACGAGTCAATTTATTGCTTTGATAGATGGCGTCAATTGTATTGAAGAAGCCAATGCCTGAAGATTGTTGAGAATGTAATTCCTAATGTCAAAGCATATTGCTCGACAGAAGTTTAGTATTGTCGAAATGTTGAAGAAGTGTGTCTTCGATATCAATTTTAAGACATACACTATGCCAAAAAAGACCTTTAGCAGCGCTTTTTTTGGCCTTTAGCAGCGCTTTAAAGCGCTGCCAAAAGTGGCGCTGCTAAAAGCTCCCTTCAGCAGTACCTTTAGCAGCGCTTTTTTAGCCCTTTAGCAGCGCTTTTGTAAGCGCTGCATAATTCCCCCAACCATCCCCCCCTTTAGCAGCGCTTTAAAAAAGCGATGTCTTAGACCCCCCCTTTAGCAGCGCTTTTGCAAAAGCGCTGCCATAGCCCACCCTTTAGCAGCGCTTTTTACAAGCGCTGCCTTAGACCCCCCCCCCCCTTCCAAACCAATAGCAGCGCTTTTGTAGCGTAATATTTGTGACCTTTAGCAGCGCTTTTATGTAAAAGCGCTGTCTAATGTCCTAGATTTTAAAATTTTTTTTTATGAAATATTCACCATGTTTTGTATATTTTACCAACAACCTGCTTATATTACACAAACCTGCTTATAATTAAGGCCTTTATTTCAGCACTTTGGCCTTATAAATAAAATTCAAACTTTGGCCTTAAATATACCATTCAAACTTTGGCCTTATATGTACAATTCAAAATTTTGGATGTAACTCATGACTTTGTTCATAAACATTTTAATATACACATAAACCTGTTTAAATATGTTACAACAAAAATTGACACAAATACATTCAATTCTCAGAATTACAACAACACAAATACATTCAATTCACATATAATTACAAGTCTTCCAATCCGATAACTCTATACAATTCTCAACCCAAGAATAAATTGACACCATTCCTCTTTAATTTCTTCCAATTTTGCTTTCGTGTAAGTAGCGCACTTGAATTCATCATAATACTACATAATATAACAAATCGAATAAGATTTAAGTTTAAAACTAATTACTCAGATGAAGTATCGGATAGTTATCAAAATGAATCATATAACTTATATAATGAATTGATCCATACCAGGACTGGAATCTCAAGTTGACTAGAAAGAATAATTTCCCTCATAAAGCGCAATACAAAATATCCACAGTCAATACCATTACGCTGCCGAGGACACTGTAAATGGAAAAAACAAACGAACATTTATCCGGATATATAGTTGAAATAGTTTTATCAAGTAGAAACATGCGAGAATATACCTCTACTCTGATCCAGTTGATGTTGTTAGCCTTCCTTTTTGGCACCGTTGCATCTCTTTGTGCTCTGAATATTTGTATAACTCTAACATAATATAAACGCATATTTAGAACAATGTCACATAATAAATAAAGATATATAATTAAAGACAACAGTATATGTCATCACTTACATTGTTCTGAATCTCCATTGAATGCTTTTCTCCACCCACGGTAGTGATGACTAGAATTTAAGAATCTACGATGACCAAGAAAGACATTCTTCTGACCAAATTCCAACCGCGTCCAATCTGTGTTTTCTTCACAGATAGGACACGCACATTGACCTTTAATACTATACCCCGATAGATTTCCATATGCTGGGAAATCATTAATTGTGCCAAACACCATCGCCCTCAAATTGAAACTTTCTTTCCTATATCCATCATAAACCTCCACACCGTTCTCCCACAAACTCTTTAAGTCTTCGATTAGAGGTGTCAGGTATACGTCTATGTCATTCCCTGGTTGTTTAAGGCCAGAAATTAACATAGATAATATCATGTACTTACGCTTCATACATAGCCATGGAGGTAGGTTATAAATCATAATAATTACAGGCCAGGTGGAATGTGAGATGCTCTGCAGACCATGCGGTTTCATTCCATCAGTCGATAATGCCAAGCGAAGGTTTCTAGCTTCTTCTCGAAAATCAGGATAATCATTATCAATTTTCATCCACTGTGGTGAATCTGCCGGATGTCGATACTTTCCATCTACAATTCTATCATCTGCATGCCAAGTCAGGTGTTTTGCATCTGTTTCACTACGAAACATGCGTCTGAATCTCGGAATTATAGGAAAATACCATAATACTTTTGCTGGTGACAACTTTTTCTTATACCGAGATACACCGCATTTAGGACACTCGTTTAATGATGCATATTCATTTCAAAACAAAATGCAATCATTTGGAAAAGCATGTATCTTATCATAGCTCATGCCAATAGAGCATAACATTTTTTTAGCTTCATAGGTTCGATTGGGAAGAACATTATCCTCCGGAAGCATCTCTTGAAGTAGGGCTAACAACTCTGTGAAACTTTTATCCGACCATCCATTACCCGCCTTTAAATTGTACAACTTTAATACCGCGGACAATCTTGTGAAAGTAGTGCAACCTTTATACAACGGTTTCTCTGTATCGCTTACCAACCTCTCAAACATCTTGGGACAATCTTGAATATCTTCTTCAAGTGCTTCTGCAATCTCTTCGACTCGATCACAATCATATGTATCTCTGCCATTGTCCTTTGAAGCACATGTTGTATTATTCTGGGGTTCAACATTCTCGTTACTTATCTCACCATGTAATGTCCAACATGTGTAACTTCGATCAATTCCATGTCTCATTAAATGAGATTCCAACTGAACGGCGTCAACTCGACGCCCATAACAGCATCCTAAGCAAGGACATGTGATCCTACTGGAGTCTTTGGCGTGTTCAACAACAAACTTAACAAACTTCGATACCCCATTCTCGTACTCTTTTGACAATCGATTACCAGACATCCATTTTTTATCCATACTAATTGAGTAATCTACACTAAACTATAAAAGTTAAACAAAACAGAGAATACCTTTAAGGAAATCACTAACTTCTAAGAATGCTACGCAATAGGATGCTTGGAAACGATCACAGCTTTGCTCTTCACAGGTAACCCCTATAGCAGATAAAATATAAATTTTATTAAATCATACTAAACATATTAAAAATACTAGATATTAAAAATCATATTACTAATAACATATTAAAACCATAATAACATATCATATAATCATTGATATCCTTAAACCAAAATGACACCCTTACTAAATATTGAGAAATCCTAACTAAACATATAAAACCATAATAACATATCATATAATCATTGACAAATTCATACTAACATATCAACATATAAGTATATATAGTATTACTAATAAAATAAGTATATATAGTATTACTAATAAAATAAAGGTACCTATCATAACTAATAAAAGTGTATATAGAATGACATAAATTAAATAGAAACAGTGTTAGAAATAGAAAAACGGAAGCATTAAAAAAACCGGCGACATGTATAAACTTTAAAAATGAAAGCTTAAAACTTGGAAAAATGAAATCTTAAAACTTATATATATAAAAAAAGTGAAAGCTTCAAATTTAACAAAACAGTAAACATATACATTAATTTAAAACTGAGAGTTTATTATATATTATAAAACTGGAAAAAAAAAACAAAATTATAAGTTAATAGTATTCTCATGTTATTACTCACCCAAAACAAGACAACAGTACTCATAAAAAATGCTACCAAAAATACCAAAAGAAAAACAGTGACAACAAACACATAGAAGCAGCAGTTATATTGATATGTCAAAAGAAAAAATCTGCAGCATAACAGCATATTGGCGATGTCAAAATCCATGAATTTACTTACTCTTAACACGTTAAAACAGAAATGACAGTAGCAGTAAAAATCAATTCTCAGTAGCAACCATACATACTATTTAACACAAATAACTAAATAAAAATTGTACACTATCTTCATTATTTTGATTCTATTCATCTCTCACTATCGTAGTGTATTGGTTCTATTTACCTTTTTCTAATTGTACTCTTGTTCTGAATTTATCACATTGAATCAACAAGATATATAACATGCAACAGAGAGACGGTGAACAATGGCGGAAATGCAATGCAGACGGAAATAATATATCACATTGAATCAACAAGATATATAACATGCAACAGAGAGACGGTGAACAATGAATGAAATGCAATGCAACAAGATATATAACCATACGTAAAAAAGAAAACCAAGGTAAAACATCAAATACCGTAACAATGGCGGAAATGCAATGCAGAAGAGCAGAGGGACGGTGAACGGCTGGAAATGCAACAGACGGGGGCGACGGCGACGGTTGGACGGACGGCGACGGTTGGACGGCAACGGTGGTTTATAGGGCAACACTCTTTGTTCGCCAGAGAGAAAGAAAGAAAGCAACGTAATATGACTGTTCTGTTTCTCATAAAAATTCTGGTGGGTATTTTAAATTAATTCTAATAAACCTATAGCAGCGCTTTTTAATAGCTTTAGCAGCGCTTTAAAAAGCGCTCTCAAAGACCTTCTAATGTAACCCATATAACAGCGCTTTATGGAAAAAGCGCTGCCTTAGGGGCCCCCTTTAGCAGCGCTTTTTAAAAAGCGTTGTCTTTGGGTTGTCTTAGACCCCCCATTTGGCAGCGCTTTTTGGAAGCGCTGCCTTAGGACCCCCCTCTTTAGCAGCGCTTTTTAAAAAGCGTTGTCTTTGGGCTGTCTTAGACCCCCCATTTGGCAGCGCTTTTTGGAAGCGCTGCCTTAGGACCCCCCTTTAGCAGCGCTTTTTAAAAAGCGCTGTCTTAGACCCCCCCTTTTAGCAGCACTTTTTATAAGCGATGTCTTAGGACCCCCATTTAGCAGCGCTTTCTGAGAAAGCGCTGTCTTTGGTTATCAATTTTTTTCTTTTTTTTTTATTCCTCTTTAGCAGCGCTTTTTCTAAAAGCGCTGTCTTTGTATGCGCTGCTAAATGTCATTTCTGGCGTAGTGATAGCTTTATTTGTTGGTTTTAACTAAGTTTTCTAGGTTGTTTGGAGATTGTATGGTATGCAAGGAATCTCAGCCTATAAATAGGGAGGTACCCTATCATTATAAAAAAAACAATTGCATAGAAAAAAAGATTGAATAAACTTCAGTTTGAAGAAAGAGAGAAACTCTGCATAAATATTCTCTTTTTTTCCCCTTTTTTCCAAAATCCTAATTTGTTTTTTCTTCCCCAATTCATCTTTTCTTTTCTTCTTTCATTATCTATTGTGTAGCAGAATCATGTTGCAATCAAGGTTGGTTGATTCACTTGAGTGAAGATTTGAAGAACAAGAGACAAAATCAATCGAAATAATTGATTCTTCTTCATCTAGATTGATTCAAAATTCTCCATAGATTTTGTATAATTCTAAAATCTAGTATCTAGAGCACTGGCCGTGTAATTTGGGAAGCATAATGCACTGAATCTTTCAAATGGTCATTTTCTAGCGGGTATCCTAATTCTGAAGAAGCAGAATTACGATAACTGAGGTTACAAACTTACAAAAGAACGTATGAATTGCTTCAGATGGAAAAAAGTGAAAGCATAACTAATTTCTTCACTAGGGTTACGAAACTAGTGAATCAAATCAAGATATGTGGAAAATCGTTGATATCAAGATTAATAGTCGCAAACATCATGAGGTCACTGTCTCCAAAGTTTAACTTCAGGGTGTAGCCATGGCATAGTCAAAAGTTTTGATAACACTGCCAAAGAAATAGCTTCAAGGAATGCTTGAATCTCATGAAAAAAGAATGGCTGAAAGAGCTACAAGAAAGTCGAAGAACGATGTAGCTTTGCAGGTGCAATCGACAAGAGAAAAGAATGGAAAAGGGAAGTGGTTCAACAACAAAAGTAGAGGAGGCTACAACAATTCAATTGGTAGAAGAAACCACCAAGAAGGAAATGTTTTGAACTAGAGAAGATCCTCATACTAAAGTTATCACAAAGGTGGTGCTATTACCAAAGGAAAATGTGGTGGAAGTAAACCTGAAAAAAGTCACATTCAATTATTCAATTGTCAGAGGTATGACCACTATTCTAGTGATTGTCCTGAAAAACAAAAGAATCAAGAAAATGATGCAAAATTTGAAAAACATGAAGAAGGAGAGATGTTGTTGATGGTCACAACAAGAAATCAAGAATGCTTCAAGGGGCAATGGTACTTGGACTCAGGATGCTCATCACACATGTCTGGGAGGAAAGATTGGTTTGTCAACATAAAACCCTCGATGAAGAAGTGACGAAATTTGCAAATGACAGTACAGTAGCATCTGAAGGTATTTGTGATGTTCTGATTATAAGGAGAGATGGAAAAAGGTCAATAATTTTCAATGTATTAAACATATCAGGCATGAAGAGTAATTAATTTCCTCAACATAGGGAAGTAGATCGAAAAGAATTACAAAGTGTCGATTGAAGATAAGATGATGAGAGTTCTCGACTCAGGTGGAAGGTTTATCTTGAAGGATCCCATAGTGGTGATTTTAGTACAATTTTCCTGATTTTCTTTGTTAGCAAGGCGGGTCTGAATCACTTATTTTTCGGCAGCTTTGTTAGTAAGCATGTTTGGAAATAAGTGTGTCGTTGGCTGGAGGTTAATTTGCAAGATCATGTAGGATCCCTTCCTTACCTCTTCTCGAGTAGCATGTTCAATTTTTTCAACAAGTTCCATTTTAACCTTCGTTAGTTCTTTGGTTTAGCTGTTTGTTGGACTCTATGGTCTTATAGGAATAGTATTTCATTTGTAGGGAGTATCTTGATAAACTTTTATTTGCTAAGGATGATTAAATTTTTGACTTGGGAATGGTTTGTTGCCATTAACTTAGTTAGTAAGAAGTGTGGTTGGTCTAGTTAGTGTTCTATGCTAGGGACATGTGTAGTTTCCTGAGGCTTTTATTTTTCTTTGTCTATAAGGATGCTTCTTGTATTTTGGGTTGAGGATCCTTTGTCCTTCGTTTGAATACATTCTCTTACTTATAGAAAAATATGCCCATTTTATACTCGATGTAAAAATCTTTCATAGCTTCCCTCGAGAATTTAAGTATAGTTGAAGTTCCTTTCTCAGAGTTATAATATATTGTGTATGAGATATAAAAAGTACTCAATCTTGTAAAGTAATTTGTGTAATCCGAGATAAAATGAAGTGTGATCGTATACACATCTAGCTCTTGATTAAAAAAAAATTTGATCAACGTCAACCTCCTTCTAACATAAGGATCTAGCATTTCAAAATTCTTCCCAAATAGGAGGTTGCGACTCTGATCATTTAAATGTCATATTTTCTTGAAAAGGTGTTAACCCACATAAAAGTGTTATTCTCAAAGAGATTGAGTACTATGAAAATATTCCCAAAGAGGGAAGATCCCAAAACAAACAAATGAAACATCTAAAAAAAAGTTTTAAAAAAATGAATTCATTTCTTAAATAGTACAAAACTGGAGATACTTGATACCGATACATATTATATTTTTTCTTAAATATAAATATGCATAGCCACACAAGACATTCTCTCAACCAAAAAATGTAAAAGGAATTCAATGCACACCATGTAAAGGTTGTCAAGTGCACCACCAAGAATGATGGTTATTTCCATAAACCCTATTTCCCAATATAAGTATTAAACTTTTGCAAAAGAACCCAAAATCCTTCCACAACAGACCTATAAAGGTAAATGCATATTTAATGTCAAGAAAACACCCTTTTCATTTCTAGAAGGACTGGTAAAATAAGCTTCTCTCCAATCAAATGGTAAAACATACGTTCCACAATAGATTTTTTGGCATGAATGTTAAATGAAAATATTCTCCAACATGCCTCAGTCAGTGATACATAACGACAATCAAGATATTGTTGAATTTCATCTATACCGTCTCCGAAACTTGAATTTCCTCCATTGGTTTGAAAATTTAATGTTGTGATTCTATCATAACCCTTATGCATATATTGGAATAAGTACATCATTGAAGAACATTGGTTGCACCATTCCATACTTATATGAGCCTGGAACATCAATAATAACCTTATGTTGTAAGGCACGACATGTCGGTTTCAAGAGAAACTCCATTCTTGACAATTGTGTATGTATTTGACCTTCTTCTATACTGAGGAAACCCATCTTGATCAACAATGGTTGTTTCATTGAACTTTTTTGGATAAAATTGTAAGCATTTTCTATTTTTCATGCATGGTGATGTTAATTGTGACAACCCACATGGGCCATGAATCATATGTTTATTGACCAAATTGTAAAGTCGTGGATGTAACTCGGGGTTTTGAATTTCACAAGAGATGATTTTATCAATATCTAAATGGTTCAGATACTAATTCTGAGGGTGAATGAAAATCAGAATATGGGCATGTGACAAACCTCTCTTTTAAAATTTAATTGTATATATAACTGTCATGATATGTATAGAAAGTATAAGTTTATATATAATAATGAAACATGGTATGAAAAAACTAAGGTTATAATAACTATGCTTTATAAAAACACTCACATGCCAACACCTTTCCAAGAATATGTCTGCGTGTGATATCAACCATTAATTCATCAAATTTTATCTTGAAGACTCTTTAGATAATATCTAGACGATCATGAAGGTTTTAAATTTTCCTTTGCTAAATCTCTTGTGATTCCAGGCCAATTAAGATTACTTGTGAAATTTATAAACAAATCAGGGAACCCAACTGAACTTGAAATCGCCATACCATTAAAATAGAGTTGATCCATATATCTTTTGCTTTAGACAAATGTTGAAGGCAAGACCACTCTTTATCCATTCTTTGAATTTGAATTTTGACTTGAGTTGCTTTCATTTTATTTAAGTTTTTCCTATTTAGAAACTCTTAACTTGGATTGATTTTTTCTGATCTAGTTAAGCCTCTCTATTTCCATCATAGTGTAGCCATCAACCAAAAATTGATTAAACAATCTCCATGACAAAAGGATAGTTTTTTCCTCACATTTTCTTTGTTGCAATCGAAATGAAATCCATTCCATGATTGTTTGTCGGTTTCTTTTACTGACCTCAACTTCACCTTGGTAAACATGTAGAATATTATCTATGTATCCATCTTCCTCATATGGGAATAGAAAAGGATATTGAAAATCAAGGTAGCTAAGATGAAACTCATCAATTCTTTGCAAATTGCCACCACGCTCTAGAATGATGATATCTCGCTTGGTACCAGAGTCAATATCACCAACAATATGGGCAACGACTTCTGAAACTTTTGGCTTGTTATAAACTCTACTATCCGTTTGATGGTTATATGTGAGTATCATCTTTAAATCTTTGGCGTTTTGATGGTTCAACATATCATGTTCCATTCAAAAGTTTTAGCATGAACATTATTATGATCCAACATTAACCTCATATTTGTTACTATTCTCCTGTCAATATGTTGTTATCTCTTGAAGATAAATATTAATAAGAAGTATTCAAGTACAAATGAAAAAACAAATGATGTATAAAAGTTGTAGTTACAATATTCACCTAAAACATTCCATGCGGTTATCAATTTCATCGTCGGTGTCGAAAATATACAACTGTGCATATTTTGGTGGTTGACCTATCTCTGGCAGCATCGTCTTGATTCTATGGCAAGCCTGTCCATGAAGTCTTAAGGTTGGAGGACCACATCCCTTGGTGAACTTGCTATCAAATTTCATACTAGGTGAAGCAAGGGAGAACATTGTATTATAGGTCCTTGTGTTTAGTTGATAATTCTTACCATCAACTGTTGTACTATCAAATAAGAGATTTTGAAGTATTAGTGGGGGGTCATCAATCATTGGTAGTTTAACCTTTCCTCCATGACAACACCATTTAAATTTAGGGGATGTTGTATTCTTTGATTTAGTCATTCGTTCACCATACTACATGCAAGCAAAACAATATTGACACTCCCAAATCGGATCACCAATATCTAAGAATTTTGTTGTAATAATATATGTTACAGATATTAAGGGAACACATAACAATGCAATGTTGAAAAACCATTTACTTTGATATATTGATGACAAAAAATGATATAGAAATATATTTAAATATGACTAACCTTAAAGGTGGTTATTTGTGTACCCCAAAATTTGACCAACCTTTTCTTGGCTTATGTTTCATTTCATTTTAGCATTTGCATTTGCATAGCATTGTTCTTAACAGGGGATCAAGAGAGGTGTACCATTCAAGAGAAGAGTCTCAGGGGTTTCAAGCTCAAGCAAGAGTGTTTATTCAGATCAGCAAATGTTTATCATCGCCATGAGGTTGTCAAAGCTCCTTGAAGGGAAGGATTGATATGTGTTGTTTGTCTCCAATTTTGGGGATCAACAGAGGATTATCAAGGGTTCATAAGATCATTGTTGTGGATATAATTTGTTTGAGAAGCTCATTGATTGCTTTGAAAGTCCTTGTTGATTTTGTCTAGGCGTTCATTTCATCTGCAAGAGGTCACATGCAAAGGATGTGAATCTAGGGTTTCATCTGGTCAACTCAAGGTCAACTGTGGACTTGTGAGAGTTCAAGACTTGGTTTTAAGTCATTGAGGCTATGGGAAGTTATCTTGAGACATTTAAGAGGTCATTCCAAGTTCAAATCAAGAAGAATCAAGAGTTCAAGAAGTTACTAAATTAGGGTTTTAGAGGATCTCGGTGTAAAATCCCCTTCTTTAGTGCCTAACTTCAAGGGCACTTTACCATATGATACAAGTTCAATCTTATTTTCATGCAAACATGAAACTTGTAGGGATTATTCTTAGCTTTCTTTTGAGTACTAGAACTCATCCATTGAGTGTGTAGAACTCAAGTTATGATGCCAACAAGTTAGAGGTCTCAGATGAACTTATTTTTTGGTTAACTAAAAGTCAACTCACTACCAAGGCACTTTTGACCTAGGATCATGTTTCTCCTCAGCTTCAAGTGAACATGAAAGTTGTTCCTCATGATCTTAGATTTCCAAAAAAAATCCTAGAAGTCCTTGATATCATTTGTAGAACTCAAGTTATGGTCTTGGCAAGGCAAGGGTATTTTGGGAAAGTTTCATTATAGGTCATTTGGTACAATGGTCATTTTCATGCACTTGTGTATACCAAATGAACTTTCAACGAACATGGAATTTGCTCCTAAAGACCTCATTTACATTATAGAACTCAAGGATCATTTGAATCATGGATTTATATGGACATGTGGGGAGATTTTCAAGTGTAATATGGACTTTTAAGCATGGTTTGAATTTGGCTTGTTATAGGTCTTAATTTTCACTCATTTTGATTCAATTCATACCAAGGAAAGATCATGAGAAGATTACCACATTTGAATGGGTACCAAATGCGTGGAAACATAGCCAATTTCAAGTTTATTCATCAAAAAGTTTTCATTCAAGTCTCACAATATGGACCAAATGAAAAGCCCAAACCAATTCCATTGTAAAATTGATCCTACATGTTGCAGATTAGGGTGATTTTCATGAGTGAAGCAAATCAAATCACGTGTGCACGAGCAACTTACTTTTTTGGGCAAATTTTCAAATCTCCAAATTGAGGCTTCATGGGCCTTAAAAACCAATTCAAATTCATCATATATAAACTCTAAGCTGGCCCTAGAAGTTCAGAATACGCATTTGGAGCTGGAGAGAGCAGAATCAGATTCAAACTTTTCAAGCTTGTTTTTCAAATTCGAATTTCCATTTTCTCTGCAATTCAACTTCAATTAAAGCTCAATTCTTCTTCCTGGGAACATTTGGAGTGGACTGAAGCAAGAGAAGCAAGCTTGCACGCCTGAAAAGAACCAACGGAGTTGCTCCATTCAGTAAGTTTCCAATCCATGATTCTCTCATTCTAGACCATGATTTAGGCTCATATTGGTTGCATCTGAAGCCGTACGTTGAGTAGGCCATGTTTGCATAGTTGTTGTTCATGTTTGGTTGAATTTCAGCATGTGCGTCTCAATCTTTAAGCCTTTGATTCTCCTTGATCTTGAGCTTTTGTGATGATTGATCTATGGATTTGGAATCCTTGTAGCAAGGCCTTTCTATTGGTACCATTTTTGTGGTTGGTGGTGGTGGTTTTTCACCTGAGCTCCGGTGAGCTCACCGGAGAAGACGACCGGAGCCCTAGCTCCGGCGTCTGGTTATGTTTCAGGGATGAGCTGATGTGGATCCCTTTTGAATTGTTGATTGCATGCGTGTTGGCCTCTTATTTGCTTGACCGTGTCCAGGTGGCTTGTTGACTCCACGTCCGTTTAATAAAAATGGGGCGTTTTGGTGAGTGAACTGAGTCTGGGTGGACTGAGCTTGAATTGAAATTCTCCCCCCCCCCCTCCCCCCATTTGGAGCCCAATACGCTTTCAATTGTTTTTCCTTTGTTTTCTATTTTGCTATTTCACCCCCTTCCACTTTCATTTGTTTTTTATTTTATTTTGTTTTCTGTTTTGATTTTCAATTATTAAAAATACCTCAAATTGTCCAAAAATTAAATAAAAATTGTTTCCAAACATTTCGAAACCTTATGTAATTTTCCATGATTTTTAATTCTGATTTTCTTTTATTTTGCAATTTTGTTTTAATTTTACAAGTTGAGTTGTTTTTAATGTTGTCTTTAGTTGATCACATACAATTGAACCCCCAATTCAAATCTCCAATGACCATGGCCTCTCCCTCACCTAGGTAAGGGATTGAGGCACTCTTGAGGATGATTTTGGTCAATGTTTGATCTTTTTTTTGTTTGACTTTGAGTTATTTTTGTTTGACCCTGGATTATAATTTAATAAGGTGGAGCACCCTAGTTGATCAAATCATTTGGTGATGCCTTGAATTGAATTTGGTTTTGAAAATTTGACCTCTGTTTTCCAACTTGTTTAGTTACTTTGTGCATTTTATTTGAGATTTACTGAATTATTCTTCTATTTTTGGTGAATCTTGCAAGTCAAGTCACCCTAGATGAAGTTCATACAAACTAGTTGACCTAGTTCCATTGGGAAATGACCTTGATGGATCCCATGAGCACCTTATGAGCTTTGATACTCATTCATAACATGATTAAGGTACTGTTTTTTCATTTATAGGTCATACACTTGTGTAGTTTGTGTTATAAGTCATCTTGAATTAGGGCATTCCACTTGGTTTAAGTGTTGATGTGATTGGAACTTTGGTTCCTTCTCTTGCTTTGACTTGTAGCATGCTTTTGCTTTGTTTCCATTTTGGTTTTAGCATATTTCTCTTGTGCTTTTGCTTCTGCCCTTTGGCTTTTGATACTAATTTAAAGCAATTTGGTATCCTTTGTTCATACTTTGAGTTTGCTTTGAATGAGGGATCACTTTGAGCACTTGTTTGCTCCCTTCTTTTACATGATCAATGTGTTGTATTTGGTTGGGATATATATCATGTTTCTTGCTGCCCAAGCCTATTCTCCCATGTCCATTTTGATCATGGTTTCTCCCTTTGGCTTTGTTGTTTTTGTTTTGGCTTTAGTGATTGATGCATGAATGGTTGTAGGAGTTGTAACTTCTCCCATTTCATCTCACCTTTTCTTTGACTTGTTTAAGTCATTTTTCCTTGATCTTTTGTTGGCTTTGCATCTTTTTGCATCTTGCTTATCATGTTTTCATTTTCTTCTCGACTTGTTTAAGTCAACTTCATCTCTTTCTTTCATCCCATTTGTGATTGATTTATCTTATGTTTTTACTTGGTTTCTTTGCCATGATCCCTTAGGATTCCTAGTCCCATTTGTTTAAGGTGGAAGTAGGAGAGACATTAAGTGTTCAATCCAAGCATGATAACATTAGGATAGTCTTCTCCCCTTTTCAATCTCAATCTTAGGAGCACATTGTATGATAACATTAGGGTTAACTTGTTTCCCTTTAGAGGTTGTGTCTTCTCTTCTCATCTCAAAACTTCTTCAAAACATCTAATAAAGGATAATAAGTGTTGTACGCTACCGGCCTTAAGTACTTGGGAAATGATAGTTGGGGGGCTTCCTCTCAACTGTCTAGAGTGTTTAGCATATGCCCTTTGGGCGATATGCGGCGCATTCGCTCTCAAGTCATAGTCTTTAGTGCAACATGAGTTACAAACTTAACTCAATTCACTTCTTCTTTATAAAAAACACAAAACAAAACATCAAACCTTTTTATCCTTCGGGATTAATTGAAAACCATTTTCATAAAGAGTGTGTTAAATCTTGGTTCTACCGCAAACAGGTAACGCCTAAGTCTCCAATGGTCTAGCAACAATACACCTAACTGCTAGAACGAAGGTTTAACCCTACTCAGTTAAAACGCTTGAACCAACCTGTGGTCGTGTCAACCCGAACTACGTGTACTCTGAATTCTCGTATCAGACAAGGATACGTAGGCACAAGACGGTGATGCCTTGGCGAGCAACCTTCCCCACCTTCACCCGTAGTTTTCTGAACTACGTTGACTCTGACTTTCCCATTTCACGAGGGAGTACGTAGGCATAGAGAGGCGACGCTCTATCAAGTCTCTTTTCTTTTCTTTTGTCCCTGCGGCCAGCCTTATAGATTAACACCCTTTTAGATAGACAACAAGCGTGGATCCCGTTGAGTACAATGGACGTGAGGGGTGCTGATATCTTCCCTTTGCGTAACCGACTCCCGAACCCAAGATTTGGTTGCGAAGACCTGTCTTTTCCCTTTTTCGTAGGTTTTCTATGATCGTTTCCTTTCCCTCTCTTTGGGATAAATAACGAACGGTGGCGACTCTTTTGTCCTTGTCGGCCCCTCTTCACAGTGATGTGACAGTTATCCACCATATAATAATCAACATTATCTACGCCATGGTCAGAGTTACCATTTGATATATTATCTAAACCAGAATCCAAGTCATGTTCTTGCAGTGTGAAATTTGTGGAGTGGTTAGTAGTTTTTTGTAAAATGGTGTTATTAAGTAAGAAGTTGGTAGGATGAACTTGTTCATCCGTAGTAGTTTAAGGTGGTGTATTGTGATATATAGGTAAGTCAGAAGTTGTTGCTCAAAAATTTTATGTCATTTAATTTCTTGCTCTTTATATTATGTTTTTACTTTTATCATTTACATTTCATATTTTTTATGTTTATGCATCTTTTCCCTTTGTCCACTTGGACTTTTCTTTTTCTTTTAAAGACAGTAATAAAGGAAAAACCCCTAAAAGACTTAATTGTTTCCTTGGACTATTAGTTGCTATCACAAGCTTGGATGTTGGACTTGTGGACTTAGATTTAGGCTCTTGATCCTTTGTTTTGGAGTTTTGATTTCAAACCTTGGAATTCATTTGGAACCTTTGACCTTGGGTTGACTTTTTGAAGACTTGACTCTGATACTTTGGTTTCGACCTTTTGGGATGGGTTCCTTTTTTAGTTAGTACATTGGTTTGTGCTTGCATATTTGGCTTGCTTGTGGCTTAGTCCAAAGGATGAGAAGGCTTGGTTAGTACACTTACACACACTTGCACACACTTGCACTTTATTGCTTTTCTTAGGATACTCTCTTCACCTCCCCTTCTTAAATTTTGAAAATATTCTCCCTCTTTCAAAACCTTCTTATTTTTAAATTAGAACCACCTTCTCAATAAACCTTGACTTTGTGAAGTAACTTTAAAACTCTTTTCTTAAATAAATGATAATTCATCATAAGCATATCATAACCATTATAAAAAGATTTAAAAAGCACACAACCTATTCAAACTATTTTGTGCACTATGTGTACTTTTCCTTTTAAAATTTTTTCTTAAGGATTAGACATGAGTCATTTTCATTGTTGAGATGTAATCCTCATACCCCCATAGTGATGTTTGATGTTGATTCTTTTCCACTTGAGAGAATAGTGACATACTTGTTAATTTCTATCCAAGATGGAGCCCTTATTAATAGTGATGAAAAGGTCCAGTTTGATATACTTGTGGATGATTAGTTGATTTTTCTCCATAAAATTACAAATTGTCTTTCCATTTAAAATTAATCAAAACAAACTCTTTTGTTATTTTTACCACGAAGTACGAGGTTTTGATCCTACATTGCACTTTGTGGGTACGTAGGTACGAGGCTCCGATAGTCTTGTCAAACACTAAAGTTTTAAAAAATATTTCTCTTCTCATCTTTCCAATATTTTTCAAACAACCCTTTTCAAGTCAAACATAGAATTTTAAGAGGTTCCTATAGAGTACTATATATGTTTGGGGTGCTAGCACCTTCCCATTGCATAACCAACCCCTTTACCCTTTGTCTCTTTGTTTTAAAACTTCTGTGGGTTTTATTCGTTCTTTTCGCATTCCTTTGGAAAAAATAAAGTATGGTGGTGACTCTTGCTTTATGAGTTAAGTTAAATAATAGCTTAATCTCAAATTTTTCCCCGCTACAGAAAAGTGGTGACTCTTTTGGGATTAGTCTCTAGTAGGTTGAGCCTATCTTGTTTATCTGTGTTTTTATTATATTCTGTTTTTTTTCTTTTGTTTTTTTTTTGTGCTTGGTGACCTCTAGGTGGTGAGATAAGTTATATACTCGGACTTGAGTGCACTTGAAATTGGATGATGGTATAGTCATGTTTGGCTTACATGGAGCTAATCCTTAATAAGCTGACTTGAGCTCCCCAACTCAATGGAGGCCTCCTTTAGGGTAAATTTGATAAACAAGTAAGTTGTGAAGTCATTTTATTTTCGATCTGAGAGTCTGAGAAGCTGAGGATCTTAGAACCTTTTAACTCATCTTGCCTTTTTTAGGACGTGGTGCGGTGACTATTCAGGTGTAGACTTGAATTAGTTGTTACACGATACTACACTCATACGAGTTTCTCTTGAGAATATTCTTGGCTGATGGGTAGTTATTTAAGCCGATAATATTCAAAAGATGGAATCACGACTCTGAGAACTTTATAGAACCTTGTTGCGGTTAGAATATGATATCAAATTATTAATTAATTTGAATCGCATCTTTAGTTCACAACCGCTCTTTGATTTATCCGAAGGAAAAGGTCAAAAGAGGAAAACCTAATTTTGCATCGTAAAGACAATGCGAGGAGAGATCTAGGTAAGGGGTTGGTTAAGCTCAGGGAAGGTACTAGCACCCTAAACTTCTGTAGTACTCTACAGGAATCTTTTGTTTATTGTATGCTTTTTTTTATATTTTATTATCTGTTTTAATATATATTAAGCTAAGGGATAGAGTGACCTAAAGACCTAAGGGTTAGTCCTAAGTTTACTCGGCAAGACGTTGCATCTTGTGCCTACATATCCTGACGGGAATGAAATCAGAGTAATTGTAGTTCCCCTCGAAAGGGAGGTTAGGAACGTCTTGACTGTGGTCAAGGTTTCAAGGGGTGTAAACGTCTCTTAAGGATACGCTTACGTGGAGTCTTAAAACTCCTATTTCTAGGTTGAATTTGTTAATTGAAATTAGGGTTGAAATTAGGGATTCCACGGCAGGAAACCCTAAACAGAGTACGGCGACTCTTTGACCTAATGCTAGGGTAAAAGGGTAAACTTGTCCACGGCGGGACACCTAGTCAAATAGGGTTTTGAAATGGTCAAAGATTAGGGTTATTGACTAGGTACGAAAAGATTAGGGTTTTGAAATGGTCACGGCGGGACACCTAGACAAATTATTACAAGGCAGAATTAAAGGTACGAAAAAATAATTACTACCTTTAATTAGGGTAAACTTGTCCACGCCATAATTATTTTTCCCCGCCGTAATTAGGGTAAACTTGTCCACGGCGGGACACCTAGACAAATTATTACAAGGCAGAATTAAAGGTACGAAAAAATAATAAAAGTAGTAAAGGAAACATCGCGACGATCACTCGCATGAATTACAAATCCCAAAATGACAAAATTGAAAGCAATAGCGACTATGTCTCGCATAAT
Source organism: Lathyrus sativus (assembly GCA_963859935.3). NCBI lineage: Eukaryota > Viridiplantae > Streptophyta > Magnoliopsida > Fabales > Fabaceae > Lathyrus > Lathyrus sativus. The sequence continues at coordinate 489,585,960 of OZ012739.1, read as the reverse complement.
TACTACCCATAATAATAATAATAATAATAATAATAATAATAATAATAATAATAATAATAATAATAATAATAATAATAATAATAGTAATAATAATAATAATAATAATAATAATAATAATAATAATAATAATAATAATAATAATAATAATAATAATAATAATAATAATAATAATAATGGAATACAAGCGAAGATTGCCTCGCATAAATTACAAACCATGAAAAATAAATACCGGAATAAAGTGACGGCAGCCTCGCATAATTACAACCGAAGGGTGAAATACAAAAAAGATCCCAAATTAGCAAACAGAGACAAGTAAAATAACGGTCAGACGAAAATTCTTTATTTTTGAATTTTTATTAGAAACAATTAATTTTAACTTTGAAAAGAAGAGTTAATTTAAATCTTTTTTTAAAAAAAACCATTATTAGTAATTACTAAAAAAGATTTTAACTTTTAAGAAAAGTTTTATTTTTAATTTTAATGAAATAAAAAAAATTATAAATGTTAAAATTCTCCTTCCTAAAAAGTTTTATTTGATTAAAAGTGATTTTAATTAAAAAACTTTAGTTAAGAAGAAAATGTTTTCGTATAAAAGTATGCGTTTAATAAAAAAGTTTAATTTTTGATCTGACCTGATCAGGAGGGATCACGGACTGGCTACACTCCGCTGGACGGTTATCTGTTCGCCGGGGTAAGAAAGAGGAGGGGGTGTACCTGCAAAGCACTCCGACGCCCAAGTAAGAAGTTGGACAGAGAGGAAGCAATAGTACAGAAAAAGGGGCAAGAAGAGTTACCCGACCCTCTTGAAGAAGAGGGTATTTATAGAGAGACCCCAGCGCTGGGCCAACGGTCATTCGAGGTGGGCCAGATGACCAGGCCCAACCCTAACGACTGCTAGGGCTTACGTGGCGTAGTGAAGACCAGGACGTGGTCTTCGCCCTAGTTCAACCGCTCCTAGGTCTCCGGAAAGTGGGTTTGACCTGCTCTTTCGGAGGTGGGCGGTTGGCCGATGACGTGTCCCCGCGGAGGGGAGCACATGGAGAACGTGCGCCGAGCACGTTATTCTCCCGCGGAGGGAGCCCGGGTGGTCCTGCTCGTCCGGCGTGACGGACGACAAAAGGGACGTGGAGCGGTAGCTTGTGCCCGGCGGCCAGTCCTGCTCGTTCGAAGGGGCGCGTGCCAGGCGCGCCCAGTTCGCTTGTTGGGCCGCATTTGGTATTGGGCCTGCCGAGGTGAGGCCCATACCGGAACAGGAGCCCCCCAAGTCGAAGCTCTGGGGAAGAGCGAGGACTTAAGGTCGTCGTGTCTGGAGCGGGGACTCGCACGAAGGGCTCCGGTCGTCGGTAGAACGGGGAGGAGGCAGATGAAGGGACGCGACTGTCAGGTTGCCTCCACGTGTCTTGTGTTAAGCGGTCGTAGGGGCGGCTAACCTATGTCATTAATGAGCCTAGAGTCGCTTCGAGTCCCGCGCCGGGTTATAAATATGGCGGTCCTCGCTCATTCTGTTACTTTTCTCCCTGCTAATCTTTTATCGTCTCTGCTCGTCCGCCGCTTGCCGCCGATCGCCGCCGTGCCGTTTGCTCTTTTCTTCCGTCCGCCGCCGTTACAAGTGAGTTCCTCTTTTCCCTCTCTTTTTATTTCAGTCGTCTAACTGGAACGTGTGGTCGGGACGGGATGAACGCCCCGAGGAGGGATGCGAGTCCCGCCGCGTCTGGCGAGTTTTCCGATGAATGTCCCGGGGACGGTAGGCTAGTTCCGATGAATGCCCCGAGGACAGGAGCTTTTTCTGATGAATGCCCCGAGGACGGGGGCTTTTCTCCGATGAATGCCCCGAGGACGAGGGCTTTTTCTGATGAATGCTCCGGGGAGAAGTACCTTCTCCGACGGCCGTCCCGAAGGGGGTGAGGGGTCGTTCTTCGATCCCCGAGGAGGGTAGACGGGGAGCGAATGTCTGCTCGTCGCTCCTCGGCCTTTGTCGCCCTTTCACTTGACTTGCGGTGGAAGGGTGGATTTGATCCTGGCTATCGAATTCACCGATGTCCTCTGCTTTCAGGTGTAGATGTCGGCTCTGGTGCCGGGGATAATGGTTGAAGATACTGAACCCGAGGTCCCGGAGTATGACGACGAGCGTATCGCCCCGTCCGAGGAGTGGGCGGCCGAGGAGCCACTTTCCATCCCCTCTTGCTTTGTGGTTGACTCGTCCGACGTGTATGCCACGGTCGAGGACACGCCGATAGGAGAAACGCAACACTGGCAGGTGTACCGCCCGAAAGAGCACCACCGGATCTGTTCGCGATATGGGCGGAAGATGTTCCCGATGTACGAATTTTATTTTAAAGAAGCTCGGCTCCGGCTACCGTTTTCCGCCTTCCATCTGGGGCTTTTTGACTGGCTGCGTCTCGCCCCGTCTCAGCTGCACCCAAACGCTTTGGCTTTCATCCGGGCTTTCGAGGTGGTGTGTTTCTACCTCTCGGTGGAGTCGACGGTGCCGCTATTTTTCCGCATCTTTCATTTGCAGCGGCAGACGGTGCGAGGTCGTCACGGATGGGTCTCTTTCAAACAATCGACCAAAATTTTCAAAGCGTATAGCGATTCTGTCAAAGACTTCAAAGGTCGGTTCTACCTCGTCAAACCGATCACGCAGCACGGCTCGGACACTCTCTTTGACGAGGGCGAGCGCACGGTAGATGGCCAGCGGTTCCGCGCGTGGCTTCCTAAGATACATCTACTGTGGACCTCGGAGCATTTCAGTCGAGGGACGGATAGGTATATCGTCCGGGCGGGGACCCTCGAGGAGAAGGACATGGCCGCTTATTTGAAAATAATTGCTTTTGTGCGGTCGCTCCCCCCGTCGAAGCTGGTGACGCCCGACGGTCGGTACATCCTCGACGCCCAGGGGAACATACGCACCAAGAAGCGTTTGATAAATACCAAGACTTTGCTCGGCTGCGCGACCGGGGCGGCCGCTCTGGATTATCTAGGTAGGGATGTTCGTTTTCCCTCGTGGTCGGGGTTTTTGATCGTCACTAACCTATTTCTTTGTTTTTGCAGCGAACATGTCTACTGTCGACGAGCGGGTGAAGCAGTTGCGCGCTGCCAGGAATGTCGTGGCCCCGAGGACGAGGGTGAGTCAGCTGGTCGGTCAGGAGGTCGCGACGCACGGGGGGCAAACTTCGTCCTCGTCGCCTCATGAGAGCCAATCCCCTGTGTCTCAAGGAGTGTCGAAGAGGCAAAGGTCCGAGGAGCCTCGGGTGGTGGATCTGACGGTCGGCGCCGTCGAGGAAGGTTATGTCGTCCCTCCCTGCCACCAGCACCCGGGATATTTTCATGGTGCCCGTTCCCCCACTGTTTCCGCCGGGGAGGTGAAGGCTGTTCGCCAGGCTGATCGGGAGACCCGTCGACGTGTCCTGGCTGAGGACTTGGCCGCGATGATGCGGATGTTTACGACGGCTCTCGTGCTGAACGAGGAGGGCTGCTCCGCTGCTGAGCTGTCCAAACTGCAAGGGGATCTCACTTTCACGCAGTCGCGGTTGGCCAAGCTCACTGAGGAGTTGGAGAAGAGCCAGAAGGATGCTGCCGAGCAGCAGAAACGGGCAGAGGGTGCTGAGGGGAAGGTGACTTCGCTGGAGGAGAAGCTGGGGACAGCGACGGCCGAGGTGCAGGCGCTGAAGGTTCGTACGGAGGTTTTGGACAGCGCTGTTCGTCCGGCCGAGGACGAGACTGATGGGGATCGGCGACTAATCACCCGTGCTGACTTAATCGCCCGTATCCGGGTGTTGGAGAGCGATTGTCTGGAGGCCGTTGAGGTCGGGTTCAAGAATGCGGTCGAGCAGATTCAGGTCGCCAACCCTGGTGTCGAGCTGGTCGTGGACGGGATAGGGCCGTACCACGAGATTGTTGATGGGAGGGTGATCGATCCTTATCTTGTTATCCCCGAGGAGGAAACCGTGGCTGCTGACCGAGCGGACGAGGAAGCGTAGGTTGCCGGGCCTGCGTGCTCGTTGTTTTTGTGGCCTGCGTGCCGGTGTTTATCTTTTGCTTCGGGCCTGTGTGCTCGTTTTTGTACTATTGACTACTGGGCTGGTGCCCGCTTTTGTTAAATATATTTATCATGGGTTTTCTAAGTGTGCGCTCGTTATTTGCATGTTGTTTTATGCTCGTTTTTCGTATTTGTTCGAATGCCTTTGATGTGTATGACATTTCTTGTAGATTTTCTAAGTGTGTGCTCGGTGTGTTTAGCTCGACAATTTGTTACCGGTAGTGTAGTGAACTGGCCGGTTTGGCCGGGGATGTAGCCGGGCCGTTTCGGGGGTAGTTTTCCCTGGGGCGTGGGCGGCCCATCGCGAGCTGGGTGTCCTGCCTGTTTTGGTACGGCGGCGAGGAGCCTCGGTCGAGGTATTCCCTGCCGAGCAAGGCCTTCTGCCCGCGCACACGAGAGGCAGGGCTTGCTTTTCTTTGGTCGCTGTGGACGCGGGGGTGTGCGGTGGTACCATGTCGCCCCCCCAGTGGTCGGGACGATGGGTCGTCGCGGGCAATGTGTTAACTGTAGTACCGCTTAAGCTTCACGGCGTTCCATGGTCGAGCTAATTGTTCACCGTGCAGGTTTTCGAGGTAATAGGCCCCATGCTCCGTTTTGTCCCGGACTCGGTACGGGCCTTCCCAGTTCGCCGCCAGTTTGCCCTCGTGGGAGTCTTTCTGGTTTTTGCGTAGAACTAAGTCGCCAGTTTGAAAATCGTGTTTTATGACTTTGTTGTTATGGCGAAGTGTGACTTGTTGCTTCAGCCGGGCTTCCCGGAGAGCTGCTCCTGCGCGGATTTCTTCGACGAGGTCGAGCTCTTCTCGGAGGGAGCCATCGTTGTCGTCGGTGTCCAGGGGAGCTTCCGTTCGTCTGGACGGTTCGCGGATTTCGACCGGTATCACGGCCTCGGTTCCGTACGTGAGGCGAAATGGGGTCTCCCCTGTGGTTGAGTGAGGAGTAGTACGGTATGCCCAGAGGACGCTGTGGAGTTCTTCGACCCATGCTCGTTTGGCGTCTCCGAGGCGTCGTCTGAGTCCTCTGAGTATAACTCAGTTCGCCGACTCCGCCTGGCCGTTCGTCTGAGGATGTTCGACCGAGGCGAAGTGATGTTTGGTCCCGAGGTTGGTGACGAAGTCGCGGAAGTTTTTGTCTGTAAATTGTGTGCCGTTGTCGGTGACGATGGCGAGCGGTACCCCGAATCTGGCGAGGATGTTGCGTTTGTAGAATCGGAGTATGTTGTGGGCGGTGATTTTGGCCAGAGCTTCAGCCTCGATCCACTTGGTGAAGTAGTCGACTCCCACGATGAGGTACTTGTTCTGGTATGAACCGAGGGGGAAGGGTCCGAGGATGTCCAGCCCCCACCAGGCGAACGGCCATGGAGATGAGAGGGAGGTGAGGTCGGTTGGGGGGGCGAGGTGCATGTCTCCGTGTCGTTGACACTTATCGCACCGTTTGACATGTTCTTTCGCGTCGGACTGCATTGACGGTCAGTAGTAGCCCGCGCGTAGGGCCTTGCGCGCTAGGGATCTGCCACCGAGGTGCTGCGCGTTGATACCTTCGTGGATTTCTTCTAGAACGGCCGTACTCTGGGATTTATCTATGCATTTGAGGAGTGGGATTGCGAAGCCTCGGCGGTACAGTCGTCCCTCGAGGAGGACGTACGAGCAGGCCCGTCGTTTCGTTGCGTTGGCCTCGCTAGAGCTGGCCGGCAGACGGCCGGTGCTGAGATAGGTGTGGAGGGGGGTCATCCAGCAGTCCGCGTCTCCAATGGCGTTGATGTCGAGGGGTGTGGTGGTCGGGCTGGTACTTGGTTGGGACAAGATTTCTTGAATGACCGATTTGTGACCGCCTCGTTTCTTGGTGCTTGCTAGTTTGGAGAGGATGTCGGCGCGGGTGTTCTGCTCCCGAGGAACGTGCTGAATTTCTGCTGAGTCGAACCCTCTTAGTTTTTCATTGATGAGCGCGAGGTATCCGGCGAGGGTGTCATTTTTTGCTTGGTATTCGCCTCGGACTTGCGAAGCGACCAGCTGGGAATCCGTGTAGATTCGGATGTCCCTGGCTCCCAGGTCGGATGCTAGGCGAAGGCCGGCGAGAAATGCTTCGTATTCGGCCTGGTTGTTAGTCGTTGGAAAAGCTAGCGTGAGGGAGACTTCGATGACCGTACCCTCGTCGTTATCGAGGACGATGCCGGCGCCGCTCCCCGTGGAGTTGGAGGAGCCGTCCACAAAGATGGTCCAGAGGTGGTTCCCGGTGGTAGGGTCGGGGGGCGTGGTCATCTCGGCGACGAAGTCGGCCAAAGCTTGAGCCTTGATGGCGTGCCGGCTCTCGTATGTGATGTCGAACTCGGAGAGCTCTAGCGACCATTTCAGCATGCGCCCAGCCATGTCGGGGCGGCCGAGTAGCTGGTGGATGGGTTGGTCGGTGCGGAGCACGATGGTGTGCGCTAGAAAATAATGTCGGAGTCGGCGTGCCGCTGTTACGAGGGCCAGGGCGACTTTCTCGATCAGCTGGTATCGGGCCTCCGGGCCGTGGAGGGCTTTGCTAGTGAAGTAAATGGGCTTTTGTCCTTCCCCGGCTTCGCTCGCGAGGACGGCGCTGACGGCTTCGTTAGAGACGGCCAGATATAAATACAGGGTTTCGCCCGTCGCGGGGCGCGTCAGTACTGGTGGTTCGGAGAGGACGCGTTTGAGGTGGCGAAGGGCTGTCTCACACTCGTCCGTCCATTCGAACTTGGTCTCTTTCCTGAGCAATTTGAAGAACGGGAGGGCGTGTTGGGTCGATCTCACGATGAATCGCGAGAGGGAGGCTAGCACGCCGTTGAGGGACTGGATGGCACGCTTCGTGGTCGGTGTGGTTATATTGGAGAAGGCGTGGCATTTGTCCGGATTGGCTTCGATCCCCCGTTCGGTCAAGTAGTAGCCGAGGAATTTGCCGGCGCAGACGCCGAAAGTGCATTTCTCCGGGTTAAAACGCATGCGACATGATCTCGCGGTCTTGAAGACCTTCTGGAGGTGTGCCGCGTGGTCGTCTTCCGCGCCGGATTTGACGATCATGTCGTCCATATATACTTCGAGCATGTCCCCGATCTCGTCGCGGAAGACGTGGTTCATCATCCGTTGGTACGTGGCCCCGGCGTTTTTGAGGCCGAAGGGCATCACGTTGTAATAGTAATTGCCCGATGCTGTCATGAAGGCCGTGGCCTGTTTGTCGTGTTCGGCCATCGGGATCTGGTTGTATCCCGAGTATGCGTCCATGAAGGATAAGAGTTTGTAGCCCGCCGAGTTGTCGACGAGCTTGTCGATATTGGGGAGGGGGTAGGCGTCCTTAGGACATGCCCGATTGAGGTCAGTGTAGTCAACACACATGCGCCATTTTCCATTATTCTTTTTAACAAGTACAACGTTGGACAGCCAGGTGGAATACCGGGCTTCCGAAATAAAATTTGCCTCTAAGAGGTCTTTTACAGCTTGTTCGGCTGCTGCCGATTTTTCGGGGGACTGGCGGCGTCAGCGTTGTACCACGGCCTTTGCGGTTGGGTTGATGGACAGCTGGTGGCAGGCGACCTCAGGGTCGAGTCCCGGCATTTCCGCGGCGCTCCAGGCGAAGAGGTCGGCATTCTCGCGGAGGCAGGCTTGGAGCTGTCGTTTCGCGAGGTCGGGGAGTCCTGCGCCTATCCTCACGGTTCTGGTTGTGTCTTCCCCGAGGGGAATGAGCTCGAATTCGCCATCCGGGATGGGGCGCGCTGGGTGCGGGGGCTGCTCGTTGGCTTCGTCAGTCTTTTTATTGTTGAGCTCGTCGGTGAAGCGACTGTCGAGCTCAACGGATCCGACCAGCTCTGTTGGTTTGTCCTTTGGTGTAGCGCTTGGCGCTTTCTTTTTGGTCGGTGGAGCGATGGAGTCGAGGCCTTTCAGCGCGGCTTCGAAACACCTTCGGGCAGCTTCGATGTCGCCGTTGAGGGTGACCACGGCTCCCCTTCTCGTGTAATATTTCATCTTCAGGTGGACGGTGGAGGGTACCGCGGTGAGTTCTGCTATCGTCGTCCTGCCCAGGATGCAGTTATATAGGGACGGGCATTCGATGACTAAGAAGCGGACGCTGATGTCTCTGGCCGTTTCCTCTTCCCCAAAGGTGACTTTCAGTTCCACGTATCCCCAGGGTCTCGTCGTCGTCCCGTTGAACCCCTGGAGGTCGGAGCCTACGTAGGGGGAGAGGTTGGATTCGTTGAGCTGGAGAGTTGTGAACAAATGTGAGTACATTATGTCAACCGAGCTCCCACCGTCGACGAGGAGGCGCCTGACGTCGAAGTTTGCCATTCGTGCACGTATGAGCAAGGGTATGTTGGAATTGGGAGATCCCCCGGGTAGTTCTTCGAGGTAGAATGTGATCGGGTTGGAGCGGCCCCGGAATCTGTCGAGCGTGCTCATCTTGCCGGAGTTGCCCGCGATGAGTTCGTCGAATTTCCTTTTCACAGATCCTACGGACAGACTCCTCGTAGCTCCATCAGAGATGACCATGGCTCTGGGGAAGTATTCCCATCGGCTGGTTGGTCGGATTGGCTCGTCGACTAGGCTGGGTCCTTCGGGGATGCCGAATCCTCTGCTCGCGAACCAATCCTCGGGGCGGCTGACGCACAGCGCGACCTGGAGTCTCTCGCCGTCCTCTGGGGAGGGGAGTTCCTCGATTTTCTTAGCCTCCGGAGCCTCCGACCTGGGTGGTTCACCTCCTCGGGTGTATCGCTTTAGGTGCCCGTCTTTGATTAGGATTTCGATCGCATCTTTGAGATGAATGCAGTCTTCCGTTACATGCCCGTGGGTCCTGTGGAACCGGCAGTACTTTGACTTGTCCACGTTGGGTTTGGGCGGCGTTGGTCGTGGAAAACGGACACCTCCCTGCACAAACTCGGTTTTAGCGCATTCGGCCAGTATGCGTTCGCGTGAAGCGACCAAGGCGGTGTATTCGGTGAACCTTCCTGCCGGGCCGCGTGGCTCGCGCTGTTCGCGGGGTTCGCGGTGGCGGTCATCCCGACGGCGGTCCCCTCCTCGTCGGTGGCTCGAAGCTCCGTCGTCTCGGTGCCCGCGGGGGGCTTCTCTGTCTCGGGTGTCGCGAGCGGAGTTGGCCGCTTGTGTTTCCTCGAACCGGATGTAATGTGCGGCCCTGTCGAGGAAGTCTTGGAGGGACGTGGGCCGGTGTATGCCTACGGCCTCGTAGAATTTGGAGTCATGGCGCAGGCCTTGTTCCATTAAGTAGCGTTTCATTTCGTCGGAAGTCGTCACCTGTACGGCTTCCCGAGTAAACCTTTCGATGTATTTCCGGAGAGGTTCGTCGGGGCCTTGGATGATCGCCCCGAGGACTGCTTCCGTCTTCGGGTGACGCCGGGACGCCGTGAAGTGTTTGGAGAATAGGTCCTTCAAGACCCTCCACGACGTAACTGATTCGGGCTCCAGACTTTTGTACCAGGTCATAGCGCCTTTCCTCAGAGTCGTCGGGAAGAGTCTGCATTTAATAGCTCCCCGGACATTTCGGTAGTCGAGCATAGCCTCGATATCTTCCAGATGATCGTCCGGGTCGGAGGTGCCGTCGTACGTTGATAGCGTCGGTGGTTTCTCCATTCCCTGGGGTATGGGGGCTGCCATGATCTCCCGGGATAGTGGGGTGCGGTAGTCATCCTCGTCGCTGTGCGCCGGGGATCTCAGGGGAGATGAGCCGTTCGCGGTGTGTCCCGGGTTTCGGGTCCTTGACCTTCGGCCTGAGTTCCCGCCTCGGGGTTCCTCGGTTGGGATCGCCGCGGCGTTCTGGTTCCTCCCGCGACCGTGCCTCGCCGGGGATCTGGTGCGCTCCCGTGTCGCTTGCGGGCGGTGTCTCTCCAGCCGTGGTCGGCGGCTCCTGAGTCGAGGTGAGGGGCTCCTCGAACCTCCGTTCTGGTCTTCCCGCTGGGGGTACCTCGGGGAGCCAACGCGTTCCAATGCTCCAATTCTAGCGTTCTGTTGGAACAGCAGCTGGCTCGTCTGGTTGATGGCTGCAAAGAGAGCGGCTACCGTTGGGTCTGCTCCCGCCGGGATGGGAACGGGGTGGAATACTGGCGGGCTCGGGGGGCGATGGTCGGCCTGTAGGGGCCGTTCCTCGGATGATGGTGAAGCAGTTCGCCCGTCCCTTTCGTCGGCTTCCGTCAGGCGTGCCGTTCCTATCTGCTTCCCGTTGGTGGCGGTGTTGAGCGCAAGATCGTGCGGAGTGTCATCGCGGCGTGGGCTGGCCATGACCGTGGAGGTTTGGTGAAACTTTTGGTTTTTCTGCTCGGAGTAACGGGGAAGTTTCAGTTTCCCACAGACGGCGCCACTGATCTGACCTGATCAGGAGGGATCACGGACTGGCTACACTCCGCTGGACGGTTATCTGTTCGCCGGGGTAAGAAAGAGGAGGGGGGTGTACCTGCAAAGCACTCCGACGTCCAAGTAAGAAGTTGGACAGAGAGGAAGCAATAGTACAGAAAAAGGGGCAAGAAGAGTTACCTGACCCTCTTGAAGAAGAGGGTATTTATAGAGAGACCCCAGCGCTGGGCCAACGGTCATTCGAGGTGGGCCAGACGACCAGGCCCAACCCTAACGACTGCTAGGGCTTACGTGGCGTAGTGAAGACCAGGACGTGGTCTTCGCCCTAGTTCAACCGCTCCTAGGTCTCCGGAAAGTGGGTTTGACCTGCTCTTTTGGAGGTGGGCGGTTGGCCGATGACGTGTCCTCGCGGAGGGGAGCACATGGAGAACGTGCGCCGAGCACGTTATTCTCCCGCGGAGGGAGCCCGGGTGGTCCTGCTCGTCCGGCGTGACGGACGACAAAAGGGACGTGGAGCGGTAGCTTGTGCCCGGCGGCCAGTCCTGCTCGTTCGAAGGGGCGCGTGCCAGGCGCGCCCAGTTCGCTTGTTGGGCCGCATTTGGTATTGGGCCTGCCGAGGTGAGGCCCATACCGGAACAATTTTTTTTTGAATATTTTACAACCAATGCAAACATAGATAGATATTCTAATAATATAAATTAATTAACAACACTAGAATAGAATTATTTATCATTTTTTATATTTGATCCTAATAAAGCATAATGGTTCACATACAATATCTCCTTTTCTCTGTTCCCTGAGACAAATAACTCCTGTACGGAATCGCAACGATGGTTTTTTAATAGCCTGAGAAGATGGTATGAAAACAAAACTGTACCTGCTAGTTCAGTAAAATGTGGATAAATTGTAGCGGCGCAATTTTTCTTTTTTACCGTCCTCCCCTTGTCTTTTTCTGGTTTCTCCTTCTCAAGTATAACTCATGTTTATATAGGTATCAAATTAATGTTAACTCTAACCTAATGCCCACTTTAAAGCCCAACTTAAATAATTAGTTAAAACTAAATAAAATTTAAACAAACTTAAAACCTTATTTATTTACTAAACATTAAAAATATTATAAAAAGAATAAACTTTTTTCTAATATTTTTAATTATATAATTTTTGGATGTTTTTATGAATAATATGAAAAAAAGTGAAAAAATAATATTTTTTTAAAAATAATTTAAATAAAATACGAAAATAATAATTAAATAATAAAAAAACTATTTTTGTTATTTTTTTTATGAAAATAGAAAACTTAGAATAAAAATAAAAGAAAATACAAAAAGTGAAGAAGGTGGGATTCGAACTCTCGACCTCTCACACTCACAACTACTTACACACGGTTTCTTGCCAATTGTGCTATTTTATTCATTCGAAATAAGGTGGCACTAGAAACTATGTAAGGTAGGACAAATTTGGGGTGCAACAGATGCCCCTATTTAAATAGCTTCACTGGATGATTTGAGCAGCGGAGACTCGAGAAATCGCGGTGAAAGGGATTTAAATACAGATAACCGAAAATTTGGCCCCTAGATGCAGTGATATGCAATGATATGGACAAAATAACACGAACTATAATGTTGACAATGCCATGAATCTAATATGATGCGTATGATGAAAATGAAAAAATGCACAGATGCAGATGAAACAACGTCACAGGGGACGGCGCAACGAGGAAATGCACTGGGGAAGAAGACTCGCGGTAGTGACAAGGTAACATAGGATCCATATGGCGGTAGGACCAGGTAAACGACACGCGCTAGAGTTTTCGGGACGTTCCTTTAAACGAAGAGATCGAGCGGGATCTTCAGGAATCATCGGAAAACAAATACCAGGATAAACAAACATCAGAACTAATCGGAAGAACATCAAAACAATTCTGAAAGATAACGAGGATATTCGGAAGAACATCGAATAAACTCTGAAAGATAGAAACAGACGTCAAAGACACTCGGAAGAACATCGAATGAACTTTGGAACACAACAGAGATACTCGGAAGAACGTCGAATAAACTCTGAAACACCACCAAGACACTCGGAAGAACGTCGAATGAACTCGGGGAAACAGAGATTAATATCAAAGACAATCGGAAGAACATCGAATGAACTTTGAAACACACCCACGACACTCGGAAGAACATCGAATGAATGCTGGGTTGCATAACATGACAACATCTATGAGGGCATGAGATGAAGCCGAAGTCTTTGAAGGTATACCCGAAACATTTAGGGAAACGTTAAACGTACGAGAGAAGTTTGAAGACATGTCTGGAAAAACATCAGATCATGAACTCAAAACTGAAAAAACGTCAGAAAGAACAACGTATTCGGAAAAACATCGGATAGGAACATGTCGTATCTGGAAGAACGTCAGATAGACACGAAACATAATTGTTGATAGGTTCCAAGTAAATTGGACTTTGACCATAAGGTAAGACGTGAGTAAAACACGACCTCGGGAGAAGAATGCAAATGGGGATAAAACACCCATGATTCCAGGTAAATTGAACTTTGTCCACAAGGTAAGACGCGGGTAAAACACGACCTCGGGAGAAAAAGCAAATGGGGATAAAACACCCATGATGCCAGGTAAATTGGACTTCTTCCACGAGGTAAGACGCGGGTAAAACACGACCTCGGGAGAAAAAGCAAATGGGGATAAAACACCCATGATGCCAGGTAAATTGGACTTCGTCCACGAGGTAAGACGCGGGTAAAACACGACATCGGGAGAAAAAGCAAATGGGGATAAAACACCCATGATATGCACATGTGTATAAATCATGCTATGATAGATGATCAAATGACAATGCAGATGTCGACGACAAGGCTCGACTCTGTTGGTAAGATGACAAGACTGGAAGACTGATTCCTCAACCCATACATCATTGTCATTCTATTAAACTGTATCAAGTTGATAGTCCTTGTAGGAAGGATGAAGAGCTGCTTGGGGATTTTTCAAGTACACTACCCTAGATTAGACAAACTGATAATTGCTTCAGCTTATCTGATTCGTGAATAGGACTGTTTTACTGTATCCTCGGAAGGCTTGCCTCAGTATGAGTCTTGAAAATTTTCTGGATAAACCAAATCTGAGAAGATCTTGCCTTAAACCAATCTTAAACTGATTCTTAGACAGGATGTAAGCGGAACTTGCCCCTGATAGGATCACTTGACAAAGTTTCTCATTGTTTGAAAATTCCTTAGAGGAAAGCCATTTTGCAAACAAAAATATTCATACAAACATGGTAATGCAAAGTTCATGCGACCTTTGAAATCAAAATTATTTTTGAAAAATGAAAAATAAGTCGTTGGTCAGAACACGGTGGTTCAAGACGCTCAAATATTAAAACAAAAGTGTATTGCCAAAATAAATGATTCACAAAGATCTTTTGGAGTCAGGTTACACAACCTTGTTGTAGTATACTTTCAAAATAACCTTGCTTCAATTAGGTCTTTTGAGGTTTGTAACGTGGTCTGGTTCACGGTTTATGAAACAAAGGATAAAGGCTCAAAATTTATTTATACCCACCCAATCTATATGATGATCTCCAGTCCTACGCTCAGTTAACTCCTATTATGCATTCAGGTTCCTATAGGTTAGGAATTGCACTGATGGTAGCAATGATGGTTCAGAAGTCAATGGACCTATGAAAAGCAGCCACTACTTCCTTATGATATTTGGTCATTTTGACATTGAGGATTTTCAGGGTAAAGATTTAAAACTCCTCTTTGTGTTATCCCTAAATTTTGCCTGAACTGTTTTACAGTCAGCGGGATGCCCCAGTTTTGCCTAAGTCTCCTTCATAGGTTTTGACTTAGCGGGCTTTTTCTTTTGATTTTTTTTTTGAAACATGACTGCCTGGTTTAATGATTACAGTGAACCATCATCGGTGTTTTTGACTTAAAAATAATCTTCGACACTTGTTTGTTGTGTGTGAAGGAAAATTGTAAGTGCGACCTTTATATGAAAGGTATATTGCATGAACACATAACCGAGTTAACTGAGAACTACCCATCCCCAGGTTAAAATTGCGGGGTTTTTTTTGGTAAAGAAAGGAACTCCAACTTCTAGGCTCGAAGGGGTTGACAAGGGATTAACTTCCTTATTTCTCCAGTGTTTGGGAATTGAAACAATGCCTTACATCGTCAACAAGGTTTGATTGAAAGCATACTGACAGCAATTATGGGTATAATGTTATCATCATCCTCCCTCCAATCTTAGCATATCAAAAATTTGGACAAAAAGTAAATATTTTAAAATAAAGCATAAAGATGCAAATAGTAGGCAAAATGAATTGAATCAAAAGTCGCAATGCTCATTTCATTAATGTAAAAGTACAAACATAATTTGAAAGCAAACAACTAATATGAAATAAGGAAAATGCAAACACCGAGGAATAAAAGGCCTAGTGATAAAACTTCATATTTGATGCACTGGCAAGGGATCCTTCTGAACATTCGGATGACCGTCTGTAAAATCAAGTACTCCGGTTCTAACCAATCCACGCACTCTAGCCTTCAGCGCAAAACAATGTTCCAAGTCGTGGCCTGGGGCACCCTCATAAAAAGCACAATGGAGATCGGTCCTGAACCCAACCGGAGGGGGATTAGGAGGAGGTGGCGAAGCCTTTATGGTGATCAGTCCTCGTCGAACCAAGTCAAGATATAGCTCGGTGTAAGTCATGGGAATAAGATCAAAGTGGCTTCTGTTCCATTTCTGGTTTGGTCTGATAACTGGGCGTTGAGGAGTCTGAGCTGGCTGTCCTCTGACAATCAGTATTTGAAGCATTTCAGTGAGCTTAGTCATGTCTGACTTCAACTCATCGATTTCCATTCGGATCTCTGCATTGTATGTCTCTTGCTCTGACATCTTATGTCTATAGTTAGCCCTGGTCTGGTACTGTGTCGAGGAATCAGCTTGACGACTCAAAGGTACACTAGAAGACGAGAGAACCGAGAATGAGAAACCGGGGGGAAAATGCAATGCAAAAATGTGATGCTAATGCCATGTAATGGTTCCAAGAATTTCAACGGTCGATTGCAAATATTTCCTTTTAGGAAAGTTGGAAAGAAATTATTTTTTTTGACTCTAAAATGTAGGACCTTTTTGAATTTGCAAAGGACTGTTGAATTCCTTGAAACTGGAAATGATATGATGCTTTATGAATGCAAAGCACAAATACACACACAAAGGTCCTAGGTTAGAGGACAACGAATGGAGTTAAGGTCTACCCTTCCCAAAAGGTAAGTACTATAGGTTAATTGTACCTGCAGAACAAGGTTCTAAAGCGGTGCCCAAAGTCATCAATCCATCTTTCGGATATTATCAACTTTCCAACTAACTCGGAGGTCGATAATATTCTCGAGAGAACCTCTTTTGAATGTAGTATCGCGTAGCAACTATTGTAGGACTACTCCCACATAGTTCCCGCACTACGTCCTATATAAGGCCAAGGTGGTGTTAAGGTACTACGGTCCCCAGTATCACAGGCTCCAATTGAAAATAGTAAAAGTTTTCACGACTGCACTCGATCAACCGAACCATTTTCGAAAGGGTCTCAACTGAGCGGTGATTCTCGAGTCGACTTGGTCGGGACTCACTCCCGGCAAGCCTCGTCGAATATCTCACCTTCCTATAATAAGGTCACTCAAGTCCGGGTTAGGACTTATCTCACAATAACAGGTATCCCCACAAGGTACAATGATATATAAAAATAATTAATAAAATATCATACAATAAATAAAATAGGGGTAACCCTTAAAAATTAGGAGGATCCCCAGTGAAGTCGTCATTTTCTGTTGCAGTTAGAATATGATATCAAATTATTAATTAATTTGAATCGCATCTTTAGTTCACAACCGCTCTTTGATTTATCAGAAGGAAAAGGTCAAAAGAGGAAAACCTAATTTTGCATCGTAAAGATAATGCAAGGAGAGATCTAGGTAAGGGGTTGGTTAAGCTCAGGGAAGGTACTAGCACCCTAAACTTCTGTAGTACTCTACAGGAACCTTTTGTTTATTGTATGCTTTTTTTTATATTTTATTATCTGTTTTAATATATATTAAGCTAAGGGATAGAGTGACCTAAAGACCTAAGGGTTAGTCCTAAGTTTACTCGGCAAGATGTCGCATCTTGTGCCTACATATCCTGACGGGAATGAAATCAGAGTAATTGTAGTTCCCCTCGAAAGGGAGGTTAGGAACGTCTTGACTGTGGTCAAGGTTTCAAGGGGTGTAAACGTCTCTTAAGGATACGCTTACGTGGAGTCTTAAAACTCCTATTTCTAGGTTGAATTTGTTAATTGAAATTAGGGTTGAAATTAGGGATTCCACGGCAGGAAACCCTAAACAGAGTACGGCGACTCTTTGACCTAATGTTAGGGTAAAAGGGTAAACTTGTCCACGGCGAGACACCTAGTCAAATAGGATTTTGAAATGGTCAAAGATTAGGGTTATTGACTCGGCAGTCAAACTATTATACCTAATCCTTCGGAGGGTGATTTACAGCAAAAAGTATGCAAAAGACAAATTATTACAAGGCAGAATTAAAGGTACGAAAAAATAATAAAAGTAGTAAAGGAAACATCGCGACGATCACTCGCATGAATTACAAATCCCAAAATGACAAAATTGAAAGCAATAGCGACTATGTCTCGCATAATTACTACCCATAATAATAATAATAATAATAATAATAATAATAATAATAATAATAATAATAATAATAATAATAATAATAATAATAATAATAATAATAATAATAATAATAATAATAATAATAATAATAATAATAATAATTATAATAATAATAATAATAAAATAATAATAATAATAATAATAATAATAATAATAATAATAATAATAATAATAATGGAATACAAGCGAAGATTGCCTCGCATAAATTACAAACCATAAAAAATAAATACCGGAATAAAGTGACGGCAGCCTCGCATAATTACAACCGAAGGGTGAAATACAAAAAAGATCCCAAGTTAGCAAACAGAGACAAGTAAAATAACGGTCAGACGAAAATTCTTTATTTTTGAATTTTTATTAGAAACATTTAATTTTAACTTTGAAAAGAAGAGTTAATTTAAATCTTTTTTTAAAAAAAACCATTATTAGTAATTACTAAAAAAAATTTTAACTTTTAAGAAAAGTTTTATTTTTAATTTTAATGAAATAAAAAAATTATAAATGTTAAAATTCTCCTTCCTAAAAAGTTTTATTTGATTAAAAGTGATTTTAATTAAAAAACTTTAGTTAAGAAGAAAATGTTTTCGTATAAAAGTATGTGTTTAATAAAAAAGTTTAATTTTTTTTTAAATATTTTACAACCAATGCAAACATAGATAGATATTCTAATAATATAAATTAATTAACAACACTAGAATAGAATTATTTATCATTTTTTATATTTGATCCTAATAAAGCATAATGGTTCACATACAATATCTCATTTTCTCTGTTCCGTGAGACAAATAACTCCTGTACGGAATCGCAATGATGATTTTTTAATAGCCTGAGAAGATGGTATGAAAACAAAACTGTACCTGCTAGTTCAATAAAATATGGATAAATTGTAGCGGCGCAATTTTTCTTTTTTACCGTCCTCCCCTTGTCTTTTTCTGGTTTCTCCTTCTCAAGTATAACTCATGTTTATATAGGTATCAAATTAGGGTTAACTCTAACCTAATGCCCACTTTAAAGCCCAACTTAAATAATTAGTTAAAACTAAATAAAATTTAAACAAACTTAAAACCCTATTTATTTACTAAACATTAAAAATATTATAAAAAGAATAAACTTTTTTCTAATATTTTTAATTATATAATTTTTGGATGTTTTTATGAATAATATGAAAAAAAGTGAAAAAATAATATTTTTTAAAAAATAATTTAAATAAAATACGAAAATAATAATTAAATAATAAAAAAAACTATTTTTGTTATTTTTTTTATGAAAATAGAAAACTTAGAATAAAAATAAAAGAAAATACAAAAAGTAAAGAAGGTGTGATTCAAACTCTCGACATCTCACACTCACAACTACTTACACACAGTCTCTTGCCAATTGTCCTATTTTATTCATTCGAAATAAAGTGGCACTAGAAACTATGTAAGGTAGGACAAATTTGGGGTGCAACAAACCTTGATGTAAAGTTGATTTAACCCTTAGTACATACCTTGTGGGTGGTTCTTAACCTTAATTTAATGCTCGTGACGTCGAACCCTTAAACCTTGTTTGTGATCTTATTTGTGACTGTTGCTTAAGCCTTTATGCTATATCCCCCAACATTAGCCTTTATGATATATCCACCTATAACCTCATTGAGTGACACCTCGTTCAATGGACCATACTCCCAATACTTCATGAAAGGCTCTTTTACCTGCTTCACAAGATTTTCAGGGGCATCATTTTGTATATTAATACCGTCTTGGCCACCTACGATTTCATTCTGAGAGTCTCGAGAGTTATGCCTCTTTGAGTTTTCACTTTTCTCCTCAATGGAAGCTTCTGACACACCTTCTTCTTTGCCAGATTCTTCTGAATCATCTTCCTCTGGATCACTACTCTCCCACTTGACGTTGCACACAGTTAATTGCTTAGGGCCGTGGAAATCTTCAATTAGCTGAATTCTAAAAAATTTCTCATTAATTTCATAGATTACATGGTTTTAATTAAAAACCTAGCAACATCGAGATACTTGTGCTTTTCTGTGTTTTCATCACATGAAACAAATTCTCCCACACAACCAGAGATAAATTTAAAGAAATCATTGCAGCAAGCGTGACACGGTAGACCGAAGCACTTTAACCATATTAGACGTTCATGATCGACATCCTCATGAGACCAAGGATGAATGTCAGAAAACCAGGTTCTTACACATGCTTCTTCCTCTTTCACCAACGCACTAATAACATCAGCAGATGATTATTATTATCATCGTCGTTATTATTATTATGGTTATTTATTGTCTTTACTATTATAGTTATTTTTATTATTGATTATTTTTAAATATTATTATTATTGATTATTTTTATTCCTTTTAATTATTATTATTATTTACTGTTAGTTTTTTTTATTATATTTATAACTCTTTTAATTATTATAATAATAATAATAATTATTATTATTATTATTATTGTTGTTGTTGTTATTATTGTTAATTTGTATTGTTTTTTGTTAATTATTATTGTTACTAATTATTATTATTATTATTATTATTATTATTATTATTATTATTATTGCTAATTATTATTTATATTATTGTATATTTATTATTGTCATTTATTATTTATTTTTTTAAATTGATTATCTTCTAATTGTTAAAAGAAAATTCGATTTTTTTTGTTCCTTTAGTTTTTTCACAGATGCACTATAGTTTCAGAATTTAATTTCAATTTAATTTCAGAAACTTCTTGAATGCATAGAGTTTTGTTGACCGACCTCAGATAGGGTTGATTCCTACATGAATCACCTTACGATTTCTTAACATAGTGCTAAGTTTCAATAATTTAAAGCTCAGTTTTATTTCAAATTCTTTCTCTGATTTATTTTTCACATTTTTGAAACCATTGTTGTTTATATTTTGGTTATTTGCAGTTTTTTACTTAAAGCTTGTACTATTAATGACCGCATTGTATATCCCCTTCCCCATAACTTGTACCCTCAATCCCATTAAATATGTAATAATTTTATCACTTTCTTTACTGCTTTATTATATTGATTGATTGTTAAATTCAAAGATTAAAATGAACCCTTTTTAGAAAAGAACAAAAACAGATACTTGACCCAATGTCGAATCTTTTTTTCCAAATCAAAATCATTTCCACTTCTCAAGCATATTTAAACCCTTCGATCATTTCATCCCGTTTCAGTTCAAATGCAAATAAAAACCTGATTCAATGTCATGTTTCTTTTCCCTAACCAAATTCAAATTACTTAATCATATTTAGACACCATTTCAGAAAAGGTGAAAAGAGAGATGGTTTTGAACCTTCGATTCCTCTGCTCGATTGTTTGGATACGAGTGTTGCACCCCTAAAATTTGCCTAACCTTTTCTTACTTGGTTTATGTTTCATTGCATTAGCATGTCATTGATCTAACATTTGCATAACATAGCATTGTTCGTTTGTGTAGGGGATCAAGTGTGGTTTATATCAAGAGGAGCCTATCTAGAGGTCTTATTCAAGCTTGAGAAGTCACCAAAGTCATCAGAAGAGGGTTGGGTTCTGGAGAAGTTCAGTTGTTTGTATGTGATTAATCTCCTAATCTAAGGACCAATTGAAGATCATCGGTGGGTTGTGAAGTCTTGATCAAGGAGAGAGTGTATGGATAGAGCTCATAAAGTGCCTTGAGGGTCATGGTGGAGCTCAATCAAGTCATTATGCCAAGTGTGAAGAGCCACAGTTGAGGGTGTTGCAATTAGGGTTTTGTCTGAGTAACCCTAAGTCAACTGTGCAATTGAAGAGGATCAAAGCTCAATTCTAGGTCTCTATGGTCATAGGAGTTGTGTTAAGATATATGAGACATTATTTCAAGATCAATCCAAGAAGAATGCAAAGTGTGAGGAATTGCTAAATTAGGGTTCTCAGGGTAAAATCTCCTATTTAGTGCCTAAATTCAAGACCACTTATCTCAATATGCAAGTTTCATCTCCATTTTTGGCCAACATGAAACTTGTAGAGAGTGTTCTTAACTTTAATTTGAGTACTAGAAGTCATCCATTGGATTTATAGAACTCAAGTTAAGGTCCAGACAAGTTACAGGTCATCTGAGGAATGTGAAATTTGTCTGTGAAAGTTCACCAACTTCCAAGGAACTTTTGACCTAGAAGGGTGTTTCTCCTAAACTTTTGTCCAGCATGAACGTTGTAGGTATTGATCTTAGCTTTCCAAATTGTATTAGAAGTCTTCCATCTGATTTCTATAACTCAAGTTATGAGGTTTACAAGTTAGGGGTATTTTGGGAAAGTAAGATTATAGGTCATTTGGCATTATAGGTCATTTTCACTATCTTGCATGCTTCAAATGAAGTTTTGTTCAACACAAAACTTGCTCAAAATGATGTTTTCAAGTCAACCATATCCTCATGATGAATTAATTTGGCCTAGGGTGAGACTTGGTTTGAGAAATTTGGCAAAAGGGGGAATTAAAAGGCATTAAACTTCAAGAATTCAAGATTAGTTCATTTTGTGCTCAAACAAGGCAAGTGGGTACTCATTTTAATCAGAAAAGACATTCTAAATACATTGGCAATATTATATTTTTCATTTGAGGTCTATTTTATGGTGCTTTAGTTTGTTACTTCATGAATAAGCTACATACCAAAAATCATTCACAAGGCACAAACAAGGATTCCTCTTGATCCAAACTCATTCACCATGTCATATGCAAGTGGATTGAAGGTTCTAGAAGGTGCAAGCAAGGCAAATTCATTCATCACCATTATTGGATTTTGGAAGAAACTTGAAAATTGGATATCATTGATTGGGCCTCCCATGGACCTCTAAAGCCCACAAATCACTTCTATATATTGCCATGAGTGATTCCAGATGGAGGTTGGTGATGGAATGAGCTTGGAAAGGTAAGAAATATATTGAAAAAGTTTGTTACAAGTGAAAACTGAATTTCAACTTAGAGGCCATTTCTGGAGCAATTGAGCATTGAAAAAGCTTCTACCATCATCAAGGATTGAATCTGCACGAGATTGAGCCAAGAACCACACTGCAAGTGCTCCAATTCGAAGCTCCAACTCAAATTTATGCTCCATTCATGATGAATTAGGTTAGAATTGGCATGTGGTTAGGTTGTACATGAACCATAGATGGATTTAGAATCAAGAAATTGAAGTTTAGAGACAATTTTAGATTGGACACGATATATGTTTTGATATGGATCTCCCTGGTTTTGAAGTTTCAGCATGAATAAGTAGGATATTCTTGATCCTTGCGAAATTTCCTTCGAATTTGGTTCAAGAATCGTTGCAAACCGTTGAGAATTGAGAGAGATAGAAGTGCATGAAGCTTGCCGGAAAATTCACCATTGTCGTCCGGCCGCCTACTGTGCGCGGGTTCCTCTTGGAGTTTCAAACGAAGAAGAAGGAACCATCACCATCCGATCGCTTGAAGAATGGAGACCAGGTCCTTGCATCTAACGTCAGCGACTGCGCCACGCGTTCAGCCTTCAAAACTACGTCGTTTTGATTAATGAATTCCATTGGGCTTCTCATGCATTATTACTCGCACCCCCACTCCCACGGGCCCAGTCCAAATTGCCTTGGAATTATTACTGAATACACCCCCTTCCCAATTCATATTTTATTTCTTTTCTTTTTGTTTTTTCTATTTTGATAGCTGTTTGATATTAACGCTTTGAAATTAGTAAAAATAATCAAACAATTGTGAGTATTTTTTCTGTGGATCTTGATTGCCTTAGGGATTTTTAGAATCTGATTTTTCATCTTTAGGATTTTATTTGATTTAATTGTGATTTTTCTTTATTTTAATGTCCATTAAAATTGCATATTTGATCTCTGACTTTGCTTAATTTTTTATGGCCAATTGGTAATGAATTTGGATGAGATTTTTGGCTACTGGGTAGTTTAGAGATGCATGATCCCCTAGGATTTTTCTCATATTTTTTAGGCAATATTAGGTTCTGTTTTGAATCAAGATCATTAGACCTTCCATTTTAGGGTTATTTTGTGATACCTTGTGATTTAGGATTTGTTTAGAGACTTTCATTTTAGGTTTGGCCCTTGGCCTTTCTACTATAGATACCTAACATATATAGGTTCCCTTAGAAATTTCTATAGGATTTTAGAAGTAGTTTATGCATTTTAGAATGAATTAGTACTTAGACTAGTCCTAACATGCTTCTAACATAGCCTTTCCCTTTGATTGATTTCATTGATGACTTTTAGCATGAGATAATTTCCACATTTCTTTTGGATGTTGCCTTATACATGTGTAGCCTCTGTATGCTTGATTGTGGAGCTTTATTTTGGTGTTTTGTTTCCTTTTGAGTTGCTTTCTTTAAGCTTGTTCAATTAGGGTTAGGAGGAGCTTAGTTGTTCTCTCTTTCTTCCAAATAAACATGGATTGCTTTGATTGCTTTCCATTCTCATCCTATGATTCAAGGTCCCTATGTGAAAGCCTCATCTTTCCTTTGGAAGGATGTGTGGCATTTTACAATAGGTAGAACCTTTGAGGATTCCTTTCTCAAATGACTGGTTGAGTGTCAGGAGGGATTCCTTTTGTTTCCTTCCTGCTTCCCATCATCAATCAATATTCTTGATGTTGTCTCTCTTCTCTTGTATTGGAGCTTGTGGAAGCATGGAGATGAAGACTTTTCTTGAAGATGGCTTGAAGTTGTTTGTTTGCAGATTATTTGTCTGTTTGTTGTTTATCTGCTTTGCTGTTGAGCTTTTTGTCTGCTGTTTTTCTAGCTTCTCTGCTTTGCTTGTATGACTGATTGACTGTGTGGTGCATTTAAAATAGGTTTCTCATATAGTGATCTAATTTTAGGAGCATCCTAAAGGATGAGAATAGCTCTCTTTGCTTGTCTGCATTTAGGGGTTGAGTCTGGCTCCCTCTGCTTGACTGTTATTGATTGGCTTTGCTTGTTGGCTTAAGGTTGAGTCTGTCTCCCTTGCCTGTGTTTTGTGTGTTGCCTCTGGGCTTGTTTGCTATAGAATTTGAGCTTGGCTCCTTCTGCTTGTGTGATGCATTGCATGCATTTTAGTTACAGCATTTTGTTTACAGTAATTTTCATTTCAGTTTTTTTCTTTTTGCTGCTGTTTTCCTTTGCCATGTTCCCCTAGGAACTCTGACTTCTCTTGTTCAAGAGAAGTTATGACAGACATTAGGGTTCTAACCATGCATGATAACATTAGGTAGTTCCCTCCTAACCTTAACCACAGGATCAATTTTGCATGACAACTTTAGGATTGGATCAGTTCCCCTTTAGTGCGTCTGTTCCCTTCTCGTCTGCAAACAAAATCAAAATACAGTAATAAAGGTTAATTGACGGCGTACGCTACGAGCCTTAAGCTACTTGAGAAAGGATTGTTGGAGAGTTTCTTTTCAACAGTATGGATGTTTAGTATGGTACCCTTTGGGTGACATGCGATGCATTCACTCTCAGGTCATAGTCTCTAGTGCGATATCAGTTGCAAACATCCATAAAAGATACTTCTCTAAAAAACAGAAAACAAAGATCAAATTCTTTTGTCCTCTTGGACCTTTAATCCCTTGGAACCTTTTTCAGAAGGAGAGTTTTGTTAACTCACGGTTCTACCGCAAACGGTAACGCCTAAGTCTCCAATGGTCGAGCTGCATACACCAAACTGTTGGAACCGTCTGTTAACCCTACTCGGATAAAAAAGACAAACCTGTGTCTCTCGTTGCCTGAACTATGTTTGCTATGATCTTTCACACCGTGTGAAAGTACGTAGGCACGAGATGCGATATCTCGGCGAGCAAACTTCTCCCCTTTTCACCCGTAGTTAGGCGAACTACGTTGACTCTGATTTCTCGTTCCAGACAGGAATACGTAGGCATAGAACTGATGTGTTCTGCCGAGTCATTTTCTTTTATTTTCAAACCAGACCTTTAGTGTAGATAGATTTAACAAACCCGTCAGATAAACACAATAAGCATGGATCCCATCGAATACGATGGACGTGAGGGGTGCTAATACCTTCCCCTTGCGTAACCGACTCCCGAATCCAGACAATGGTTGCGATGACCTTGTCTTATACCTTTTGCGTCAGGTTTTTCCGATCGTTTCTTTTCCCGTTCTGTGGGATAAATAACGAAAGGTGGCGACTCTTCTGTCTTGCCGGCCTCTTTTTTCGCAGTAGCGACAGCGAGTAGTCTTTCTTTTCCATTCAAACCATTGTGATCTGTTCAAAACTTCTAACCCCTGCCACATGCAAATTGTTTTTTTAATCAAATTTAAGTCAAACTCATTTTCGTAAATAAACATGGACAAAAAAGGAGGTGGTCTAGAGCCTTTTATTACCTTCCCTGAGTATTTGAATACGAGTAGCCTTACTCGGCTATTTGAGTATTATTCGTCCATTCAAAATACATTAATCTTATTTAACTCCTCTTGCAATTCGGGATGAAAAGAGAGATGGTTTAAAGCCTTCTATTCCTCTTTCTCGAGCACTTGGATACAAGTAGCCTTGGTCGATCATTTGAGTAATTATCATCCAATAAAACACTCAACCAATCAAACTTGTATTCCGCCCTTGTGCACCTCTGAAAATATTTTTTAGAAATGAGTATACTTTATCCATATTGATGTGAAAGAAACAAAGGCTTTAGTCTCCAAGAGTGGGCAACAAGAAAAGGTTTCAAACACTCGATATGTCTAAAGGGTTACCCTTTAAAACAAATCAACCCAGTAGTTCTTAGTAAGCATAAATACGAAGCTCTAACTTCTCATTTCACAATAATAATATGTAGGCATAGGATTCTGATATCTTGGCGAGCACACCTTTAATAAAACGTCCATCCCTTTAAAAAAAATTATTTCCTTTCCTTCTTTCTTTTTTCTCATTCGATAAGTAGAAGATTGTAATTAACAAAGCTAACTCTTAATCGCAAAACTAACAAAGAGTTTTGATTAGAAAAATACCAAGTGTACTATTTTTCCTCTGTAGTAATAAGGGATAAAGTCCCTAATGTTGATCTCAATGACTACTTGAGGATATAGAGTTCTGAGTTCAATTCAAATAAACAAAAGCTTGGGGGTTTTAGATTTTTTGGTGAAATTATAAAACAATTACACATAAAATAAAGAAAGTAATTGAGTAGTTTAGAAAATATATGAGTAAACTATGCTAGAGATGGTGTATGATCCGACTCAGTCATAACTCTGAATTAACACTGCAGCAACTTATTTTAACTAATTAATTACCGGTTATTTTAAATGTTTCCTCCTAAATCCTTATTGAGGAAATCTTTAATCATACACCCTAATTCCTATGTCCATAGAGAATTACATATGAAATTAAGCAATCAATTATCAAGAATATTTCGGTTTCTATAGGGTAACTCTAGTCCTAGGTGGTATCTACTATAGAATAATCCAAAGCAAAGCCTTAACAACGGCGGTCTAGCCTAACCGTTAATCAAAAATTAAACCATGTTTGTCCGAAAGGGCAAGCATTAAGAATAGCTAGAGATTAAATCAATTATGAAAAACAAAGAGATTGTTATTGCAATACTAATATCAGAGTCATTACAGATCCAAATCAGGGACATCCCCTAGCATTGGAGGGTTTAGCTACTCATAATGTTCAAAGAAAATAAAATATAAAAATTAGACATTACAAGGATTGGAAGTAACTTGGATCTTCAATTGCTTCCGCTCATGAAAATATTTCGCTCTCCAAAAACCTTATGCTCTCGAATCTTTGATCGTACAATTCATCTCTCCTCCAAAAGTCCCTTCTTTCATCGTCCAAACTCATCTAAATAGCGAAAAGTCAAATAAAAGTAGGTAGAAATGCCAAAAATACCCTTCAAGTCTGTAAACAGTTGAATTAGCAAAAACGGGAAAAATCAGCGTCAAGGCCAACACGGCCCGTGTCAGATGACATGGGTGGCCGTGTTGGCTCCCTTTGTCTTTTTCTTCAATTTCCTTGTCCCAGGCATGCTGACACGGCCCGTATCAGTTGACACGGGTGCCAGTGTCAGCCCACTGTTTTACCTCATTTTTCTCTTTAAACTCCACGCAAGCTGACACGGCCCGTGTCAGGATGGACAAAAATCCCACCAAAACTCTGTAAATTTCCTCTTTTTCACACCGAATTCTTCCTGAATGCTTATCTTAACCTAAAAATATTAAAGAGACACAACCAAAGCATAAAATGAAATAAAGGGAAATAAAGCGGGTAAATATATAACAAGATTACCTAAAATTATCGGTAAAAGAAAGCATAAAAACCACCGATCAAACTCCCCCAAAATTAAACATTTGCTTGAACTCAAGCAACAAGCTTGCATAAAGATTTTTCAGATCAAACTGTACACATCAAATGAAAGACTTGTGAAGATAAGGTGTGCCAATACTCATACGCGAGCCTTTGTTCCGATTGGCTAAAACTAGTTCTCTTGGTAATTGTCCGTTAACGAAGGTATTACACAAACACATACCACGGTAAAACCACAGAACTAAATCTCCCTTTCGGTTACCTCTCCAATTATGCTTTGGGCTTAAGTTTTTTCTTTGATTTTCTACCCCTTTCATTCAGATAATCAGATTAAGGCATTTTTTATCGTTTTCCCTCACATGTACAAGATTGATCGAGACTTTTTCTAGGCACCTTTCTACTTTTTTCTCGTGCATTGGTGTTTATTAGTCCACTTTGGAATGATAATTGAAACTCAACTACCGTTAGGCTAAGTAACCGGGTGAGGGTTACCCAACTTAGAAGGATCAGTTGTCTTTATCGCCATTATTCACTTTTTTTTGTGCCTTAAGTAGTTCTCTCAATCAACCCTATAAATGTAATTATTATTAATCATGTCGGACTATCACTAAGAACTAATCGGGGAAATACTTCTCAAATCCAAGTATTATGGCACAAATCTACACGTTGGACTTGTTTCCTTACTCCGAGGAATCTAGGGTGTTCAAGTTATACCTCAATTTCCAAAATTTCCCAATGTCCCTAATTCTAACCCCTCTTCCCTCAACCTTTATATACTTTCTTGACTACCTCACAGTCACAGTATTTACAAGAAAAATTTCTACGATCCTAATTCGGGGAGAATTCACAGTGGTTTCAATAAAACAACACACAAAAACAGAAATAACACATAGTAAATGGAAAAAATAAAAACATCCTCCCTCAAACTTGAATTAAACATTAGCCCCAATGTGTTAGAACAAGAGTGAGAAGGGTTACTCACAGATATCCTTATTGAGGAGGCGGAAGGTAATGCAACACCAACTGCTACATCATAGCATGCACCTATAAAATCTTGTTTATTACATGCAGATAAAATAAAACAAACAACAAAAAGAAAATGCCCAATCAGTAAAAGCGTGGGTTTCCTCCCACGTAGCGCTTTGTTTAACGTTGCATGGATCGACGATTCAATCCCCATTTTATGGGGGATATTTTAGCTTTCACACCTTGTTGCTTGACCTTTTTGCAACAATAAACTGGTCTGGTTTGGAGATAAGAGCTACTTTGTGCGTTAAGTCACCTCAAACTTCCATATCCTTACCTTTTCTTTTCTTGATTTCTTGAATGAATGTTCTAGTTGCCATGCTTGGTGAAGCTGATAACGATGAGACCCTCTGATAGCTTATGCTTGAGACTTTTTCTGGTGGAGGTTTTAGGATTTGGTTTTCCCCATACGTTTTGATCATGCCAATAGGAGAGCAATTACCCTTTTCTTCCCCTTTGTTCTTAATTTCAAACACTTTCAATGTTATCTCTTCATCAAATGATCTTAAAGTTAGAGTTCTTCTTTCCACATCAACGTTGCATCGACTTGTGAGCAAGAATGGTCGACCAAGAATGATAGGGGTTTCTTCATATTCTAGAATGTCTATGATCTCAAAATCTACTAGAAAGATAAATTTATCAATCGTCACCAGTACATCTTCTACATGCCCATATGACCACTTAACCGTGTGGTCGGAAAATTTTAAATTTCTCCCTGTATCACTCACCTTTTCAATACCCAACTTTTCTAAAATAGATAATGGCATGACACTCACACTAGCACCCGAATCAATTATAACCTTCTTGAAAGTTTTGTTCTTTATAGTGCATGAGATGGCTACATATCCAAGATCTTTCCGCTTGATGGGGATTCTCCTACCTTATAATATTTCACTACACTGCTCAGTTGAAATTTTCTGCTCCTCTCCCATTGGTCTCTTTTTAACGATTACCTCTTTCATGAATTTTTTGTACAATGGTGTTTGCTCGAGTGCTTCAAAGAAAGGCATATTGATCTCTAACTTTTTGAACATTGTGACAAATTTCCCAAAGTCTTTCTCCTTTAGATCCTTCTTCATCACTTTCGGAGGATAAGGTAGCTTGATCTTGGGTTTAACCTCCTCTTTCTTTTTCTCTTCAGTTGGCTTTACAGGTGGTATAACTTCTTCTAGTTCTTTCTTATTTTCTCTCACTTCTAGATCCACATCTATACAATGATAATCATTTATTACCCTTCCTTCCCCTTCTCCAACAACTTTCTGACTTCTTGATGTGACAACATTAACATTCTCATGATTTTTTGGATTTGGTATTGTCACGCTCGGGAGGGTTCCTTGAGTTTGCATGGAGAGTTGTTGTGCTATTTGTCCCATATGAACCTTAAGTTTTTGATAGAATTTGTGGTGTTTCTCGTATTATTTCAGGCCTCTTCTTGGAATTGAATATTGTCAGCTGCCATTTTTTCAATAGTTATCTCCCACTCTGCTTTTTGAGGAGCCTATTGTTGGTGTTGGTATTGAGGTTGATCTTGATCTTTCCCGGAGAAGTTAGGATGATTCTTCCACCCTGGATTATAAGTCCGAGAATAAGGATGATTCTACTTCAGAAACTTTATCTCTTCCATTTATTGCGTAGTCGCAATGCAATGTGAAGTAAAGTGAGGTCCACTACAAGTCTCACAACTAACAGCTTGAACAGGTTAAACTTGGCTACAGTTTGAGTACCTACATTCATCGCTTTGAGTCTTTTTTCAACTGCAGAAGCTATTTGATCTTCCATCTTTACCATTTTATTAGCAAGTTTCAAACCAATCACTCCCTCAGGTTTACTCACACTATGATCATATGACTCTAGATGTTCATTTGCAACAATGGCTTTAATGATCTTCTTAATACCAGTGGCTATTGTAAAGTTGGATGAGCCATTGGCAGTTGTATCAGTAAGTTGCTTTGTCTTCATTCTGAGTCAACTCACAAACATTTGCATCTGTTCAGTTTGATCTATATTGTGAATGGGGCAAGCAACCAATAACCTATTGAACCTCTTGTAAGCATCACTAAGTGAGTCTCCTTCTTTCTGCTTAAAATTTACAATATCATACCATTTTTTTAATATAAGTAGAAGCAGGAAAGTATTCATTAAGAAAAGTCTTCTCTATCTCTTCCCAAGTAGTAATACTCCCAGCAGGCAGTGAGTAAAACCACTCTTTAGCATCTTCAGAAAGAGTGAACATAAACATTCTTAATTTCTTTGCTTCTTCACAATACCCCTCAATCTTCAAAGTAGTGCTCATAGTAAGAAACCTTTGCAAATGCTTATTTGCATCTTCATGAATCTTCCTTATAAAATGTCTCTTCTCAAGCTGTCGGGTTATTGTAGGGTGCAGCTGAAAGTTAGCAACATTGACCGGTTGATTTACAATAGTCAACCGACCTGCTGGAGCATTTTCTCCCCCATAGTCCCCAAGAAGCCTTTCTTGAGGTTCACCCATTACTGTTTCTGCCTCTAACTATCTATCTGACTCTGAACCTGTATCTGAATGCTCCGAATGAACACAAACTTCTTCTTCTTTTTCTTGTTTTGGGACTGGAGTCTCCTCTTCTGAAGCTACCAGAGTTGCTTGTTTAGCTTGTTTGAGCCTAGCGTCCAAAGATCTTTCAGGTTCTGCATCAAAAGGAAAATCAGCTGAGGGCTTTCCTAACATGCAAAGATTAGACAAAGATCAATAATAATAATAAACAAAAATAATATAAGCATAAAATAATATTTTAGTTGCAAAGAAACAAAATTCTAATTGAATAACTCTGTGAACTTTATTATCTTTGGCAGACCCCGACAACGGCGCCAAAAACTTGATCGGAAAAATAGCAAGTGTACTATTTTTCCTCTGTAGTAATAAGGGATAAAGTCCCAAATGTCGGTCTCAAGGACTGCTTGAGGATATAGGGTTTTGAGTTCAATTCAACTAAACAAAAGCTTGGGGGGTTTTGGATTGTTTGGTGAAATTATAAAACAATTGCACATAAAATAAAGAAAGTAATTGAGTGGTTTAAAAAATATATGAGTAAACTATGCTAGAGATGGTGTATGATCCGACTTAGTAACAACTCTGAATTAACACTGCAGCAACTTATTTTAACTAATTAATTACCGGTTGTTTAGAATGTTTATTCCAAGTACTTAGTGAGGAAACCTTTAATCATACACCCTAATTCCTATGTCCATAGAGAATTACAAATGACATTAAGCAATCAATTATCATGAATTTTCGGTTTCTATAGGGTATCCCTAGTCCTAGGTGATATCTATTATAGAATAGTCTAAAGAAAAGCCTTAACAATGGCGGTCCAGCCTAACCGTTAATCGAAAATCAAACCATGTTTGTCCGACAGGGCAAGCATTAAGAATAGCTAGAGATCAAATCAATTATGAAAAATAAAGAGATTGTTATTGCAATACTAATATCAGAGTCATTACAGATCGAAATGAGAGACACCCTCCTAGCATTGGGGGGTTTAGCTACTCATAGTGTTCAAAGAAAATACAATATAAAAATTAGACATTACAAGGATTGGAATGAACTTGGATCATCAATTGCTTTCGCTCATGAAAATCTTTCGCTCTCCGAAAAACTTGTGCTCTCCAATCTTTGATCGTACAATTCTTCTCTCGTCCAAAAGTTCCTTCTTTCATCGTCCAAACTCTTCTAAATAGCGAAAAGTCAAATGACATAAGGTGGAAATGTCAAAAATACCCTCCAGGTCAGCAAATAGTTGAAATCAGCAAAAATAGGAAAAATCAGCGTCAAGGCCATCACAGCCCGTGTCAGCTGACACGGGTGGCCATGTTGGCTCCCTGTGTCTTTTTCTTCAATTTCCTTATTCCAGGCATGCTGACACGGCCCGTGTCAGGTGACACGGCCCGTGTCAGCCCACTGTTTCACCTCACTTTTCTCTTTAAACTCTATGCAAGCTGACACAACCCGTTTCAGGTGACACGGGTGCCCGTGTTAGCCCCCTATAAGATGCACAAAAATCCCACCAAAACTCTGTAAATTTCCTCTTTCTCACACTGAGTTCTTTCTGAATGCTTATATAAACCTAAAAACATTAAAGAGACACAACCAAAGCTTAAATTGCAGAAAAAGGGAAATAAAGCGACTAAACATATAACAAGATTACCTAAAATTAACGGTAAAAGAAAGCATAAAAATCACCGATCAAGATTCCCGTTGGGTACAACAGACGTGAGGGGTGCTAATACCTTTCGCTTGCATAACCAAGTCACGAACCCGAATTTGGTTGCGACGACCATTTTGTTTTTAGGGGTTTTGTCGATATTTCCCCTTTCCTAATTTGGAATAAATAAAGTTTGGTGGCGACTTTGTTCTTCATCTTTCCCACGAGCGTGCGAATTCCCCGTGAAGGATTTTATTTTTCGAGATGCGGTAATTACATTATAATATTTATTATGATTAGGCTAATAGATCCGCAAAGGTATTGTCTTAATGTATAGACTATAGAACATCCATTAGACATGTTCTGAAACATATAATTGCTTCATAAGAAGAAACACAAAACATATAATTGTCTCAAAATTAGAAAAGTTAGAGATAGTCATTGGGAAGTTAGAAACATAACAACATTACTTATTTCTTCTCCATATTCACATGATTGCGATGTAGCCTTGTTGAAGATTGTTCTTCTTCAGCATGTTCTTTCAAAGATGCTATGTCGCTTGAACATTGAACTACACCCTATTTCCCAGAAATGTTAGGAGTTCTAGTGTGTGTTGTTGTTGCCTTATGTTTTTCACGGGTCTTAAATGTTGTGCATGGAACTGTCATACCCCAAATTTGTCCTATCCTATATAACCTTCATTTGTAATTCCATTATTCAAAAATTCAAAAATATGTTGTTAATCTCATCTATGTCCAAGTTTCAGTTGAAGGTGTCAGGTCAGCTGTGTGTATGCAGTATTGAATGAGGTTCAATGGTTTTGACCTAATTTTTTCCAGACAAGGTTTGGGTTCAAGATCAAGGTTATAATACTGAGTTTATTTGGTGTATCTGAGATGCCAGTTAGGGTTTTGCACCAAGTCAAGAAAAGTATTAATGGTTCAGGTTCATTAGGCTA
Organism: Lathyrus sativus; assembly: GCA_963859935.3. NCBI lineage: Eukaryota > Viridiplantae > Streptophyta > Magnoliopsida > Fabales > Fabaceae > Lathyrus > Lathyrus sativus. Next base: position 489,552,458 of record OZ012739.1, on the reverse strand, counting down.
TGGTAACATCCAGTATTTCAGGATTAAGGACCATCAAAGCTTAATTAGGGATGTGTGCTTCAAAGTGAACTTCTTGGTCCATTCACAATCAAAGTGGCATTGATTTAAACTGTGCAAGTTGTGGATTAATGCAGAAAAGTTCATGATGGTTCTAATGTCGGTCATGAGTTCAAAGATTCATCTTTCAAAGCGTGATCTCTAATTCTAGGGCATGTTGGTTCAATAAGGAATGATTTTGGTCGAATAATTTCAAATCGTGATTTATGGTCGATTAAGTGGCAAAAAGAGCTTTAATTCATCCATTTTAGAATGCAATTTTTAGTGAGGAACTCAAAGAGAATGATATTGGTTCAAATATAATTCTATAATTAAGTTTAAGCGTGGCATCATCATTTCAAATACAATTGCATTTTCAAGCTTGTTCAAAGTGGGGTGTAGCTAACATTGTTATGTCAAGCCCATTACAAGAATTGCCAAAAAAATCAAAGTCCATCACATCCAAATTCAAGAGTCCATTCATTACACACAAAAAAGAAGGTTACAAAAAGACATATCAAGCCATAACCCAAAAATACAAGAAATGAATGGCCCATTCAAAATATTTGTGTCCATAAAAAAGATACTACATAACAACAAAGGGAAAAAAACAAAATTTGAGCACAACGAAGCCATGTAGCAATACGCATCAGCATTCCCATGTACAGGGCATCCTTGTGAGATGTCAATGGTAACCTGTCTCGCGGCTTTCGCAAGAAAGCACCATGAGCCTCAACTTTAATAAAAGAACAAATATAAGCTGATACCTGTGAAACATCACAAAGCCCATACACAGTATAATACGCCTTGCCATGAATTACGCGCTGCAAAAAACTTCAGCAAGATAAAACAATTTCCAACTACAAAAATCCTTCACAATCAAATTCTTGCTACCTAGCTACATGCTGACCCCGTCAAGCCTCCCAAACCACATAAGAGGACAAAAACAAAATCAGGTAACAATCCTTCGTGTACGACGCAACAATTCCAAATCCACAAAGCTACATGATCCCACGTAAAACTCTGTTGCTATGCACTCAGGATACATTGCACACAAACTGAAAACGTCAATAATTCATCAAAACCCAGAAAAACAAAACGGCAAACGAATCTTCAATTCACTCCCCTCAATCCAAACATTATAAATAAGGACACCTTTCACTCTTCTTTGCGAGGCCCTGGGAGTCAATCTCACGCCAAAAAAAATTTCTTCAAACCACCAAACACCCTTCAACCCAAACCCACAAACATAACCCTTCAAACAAATCCAAAACCCGAACCAGTTGATAACCCCGAATTCTAAATCATCACCGGAAATCAAACCATAATTGGGGTATAAAAGAAAAGTGAGGCGAATCAATACAAAATGAAATCATAAACCAAACCTTAAAATGAAAAAGAAACGAAGAAGTCACACGGAAATAGCCGAATTGTGTCGCACGACCATAACGAAGGAGAAACACTAATACGGGGAGAGCGAGATCAAGCGGAAAGGTTGGAACGTTGTTTTCCAACTGTGTTTTAGATTTATTCCCATTGTTGACTCGTTGCTTGGTTCTTTGTTTTTTTGGAAAATGGTGTTGCGTGTCTCTGTTTGAGAAGGAAAGGAAGGTATTGACCTGAAACTTCCAGCTTGTTTCGTTTTCAAAAAGGATTCTGAATTGTTACATCATGGTTTGTATTTTTTTGTCTTAAAAACTTTAGGTTTTTTTTTCAATTTACTTGTGGTAGCTAGACCGTGTTTTTTAAAGGGATGATGGTCCAACCCATATGATTCTCATGGTTTTTTGATTCACCTACCCTTTCTTTATTTTTTAGCGCTGAAATTCATTGTGGTAGGAGGATGATGGGCTTGTGTTTTCAGCCAACATGATTCCTCAATGTTGTTTTTATTTTATTTTATCAAAAACCCTCACCTAGTCCATGTTTCCACCCTCTCAAATCATTTTACACCCCCTTCTTTTTAGGTTTTTATTTAGTTTTAACATCTTTGTTTTTTTAATTGTTAAAATATTAGTTTATAATATTTTACTATGAATTTTATGTCTATTTTTTTGTGTTTTTCCTCCATTGACTTTTGGTTACTGTCCTACTGCGAAAATCGGCGCCGGCTATGACAGAAGAGTCGCCACCATGCGTTATTTATCCCAAAGGAGGGAAAGGAAACGCTCAGAGTAAACCTAACGTAAAACGGGAAAGGAATGGTCGTCGCAACCAACTTCCTGGATTCGGGAGTCGATTACGCAAGGGGGAGGTATTAGCACCCCTCACGTCCGCCGTACTCGACGGGATCCACGCTTGTTTTCTAGTACGGGTTGTTATTCTATCTACACTAAAGGTCTGGGTTAAAACGAAAAAGAAATGACTCGGCAAAGTATCGCACTTTATGCCTACGTATTCCCGTCTGAAACGAGAAATTAGAGTCAACGTAGTTCGCCTACCTACGGGAAAGGAGGGGAAGGTTGCTCGCTAGGATACGGCATCCTATGCCTACGTACTTTCATACAGCATGAAAGATCAGAGCAAACGTAGTTCGGGCTACGGAAGACACAAGCTTGTCTGACATTTTTTATTACCTTCAAAAAGGGTTTTTCTTGATTAGGAGTCCAAGCGGACAAAAATGACACTTTGATGTTTGTTTTGAATCTTTTACGAAAGAAGTGTTTTTTAGTGTGTTTGCAATCTCCGACGCACTAGAGACTATGATTTGAGAGTGACTACGTCGTATGTCACCCTAAGGGTAACACACTAAGCAATCAGATTACTGAAGAGTGACCCTCCAGCAACCTTTTCTCAAATAGCTTAAGGCTCGTAACGTACGACATCGATTAACCTTATTACTGTATTTTTGAAGTGTTTTGAGATGAGAAGAGAAAGAAGCTCTAAAAAGCCTATGGTTGAAAAGGGGAAGCAAAACTAACCTAATGTTGTCATGCATGGATAAGAACCTAATATCTGTCATATTTCTCTCTTACACAGAGGGAAACAGAGATCCTAGGGGATAAATAGTAAAAGAAACAGATATACAGTAAACAGTAAACATGCATGCAATGCATCAATACAAGCGAGGCAAGGGAGTCCTGCTCAACCTCGAACCTGGGAAAACAACAGGCAAAGTGAATCAACATTCACCTCAAACCTAGGGGGCAAGCTGCACAAGCCAACACAGAGAAACAAGAACCCAAAGCAGAGGAGGCAGCCCAAGCAGCAGCATCAAACTCCTACAGCAAACAGCAGCTCTGACAGCAATAGCTAATCAAACAGCAAAGGGTTGACAGTAACAACTTCTTCAAGCAAGACCCCATCTTCAACAATCTTCAAGCTTTAAATAAGCTCCTATCTTCAATAAGCTCCATCTCCAAGAGAGAATCAATTAACAGATTAAGTTGAAATGTTAAGAAGCTTAGTGACAACCCAAGGAAATCACTAAGAACTTAACATTGCAAATGAAAGGTATCCTCAAGGTTCTACCCAACAAAAGCATGCTCTACATCCCTTCTAAGGAGATATGGAACTTCTTTGGGGGACCTTGTGTCATGGGATTGAATAGAGGCACAAGAAGCTCTCTATGTTTGAGAGAAGAAACAAGACTACTCTAATGCTCTTCCTATATACCCTAACTCCTAAGTCTCTGACAAGCACTCCAACAGATGAGAAATCTTCAACTCCAAGCTTCTTCAAGCCATCCAAAACAACTTCATTTGATCTTCAAGTCATCCAAGCAAAGCCCAAGCCAAAAGCACCCCCCCAAAATAGCCCCACACAAATATAACCAAACCAAATATCCAAGGGGAAAAGCCACAATCACCACACAAGTTGCAAAAAACAAATAAAATGATAAAACTTATCATAAAATCCTAATTAAATTTCTAAGGGAACCTAAGCCTATACCTAATACCCCATATAAATCCCAGAACCTAGATCAATCATTTAATCCTAAAACTATGCACTAAACTACAACTATTTGTTTTAAAACCCTAATTCTAACACCTCTCCTATTCACCTCTCAAACTAACCTAAATTTTATTCAAAAAATTTTGATAAAATTTCTAAGGGTACATGCTTCCCTAATCTAATCAGTCCAGCAAGAATTATCTCAAAATAATTCACCAATCAGTCACAATAAAATCCACAAAATCATGTAGCAAAGGTACAAAGTTAAAGAAAATAATAAAATGGAGAAAATCAAATTAAATTGAAAAAAGCATAAAAATGAGATTTCTTGATTTCAGAAAATCACAATTAAATCCAGGACCATGGAGATATTTTTAAAATATTTTTTGGATTAAAATTGGATTTAATATGGATTTTAGAAATCAAATGAATTAAAATAAATCCAAAAAGAATAAAAGGAAAATAAAATGCTGAATTAAATGAGAGCCATTAGATCAATTGACTGGTAAGCGAATCCAAAGCTCCAGAGCGTGTCCATGTGGGGGTCCAGTCACCAGCTGACTGGATAAATGAAACGCTGCGTTTAGCAGCCAAAGTCAGTCAAATCAAAAACAAAACGTCGCCGTTGGATGAGCTGAAAGAGTCAAGGTCCAAGCAAGATCCAACGCACATGGTTCATCGTCCTCATTCAAATCTCTGATGGAGGGAACACTATTCAGGTGGCCGGAGAAGACTTCCGGTTGTCTTCTCCGGCGAGCAAGCAATCACAGTCAACCAAAAACCACAATCCTTATATCAATCTCACTCAGAAAATCACCAGGATCACGAATATCACATCCATTTCATCCAACTCTCAATGGAAATCTAAACACAAATCAAAGTTCAGAAGGTGTCACATTTTCAATCCTCACCATTTGCAAAATTGAATCCATAGAAATGATCACCATCCTTCAGTGATCATCATGAGCTATCTATCTTGTTTACAAACCTTAAGATCATGTATAACTGTCCTCTAACAGAAATTGATCATCCATCTTAATTGTCACTAATCAACTCCAAACCAATCCAGAAACATTCCCTAATCATCCTAGATCATAACCACATGCAGGAATCTACCTAGTTCAGCCTAGATTAACACGGAATTTGAGAGTTACATACCTGCTAAACCTTGATCAACAGAGGTGCAAAACGATGGATCCAAGCTCCACAACTCTCCAGGCACGATCAATGAAGTAAGAGGAAGCTTTTCCAACCCTCAATTTGGCTTGAATGTGCCTTGAACTCCAAAACCGTTTTCAGTTAGAAACCTTGAAACTCAACTTGCTATCTTCACTTTCTCCACGAATTCTGCATCAAATTCAATCTAGAATCATTGAAATGAATATATAGAAGCTACTCATGGGCTTCTAAGTCCAAATTAAGGCCCAAATTAACCAATCCAAAATTCTGTCATACACTTGAAACTCAATGGTGACAGTCACGATTTTGCACTCTCAACTTGCTCTAGAATGTTCTATTCAACTGCAAATTGAATTTGGGATATGTTTGGATAGCTAGCTCAGCCTGAAATGCCTTGATTCTTGTTTTGGCATTGTAACTTGTAATGTAAGAAAGAACTTTTCAAAGTAACTCATAAAATTAGGGCTCCTCTCAAAATTGTGACATTTCCAATGTGTTTGAAATCCAATTTCCATTCAAAATGACTACCCATATGCCATGTTTATGTCTTATAATTCAAAAATCCCAATTTCCCTCCTTTGAATCATTTGAAAAATCCATCTTCTTAGTCCATTTTGGAGCACATTGTGAAATAAGCCAATCCAACTCACCATGACTTCACATATGACCTAAAAACACCATTCTAAACACATTTCATGTTGAACAAATTTTCATTTGAAGAGTGTAAGATGGAGATTTTGACACATTCTTGAAAATGACCTATAATTCAACTTTCCCAAAATACCCCTGGATTGCCAAGATCATAACTTGAGTTCTACAAATCCTCTTGAGGACTTCTAGTACTCTATGGAAAGCTAAGGTAAATATATACAACTCTTATGTTGGCCAAGAATCCATTTGAAAATTCCTTGAGGGGCATAAGTTGCTTGGAAGTCAAGTGATTTTCATAGATAAATTTCAATGTCCTCTGGTGACCTGTAACTTGCAAGAACCATAACTTGAGTTCTACAAATCTTCTTGAAGACTTATAGTACTCAAATTAAAGCTATTGAGAAGCTCTACAAGTTTCATGTTGGCCAAAGATCCATTTGAAACTTGTATTTTGACTTATGTGGCTTGGAAGTCCAGTGCTATACAGGGGATTTTACCCTAGGAACCCTGTCTCAAACACCTTCAACCACTCTTGATTCTTTTGAATTTGATCTTGACTCATACATACACATGCTTCAACATACCAATCCATGACTTCCATGACCTAGAGCTAGGTCTTGATGCCTTCTCTTTGCTCTCCTTGACCTAGGGTTACCCAGATGAAACTCTACTTGTACACACCTCAACCATGGCTCTTGAACTTGATACAATGACTTGTCTAAGTTTCAATATGGCCTTCTAGGGATCCCATGAGCTTTATGCACACTCCCTACCCTTAATTCATGCTTCATACCCCATTGATGACCTCCCATACATCTCAAGTTAGGAGAGAAATCCACTTGTTGACACTCAAAACTTCTCAAGACTTCAAACCTTTTCTGATGACTCGGATGGTCTCTCAGGCTCAGATAACACCTCTAGATAGGCTTCTTCTTTTGATAGACACCTTGATCCCTTGTTGGATGACTTGCTATGTTATGATATGCAAATGATGGGACTATGTACATGATGTAACTATGCAAATGATAATGCAATTAAAACATAAACCGGGTGAAATAGGTTGAGCAAATTTTGGGGTGCAACAGCTGCCCCTATTCAAACGGCTTGGACCCGACTGGGTGAAGAGCGAACGGCCTTCAAACAATTGAGGTACGAGATGGTTGAATACCAAGAAACCCGGAAATTTTCCAACCGCAGAAATAAACTGCACAACTGCTTGGGGAACGACATCCACCAACTGAACCTGGCTGTTACGGCAACAACTGATTCAACGTCTGATAATAACTCTGATCCCAACATCAACCACCTGTGTAACGCCACAGGTACCGAACACCCCGTCCACAACTGGACTAATCTTGTCAACACAAGAAGAGGAACAAATTCGTCAAAACGAATAGAGATTTCGTCGTCACAGGAATAACCTTGTCCACATCTGGACCCAAATTTCGTCAAATCATGAATAAACACCAATTTGTCCTCGTCAGGACTCACATTTCATCAACCCGAAGAAATCTCAACATCACAGGAATAGAACTTTGTCCATGTTAGGACGCTACATTCTGTCAACACGGAAAAATCCCGGTGACTTCGCTGGGGAAACATTTCTGTCTAATCACAGGGAACTCTGCTTATCTCTGCATTAGCTAACTCCGTTGGGCCCAACCCATAAACGACTTTGAGGAGGACTCTACTGGGGACAGTAATACTTCATCAACACGAGGAAATCACGGCGACTTCCTTGGGGAAAATACTTTGGTCAAATATCGGAACACAACTCACATACTCTATCTATCACGGGAGAATCATCTATCTGGATACGGGAAAATACATCTGCCTGATTCTTACAGGAAAGTTCATTCGCCTGCTTCATACGGGAAAATCCATATGCCTGGTTCATACAGGAACATTCATCCGCCTGCTTGATTCATATAGGAAAAAGTCATTCGCCTGCTTCATACGGGAAAACACATCTGCCTGGTTCATACAGGAAAAGTTCATCTGTCTGCTTCATACGGGAAAACACATCTGACTAGTTCATACAGGAAAGTTCATCTGCCTGCTTCATACGGGAAAATCCATCTGCCTGGTTCATACAGGAACATTCATCCGCCTGCTTCATACGGGAAAATACATCTGCCTGGTTCTTACAGGAAAGTCCATCCGCCTGCTTCATACGGGAAAACACATCTTCCTGGTTCATACAGGAACATTCATCCGCTTGCTTCATGCGGGAAAACACATCTGCATGGTTCATACAGGAAAGTTCATCCGCCTGCTTCATACGGGAAAATCCATCTGCCTGGTTCATACAGGAAAGTTCATTCGCCTGCTTCATACGGGAAAATCCATCTGCCTGGTTCATACAGGAACATTCATCCGCCTGCTTCATACGGGAAAACACATCTGCCTGGTTCATACAGGAAAAGTTCATCCACCTGCTTCATACGGGAAAATACATCTTGGATATAGCTTTCTTGCCTATTCTTGGTAGTAGCTAACTCCACTGGGGATATTCTGAAAATAACTGCCCGACACCCATTTCGACAACAAGTGACCACTTCTGAAATTTTGATTTATGAAACCCTGTAATGCTGCCGCGACAACAAACCTGAAGAAAAACACTCCGCTGGTCGGATAAGAGAAACTTCAACAAGTAACTCTGTGGGGATAATAACAAGAACTGTATCACCACATGTCTCACAGCGAGACTTCGAATATCTGGAAATAGATCCGAGATAGAACTCCATACTCCTGTTGAGAAACACACCTGAAAGCAAAAAGTTAACCAACCTGATTTATGTTTCACAATGCGTATGTTTGACAATGGCGTAATGCTCCATACGGCATGAAAATGCTACGCATTTTTTGGGTAGATGCAAATATGATAATATATGCAAATGCAAATGCAGGTTCAGGCTGCTGGGGAAGCTCTGATAAGCTTGCTTCATCCACACGACCGCTGAGGACAAATACAACTCTGTTGGGGATGAACGGGTATCACAAAGTATTCCGGCAAAATAAATGCCGGAAATATCACCAACTCTGCCGAGGAGAGATTAACGTCGAGTTCCACTGGTAGGAAAGAACAACACCTCTGTTGGGGAGAGAAACTCAGCTGGGGAAGAGGCGACCCTTCTGGGGCCTACTGTCTGGGCACAGTTTACATACTCGGAGCTACCACTCCGCTGGGGATAAACATCCTGATGAAGGCATGACGACCTGTGGGGAGAAAGAAAACCATCCTCGGTGGGGATAATCCTTCTGAACCTTCTATGACTTGGTTACGTGTCGCGGAAATCTTCCCAGCTGGGGATTGAACGTGCACATACTCGAATCTCTGGGGAGTATAACCTCTGCATGGGACACTGATTTTGTCTTGCTGGGGATATCTTGTGGACAACTTCCATGAGGATACTCTTTTGGGGAAAATAATCCCTCCTTCGGTAAGGGATAACATCATCTCAACCTCTGGGGATAAGGTGCGACCTGCTGGGAAATAGCGTCAAGTAAGGTCAAGTCCTTCATCCAGAACCTCTGGCTGGGGGATACAATTCTCCGACTGTCTGCTCCAAGGGTGAGAACCCTGCAAAGCACAAACGAGACCAAACAAATCTATACAATCAACTCTATTCGGGTTACTATCCATGACATCCCCTCAGTCAATTCGAAGTTTTATCAATCATTGGCAAAGGCCAACAAAGTTATGCAAATGCGAGTTTATCAAAACATCGGCGTTTTTCACATACAAAACAGTAAAGCACAAACATCAAATACTGAATAACATGTTTTATTGATTGAGCCTGTAAATAGGCGAAGCTTTGTACACCGGATGCAACTCCTGAAAAGAGGAAGTTACGCACAAACAATATACAAACATGCACAAGAAGCATTAATACAAATACAAATTAAATTTGTACATATGTCGGCAGCGTGGTGCAGACAAACATCATGAGCTGATCCTCCTATGACTCGCCTAACTCTGGCACTTTCCCGGTATTCAATTTTCGAAAGAGATTGTGTTGGATAAACGAACCCCCAGGTACTCCCAAACCACTAAGCAATGTAGTATCAAATTCGGACCGCAGTCATTTGCTTTTTCAATCCCTAACTTTTGCGTGAACCGCCCTTTGCGGGTTTTCAATTCACCGGGATACCCTTTTTTTCCGAAGTCGCCCTTTGTAGGTTTTCAACTTCGCGGGTGTACATCTTTTCAATTTTATCCCTAACTTTTGCCCGAACCTTTTATTCATTTTTTTTTGGTTCGCCGGGATGCCCCATTTTTGCCTGGACTCTCTTTTTTCTGTCCAGCGGGTCACTTTCAAGCAAAGTATTTTTTAACTGCGTCCGAATTCACAGGCGACGTAAAGTCTTCACCGTCCATGGTGGACAACAACAAAGCTCCTCCGGAGAAGACTTTCCTAACAACGTATGGACCTTCGTAGTTCGGCGTCCATTTGCCCCTGTGATCTGTTTGTGGCGGGAGAATCCTCTTCAACACGAGGTCGCCCGTCTGAAAGCTTCGCGGACATATCTTCTTATCGTACGCTCTCTTCATCCGGCTCTGATACAACCGACCGTATGCTAGAGAAGCTAACCTCTTCTCATCCATTAAACTGAGTTGATTCAGTCTATCCTTTACCCATTCTGCCTCGTCAAGTTGGACAACTCGTAACACTCTCAAGGAAGGAATCTCAACCTCCAACGGTAACACTGCCTCCATTCCGTATACCAACGAGAAAGGGGTTGCCCTGGTTGATGTGCGTACCGTCGTACGATAACCGTGCAAAGCGAAAGGTAACATCTCGTGCCAATCCTTGTAGGTCACAACCATCTTCTGAACAATCTTCTTTATGTTCTTATTGGCCGCTTCGACAGCGCCATTCATCTTGGGTCGGTAAGGAGAAGAGTTGTGATGTTCAATCTTAAAATTCTGACACAGCTCTTTCATCACTTTGTTATTCAAATTCGAACCGTTGTTGGTGATAATCCATTCAGGGATTCCATATCTGCAGATAATATCTCGTTTGATAAATCTGGCGACCACTTGTTTGGTGACATTGGCATATGATGTTGCCCTCACCCATTTAGTGAAGTAATCAATTGCCACCAAGATGAACCGGTGTCCATTGGATGCCGTAGGCTCAATCTTGTCAATCATATCAATTCCCCACATCGAGAAAGGCCACGGTGATGACATCACATTCAGAGGACTGGAGGCACATGGATTTTATCCGCATAAATTTGGCATTTATGACACCTCTTTGCAAACTTGAAACAGTCTGTTTCCATAGTTAGCCAAAAATAACCTGCCCGCAGCAGTTTTCTCGTCATAGCATGCCCACCAGCATGTGTACCAAATGTACCCTCATGTATCTCTTCCATGAGTAACTTCACCTCTTTCTCGTCTACACAGCGTAGCAACACCAAGTCGTGGTTTCTTTTGTATAGGACACCATCCGGGTTCAAATAGAAATTTCCAGCCAATCTCCTGAGAGTCTTCTGATCTCGATTGGATGCCCCAGTCGGATACTCCTTGTTCTTCAGGAAATTCTGGATGTCAAAATACCAGGGTTTACCATCAAGAGCCTCGTCAATGGCAAATATGAATGCAGGCCTATCAAGCCGAGAGATAACAATCCGGGGAGCCTCGTTCTAGAAGTTAACTTTATACATTGAAGACAATGTCGCCAGGGCGTCAGCCATTTGATTTTCTGCTCGCGGCACATGATGCAATTCCACCTTGTCAAAGAAAGGCAACAATCTCCTTGCATAATTCATATATGGTATTAAATTGGGCTGACGTGTCTCCCATTCTCCTTTAATCTGGTTCACCACTAAAGCTGAGTCTCCGTATACATCCAGATGTTTGATTCGCAAATCAATGGCTTCTTCCAGACCCATGATGCAAGCCTCATATTCAGCCTCATTATTGGTAACGGGAAAAGTCAATCGGGTAGTAAATGGGATGTGCGACCCATGAGGAGTAATGATAATTGCACCTATTCCACTACCATAGGAATTTACAGCTCCGTCAAATATCAACTGCCATTTGGAACCCACTTCTGGTCCTTCTTCCGGCAACGGTTCTTCGTAATCTTTCATCTTCAGGTACATGATATCCTCGTCAGGAAAATTAAACCTCATCGATTGGTAGTCCTTAACAGGCTGTTCCGCAAGGTACTCTGACAGAACGCTACCTTTAATGGCCTTTTGCGAGACATATTGGATATCGTATTCTGTTAGCACCATCTGCCATCGGGCAATTCTTTCGGAGAGTGCTTGCTTCTCAAACACATATTTGATTGGATCCATCTTTGAAATTAGCATGGTTGTATGATTCAGCATGTATTGCCTCAAACGTTTGGCGGCCCAGGCTAGCGCGCAACATGTTTTCTTGAGCATTGAGTATCTGGACTCACAGTCAGTAAACTTCTTACTCAAATAATAGATCGCATGCTCTTTACGTCCGGTCTCGTCATGTTGACCGAGAACACAACCCATACTTTCCTCAAGAACCGTCAAATACATAATCAAAGGTCTTCCGGCCACTGGGGGTATCAAAACAGGAGGTTCCTACAAGTATTCTTTTATCTTGTCGAACGCCTTTTGACAATTTTCATTCCAGGTCACAACCTGGTCCTTTTTCAACAACTTGAACAAAGGCTCGCAAGTAGCAGTTAGGTGAGAGATGAACCGAGCAATGTAGTTCAACCTCCCTAAAAACCCGCGCACTTCTTTTTCTGTTTTAGGCGTCGGCATTTCCTGTATCGCTTTTATCTTTGCAGGATCAACCTCTATTCCTTTTTCGCTCACAATAAACCCCAGCAGTTTACCCGATCTCACCCCGAAGGTGCACTTGTTAGGGTTCAGTCTCAACCTGAACTTCCTAAGCCTCTTGAACAGTTTCAGCAAATTAACCAAATGCTCCTCCTCCGTCTGGGATTTGGCAATCATATCATCAACATAAACCTCGATCTCTTTGTGCATCATATCATGAAAGAGAGTCGTCATAGCACGTTGATATGTTGCCCCAGCGTTCTTCAATCCGAAGGGCATCACTTTGTAGCAAAATGTTCCCCAGGGAGTAACGAAGGTAGTCTTCTCCATGTCTTCTGGTGCCATTTTGATCTGATTATAGCCTGAGAAGCCATCCATGAAGGAGAATACGGAGAACTGAGCAGTGTTATCAACCAGCACATCAATGTGAGGAAGTGGAAAGTCGTCTTTCAGTCTCGCCTTATTCAAATCACGGTAGTCTACACACATTCGCACTTTACCGTCTTTCTTCGGCACTGGCACAATATTAGCGACCCATGAAGGATATTTTGTAACAACTAGGAAACCAGCATCCCACTGTTTTTGGACTTCCTCCTTGATTTTCACAGCCATGTCCGGCCTGGTTCTTCGGAGTTTCTGCTTAACAGGCGGACATTCCTCTCGCAACGGCAGACGGTGAACAACCATATCCGTATCCAACCCAGGCATATCCTCGTACGACCAAGCAAATATATCACTGTACTCCTTGAGCATCTCAACCAACCTTTGCTTGATGTCGCTCTGCAGCGTAGCCCCTATACGGATGTTTCTCACAACCTCTTCCGACCCCAAATTGATAATCTCAATGACTTCCTCGTGAGGCAGAATGATTCTTTCGTCTTGTTTCAATAACCAGGTCAGCTCTTCTGGTACGTCGCCATCTTCAACAATTTCTTCCTCAGCCTGAAATACCGGGTGCTCGAAGTCGAAGTGAGTCATAGGCGGTTCATAGATGTCATCTGAAATAGTAATCCTGCAAAGGAAATGATTAAATGCTTCAAAACACAGACAAAGCAAATAACCACATTGCCATTTTATTGTTAAAAACACAAACAGGAAAAACAGGGATCACAACATTTGTATATGAAAAAACGCCTTTATTTCATGATTAAACAATGTAATGTACATAACCAAATGGCCCTAAGCAAAATCACTATGCCCCGGGTAGGACACAGGATTATTCAACAATTAAGAAAACAAATAATTACTGTTTAGTTGTCACGGGAACAGTTTCCCGGATAGACCAATTGCAGAGACTTTGTCCTGGCGCGCTTGGCTGGATCCAGGCGTCCATATCATAGTCGCTATCTCTGTCTTCAGCATCAGAAACAGCATTGATAGTCTCATAGCATACTCCATTTGGTGTAATTGTTATCGGCCCTCTGAACTTGGGTGTTCCTGAAGAGGATGTTGATGACGAAGGATGATATCCAAGCCCAAATCTATCCATTTTTACCGGAATCTCCAACACCTGCCCCCAGCCTTTAGTCTCACCAGTCTGCACTAAAGCTTGAGCTTCCTTATAAGATGACATGGCCACATCTGGCGCTTTGCGGGGCACTGGAGCTTTGTCTTTAATTCGCAACCCCTCGAAGGCTTGGCAGGGTGTTTCGTGTATTTCGCCGTCGACCTCAACATATTTAAACGAAGACATATGGCTAACCAGAATATCTTCTTCCCCGCAAACAGTGACAACACTATCCCCAACCATATACTTCAACTTTTGGTGCAACGTGGATGTGACAGCCCCGACAGCATGAATCCATGGGCGCCCAAGAAGGCAACTATACGCTGGCTGGATGTCCATTATGTAGAACTCAGTTTCAAATATTTCAGGCCCCACCTGCAACGGTAATGTTATTGATCCGAAAACTGACCTCCTCGTTCCGTCGAACGCTCTCACCACTAAATCACTGGGCGTGCAGATAATCCCCCTGATATCCAATTTCATCATGGCTTTCTTCGGTAGCACATTCAGGGAAAATCCAGTGTCTACTAAAACATGGGACATGACTGTGCCTCGGCATTCTACTGACACATGCAATGCCATATTGTGCTCTCGCCCTCTCGGAGTCAGATCAAAGTCTGTGAAGCCCAAACTGTGCCCCGCATTGACATGCGCCATCCCCCCTTCTAACTGATTAACATAAACTTCTTGAGGAACGAATTTTTGCCCCGCATTGACTTCCTGAATAACAGCAATGATAGGATGGAAATTTTTGACGGCGTTTGCTGGAGGTGCTCAACAATTTTGTAATCACTTTTACGAATGAGCCTCATAAACTCCTCCACATCCTTAAGTGATGTTTCCTTTTTGTTTAGTTGAGAAGGGCCACTCTCAGTTACCTTGGCTTTACCCTTGGTCAATCTTTCTGCCTCCACCTCAGGTGACGTGAAGATTCTTCCGCTTCTGGTCATACCCCCTGTTCCGACAACATTATCTACAACCCCAGCTGGTTGTCCATTGACTTCAATTTTCTCACCGTCACAGTATACCTCCAACCCGTAAGTCCACGGCACTGCTTTAGTACTCTCAAAAGGGACTGGCCCTGCTTTGGTAATTGTGATCGTCGGCCGCCTGGCGGGCGCCGTTATCGTTATTGTTTTCCTTGGAATCGTCATCGTCGTAACATCGTTCTGCTCATCACATAACGCCTCTACAGGCTTTTCAACCGCGGTTCGATTGAATTGCAAGGTACCTTCATCCATCATAGCATGAATGCCCTTTCTTAATTCAGCACAACCCCCTGACTGGGTCCAACAATCTAAACAGAATTCCTCACAACCCGGGAATACACCCCCTTTTAACAACCTGCTTTTAACCTCACCCAACGGTGTCTTCAGCTCATTGACATCCATCACTAGATTCAAATTTTCTTCTGTCAAGATGGCATTTGCCCCGTGATTAGGCATAGGCTGTTGTACTATATTTGGGCCCACCTGTCCAAAGTTGATAGCTTTGCTGTCCAACAAATCCTGAACTTTGTGTTTAAATGCCTGACAAGCTTCTACATCATGCCCGGGTGCCCCGGAATGGAATTCGCAATGCTTGTTAGCATCATACCCATAAGGAAGTACCGACCCTGTAGGCGGTGCCAAAGTCCTCTTTTCAACCAAGTTCAACCCCAGCAGGGTCTGAAGGAGTTCTGCATACGTGGAAGGCGGTGCGTCGAACACTCTTTTCGGTCTCGTATTTTGTATCCTTCTTTGACCAGGATTCTGTCCTTGCTGTTGTTGTGGTTGTTGTTGTTGCCGAGGCTGCCCTTGTTGAGGAAAAGGGATAGTGACACTAGCTATCTGTTGCGGCTAAACATACTGATTTCTTCCTCTGCCCCTGCCCCTGCCACCAAACACGGCACTAGTATCACCCTGTCGTCTACCACCAAATGCTTTTCTTGTACCTCCTGCTGAGGTAGACTCACCTGCTTGGAATCTTCCGACCTTAATCCCGTTCTCGATCATCTCCCCCATAAGAATCAAATCTGAGAAACTGCTCAACGACACACTAAACAATTTTTCGTAGAACACCCCCGTAAATGTCCCAATGAGCATGTCATTCATCTCCCTTTCGATTAAAGGTGGATGCACCCTCGCTGCCATATCGCGCCACCTTTGCGCATACTCTTTAAAACTTTCACCGTTTTTCTGCGACAAACCCTGCAATTAGACCCTGTTTGGCGCCAGATCGCTGTTATATTTGTAATGCGTCACGAAAGCATCAGCCAACTGCTTCCAGGTTTTGATCTGAGTGGGCTCCAGCCCCATATACCATTCAAGTGACGGTCCTTGTTGCACCCCAAAATTTGCCCTCACAATACAAGACTTTGTGTTCCAAGAAGGTTCACAAGGTTCACAAAATTCACAATTGGTCAGAAGAGTTGACAATTCCCTCAGACAATGCACCTCCTAAGCAGTGCATCCAAAACTAGGGTTTTGACTTTAATCAGGCTAAATGGACTTCCAAGACTTCAGATTTGGTCCCAGGGGTATTTTGGTCATTTTTACGTGGATCCCGCTAATTCTTTGAAGACGGGCTGTTACTGAGCTGTGAGACACTTGAGACACTATTTCTGAGGCATTTATTTATCACCTGTTTTGATTATATCAAGGTGCCAATTCGATGTGTTCGGTATCGAAATTTGTCGGGCATAAATGGATTTAAGGTCCATTTTATCGCTCATGGTTTATTTCCAGAGCATTTCCGTTGCTGTTAATAAGGCGCAGTTTAATTGGGTATTATTGGATTGTTGCTTATATCATTTGGTCAGTGGAATTCTTTGTTCGATTCGAGTCGGAGCTGATGTGCAGGATTAAGTAATGACTTTTGGCCAATTCAATGTAGGACTTTCGGGGCTCAGTCATTGGAGAATAATTGGATTTATTTTTTCGCAAGGCCGGTATAGTTTGAAAGATGTCTGTTTGAGATTGAATAATGTGTCAGCTTAATGTTGGAATAACGTGTTCAAGACGTGAGTTGTTGGATAATGGTGTTAATTCATGCAGAAAGTTTAATTGGTAAATTCTTAAATCATGGGGATTTATTCAAAGATACTCAGTTAAGTTGGATTTAATCAGAGTTTTTTTTATGGCTTAATCGGTTGCAACAAATTCAACAACAAGAAAGAACCAGAAAATGATTTGGATGAAGAAAAAATATATATTATTTATTTCATAATACTTTTGATTTACAAATTACAAAGGGATTTAAGTTTACATTTTTATCCTAAAAATCCTAAGAATCTAAAAGTTCTTCATGCCCATTCCTCGCGTCCCTTATCCGAGTCGTCCAAGAACCTGCACAAAGAGAAACAGAACAAAACAGAAGCAGAGAAGGGTTAGAAGTTTGTTTTCGACACTCTCAGAACAACGTCATCATCGAGTGCCGGGAGTGGCACAACCGAAGCTGCGTCCTACCCCGTTACCAATCCGCGCCGTTGGCGTCAGGTCAAGTGTCATCTGTTCTTATCATGCGGGACAACCGAGAGATAAAAGAGATAAAAGAAGCGGGACTGATTCGTTTTTTTCGTATTTGGATTCATTCATCAAGTTTGGTTTCCAAACTGATACAAGGGTAAAGCAGCACAGTCAGCTTGGTCATAAACCCGGATGCCGACGGGTATGAGCCACTTTGTGTTCAAAATTCGTCAATACCTGAAATGCAAGCATCAAAACAGTATCAGAGTTTTCAAAGAAACCCACCACTGACTAAGAACACCTGCATCAGCTCTAAACCAAACAAGAAACTCATGACAGTGAAACTAGTTCAACAAGGGAAAAATAAGTCAAACAAATCTGTCACGGACAGGAATAACCACAAAACTGCAAAGTCAAATCCCAAATATGAACAGAAAGCTGCTACTAATCCTTATCAGAAAAAAAAACAGGCAACAAAACCGTAGAACCAATATCAGCTACAACAAGCAAAGAGAAGCAACACGAGTTACAACCTGCAATAACAAAGTAGTATCAGCTGTAAGCATCACAGTGCAACAACAACAGGTTTTTTCACATCAACAATATCAGCTACAAGCAAGCATCACTCGCAAGCACCAACATTGCAACAACAGCCTCTAACAAACGGTTCAGATTCACGAATCATCATCACCGTTTCAAATTCCCCCCGACAGTAGCAATTTCTGAGCTACAAACAATAGCAGCAACAGATATCAGTTGCAAACAACGCCGACTGCAACACAGCGAGCAACACCAGTGCAACATCTGCAGGTATCAATTGCAAGCAAAACAAGTCGACTAGCATCTGCAAACAATTTCAAGAGCAACCATTAGTAACACCAACAGCGGTA
Source organism: Lathyrus sativus (assembly GCA_963859935.3). Classification (NCBI taxonomy): domain Eukaryota; kingdom Viridiplantae; phylum Streptophyta; class Magnoliopsida; order Fabales; family Fabaceae; genus Lathyrus; species Lathyrus sativus. The sequence goes on along the minus strand of OZ012739.1, from coordinate 489,534,078 downwards.
CAATCAATATCAGTCACAAACAGGTAGCAAGCGAGGCGAGCTACGAACACAACAACCCTTACCAGAAGAATCAAGTTCGAATAGATCAGAAAAGAATCAGACTATCACAAGGCAACTCGAATGGGAACATAACAGATAACTCAATTAATTGAAGCCTACCAAAATATCCTTCGAGTCCAAATCTGGTATCCAATGTGAAAATTAGAGCGAAAACAGATATCTGAATAGGACCTGAAATTAAGGGAATCAAATTAAACTGAATCAGTAAATCCAATTGAAACAGAATAAGGAAACAAAATCAAACCAGATCTTTGAGAATCTCAGAGAAAAAGTAACGCAAACATAAATCCAAAGCCCACAAAATCCATCCAAAAAGAATATAAAAGGGAACCATATCACCTCAGAGAGAAACCCTAACTGCGGAGAACACCAAAAAGCGGCGAAGAGAACGAAGATCGCGCAAACCCTAACATCCGAGAGAGAGGAAGAGGGTTTCGTCAAAGGTAAGCATCAGAACGCGAACGAGAGCGAAAATCGTCCGCAAACCGTTCCAAGTCGGAACCGTGAAGCCTCAGAGAACTCATCATCGGCCCATGCGAAACGAACATCATCCAACCATCAACGGAGACGTTTCCGAAAACCGCTTCAAACCCTAGTGAAGGGTGAGCAATCTTCCTTATCACTTACGTCTTTATTGTGTGTTTTTTTCAGGAAAATATAGAACAAGAGATACGAGGAATGGGGCAAAGACGAGAAAGAGAGATCGCGAGAGAAAGATGAGATCGCGAGAGAAGAAGAGAGCATGCGGCGCCGTGGAGGCCAAAGAGAGATTAGGGTTACCCTAATCTGAATCCTCTTTTTTTTTTCCCTTTGTGTTCCAGGACCGGGTTGGGTCCGGGAGTGATGACCGGCCCAACCCATTGTGTTTTAAGTTTTATTTTATTTTTCTGTTTCTTTTTTTTTTAACAACAAACCCCTTGTTTTTTTAAAAAAAATAATATAATTGTTGGTTTAAAATAAGTAACACTAAAATTTTTTTAATAAAACCTTTTTTTAATAATAAATAAAAACCTTTTTAAATAAATATATTAAAATCCATTTTTTTTTTAAAAAAAAACAATAATTAGGTTAAGATAGTTTTTAGGGTTTGAGTTAAATTAATATTAATAATTCCATTATAATTCAAATTAAAGTTTATATCACAAAATAAAACCACAAAGGATACATAATTCCGCTTCATCATCTGATAATTCATTTAATACTGCCCTCTGACGTTGTTTGTTCGTTTTGCAGTTTATTGCGCTTACTGTTATTTATTTTATCATCGTTCGATTTAAATTTTAATATCATATTGTAACTGCCTCTCATGTAACCTCACAAAACCCTAAATTTTCACAAATGCCTCGTCGCAGGCAAAATTACCATTTTACCCCTAGCATTAGGTCAAGGAGCCGCCGCGCTCATTTTAGGGTTTCCCGCCGTGGAATCCCTAATTTAACCCTAATTACAACTTAACATTTCAATGTAGAGATTTGGAGTTTCTACACTCCACGTAAGCGTGTCCTTAAGATGCGTTTATTCCCCTTGAGACCTTGACCACAGTCAAGAAGTTTCTAACCTCCCTATTGAGGGGAACTACGATTACTCTGATTCCACTCCCGTAAGGATACGTAGGCACAAGATGCGATGTCTTGCCGAGTAAACTTAGAATTAACCCCCTTTATTATTTATTATTGCTTATTTATATTTTATTTATCTTTGCTATTTAATTATTTTGCTTATTATTTTGTAATTGTTTCTTGGATATAAAGTTGTTCAATTATTTAATTATTATTATGGTTAGTAATTAGGGAGTGTAACAACATGTATGTAATATTAAAATAAATTTAGATCACTTTTAAATAAAGATAATTAAAATAAACACGTCACACACGTAAGTCGATTTTAATCGCCGTCTCACTTCCTAAGGATATCCCTCAAGTTGCCTACGAATAATGGTTAAGTGGGGTGTATAAAGCAAGTCCCTCAAATAGAAAAATCATCAAAGTCCCTTATGATTGCCTTTACGAATCAAGTCCCTTTCGAAAAATGATGATGGTCCCTTATATGTGCTTATTACATCCCACAATGGCCTTCAAAGTCAAATTGTCCCTCACATGTCCCTTAACATCCAAAGTAAGGACTACCTACTCCATTATAGTAGGGATAGTCTTACTAAAGGAAAGAATAAAGAATAAGAAAGACCTTTAAACATTAGGGTAGGTTACTCCTAGGTGCTTGCTCACTTCAAAACTGTTTCACACTTAAACAAATTTTCAACAAGTTTTCAAACAAGTTCTTAACACATCCTTACATGGATTATTTATTAACTATTCTGAAAATTTTCTATTCACACACTACAATTTCAAAACAATTCAAAAGTGAGCTTAAGTACCTAAGAGCCCATGGATAACCATGGATGAAAAGGGTGCTAACACCTTCCCTTTTCATAACCTACCCCCCGGACCCAAAATATTCTCTAAGGTCTTTCCTGTTCTTTTATAACCTTTCCTTATGGATAAAATAAAAGTCGGTGGCGACTCTTGCTATCCGCAACATTGTTTAAAGTCAGTTCTCCCACCGTGTTACAGAACTGGCGACTCTGCTGGGGACTTATTTAAGAGGGGTACCCTTAGGAATTAAGATCACTTTAAATTGTTTGCCTTGTTTGCTTTATTATTATATTGTTGGGGTGCTCTTATGTGTGAAAGGTCCTAACCCGGATCTAGTGTACCTTAGGTAAATGGCAATAGACCAAGGAAACTGTACGACGTATATCGATACGGTTGATCTGGTGGCCATAGTTAGTGCGACTTCTTGGTTGGTGCTTATATTCCTTAAGTCAAGTTGAGGATAATATTGAGGCTGCCATATGTTGTCAATGCACTAACTGACTTTTAGAACCCTAGTTAACTCATCTTGGCCTTTAGAAAGTAGTGAGGTAACCGGCTTTGGTGCAGACTGAAGTTGGTTGACACTCGATACTACGCTCATTGAGATCTTAAACTTGGAGGGTTTTGGTTGGCAAGTAAGTTGCCTTCTGAACAACCACCCTTGTGAAGGATCAATGATATTGAGATCCCTTAGAACCTGGTTACTTTTGTAGGACAGGATGAACCATCTAACTTCAGGGGAGGGTACTTGCCTTTGAACCTCATGCAAGCCTTTAAACCTAGGGCTATGGTGTGACTTGTTTGTGTGTGCCACATGTTTGTGATTGAGCATGACATCATGACATCATCATGCATCATAAGCATATCATTTTCCCTAACCATTTCAAGGACCAAAGGATTTATCTTTGTTCTTTGTTGCAGGTCATGGCTTCTGCTCGTAGAAACACCATCAGGATCAACTTTGTAGGGATACCTGCTAAGCTCAAGGAGTTGGTTTCCCTAGTGCCTGATCATTCCCAGTTCAACAAGAGACATGGTCACTTATTGGATCTAGTTACTTCAGGGTTCAGTGAAGACATGATGAGTGTGCTGTTTCAGTTCTTTGACCCTAAGCACCATTGCTTTACATTTCCTGATTATCAGCTGGTTCCAACCATGGAGGAGTTCTCTAAGCTTCTGGGTATACCTGTTCTTGATCAGAAGCCATTCACAGGCTTAGAGAAGGAGCTTAAACCAGAAGTTATTGCTGCAGCTCTACATCTGAAGAAGTCTGACATTGTTCTAGAGACGAGAAGTGGAGTTAAAGGTATTCTTGCCAAGGTATTAGTGGATAAAGCTCAAATGTTCTTGAAGGCTATGAGCTACGATGCTTTTGAGGAGATCTTAGCCTTATTGATTTATGGCTTAGTGTTGTTCCCCAATCCTGATCAGTTCATAGACATTCATGCCATCAACATATTCCTGAGTCACAATCCAGTGCCTACCTTACTTGGAGACATCCTACATTCTCTTCACACCCGTACTACAAGGGCAAGAGGAACTTTGATGTGCTGCATACCTTTACTTTCTAGGGGGTTTATTTCTAACCTTCCTCGCTCAGTAATGAAGAATGAGCAAGGGTTCAGATGGTCCAAGAGGATCATGTCACTTTCTCACTCAGACATCCATTGGTGCTCCAGATCTATGGAGAATGTCACCATCATTGACCGTTGTGGGGAGTTTCCTAATGTGCCACTTCTGGGCATAAGAGGAGGCATCACCTACAACCCATCTCTAGCTTTACGACAGTTTGGTTACGCCCGGAGCGATGGTCCACATGACATGTTGATTCAGGGCATTGTGTTTGACTACGACAACGATCTTCAGGGTTACCGTCAGAGATTCATCCGAGCTTGGGGAAAGGTAAACAGGATTGACAGCAAGACACTGGAGCCTAAGTACACTATTCCTATGGAGGCTTATCTCAGATGGGTACGATCTCGTGCTCAGACACTCATGATGCCATATCCTGCCGTCCTACCAGTTACCATGGAATCTGTTGCTGAAGGAGACACAGCTTATACCATCCTTCACCCAGACATGCCTACTGATATGGAAGACTTGCAGAGATCATGGATCCAACTGAAAGAGCAAAGGGATACTTTCGAGGCTCATTACAAAGCAAGCCAAGCAAGGATCCTAGAGCTAACAAAGCTACTTCATGAGGAACGAAACCTCAACTCATACCTCAACACAAAGAGGAAGCCTCCCACTGGGAAGAAAGAATCTAATGCTGTGTATGGTCAGCCTGATCGTAACAGAAGGCATCAGCCTATTAGTGCAGTTCATATTTCAAATCCAACTCCTGCAACAACAGAGCAGCCTCAAGGCAACCAACAGAGGGCTAGAAGACAGTTCACGAAGATCAACATGTCAATGGCTCAGGCATTGCAACACTTGTTGAAGGCTGAACTTATTACCCTGAGGGAGGCTCCTCAGAATCCCAATGTTACCTCTCCCAAGTACAATCCCAATGCACGATGTGCATATCATTCAAACTGTCCAGGACATGATACTAATAACTGCTGGGTCTTGAAGAACAAAATTCAGGATATGATTGATGCTGGAGAAATTGAGTTTGATCCACCAGGTACTCCAAATGTGATTACAGCTCCAATGCCAAATCACGAGAAGACTGTCAACGCCATTGATGAAGATATTGATGAAGATCTGCATGTCTATTCAGTTATGGAGTTGAGCACACCATTGTCTGTTATCAAAAAGAGGTTAGTACAAGCTGGGATCTTTCCAGGTTGTCATGAAGATTGTCTATATTGTACCTATAAGCCGGATAGTTGCTTCATTTTGAGAGATGGGATTCAACGTCTCATGGATAAATATACTATAGTGTTTGAAAGAAGACCAGCATCTGTAGAAAGTATGGTGGATCATCTGACTCAGGGTAAGAAGATTGAAGAGGTTGACATGGTTGACAAAGTACCACTAAGAATCACTTCAAAGGGTCCCATTAAAATCACTCATCAGGGCCCAATCAAGATTATTGCTGAAGGTCCTGTGAAAGTTGTTGCTGAAGCCAGAGTAGCTCCTCTGATCATTACCACTCCTGGTCCTATTCCTTATACATATGACAAAGCTGTGCCTTGGCACTATGGGTCTGATGTTTACATCCATGGTGTCAAGCAGGAGCCTTTACCTGATATGCCTGTTGACATTGATAATATTGCTGGATCTAGCAAGATCACTCGTAGTGGAAGAGTCTTCTCTCCTCCAGTTGCTTCTAAGAGTGCAGTTACTCCTGCTGTTACTTCCACCACTGATGCTCGGGGCAAGGGTCCTGTTATTGAGCCTGTATCTACTGATGTGCCAGCTGCTGATGACCTCTCTAAGCAGATGGAAGAAGTATTGAAAATCATTCGCAAGAGTGATTATGATATTGTTGATCAGCTGGGGCATACTCCCTCAAAGATTTCTATGCTCTCCCTGTTATTATGTTCTGAGGCTCATGCCAAGTCATTGATCAAGTTTCTAAAGATGGCTCATGTACCCAGTGCAATTTCTGTGGACCAGTTTGAGAATTGTGTTGCTCACCTGACCTATGACAACGGGTTAGGATTTTCTGATGCTGACTTGACCCCTGCCAAGAGGGATCATAACAAGGCCTTGCATATTTCAATTGAATGCAGGGGCACTACCCTGTCTCATGTGCTGATAGACAATGGTTCCTCTCTGAATGTGTTGCCTAAGGAAGTCCTGAACAAGCTGAGTCCTAAAGATACGGTATTGAAGCCCAGTAATATTGTGGTAAAGGCTTTTGATGGTTCTAGAAGAGTAGTACATGGGGAAATTGATCTTCCAATCAAGGTTGGCTCTCAGGTGTTTACTGCTACATTCTATGTGATGGATATTCGTCCTTCGTACTCATGTCTGCTTGGTCGTCCCTGGATCCATGGGGCAGGTGCTGTGACCTCCACATTACATCAAAAGTTGAGATATCCGGTGAATGGAAAAATTGTTACTGTCTTTGGAGAGGAAGAATACTTTGTCAGCTATGTAAACACTTTCAAGTATCTGGAAGTAGAAGGTGAATACATTGAAACTCCATGTCAGTCATTTGAAGTGGTTCCCTGGGCTGTTAAGGATTGTGTGACTCCTCCTGCTGTGAAGAAGGTTCCTGTGGTCATCAGAAACCCTCCAACAATGGCAATGGCCTCCCTCAATGACGCAAAAGCTATGGTGGAAGAAGATGGTTGTACTATTTGGGGTCAGCTTCCTGATATTCCATACAAGTCTGACAAGTTTGGTTTGGGTTTCACTGCAGAGTCCCAGAAGGCTGTTCATCGTGCTCGTGCTGTTCGTATCACCAATCAAGGGGTTATCAATGCTGTGGGAGACCAAGATGAAGACTACAACTTGGAGGCATGGATTTTTCCTACTGTGGGTGCTGGACTCAATAATTGGGAAGCTGAAGATGTTGTCCCTATCTCCTTTAGTCAGGAGTAAATACTATTACTGTGTTATGTTTTTAAATTTAAACTTTCAAGCCATGTGCCTTACCCGGGGCACAATGGTGTGCTTGTTACGGGTTGTCATTTCATTTGCATACTTCATTCCATAAAATCAATGGACGTTTCGTTTTCGTAAATATTGTGTTCCTTGTCTTTCTTCTTCTTTTATTTTTGCTTAATCAGCTATGTGTTCTTACACACACCCACGTCACTAAAATGCCGATCCTCATCCACTCTGGATCCAGTTGATAACAGTTCTACTATTGCCAATTACAATTTCGAGAATCCGATCTATCAAACTGAAGACGGAGACGAGGACGATCGTGAAATACCTGTAGAGCTTGCTAGGTTGTTACGACAAGAAGAGAAAGCTATACAGCCACATGAAGAGCCAGTCGAAGCTGTGAATCTGGGAACTGAAGAAAACAGAAAAGAGGTCAAGATAGGGGCAACATATCAGCGAACTATGGTGGCTTTGTTTCATGATATGATTCATCATGAGATAGAGGTATATGTGGATGATATGATAGCCAGGTCTCAGAATGAAGAACAACACCTTGATCATCTGCACAAGTTGTTTGAGAGGTTGAAGAAATACAGGTTGAGATTAAATCCAAACAAGTATACTTTTGGAGTTAGATCTGGAAAGCTCCTGGGTTTCATTGTCAGTGGAAAAGGTATTGAAGTGGATCCTGCAAAAGTGAAAGCTATACGAGAGATGCCAGCTCCCCGTACTGAGAAGGAGGTTAGAGGTTTCTTAGGACGATTAAACTACATTGCAAGATTTATTTCCCAATTAACTACCATCTATGAGCCAATCTTCAAGTTGTTGAAGAAAGATCAGGTGATGGAATGGAACGATGAGTGCCAGACTGCCTTTGATGAAATCAAGAGATATTTACTAGAACCTCCAATTTTAATGCCACCAGTTGATGGAAGACCCTTGATTATGTATTTAACAGTATTAGACAACTCAATGGGGTGTGTATTGGAGCAACATGACGAGTCTGGTCGAAAAGAGCAGGCAATATACTGCCTTAGCAAAAAGTTTACCGACTGTGAAACAAGATACTCACTGCTCGAGAAAACTTGCTGCGCTTTGGCATGGGCTGCTCGCCGACTAAGACAGTATATGTTGACCCATACTACCTTGTTGATTTCGAAGATGCAGTTCAAGATTAAGCATCACAACTCTTCTCCGTATCGTCCAAAGATGAATGGGGCAGTTGAAGCTGCTAATAAGAACATTAAGAAGATTGTACAGAAGATGACTGTTACTTACAAGGATTGGCACGAGAGGTTACCATTTGCTCTGCATGGTTATCGTACTACAATACGTACTTCAACAGGGGCAACCCCATTCTCCTTAGTCTATGATATGGAAGCAGTTCTGCCTATTGAAGTTCAGATCCCCTCCTTGAGAATTATGAAGGATGCAGGCTTGGATGAAGATGAGCGGATTCAGACTCGACTTGACCAGATAAATTTGATTGATAAGAAAAGGTTAGCAGCAGTTTGTCATGGCCAGATGTACCAGAAACGAATGATCAAAGCTTTTAACAAGAAGGTTAAGCCAAAGGTATATCAGGCTGGTGACTTGGTAATCAAGCGTATCATATTACCACAGGGTGATCCTAGGGGCAAGTGGACTCCAACATATGAGGGACCATTTGTAGTCAAGACAGTGTTCTCAGGAGGTGCCATGATACTGACTACAATGGATGGTGAAGACTTCCCACAACCTGTAAACGCAGACATAGTTAAAAAATACTACGCATAAAAAGAGACCCGCTAGGTTGACAGGCCTAGGCAAAAATAAGGGCATCCCGGCAAACCAAAAGGGTTTGGGCAAAAATTAGGGATATATATATAAAAAGATGTACACCCGGCAAGTCGAAAACCTGAAAAGGCGGCTTGGGCAAAAAAGGGTATCCCGGTGGATTGAAAACCTGAAAGGGCAATCCAGGCAAAAGTTAGGGATTAAAGCGTATGACTATGTCTCGTTTGGATCACTCATGAAACTGCAACCAGTTGTACTACTTACTCAAGCTCAAACAGATAAAGCTCAATCCAATCGTTTCCGTCTCAACAGCAAGAAGATGAGATACTTGAGTGGCAATAGTAGAATTGAAACTCAATAGGATTATTTCCCACATAGCTGATTCTTTTTGTAAAACTTCATGACAAAATTCTCTTACTAGGGTTTATGTCTCCTTGTACAAACTTACCCGTGTATGGGTCACTTTTGATATAAATAAACCCCATCTTTTGAATCCAGATTTACTTTTACCCTATTTACATAAGCGAAACGTCCATTGGTTGTGTTTGAATGTATGTATGCCTTTGAATATGATTGGTGTTTACCAGAAACGCATGTATGCTTTTAATATGATTGATGTTTACCAGAAATGCATGAAAATGCAGTAATAGTATTTACTAAGGACGAACGAGGGAAGGATTTCAACGAAGCTTCGCCGGTTCATCTTTACAAGACAGTTACAAACCATCAGTAGGACTAATCCATTTTCACAAAGTCTAATCTCCCCTGGAATTTATATCCATCTCTTTTATCCTCATACGGATATACGGGAAATTACTTTCCAATAAGGGCACGATGAACGAAGACGGGATGTTATACTTATCCTACTATCAAACGAAAACGAAGGTTATCTATACCCTACTATCCCCAACAACGGGAGGTTATCTATACCTTGTTATCCCCAACAACGGGAGGTTATCTATACCTTGTTATCCCCAGCAGATGGAGGGTTATATATTCTTCAACAACGAATCGGGATTTATTTTCCTTGGCCAGCAGTTGTTATACAAGGATATCCAGACACTTCCAGCAGTGTCATATCATACATACATCATTTACATCATACCATAACATATATGTCTATAGTACATTACCTAAGTGCATCATGTCATACATGCATACATAAAGCATAAACTAATGTTGTTATACAGAATGCTACCTTGCTTTCAGGTTAATTATCCAACAAACAAGCTTATGATCTTTGGGACTGCTTTATTGTAACCTCAGGGTTACTTTATCCTCCTGATGAGCTTCTTATTACTTTGGGACTGCTTTATTGTAACCTCAGGGTTACTTTATCCTCCTGATGAGCTTCTTATTACTTTGGGACTGCTTTATTGTAACCTCAGGGTTATTTTATCCTCCTGATAGCCTCTCATGACTTCAAGACTGCTTTAGAGCTACTGATTGCTCTATCCTCCTGAAATCATCCTATTACTTCAAGACTGCTTTAGAGCTATTCATTGCTCTATTCTCATGAGGTCATATTACTACTTCAAGACTGCTTTAGAGCTATTCATTGCTCTATCCTCCTGAAGCCATCTTATTATTTCAAGACTGCTTTAGAGCTATCCATTGCTCTATCCTCCTGAAATCATTACTTCAAGACTGCTTTAGAGTTATTCATTGCTCTATCCTCATGAGGTCATATTACTACTTCAAGACTGCTTTAGAGCTATTCATTGCTCTATCCTCCTGAAGCCATCTAATTATTTCAAGACTGCTTTAGAGCTATCCATTGCTCTATCCTCCTGAAATCATTACTTCAAGACTGCTTTAGAGCTGTTGATTGCTCTATCCTCCTGAAATTACATTATTATTTCAAGACTGCTTTAGAGCTATTCATTGCTCTATCCTCCTGAAGCCATCTAATTATTTCAAGACTGCTTTAGAGTTATCCATTGCTCTATCCTCCTGAAATCATTACTTCAAGACTGCTTTAGAGCTATTCATTGCTCTATCCTCATGAGGTCATATTACTACTTCAAGACTGCTTTAGAGCTATTCATTGCTCTATCCTCCTGAAGCCATCTAATTATTTCAAGACTGCTTTAGAGCTATCCATTGCTCTATCCTCCTGAAATCATTACTTCAAGACTGCTTTAGAGCTATTGATTGCTCTATCCTCCTGAAGACATATCACATTATTATTACAAGACTGCTTTAGAGCTATCCATTGCTCTATCCTCCTGAAATCATTACTTCAAGACTGCTTTAGAGCTATTGATTGCTCTATCCTCCTGAAGACATATCACATTATTATTTCAAGACTGCTTTAGAGTATTCATTGCTCTATCCTCCTGAAATCACATTATTATTTCAAGACTGCTTTAGAGCTATCCATTGCTCTATCCTCCTGAAATCATTACTTCAAGACTGCTTTAGAGCTATTGATTGCTCTATCCTCCTGAAGACATATCACATTATTATTTCAAGACTGCTTTAGAGTATTCATTGCTCTATCCTCCTGAAATCACATTATTATTTCAAGACTGCTTTAGAGCTATCCATTGCTCTATCCTCCTGAAATCATTACTTCAAGACTGCTTTAGAGCTATTGATTGCTCTATCCTCCTGAAGACATATCACGTTATTATTTCAAGACTGCTTTAGAGCTATTCATTGCTCTATCCTCCTGAAATCATTACTTCAAGACTGCTTTAGAGCTGTTGATTGCTCTATCCTCCTGAAGCCATTCTATTACTTCAAGACTGCTTTAGAGCTATTGATTGCTCTATCCTCCTGAAGCCATTATTACTTCAAGACTGCTTTAGAGCTATTGATTGCTCTATCCTCCTGAGGTCAGATTTATCACTTCAAGACTGCTTTAGGGTTATCATTATTGATTGCTCTATCCTCATGAAGATATGCTGTTACATCAGTATTACTCCAGACTCCTGACAGTTCTCATTATACTACTGAAGAACTTTCCCCTAGTGGCATCTTTAAGCCCACTCAATCATGTTCAACCAACCATCAATATCACTCCATGCACTAGTGAGTGCAAATTTTTGGGCTTTTGTGTTCAATCCCCTTCAACCTTCCAGGTTACGACTGGCAAATATACCAATCTAACCCCTCAGGTTTCAGAAAATTGAACAGGGGCAGCTGTTGCACCCCAAAATTTGCCCTCACAATACAAGACTTTGTGTTCCAAGAAGGTTCACAAGGTTCACAAAATTCACAATTGGTCAGAAGAGTTGACAATTCCCTCAGACAATGCACCTCCTAAGCAGTGCATCCAAAACTAGGGTTTTGACTTTAATCAGGCTAAATGGACTTCCAAGACTTCAGATTTGGTCCCAGGGGTATTTTGGTCATTTTTACGTGGATCCCGCTAATTCTTTGAAGACGGGCTGTTACTGAGCTGTGAGACACTTGAGACACTATTTCTGAGGCATTTATTTATCACCTGTTTTGATTATATCAAGGTGCCAATTCGATGTGTTCGGTATCGAAATTTGTCGGGCATAAATGGATTTAAGGTCCATTTTATCGCTCATGGTTTATTTCCAGAGCATTTCCGTTGCTGTTAATAAGGCGCAGTTTAATTGGGTATTATTGGATTGTTGCTTATATCATTTGGTCAGTGGAATTCTTTGTTCGATTCGAGTCGGAGCTGATGTGCAGGATTAAGTAATGACTTTTGGCCAATTCAATGTAGGACTTTCGGGGCTCAGTCATTGGAGAATAATTGGATTTATTTTTTCGCAAGGCCGGTATAGTTTGAAAGATGTCTGTTTGAGATTGAATAATGTGTCAGCTTAATGTTGGAATAACGTGTTCAAGACGTGAGTTGTTGGATAATGGTGTTAATTCATGCAGAAAGTTTAATTGGTAAATTCTTAAATCATGGGGATTTATTCAAAGATACTCAGTTAAGTTGGATTTAATCAGAGTTTTTTTTATGGCTTAATCGGTTGCAACAAATTCAACAACAAGAAAGAACCAGAAAATGATTTGGATGAAGAAAAAATATATATTATTTATTTCATAATACTTTTGATTTACAAATTACAAAGGGATTTAAGTTTACATTTTTATCCTAAAAATCCTAAGAATCTAAAAGTTCTTCATGCCCATTCCTCGCGTCCCTTATCCGAGTCGTCCAAGAACCTGCACAAAGAGAAACAGAACAAAACAGAAGCAGAGAAGGGTTAGAAGTTTGTTTTCGACACTCTCAGAACAACGTCATCATCGAGTGCCGGGAGTGGCACAACCGAAGCTGCGTCCTACCCCGTTACCAATCCGCGCCGTTGGCGTCAGGTCAAGTGTCATCTGTTCTTATCATGCGGGACAACCGAGAGATAAAAGAGATAAAAGAAGCGGGACTGATTCGTTTTTTTCGTATTTGGATTCATTCATCAAGTTTGGTTTCCAAACTGATACAAGGGTAAAGCAGCACAGTCAGCTTGGTCATAAACCCGGATGCCGACGGGTATGAGCCACTTTGTGTTCAAAATTCGTCAATACCTGAAATGCAAGCATCAAAACAGTATCAGAGTTTTCAAAGAAACCCACCACTGACTAAGAACACCTGCATCAGCTCTAAACCAAACAAGAAACTCATGACAGTGAAACTAGTTCAACAAGGGAAAAATAAGTCAAACAAATCTGTCACGGACAGGAATAACCACAAAACTGCAAAGTCAAATCCCAAATATGAACAGAAAGCTGCTACTAATCCTTATCAGAAAAAAAAACAGGCAACAAAACCGTAGAACCAATATCAGCTACAACAAGCAAAGAGAAGCAACACGAGTTACAACCTGCAATAACAAAGTAGTATCAGCTGTAAGCATCACAGTGCAACAACAACAGGTTTTTTCACATCAACAATATCAGCTACAAGCAAGCATCACTCGCAAGCACCAACATTGCAACAACAGCCTCTAACAAACGGTTCAGATTCACGAATCATCATCACCGTTTCAAATTCCCCCCGACAGTAGCAATTTCTGAGCTACAAACAATAGCAGCAACAGATATCAGTTGCAAACAACGCCGACTGCAACACAGCGAGCAACACCAGTGCAACATCTGTAGGTATCAATTGCAAGCAAAACAAGTCGACTAGCATCTGCAAACAATTTCAAGAGCAACCATTAGTAACACCAACAGCGGTACAATCAATATCAGTCACAAACAGGTAGCAAGCGAGGCGAGCTACGAACACAACAACCCTTACCAGAAGAATCAAGTTCGAATAGATCAGAAAAGAATCAGACTATCACAAGGCAACTCGAATGGGAACATAACAGATAACTCAATTAATTGAAGCCTACCAAAATATCCTTCGAGTCCAAATCAGGTATCCAATGTGAAAATTAGAGCGAAAACAGATATCTGAATAGGACCTGAAATTAAGGGAATCAAATTAAACTGAATCAGTAAATCCAATTGAAACAGAATAAGGAAACAAAATCAAACCAGATCTTTGAGAATCTCAGAGAAAAAGTAACGCAAACATAAATCCAAAGCCCACAAAATCCATCCAAAAAGAATATAAAAGGGAACCATATCACCTCAGAGAGAAACCCTAACTGCGGAGAACACCAAAAAGCGGCGAAGAGAACGAAGATCGCGCAAACCCTAACATCCGAGAGAGAGGAAGAGGGTTTCGTCAAAGGTAAGCATCAGAACGCGAACGAGAGCGAAAATCGTCCGCAAACCGTTCCAAGTCGGAACCGTGAAGCCTCAGAGAACTCATCATCGGCCCATGCGAAACGAACATCATCCAACCATCAACGGAGACGTTTCCGAAAACCGCTTCAAACCCTAGTGAAGGGTGAGCAATCTTCCTTATCACTTACGTCTTTATTGTGTGTTTTTTTCAGGAAAATATAGAACAAGAGATACGAGGAATGGGGCAAAGACGAGAAAGAGAGATCGCGAGAGAAAGATGAGATCGCGAGAGAAGAAGAGAGCATGCGGCGCCGTGGAGGCCAAAGAGAGATTAGGGTTACCCTAATCTGAATCCTCTTTTTTTTTCCCTTTGTGTTCCAGGACCGGGTTGGGTCCGGGAGTGATGACCGGCCCAACCCATTGTGTTTTAAGTTTTATTTTATTTTTCTGTTTCTTTTTTTTTTAACAACAAACCCCTTGTTTTTTTAAAAAAAATAATATAATTGTTGGTTTAAAATAAGTAACACTAAAATTTTTTTAATAAAACCTTTTTTTAATAATAAATAAAAACCTTTTTAAATAAATATATTAAAATCCATTTTTTTAAAAAAAAAAACAATAATTAGGTTAAGATAGTTTTTAGGGTTTGAGTTAAATTAATATTAATAATTCCATTATAATTCAAATTAAAGTTTATATCACAAAATAAAACCACAAAGGATACATAATTCCGCTTCATCATCTGATAATTCATTTAATACTGCCCTCTGACGTTGTTTGTTCGTTTTGCAGTTTATTGCGCTTACTGTTATTTATTTTATCATCGTTCGATTTAAATTTTAATATCATATTGTAACTGCCTCTCATGTAACCTCACAAAACCCTAAATTTTCACAAATGCCTCGTCGCAGGCAAAATTACCATTTTACCCCTAGCATTAGGTCAAGGAGCCGCCGCGCTCATTTTAGGGTTTCCCGCCGTGGAATCCCTAATTTAACCCTAATTACAACTTAACATTTCAATGTAGAGATTTGGAGTTTCTACACTCCACGTAAGCGTGTCCTTAAGATGCGTTTATTCCCCTTGAGACCTTGACCACAGTCAAGAAGTTTCTAACCTCCCTATTGAGGGGAACTACGATTACTCTGATTCCACTCCCGTAAGGATACGTAGGCACAAGATGCGATGTCTTGCCGAGTAAACTTAGAATTAACCCCCTTTATTATTTATTATTGCTTATTTATATTTTATTTATCTTTGCTATTTAATTATTTTGCTTATTATTTTGTAATTGTTTCTTGGATATAAAGTTGTTCAATTATTTAATTATTATTATGGTTAGTAATTAGGGAGTGTAACAACATGTATGTAATATTAAAATAAATTTAGATCACTTTTAAATAAAGATAATTAAAATAAACACGTCACACACGTAAGTCGATTTTAATCGCCGTCTCACTTCCTAAGGATATCCCTCAAGTTGCCTACGAATAATGGTTAAGTGGGGTGTATAAAGCAAGTCCCTCAAATAGAAAAATCATCAAAGTCCCTTATGGTTGCCTTTACGAATCAAGTCCCTTTCGAAAAATGATGATGGTCCCTTATATGTGCTTATTACATCCCACAATGGCCTTCAAAGTCAAATTGTCCCTCACATGTCCCTTAACATCCAAAGTAAGGACTACCTACTCCATTATAGTAGGGATAGTCTTACTAAAGGAAAGAATAAAGAATAAGAAAGACCTTTAAACATTAGGGTAGGTTACTCCTAGGTGCTTGCTCACTTCAAAACTGTTTCACACTTAAACAAATTTTCAACAAGTTTTCAAACAAGTTCTTAACACATCCTTACATGGATTATTTATTAACTATTCTGAAAATTTTCTATTCACACACTACAATTTCAAAACAATTCAAAAGTGAGCTTAAGTACCTAAGAGCCCATGGATAACCATGGATGAAAAGGGTGCTAACACCTTCCCTTTTCATAACCTACCCCCCGGACCCAAAATATTCTCTAAGGTCTTTCCTGTTCTTTTATAACCTTTCCTTATGGATAAAATAAAAGTCGGTGGCGACTCTTGCTATCCGCAACATTGTTTAAAGTCAGTTCTCCCACCGTGTTACAGTCCTGACAAGCTATCCTGAAAGAAATGCATGAGCATTCTTTCATCATCTGAATATGCGGACATCCTTCTGTAATACGAGCGCACGTGGACCTTTGGGCAGGTGTCCCCCTTATATTTGTCAAAAGTGGGAGCCTTGAACTTCAATGGCACCCTCAGCCCTGGTACCAAGCCTATTGTAGTCATATCCAAACCGGTGGAGTTCTGATTAACCATACCTTTCACCTGTTCTTCAAGCATTCTGATCTTCTGAACAGGATCAACAGGTCTTTCAAATCCCATGCCTCTTCCAGAAAAGGCGTCCTCCTGGCGGTCTTCGCCCCAATTCACATTTTCATTTCCATATCCGTCGTAACCAGTGTTACGACCAAACCCTTGTTGATTGATCATGGGACCTCGTCCCCTGTTACCGAAACCCTGGTTGACCCTAGCAGGTCCAAACCTAGTGTTGACAGGGATCACTCCTGCCCCATTATTATTCACATTACCAAAGTCGTCATTTCCGTACCCATACCCCTGATTAGTGTTACCAAAATCGTCGTAACCGAAACCCTGAGTGTTGAACATTGTTAACAACAGTCTCATTTCCATTCCCTGTGTTGCCATTGCCAGCACCAGCGCCATTGTTTACAACCACAACAGGTGGGGTCACTACAGGTGGAACCACAGGCGTAGGGGTCCCATCCTCCAGAAGAGTCTCAACATGCACAGAATTATGGTCATTGTTGCCATTCCCATTAGTCCGTGTCAGCAGCGGCTGTACCAAAGTCTGGAGGCTCTCCTGGCCCTTAGCAATGTTCTCCATTGCTTGCATGAACAGAGTCAGCTTCTCGCGGATTTCCTGCATCTCAACTTGGACTTGATCCATTATCTTCTTGCAGTTGTTTCTGGTTGAATAGCGGTGGACTCTCTGTTCGTCAATCCTAAAAAACCTGGAGATGCAAGAAATAAGATACAGATTCAAAAATATCGGTCATGAAATATGAATGCAGATGCAAACGTGTAAATATGCTACAGGTTATATTCCCCCCCCCCCCCCCCCATTCTAGTTTCGGAGAGAAGGCCATCACGACAATGGAGTCCCCATCAAGCAAGCAAGAAATCAGAAAACCCTCATATATAAACAAATGCCAAGAGGCCGAGTACAAGAGTACAACTGAATACAACTGAAGAGACCTCGGCCAACAAGCCTGGCGATGGTCAAAATACAAGTACAGATAACAAAAGCAAGGCAAAAGACAACTCAGGCCGAATGGCGCTCTCTGACGTCTTCCAATATCCTCAACGTCTCCGAACGACCCAGTCTGGAGATTAGCTCTTGTATCAGTAAGGCATGTCGTTCGGCAGTGGATCTCAGCTTTTTTGCATCATTCTGGCAGGTTCCTTCGCCAGAACACTCGTCGAGTCTGCATCTCTTGGAGCCGGCCTTCACTTCATAACTTCTCAGCTTCTCGTCAAGGTCACTTACTCTAAGCTCAACAACGCTCCTAAGTGATGTCTCTTCAGCAATCTTTGCGTCCTGGGCTCTAATCTGCGCCTCTAGCGTGGCAATCTGCAGCTTCAGTTCATCTTCACGCTCCTTCCGCTTGGTAAGCGTGGCATTCCACAATGTTTCCCACTTGCTGAGGCGGGAATAAGCTTTGTTTAAAAGTTCCTTCTTGGAAGCAAGCACCTTGCTAACACCGTTCAAGGCTATTCCCACTTTTTCCCTCTTGTTGGTCTCTTCCGTCAACTCTGAACCCAACCTATTAATCAATTCAGTTTGTTCCTTCACAGTGAAGGTAGCTTCATTCTTCTCATGACGCAACTGGAAGATCTCCTTCTCTAACTCATCATTGGCTTTCTTCAATTCTTCGTTTTCAGCCAACAATTTGTTATACTTTTCAATCTCTATCGAAGTAGGTGCCTCAATCACTGGAAGATACAAAGGTTCCACAGCAGGATATGGCATCAAGGAAATACTAGCTCTCTCGCGGATCCAAGCCAAATAAGGATCATAAGCTTTGTTGTTGCTCTTACCAAGCAAAGCTTTCCCCCTCCTATGGATGTTAGCCCATGCATGTCTCAATCTGATCAAAACAGCCTCGTCTAATAAGCCCGTGAGATACAGAGATTCCTGTATCTCATCCTCAATAGGAGCGTCCCTCAAAGCATAACCAAACTGTCTCACCAGCAGAGAAGGGTTATAGTTAATACAGCCTTTTCGTCCAATCAAAGGGACATTCGGAAATCCACTGCAACTATATATAATATTGGTGTCAAGCATGCTCCACTCAAACCAAACGATGTTCTCAGCAGACAGTCCCATCAACCGGGAAGACCAATCCAAAGTATCAACAGCATCAACAAACGGCCCAGTCTTCGGAAGATGTCCCTGGAACCACCTGTACAAAAGAGGAAGACAGCAGGAAACATTCTTGCCCCGACGTTTCTCATTCTTGTAGTGAATAGAATGATAAACATCGCCTAAGAGAGTAGGAACAGGATTCTTCGAGGCAAGAATCAAGAAGGCATCTGAGTCGACAAAATCTGGCACATTAGGAAACAAGACAATCCCGTAGATACAGACAGCTAGAATGGCACTGAAGGCAACCCAACATCCGTTCTTCGCGCACTGTGTAGCCTTCTCAACCAGGACAGACAAGGGAAAACCATAAGCTCCATTCAACTTGACCAACCCTCCATGGAACTCAGAAGCGTCCAAACTGACAATCTCAGCAAGTGTAGCCAAATTAGGCTCAGCATCGACATGTATAAAGGGCATCTGGTCTAACACGGGGACTCCCAACATGGCAGAATACTCCTCCAAAGTGGGTGCCAGAATATAGTCAGGAAATAAGAAACATCTCAGCTGCGGCTCATAAAACTGCATCAGAGTATACACCCTAGTTGTCTCAAATGCGGAAGGGTTGTACAACAAACTAAGCAATCTCCCATAGGATACTCTGAACTCAGACCTCACTCTCTCATCTGCTAGAGCAACCAATCCCAGCAAGGAACTGATATCAGGCGAATGCAACCAATAAGCAACTATCCTCTTCGTGGACTCCATGTCTGGCCAGAAGATACACTAGAATCAGAGGGGAACGAACACACCTGCAACATAAATACATGTTATGATATGCAAAATGAGTATGCAACAATGCAATATGCAAACATGCAACAGGGATCAAGTGATATATTGCGGAAGAGATCCATCGACAATATCTGTCTCAACAGACCCACAATACTGCTCAAACCTGATCTCGACAGACCCACAATATTGCTCAAACCTGGTCTTAACAGAACCATAACAATGCTCCAACTTAGTCTCAACAGACCCATAACAGAGCTCCAACCTGGTCTCAACAGACCCATAACACTATTCTGATGAAGAAACCCAAGTAACCACACATACTGATCCAATATCAAGAAAACCGGGTAGTCTGGAGGTCAAGTTTCCTGCATGCCCCAACCCCTCTCACAGGTAGGTGTCCTATCAACTGACACAAGGTACGACATCCTATGCGGTCGTCGGCGTCACAGACTTTCAAGACCGATGATACGATACCCAGAAGGTGTGGCATCATAATGTCCTGAAGAGGCCCTCCTCAGCCAACTTCCAATTGATCGGTCCCCAGAGTCGACAATCCTCGGGTCAGACAACTTGTCGAGCCCTAAGGGCCAGGCAAGAAGCATCAAAGAGAATCTCGTCCGAGCGCAGATTTCGCGGCTAGCTGGTGCGAGCTAAGCAAGCAGGCTAACCACTACTCTCTACTTCTAAGTCTAGGTGTAACCTCAAGCCCAGGTCCGGCTTATCTCTCAACAGATCACCCCCTCCCCACAACAGCAATAGCAATATAAAGCTGACAATAAAATGCGGAAAGTAAAGACAGAAATGTAAATCTATACAAAACCCACGACGGGAAAACAAGCGCTAGGATTGACTCGCGTAGGAAACCGTTGGAATCCCCAGCAGAGTCGTCAGCTGTCACTACTGCGAAAATCGGCGCCGGCTATGACAGAAGAGTCGCCACCATGCGTTATTTATCCCAAAGGAGGGAAAGGAAACGCTCAGAGTAAACCTAACGTAAAACGGGAAAGGAATGGTCGTCGCAACCAAATTCCTGGATTCGGGAGTCGATTACGCAAGGGGAAGGTATTAGCACCCCTCACGTCCGCCGTACTCGACGGGATCCACGCTTATTTTCTAGTACGGATTGTTATTCTATCTACACTAAAGGTCTTGGTTAAAAAGAAAAGGAAATGACTCGGCAAAGTATCGCACTTTATGCCTACGTATTCCCGTCTGAAACGAGAAATCAGAGTCAACGTAGTTCGCCTACCTACGGGAAAGGAGGGGAAGGTTGCTCGCTAGGATACGGCGTCCTATGCCTACGTACTTTCATACAACATGAAAGATCAGAGCAAACGTAGTTCGGGCTACGGAAGACACAAGCTTGTCTGACATTTTTGATTACCTTCAAAAAGGGTTTTTCTTGATTAGGAGTCCAAGCGGACAAAAATGACACTTTGATGTTTGTTTTGAATCTTTTACGAAAGAAGTGTTTTTTTGTGTGTTTGCAATCTCCGACGCACTAGAGACTATGATTTGAGAGTGACTACATCGTATGTCACCCTAAGGGTAACACACTAAGCAATCAGATTACTGAAGAGTGACCCTCCAGCAACCTTTTCTCAAATAGCTTAAGGCTGGTAACGTACGATATCGATTAACCTTATTACTGTATTTTTGAAGTGTTTTGAGATGAGAAGAGAAAGAAGCTCTAAAAAGCCTATGGTTGAAAAGGGGAAGCAAAAATACCCTAAAGTTGTCATGCATGGATAAGAACCTAATGTCTGTCATATTTCTCTCTTACACAGAGGGAAACAGAGATCCTAGGGGATAAACAGTAAAAGAAACAGATATATACAGTAAACAGTAAACATGTATGCAATGCATCAATACAAGCGAGGCAAGGGAGTCCTATTCAACCTCAAACCTGGGAAAACAACAGGCAAAGTGAATCAACATTCACCTCAAACCTAGGGGGCAAGCTACACAAGCCAACACAGAGAAATAAGAACCCAAAGCAGAGGAGGCAGCCCAAGCAGCAACATCAAACTCCTACAGCAAAGAGCAGCTCTGACAGCAACACCTAATCAAACAATAAAGGGTTGACAGTAACAACTTCTTCAAGAAAGACCCCATCTTCAACAATCTTCAAGCTTTAAATAAGCTCCTATATTCAATAAGCTCCATCTCCAAGAGAGAATCAATTAACAGATTAAGTTGAAATGTTAAGAAGCTTAGTGACAACCCAAGGAAATCACTAAGAACTTAACATTGCAAATGAAAGGTATCCTCAAGGTTCTACCCAACCAAAGCATGCTCTACATCCCTCCTAAGGAGAGATGGAACTTCTTTGGGGGACCTTGTGTCATGGGATTGAATAGAGGCACAAGAAGCTCTCTATGTTTGAGAGAAGAAACAAGACTACTCTAATGCTCTTCCTATATACCCTAACTCCTAAGTCTCTGACAAGCACTCCAACAGATGAGAAATCTTCAACTCCAAGCTTCTTCAAGCCATCCAAAACAACTTCATTTGATCTTCAAGTCATCCAAGCAAAGCCCAAGCCAAAAGCACCCCCAAAATAGCCCCACACAAATATAACCAAACCAAATATCCAAGGGGAAAACCCACATTCACCACACAAGTTGCAAAAAACAAATAAAATGCTAAAACTTATCATAAAATCCTAATTAAATTTCTAAGGGAACCTAAGCCTATACCCAATACCCCATATAAATCCCAGAACCTAGATCAATCATTTAATCCTAAAACTATGCACTAAACTACAACTATTTGTTTTAAAACCCTAATTCTAACACCTCTCCTATTCACCTCTCAAACTAACCTAAATTTTATTCACAAAATTGTGATAAAATTTCTAAGGGTACATGCTTCCCTAATCTAATCAGTCCAGCAAGAATTATCTCAAAATAATTCACCAATCAGTCACAATAAAATCCACAAAATCATGTAGCAAAGGTACAAAATTGAAGAAAATAATAAAATGGAGAAAATCAAATTAAATTGAAAAAAGCATAAAAATGAAATTTCTTGATTTCAGAAAATCACAATTAAATTCAGGACCATGGAGATATTTTTAAAATATTTTTTGGATTAAAATTGGATTTAATATGGATTTTAGAAATCAAATGAATTAAAATAAATCCAAAAAGAATAAAAGGAAAATAAAATGCTGAATTAAATGAGAGCCATTAGATCAATTGATTGGTAAGCGAATCCAAAGCTCCAGAGCGTGTCCACGTGGGGGTCCAGTCACCAGCTGACTGGATAAATGAAACGTTGCGTTTAGCAGCCAAAGTCAGTCAAATCAAAAACAAAACGTCGTCGTTGGATGAGCTGAAAGAGTCAAGGTCCAAGCAAGATCCAACGCACATGGTTCATCGTCCTCATTTAAACCTCTGATGGAGGGAACACTATTCAGGTGGCCGAAGAAGACTTCCGGTTGTCTTCTCCGGCGAGCAAGCAATCACAGTCAACCAAAAACCACAATCCTTATATCAATCTCACTCAGAAAATCACCAGGATCACGAATATCACATCCATTTCATCCAACTCTCAATGGAAATCTAAACATGAATCAAAGTTCAGAAGGTGTCACATTTTCAATCCTCACCATTTGCAAAATTGAATCCATAGAAATGATCACCATCCTTCAGTGATCATCATGAGCTATCTATCTTGATTAGAAACCTTAAGATCATGTATAACCGTCCTCTAACAGAAATTGATCATCCATCTTAATTGTCACTAATCAACTCCAAACCAATCCAGAAACATTCTCTAATCATCCTAGATCATAACCACATGCAGGAATCTACCTAGTTCAGCCTAGATTAACACGGAATTTGAGAGTTACATACCTGCTAAACCTTGATCAACAGAGGTGCAAAACGATGGATCCAAGCTCCACAACTCTCCAGGCACGATCAATGAAGTAAGAGGAAGCTTTTCCAACCCTCAATTTGGCTTGAATTTGCCTTGAACTCCAAAACCGTTTTCAGTTAGAAACCTTGAAAATCAACTTGCTATCTTCACTTTCTCCATGAATTCTGCACCAAACTCAATCTGGAATCATTGAAATGAATATATATAAGCTTCTCATGGGCTTCTAAGTCCAAATTAAGGCCAAAATTAACCAATCCAAAATTCTGTCATACACTTGAAACTCAATGGTGACAGTCATAATTTTGCACTCTCAACTTGCTCTAGAATGTTCTATTCAACTGCAAATTGAATTTGGGATATGTTTGGATAGCTAGCTCAGCCTGAAATGCCTTGATTCTTGTTTTGGCATTGTAACTTGTAATGTAAGAAAGCACTTTTCAAAGTAACTCATAAAATTAGGGCTCCTCTCAAAATTGTGACATTGCCAATGTGTTTGAAATCCAATTTCCATTCAAAATGACTACCCATATGCCATGTTTATGTCTTATAATTCAAAAATCCCAATTTCCCTCCTTTGAATCATTTGAAAAATCCATCTTCTTAGGCCATTTTGGAGCACTTTGTGAAATAAGCCAATCCAACTCACCATGACTTCACATTTGACCTAAAACCACTATTCTAAACACATTTCATGTTGAACAAATTTTCATTTGAAGAGTGGAAGATCGAGATTTTGACACATTCTTGAAAATGACCTATAATTCAACTTTCCCAAAATACCCCTGGATTGCCAAGATCATAACTTGAGTTCTACAAATACTCTTGAGGACTTCTAGTACTATATGGGAAGCTAAGATCAAGATCTAAAACTCTTATGTTGGCCAAGAGTCCATTTGAAAATTCCTTGAGGGGCAAAAGTTGCTTGGAAATCAAGTGATTTTCATAGATAAATTTCAGTGTCCTCTGGTGACCTGTAACTTGCAAGAACCATAACTTGAGTTCTACAAATCTTCTTGAAGACTTCTAGTACTCAAATTAAAGCTATTGAGAATCTATATAAGTTTAATGTTGGCCAAGGATCCATTTGAAACTTGTATTTTGACTTATGTGGCTTGGAAGTCCAGTGCTATACAGGGGATTTTACCCTAGGAACCCTGTCTCAAACACCTTCGACCACTCTTGATTCTTTTGAATTTAATCTTGACTCATCAATACACATGCTTCAACATACCAATCCATGACTTCCATGACCTAGAGCTAGGTCTTGATGCCTTCTCTTTGATCTCCTTGACCTAGGGTTACCCAGATGAAACCCTACTTGTACACACCTCAACCATGGCTCTTGAACTTGATACAATGACTTGTCTAAGTTTCAATATGGCCTTCTAGACATCCCATGAGCTTTATGCACACTCCCTACCCTCAATTCATGCTTCATACCCCATTGATGACCTCCCATACACCTCAAGTTAGGAGATAAATCCATTTGTTGACACTCAAAACTTCTCAAGACTTCAAACCTTTTCTGATGACTCAGATGGTCTCTCAGGCTCAGATAACACCTCTAGATAGGCTTCTTCTTTTGATAGACACCTTGATCCCTTGTTGGATGACTTGCTATGTTATGATATGCAAATGATGGGACTATGTACATGATATAACTATGCAAATGATAATGCAATTAAAACATAAACCAGGTGAAATAGGTTGAGCAAATTTTGGGGTGCAACAGCTGCCCCTATTCAAACGGCTTGGACCCGACCGGGTGAAGAGCGAACGGCCTTCAAACAATCGATGTACGAGACGGTTGAATACCAAGAAACCCAGAAATTTGCAAACCGCAGAAATAAACTGCACAACTGTTTGGGGAACGACATCCACCAACTGAACCTGGCTGTTACGGCAACAACTGATTCAACGTCTGATAATAACTCTGATCCCAACATCAACCACCTGTGTAACGCCACAGGTATCGAACACCCCGTCCACAACTGGACTAATCTTGTCAACACAAGAAGAGGAACAAATTCGTCAAAACGAATAGAGATTCCGTCGTCACAGGAATAACCTTGTCCACATCTATACCCAAATTTCGTCAAATCATGAATAAATACCAATCTGTCCTCGTTAGGACTCACATTTCATCAACCCGAAGAAATCTCAACATCACAGGAATAGAACTTTGTCCATGTTAGGATGCTACATTCTGTCAACACGGAAAAATCCCGGCGACTTCGCTGGGGAAACATTTCTGTCTAATCACAGGAAACTCTGCTTATCTCTGCATTAGCTAACTCTGTTGGGCTCAACCCACAAACGACTTTGAGGAGGACTCTACTAGGGACAGTAATACTTCGTCAACACGAGGAAATCACGGCGACTTCCTTGGGGAAAATACTTTGGTCAAATATCGGAACACAACTCACATACTCTGTCTATCACGGGAGAATCATCTATCTGGATACGGGAAATACATTTTCCTGATTCTTACAGGAAAGTTCATCCGCCTGCTTCATACGGGAAAATCCATCTGCCTGGTTCATACAGGAACATTCATCTGCCTGCTTGATTCATATAGGAAAAAGTCATCCGCCTTCTTCATACGGGAAAACACATCTGCCTGGTTCATACAGGAAAAGTTCATTCGTCTGCTTCATACGGGAAAACACATCTGCCTGGTTCATACATGAAAGTTCATCCGCCTGCTTCATACAGGAAAATCCATCTGCCTGGTTCATACAGGAACATTCATCCGTCTGCTTCATACGGGAAAACACATCTGCCTGGTTCTTACAGGAAAGTCCATCCGCCTGCTTCATACGGGAAAACACATCTGCCTGGTTCATACAGGAACATTCATCCGCTTGCTTCATGCGGGATTTCTTTAGAGAATGATCCTCAATATCATTTCTCCATGGTGATTTAGCACAAATATCAACTCGTGCGACCTCCTATAGTATAATCTTTGTAATAGATCATGCTACGACGATTTAAAACTAAAGTCGACCTGACTCATCCGATTAATCACTAACCACTAATTTAATTCATGTCAATATACTCTTGCTTTAATTTTTGTCAATATATCTTGTTCATAATATATCTTGTTCTTATTATCATTGTTCATATACTTTTGTTAATATTATCTTGATTATTGATATTATCTTATTATATTATTCATATTGTTCATATCATATTCATCATATCTTGTTCATATTGATCATACCTTGTTCAGACTATTCAAAATACAATAATAATTATCGAAACCCTAAAAGCCTAAATTGGTGAACTGTGGTTACTTTTTCGAGCAACGGAACCTGTAATTTATACAGAAACCCTAGTAATGGAGATTTTTGTCCGACTCTTGTTCGAGGCATGGTTTAGGGTACCTTGCACACACACGGCTTCCTCTTGGGCTACCTTACAATGAGGCCTATTTATTTTGTGGAATCTCGTGAAACTTACATGTACCCCACTATCATTCCGATGTACACGTTTGTATTTCTTTGATTGTGGTTTGTCTACTAGGAGCAATCAATGGGACTAGAATAAACTAAACCATTTTCAAACTAATTCTCGATTCGCCATCGAGCCATTTTCAAACACCCATCATAAGTCGATTGCTCGTTAGCATTCACCATCAACCTAACACACACACACACTTGCATATTTCATTGTGGTTTCGTTATTAAGAGCACCCCTAGGGACTAGTATTGATTCTCACCCCTTTCGCAAACCCTTGGTCCAACACCAAGTGAAATCTTATTCAAACTTGTAAGTCGTGTGCCTTTTGCCTCGCCATCAGTTTCTTTTCAACCAATCCGATTCTATCATTTTCAAATCTCTTTCTTAATTAACTTACGAAAGAAGAAGATTCTTGGAGTTTAGAATTTCTTGGATCTTCGAATGAATGGCTCTTGAGGCGCTCGCCTTGGGTTGTTATTCATTCAACCTTTTGTCTTAAAATACTTGATTCTTATCTAAAAAATTTTGTAATCAACTTAAGAGAGAAGAAGGTTCTTGAAATCTAGAATTCCTTGGATCTTTGAATGAATGGCTCTCGAGGCGCGCCCTTTGGGTTATAATTTATTCAATCTTTCGGCTTCAAAACGTTCAACCTTTCCTCAAACATTTTCTAATCAACCCCAAAAAAAAACTGAGTTCTTCGAATCTGCCATTCCTTGGATTCTTGAGTGACAGCTCTCGAGGCACGTCCCTTGGATTATTTTTCATTCAATCTTTCGTTTCCAAACCAAACTTCAACAGTTTCAACAAATCCAACCCCTCTCTTTTTGTGGTCGTCTCCACGAACTACAAACGCTTCTATTCTTCATTCTCATTTGAATGTAAGATACGTAGGCACAAGATTGTGATAATCTTTGTGAGTTACCTTTTATTTTTTCCACCTTTTCCGTCCAAACCTTTTATCTACCTTTTCTTTTTTCCACTTTTTTTGTCCAAACCTTTTATTTACCTTTTTCTTTTTCCACTATTTGCACACTTCTATTCATCTACCGTTTCCCCCTTTCTAAACATTTCCCGTAGTCACACTTCAACCACTTTGATTTCTCATTCTCGTCCGAATGAGCATACGTATGCATAAGGGCCCCAATCCTTGGCGAGCAACCTAAAACTACCCATTTTCCCCTAGCATTGATTCCTTTTATCTTACCGTTTCACATTTATCATTGAGAAGAAAACAAAAAATCTTAGATAACGCTCATCACAAATTGAACTAAGAGGTTCCCATTGAGTACAATAGACGTGAGGGGTGCTAATACCTTCCCCTTGTGTAACTGACTCCCGAACCCAGAATGTGGTTGTGACGGCCATGTTCTTATCTCTTTTTAAAGGTTTTCTAGATATTTTCCTTTCCCTCTTTTCGGATAAATAAACTTCGGTGGCAACTCTGTCGAACCTCATATCGTGCCTTTCACACGAGGGTCATATTTTCGATGATTTTTCAAAGTGCAATAGCTGGGGAACTTTGCTCCATACAATAGAGAGTCGAGCCTAACTTAGGGTGATTTACGAAGAAAGTTATCTTTATTTTCTTGTTTATGTATTTGTTCTCTTATTGCTTTTATATGCTCCTTATTATACTTGGTTGATGGATCTTGGGATAATATCATGAGTAAAGCTCTACGCCCGAGCCTTGGTAGAAGCAGAGGGAACACATAATTTAGAATTGGTAGTCGAGTAGTGTTAGTCCCCAAGGACTCTCTCCTTGTGTGCCTAGCATGAAAGCTCCCCTAGAGGAGACCTATCAGTTGATCTTGTTCTAACACAACTAGCCTATTGCACGACTTGATTCATGAGGGGTCCGTGATTTTGGGAACCTTTTAGCACCAGTTCTATATTGGAGGTCGTGTAGTGTTAGTCTCCAAGGACTCGTTCCTTGTGTGGCTAGCATGAGGACCCCACTCAGGAGATACCTTGTCGTCATTATCATCGTAATGCAGCTAGCCTGTTGCATGACGTTGGTGTGACTAGTGTTCGTGACTCTAGGAACCATATCCATCAATGTAGAAACCATCCCGTGAGTGGGTTTAATGGGTAAAGAATCTAGATCTTCCCGTATAGAGCCTACCTATGAGTTTTCTTTGATCAGAGACTTTGGTTATCTACCCGTTACTGTAACTAACCTCAGAATTGATCGAACATGTGATCCTGGATCTTGCATCTTGCATTGCATTCCTACATATCATTGCATTGTATTGCATCAGTTATGCATCTTGCATTTCATTTCATCAGCAAAATCTCATTTGTCCTTCCTTCATCTCCAGTAAATCAAGTTGATTGCTTGACACCCGTATGTAACTCAAGCCAAGACACATGATGGAGCAGATTTAACAAGAGCAAGCCTCTTTTAGAGAGGAGTTGGACTCCCTCAAAGGCAAGATCGACCATATTCTCGAAGCCATCACAATGGCTAGAAAGGATGAAGAACTGCGTGAAGCTGCTGCCGCCCATAACAACGTTCCTGTGTAAGGATCTACCTCAAGGATCCCAGTTCCTATTCCCAACCCTATCAATTATGGGATACTAATGAATTTCATTCCCGCAGCTGAAGGAGCCACTTCTCAATCCCTCATAACACCTGGAGTTACTATTGGAGCCACCCCGCAAGCCCAAACTACTGTTATTCAGATCCTTGTTCCTCATGCTGAAGAGAATATGCAAGATTAGTATGACGATGTACAAAACTATCATATTGCTATCCCCATTTCCAATCCTGCTGCTGCTCAGGATTCTGAAGCTATCAAGATGTGTCATGATTTAGCTGAAAAACTCCGAGTCATGGAATAACACAACTCAACTTCTTTGAATGCTCTGGAATTGTGCTTGGTACTAGATGTTGTCATTCCTCCCAAGTTCAAGGTGCCTGAATTTTCAAAGTAAAAAAGTCTCAGTTGTCCTAACATTCATTTGAAGATGTACTATCACAAGATGCCTGCCTATGCTAGAGACGAAAAGCTGATGATTCATTGCTTCCAAGATAGCCTGTCTGGAGCATCACTCGAATGGTATATGCAGCTAGAGCATACTACTGTGCACCATTGGACTGAGATAGTAGATGCATTTGTTAAGCAGTACAAATACAACACCGACCTTGCTCCGAATCATATCAACTTTAGAGTATGGCTCAAAAGGACAAAGAATCCTTTAAGGAGTACGCATAGCGATCGAGAGAGCTAGATACAAGGGTCCATCCACCTCTTGTTGACCGTGAACTGATTGATATATTCATGGGTACCCTGCAAGGCCAGTACTATAAGAAGCTGATTGGTAGTGTTTTTGTTGGATTATCTGACTTGGTGATTGTCGGTGAGAGAATTGAAGAAGGTTTGAAGATCGAAAAGATTCAAGGAGGTTCTTGCAGCCAGTCGGGGCCAAGAAGCCTTTCAAAGGATACATAAAGAAGGAGGGCGAAACAAATTCCGTCTCTGTTCAGAAGGGGCAAGCTCAACAAGCTCCTGCCCAAATTCCTTATCAAATCCTCAACTTTCAGTACTCGTATGTTGCTACTACGCAATATGCTTTGATGCCTTATCAGTCAGCTGTTCAAGTTGTTCAAGATCCAATGCCTTAGTAACAGGCTTTTCAGCAACAATCATACAATCATCAAGGGTATTAATATCCTCCTTAGAGTCAACAACAACGTCAGCCTAATCAGCAAAGTGTCATACCCCGAACTTGTCCTACCTGTTTTAAAATTTCACTCGTCTGAATTTATTTTCAATGCATCGCTTGTACAATATAACGTGCATTTTACTATAAATAATTCCTAAAAAATATTAGGCAGAATAAATCTCTTGGATATGTGGACGGACTGGCTGAATTGTGTCTCAGATATACGAGAAAAATCAGTGATTGAAAAGTCTCGAATTTAAGCTTGTAGGCGTTATTGATTTTGAACTGCTTTCCATTAAAGCTTGACCTAACACGCTCGTCTTATCTCTTGATAAATTTTCAATCACTTTTAATCAGTCTGAGCCTTTTCACTGGTTCCGGTCAATTCTCAAAGTTGACTGAGTGCTGAATCTTTTCAAGTTATTTACTTCGCATTAATCTTTTGTGTGCAGTCGATTTTAATCTTTTAAGCCTCTCTGTCACCCAATTTTTGTTTGTTTTCACCTGATTTATTTTTATGTTTTCAACAAAAGGTCCAGGATAATTAATTCTAATTTCCCATGCTTTCATTTTATTTTTAGCATATTTATTTAATAAGTTACAAATTTTCTAGTGGTTTTTAATTGATTTAATTCTATTAAATTAATTAAGGCTTCTAGAAAGGGCAATTTTGACATTTTAATTTAGGTGTGTTTCTATTATTAAATGTGAATCGTCAAATTGAAATTTAATCAAGGGTGCACATTGTTTACCGTGTTTTTTGGCAAACAACCTCTGGTCTATCAATTTGGTGTCAAATTGACTAACTTGCAGGATTAACCATACGAAATCCTAGGATATGTGCTGAAGGGTGTTTCTATTTGAACCTATTTAGAAATGTATTTCAACAATACTAAGAAGAAATAACTTAATAAAGAGGGGCAGAAATTATCCACTATGTTTAAAAGAAAGAAGGAAGAGGAATTATTAGGGGGAGAAAAGATAAGGGTTTCTTTTTGGGAGAGAAGGACTTAATCGAAGTAGTAATGATGAACAAGAGGGAAAGATGTAACAAATAAATAAAAGTACTTGACAAAAGTAAAGAAACAAAATAACTTCATTGAAAAGATAAAGGATGGTGTGTTTACATCACGTACATTCTCTATAATACTCTCTTTCTCTACACTCGGATACTTGGAGTAATTTTAAGAGTGACTTGTACAACAGTAAATTACAACACACCAAGTTCTATGTCTAAGACTCTTATTTATAGTAATAATAGTAACTGCTAATAACCTCCTTAGGCCATCTATTCTTGACAAATGTCAGATCACATGCAGTCCTTTATCCGATGAGAGCCACTTGTCCTTCTTAGTCATAAGAAAATATAACTACTCCCTCCAAGATTCAAATTTCAAAAAAACTCACTTCGACCCTTCTTCTAAATCTCGGTCGAAGACCATTTCGCTTGCTTAGGTCGAAGTATTCAATTTCAAGACTTCAATTTCCTAAGTCCTTGGAAGACTTGTAGATCTTTTTAATATGCTGAAAATAGCCTCCAACATGAGTCGTCGAATTGGTGAGCTAACAAATTGCCCCCCAAAAATGTAGTTTTTCGACACTACAAAAAATACATTTTTTGACAG
Organism: Lathyrus sativus; assembly: GCA_963859935.3. Classification (NCBI taxonomy): domain Eukaryota; kingdom Viridiplantae; phylum Streptophyta; class Magnoliopsida; order Fabales; family Fabaceae; genus Lathyrus; species Lathyrus sativus. The sequence goes on along the minus strand of OZ012739.1, from coordinate 489,501,854 downwards.
CATCCATATTCGACGTCGTTTACCTTCGACTATATCCGGATAGTTGACCCATCTTCAACTGCTTCGAGTTTAGGAAACTGAAAGGTGATGGGAGAGGATATATCCACAATCTCACGCAAAAGGAACTGTTACGCCCCCTCGATGCACGATCTCTGACATCATGATCATCATGGCAAATTTCTCGGGAATCACCAAAATCGTGAGCCATCATTACCCCTATAGAGCATAGGTTGCAACCGCCACCTCTACTAACTCCTCCTGAGCACACACGTGGCCCACTAACCCCAGCCATTTGTAAAAAACTCTTGAATTTCCCTTTTCACTTATAAATAATTTTCAGAATGTCTTTTACTTTTTCTTCTTCAAACCTTTTTTACAACATTGCCTCATCTTTTCTTCTCACCGTTTTATCTTCCAAGAACACTCCTCCAACACTCATCATCATGGCTGAGCTAACATCCCAGAAACAAAAAATCCAGTCTCATCAACAAACTTCTTCTTCCACCCTTCCCCCTTTTCCTGCTCTGAGTGGACCGAAGGTGGTAAAGAATCAGCAACTCGTGCGAGAGCCTCTACTGGAAGAGAAGCGCCATATCTACGAATCCCAGGTAATCATACCCGTTACTGTCGCGGATAAACCGCTTGCCATGTCTGGGCCTCTATCCCTCTCTGGTTTAAACTATTCCACTTTGAATGAGTTTTTTCCTTCTTATCGAAAAACCAAACCCCTATGGCAAAAAGACTCCCAAAAGGTCCCCTTGGATAATCCAGATAGCTTGAATGTTTATAATGTGGATCTCAAGTATCTCCATGATGGAGCAAGATTGTTTAGGGCTACGCCATATTTCAAGGATTCTGAACTCTACCTCAACTGGTTGAAGAAGGTAGAAAAAGCAAAAACCCAAGACTGGAAGGATATGGGCATCTATGACCTTATTATGATGTAGAAAGTAGGTCCCAACTACTGCCCTCTGATGTTGGGTGCATCTCTGTTCTTTTGGGATAGCACACACTATACTTTTCATCTTCCATGTGGGATGATGACGTCTACCTTGTTTGATATGGCTGCTATTGTAGGACTGAAACCTCATGGACTGACTTACGACCCTGAAGTTGACAGCCAAGACACTATCGGTTTCTCAACCATCAAACATACTTATACCCATTTCATCAACCATTATCATGACAAAAATAATGCCGCTGTTAAAAACGAGGAACATGTAGCCTTTTTGGCCATGTGGTTGTCTCGTTGCATTTTCTGTACTAAATCTTTACAGGTGGCGTGAAAATACTTAACACTGGCGAACCAGCTACATGCCAAGAGAGACATATGCTTGAGCGAAATGATCCTTGCAAGTCTATACGAAGCCTTAAGAGAAAGTGCCGGCAAACTGAAAGACCCTGAGAATATCGGCAATTTAGTAATGTCGGGACCGTTTTGGTTACTTCAATTGTGGTTAAACGCCACTTTTGAAGGCAGCCTACCAAATAAAGGTGAATGGCCCCGCTTAGTCCAGCTTACCCCCAACGAAGAGGGGCAAACACTTCGAGCCAACTTCTCAGGCTTCGTCCAGATGTTTGCAAAGCGACACGTTTTCACACCTGGGATGGCTCCCTTCGCAGAACGAAAACGTGGCCCTGAATAGTTCATCAGGCCTTTCCCAGCTTTGCTCAAGAAATAAGAGGAGGAATCAAAGCTGATTTGGGAGCGATTCCTCACGCCTCGACTATTTGTTCAAACTCAATTTGACAAGAGGACAGGCTTCCCTGATAGCTTACCAACCAAATCTTGTGTCGAGGCAATTTGGACTTATCCAAACCTTACCTAGGTGTTTATACGAGAAGAAATCCCATGTTCTGCTTTCACACCACATAGTTAACCCCATCGAATGCTCGACCCAGTTGGCGCGTCATGCCCATAAATCTTCACTTACCCCACTTTATTTTGAACCTTCTTATTTCTGTTCCCCAAAATTTTACAACTGGTGGTCCAGGCATTATTCTTCTGAATTTCTTGATGCTGCCAATATTTCTCGAGTGATTGATTAAGCTTTCGTTGATGTTCAGGAAAAAACCAAGAAAGGTAGGTCCGCTCACATAAAGGAGATACAAGCCTTCCAAAAATACTTTGAAACCGCTTATCGACCGGATGATATTAGTCGAACCATCCGCGAGGCTGTTGTCACTCTGAGGGAAAAATTTCTAAAAAAGATGGAGAATTTAAAAATTCCTTCTTCCATCCCGCGTGAGAAACGGTATGAGATGGCTTTCAAATTATTTCCCCCTAAGGTCCCTCGATTGCTATCTGCTGATTTTGGAGTGGCCCTTGCCCCTCCATTCCCAGATTGGTTCATCTGTGAGGACCCTATAAAATTCCTCAGACAGCAGTCCAAGCCCAAAGCACAGCGGGTGGTTCCGACTAAGCATACCGTTCATACTTTCAAAGGGCACCTTCATATTAATATCGAAGATGTTCGCATCGAATCCGACATTCTCGAAGTTCGATTCCCCTTCGTTTTAAACCTTTAAAACAATGCTTTATCAATACTAACGGGTGGCGCTGTTATTTATCTTTTGCAGCTGTTCCAAAAAAGACCGCCGTCTTGGTGAAGACTGGCAGTTCCGTCGAGGGTCAGAAGGTAATGTCCATGCACCATCTTAATCTTTTCAACATTCCGGGTTTAGAAAGCCTAACACTTTCCCAATGTTTTTTAGGTAAGCCGGAAACCCCCCACCCCTCAGAGAAAAATAAAGAGAGGCGCCAACCTAGTCATCATCGACTCAGAAGATGAAGATGGTTCCCCTCAAGAGGAGGTTCCAATGAAAAGGCGACGAAAGGTCGTCCACAGTCTTGACATTACTGACTCCGATCCTCCATTGGCTCAAATCCCTGAATCACAAGCTCAACGTGTAGACCTTGGTAAAGCTTCTGTCGGAGGTACCCCAATTCCTCAAACTGCTGCTGTTGAAAGCGACAATTCCAGTCCGGCTGATGAAGGCCCGAAGGTCCAACTCTTATCTTCGACTACTTTCTGTCTGAATCTCAAACTACTTTTGGACTCTTTTTCTCATGTTTAGATTCTCTCTTTTTCAGGCTGACGTTGTGATGACGGAAAACATCCCGACTACATCCCTTCTCGAGGCCTATCCTTTGAACAGTCGAGGTGAGCCCACCTATCGTCCTTCTTCGGACTTAGGTTCAGGTGTGAGTTCTCTTGGGGAAATCAATAAACCTGAGATCCCTGTGGTTCCCCTGCTTTCTCCTTTAAAGACTGTCACCCAACAATCTCAGACCGACGAGTCCGATCATGACGAGGGGAACAATTCCTAGAATCCCATCGAAGCAGGTGAGGAAGCGAACTTCTTGGACAAGGGCGTAAATCCTGCTGATGGTTCGCCTCAGGGAACCACAATGGAGGTTGATGATAAACCTGTGGAGGATAGAGGTACAACAGATGGAGCCATGCGTCAATTTGAATTGGAAGAGTCTAGTGAAGAAGACGTCGAAGAAGACGAGGACGAGGATACCACCAACACTGCCCTAATTAAAGAGACTGATGTCGAGGATCCTCCTATCCCGCAAGCCATACCTGTTGAGACAACTCCAATTGCCCCTGCCAACATCTCCACAAAAGTAGAAACGATGCCTGCCAAAAGTGCAACAGATCTTACTGCAGCAGAACTTGAGGCTCTAAAAGTGTCTGACCGTCGTCAATACATCCAACTCCTCCTTCGTAGGCGAAATAGTTCCTCAGGTAGATCCGAAAGTACTTCGACCTCTGAAGGTCCGACTTCAACTCCAATCAACAGTGCTCTTGAGAAAGTAAAGGACAAGATTTTCAAAGGGGACCTCTTTTCTCTTTTGCAAATGGGTCCAGTTCACTACCTTTCTTTGAAAACTCTCCAACAACAAGTGGACCTTCAATCGATCTCTGCTGAGGCTGCGGCCGTAATCCAAGAAGTTGGGAAATTGATCGACCAGGTTCATACTAACTTTGGGCTCTTGCCTCAGTTCGACAAGGATATATCTAAAAAGTCAGGTACTAAGGCTGCTGCTTGGTCTGCCGTTGCGGATTGTGAAGACAAAATTGCAACGCTGGAGGAGCAAAAGGCCAAGAACCAACAAGAGATTACTAAGAATGAAACGAACATCGCTTGCTGGGAGCGTAAGATCAGAAAACTTCGCAGTAAGATAGATAAAGCTCAGAAGAGGAATGATGAACTGTCTTCCTTCGATGATTCTTCCTTGTCGACAGAGCTTGATCATGCCGTCCTTTTTGCCGAGGAGGCTCGACAACTTGAGGCTGATATTGCGCAACTGAAAAATGACAAAGCCTCTTGCCAGAGTCGTCTCGATGCCCAGAAAGCAAACTATGTCAAGATGAAGTCCAACCTTCCTTTTTAGATTTCTAGAATGTTTAATATTTATTTTCTGGCCTTTGTAAGCCATGTCTGTATTGTTGTACTTGTAAGGACTAAGCCATTTTTGGCACATTTTGTTGATGCCATTTATGGCCCTGCTATTTAGTTTTATATTACTTTGTCGAAATGTTTACCTCTTGCAGCGCTGATTTGTATTTTTTCAAATACTTACCGTTTACTTTCAAGATTTGTTTATCATTGCTAAGTTCCTCGACTTCGTATGCCCCATTCAAGAAGACTTTTGAGATTTTGAAACGGTCCTTCCTATTTCGGGGACCATTTGCCTAGTGTCCTGACCTTTCGATCTATCGGCAGGATTACCCTCCAAACTAAATCTCCAATCAAAAAGGTCTTTGCTTTGACTCTTTTGTTATAGGATTTCTCTACTCTTTTCTTCTGTCTTCTTAAAAGCTCCAACGCTCTTAACCTTTCTTCGTCTAAATCCACTAACTCGTCAAGCATCATATCCCAATAAATCTCACGGGGAATTTCGTGGTGCCTCTGAATCCTGGCTGACTGCACAAGAATTTCGACTGGTAATACTGCATCATGGCCAAAAGTCAGTCGATAAGGTGTAGTGTTGGTGGCTTCTTTGGGGGATGTTCGACATGCCCATAGGACCTGGTCCAAGGTTTTATGCCAGTTTTTTAGCTTACCCCCTACTTGCTTCTTTATCATTCCAATTACTACCTTATTCGCTGCCTCGACCTGGCCATTGGCCTGGGCGTAGTAAGGGGTCGACGTAAGGAGTTTGAATCCCATTTCTCTGGCAAACTTTTGCATTTTTCGACCGGTAAAGACTAATCCTTGATCTGTTGTTATCGTTTCTGGCAAACCAAATCTGAAGATAATGTGTTTTTGAATAAATTCAATCACATCTTCTTGGTCTACTTTTGGCAGGGGTACCGCCTCGACCCATTTGGTAAAATAGTCTATCCCCACCAAGATGAATTTTTGGTTTTTCGAGGACGCGGGTCGTATTTCTCCTATTAGGTCCAAAGCCCATCCTCTGAATGGCCATGGCTTAATTATGGAGTGTAACTCGCTTGCTGGAACATGTTGTATACCAGCATGTATTTGGCACTCCTGGCAGCCTTTGGCGAATTCGATGCAATCTTTCAGCATTGTAGGCCAATATAGACCTTGGCGAAACAGTAGCCATTTCATCTTCTGGCCTACCTGGTGTGCCCCGCATGCTCCACTATGAACTGATGATAGTGCTAGATATGCCTCTGATTCACTTAGACATTTAAGCAAAACTCCCTCCGGAGCTCTTTTGAATAATTCGTTTCCTAGGAGGACGTAGCTTAGTGCTTGGTATTTTATTCTTCGCTCTGTGGTGCTCGAAGGATTTTGGAGGTATTCGACCAACGGTTTTCTCCAGTCCCCATCTGATATCGAATCGATTGTAAAGATCTCGAAGGTTTCTTCATCGGCGAATCCGAACTTTGCAACCCTTAAATCTGATGGCCGCATGCCACAGCTGCTACCTTGCTTCTGACTTGGATTACTTCTCGCAGGTCTTCGCAGGACATCTTATATCCTGGTGCTATTTAGGCCAAATCGTTGGCCACCTGATTTCGTATTCGTGGTATATGTCGAATAATAGTCTCTTCGAATTTCTTTAATAGCCTATTTTCTACTACGAAGTACACAATGAGGCTTTCTTTGACACATTTGTATTCTTTTGTCAATTGTTTTATGACTAATTCTGAGTCTCCCATTATTTCGACTCTAGTTGCCCCCAATTCCAAAAGAATTTCAAGTCCAGCTATCAAGGCCTCGTACTCCGCCTCATTGTTAGAGCATGGCTCACTTATTTTACACTTGAATTGTGTTGGAATTTTATCAGGAGAAATAATCAGCATGCCTATGTCGGTTCCCTTCTTATGGCTGGAACCATCGAAGTACAACTTCCAAGGTTCTAGTTCGACCATATTTAGAGCGTTTGTATCTACGGAGTGGTCGACAATGAAGTCTGCCACTATTTGCCCTTTAATTTATTTCAATGGTTTATATGTTAAGGAAAATTCCGTTAACGCTAATGCCCATTTGCCTATTCGACTATGCAAAATAGGTTTGGACAACATATGCTTTATAACATCAAAATGCGAAGAGACACAAACATTAACAGGCTTTATATATTGCTTTAATTTTGTACATGATAAATACAAACATAGACATAGCTTTTCTACTTCGCTATATCTAGTCTCTGCATCATTTAGGACCCTACTAAGGTAGTAAATGGCTCTCTCTGTGCCGTCTTCGTCCTCTTGAGCTAACATGCTTCCCAGGGTTTTATGTGACGCAGCTATGTACAACCTCATGCTTTTGTGCCGACAAGGTGGAGAGAGAATTGGAGGATTAGTCAAATAACTTTTAATTTTGTCGAAAGCTTCTTGTTGTTCCTTCCTCCACTCATACCCTTCTTTGGTGACTCGAAGCAACGGCGAGAAAGCTTGGGTTTTGCCGCTTACGTTCGATATGAACCTTCTTAAGAAATTAATCTTGCCCAACAGGGATTGTAATTCCATTTTATTTGATGGAGCCTTGGTCTCCATAATGGCCTTCGTCTTGTTTTGGTTTATTTCGATGCCCTTTTTGTGGACTACGAAACCCAAGAAGTCGCCTGCCTGCACAAAAAACGCACACTTTAAAGGGTTCATTTTGAGGCTAAACTTCCTCATTCTTAAGAAAGATTGTCGAAGATGATCTATATGATCTTTTCCTGATACGGATTTAACCATAATGTCGTCAATATATATCTGCATAAACGATTCTATATAGTCATGGAAGATTGAATTCATTGCTCGTTGATACGTTGCCCCAGTGTTTTTCAGGCCAAAAGGCATTACTACCCATTCGTAGGTGCCTATGGCCCCTGGACAACGAAATGCTATTTTGGGAACATCATCCTCAGCAATGAAGATTTGGTTATACCCAGAATAACCGTTTAACATACTAAGGTATTCGTGGCCGGCGGATGAATCGACTAGCATTTCTGCCACTGGCATCGAATACTCATCCTTAGAAGTTGTTGAGTTTAAGTCCCTAAAGTCTATGCAGACTCTCAAGGAACCATTTTTCTTAATAACTGGCACAACATTAGCAAGCCATTCGACATACCTGGTTGTGCGAATGAATTTGCACCGCAGAAGTCTTTTGATTTCCGCTTTTATTTTTGACAAAACCTCCAGAGCGAAACGCCTTGGGCTCTGTTTGACTGGTTTCTTGCTAGGCTTGATCGGCAGTCTATGTTCCACCAATTCTCTTTTCAATCCTGGCATTTCATCATAATCCCAGGCAAAACAGTCTCTATATTCTCGCAAAAGCTGGATGACTTCCCCTTTGAATCGAGTGTCGAGGTTGGCACTAATGTAAGTGGGCCTTTTATAATGTCGTCTCCTAAGTCCACTTCCTATAGCGGGTCCTGCGCAAGCATTTTGGCATCCTCTGCCAAAGGATCTTTCTCGAAACCCAAAGGCTCGTCGTCATAGATAGCATCAAGCCTTTCGTTTTCTTGATGGATTTCATCAGATAGTTTCGTGTCGAAGCCTTCCTTGTAGCCTCTCTGAAGAACTTCTTTATTAGCCTTTATGGCCATTTTGCTTCTAATAGCCTCTAGGGCCGTTTGTAGTCTAGTTTCGGCCACATAAGCCGAAATCCTTTGAAGCGCATTGGCTTCAGTCATTATTACTGAAATCACTCCCCCATCCCATGGGGTCCACCGGCAAGGTTCCAAGGTATGGAAGCCTTTCTCCTGGCACTTCTCTGTCCCAACGGAAACTGTCTACAGGATGTAAGTATAACTCATTCGAAGTCTGCTGGTCCACAAGGACCTATTCCAGCCAAGTGTTTGTCGAAGTGCCTTTGATCGACATAGTTGATGGGCGCCCTAAAGTACCCCTGATCAGCTTCAATATTCTCTACGATGCCGTCTGGCCTCCAAATTGCAATCCTTTGATGCATCGAGGATGGCACTGCCCCCACGCCATGAATCCACTCACGTCCAAGTAGCAGGTTGTAATTGGCTGTAGTTTCTACAACCATGAATATTGTTGGCCGTGTTACTGTTCCGACGGTGATATCTACCTGAATTACTCCCCTGGTCGAGCCTACCTTACCTTCGTAGTTGGACAGGACCATGTTGTGTGGCTTGGTGTCGGCATCGCTTTTCCCGATTTTGTTTAATAGAAGATGTGGCATCAAATTTACCGTTGCGCCACAGTCCACCAGAATTTTGTTAACTGGAGTGTTTTCCACTTTAGCCGTAATGTAAAGCGGCTTCAAATGGTTCCTCATCTCCTCAGTGGGCCGTTCGAAGAAAGCATTCTGCTCTTCAACACAGTCGTTGTTCATCACATAATAGCAGACGGGCTTGTGTGCTGCCATTTCGCAGTCTGTGTCGCAGTTTTCGATCACAGACAATCTGTCATATTCTTTCGGCATCACTGACACTACGTTCACCAACAAATTTAGCGAATCATCAGAATCTGAGTCGAAGTTGTCCGTCATCTCGTCGTCGACCCCAGTGATCTCTTTCTTATTTTTAACCTGGTTTGAGAACAATTTCCTGCCCACTGGTGGTTGCGTGGTTTTGCTGATCGTTTTTGACGGCTCTCTCTGATTCTCTGTAGGGAGATTAGTGCTAGATTCAACCCTGTCCTTTGACGCCGTTTCTCTAAGAGCTTTTCTTTTCCGTTGTTCCCTCCTCCACTGCGATCGAGACATGGGGGTTTTCCCTTTATAATTCTTGGATACATGGGCCATCTTCGAAGACTGGAATTCTTTTCGATAGGTAACTGAGGAACCCCTATTCAGTTCGAAATTCTTCCATCTTTGTTCACCTTGTCGCTTATCCTCGTTGGGTTTTGTCCACCTACCATCAGTGTTTCCAACAACGGGTTTGAAACTAGCAGGCCTTGTTTTGGGGCCTCGGATGTGGGGTTTAGAGCTTTTCAGCAAACTGCTTCGTCGATCGAACTCAGGCATTCTCCCACTTTGCTTGAGCCTTCGTGTTCCCTCCAGTCTCTGGGCAGCTTTTTTGTCGAAGATTGCGCTGCATCGTGGGCATAACATCACGCTAGAACCTTTTCCCTGGCATTTGTGAAGAAAATCCACAATTGTTTCCTCTTGCTTCGGGTATGCCTCCTTAGTGATTTCTTCTTGATTGTTCAACTCACTGTCCCCCTCACCTTCTTGTCGGGTGACTTCCATCATGTTGATCTCAACTTCCTCGGCCAAATTCAAACCCTTTAAGTTTAGACCTAAACTTTCAGTAGCCTGGTCCATTTTGATGAAGTTATCACCCATCTCCTTGGTCACCATCTCCCATTTTGGATTATCCACTACCCCGTCGGCGTTGTTAGTATTCATCTCCTCTTCACTGCCTCGATCAAAGCTCATTATGACCTTTGTCATCACAGCATTCTCGACGAAGTCATCAGTAACTTCTATCATGCTTTCTGAGAAGTTGCGGCCTTCAGTGACCTCGATCATGTTGGCTTCTAAAGGCTCTGTGTAGTGAGCGTCCGTCACCTGTAGAGGGTCCGTGTCGACCTTCATTTGGCTAGTGGTTTTCTCCCCAAACTTCAGTCGTCCCTCCTGGATTGAGTTCTGAACAAGATCCCTGAAAAGAAAACATTGAGATGTTTTATGACCCAGAAAGTTATGGTACTTACAAAAACCTCTCTTTTTTCGTTGTTCTAGTGATGACAATTTAGCGCCAGGTGGCACTATCATTTGTTCATCTTTTACCAACAGATCGAAAATTTCATCACACTTGGTGATGTCGAAGGTATATGTCTTCTTTGGGAATCTATCATTCCTTTCTGATTCGACAACACTCTTCCCCTGTGGGGGTGCTAATACTTTACAAGAATAAGGGGCGCCTTGTTTAAGTTCGGCGAGGTCTACTTCATTTTCGTCGAGATTCAAAGAATCCTCGCATGCCCTTTCGATATTGTCATCAATTTCGACAAAGGCCACTTTCTTGCTCTTGTTAAGCCTAGTTTTCTCGTCTTTCAAACGTTCGAGTTGTCGAACTCTATCGGCCAATTGGGCCATATCTCTTAGGTATTGGGTATCTAACTTCTTGCAAATGGAATAATCAAGGCCTTCAGCAGCCATTTCGACCAGTTCGTGTTCCGACACTTGCGTAAAACACCTGGCCTTGAGTAATCGAAACCTATTGAGGTATTCCTCGATTGGTTCCGAAAACTTACGTTTTACGCTAGCTAGTTCTTTCAAACTAATTTTGGTCTGGCCCATGTAAAACTGCTTGTGAAACAAGCGTTCAAGTTGGGCCCAACTACATATGGTGTTAGGTGCTAGCATCGTGAACCAAGTGAAAGCATTTTTTGTGAGGGAACTTGGGAAGTATTTTATCCTAAGGCTCTCATCATTTGCTATTTCCCCGGCTTCGATCACATATCGAGCCACATGTTCGACAGTAGATTTCGTCGTATCCCCTGAGAATTTCGTAAATTTTGGTACTTTCGTCCTAGGGGGTAATTCTGTTTGAAGGATGTAGTCTACTATCGGGGATGTAAAGTTTGGTCGAGTAAAACCAGTGTTTACTCCATTTCGAGCCATGATCCTTTCGACCATGGCCGCTAGATTGTTGTCAATGGCTATATTATTGCGTCGAACTTCTTGGACCACATGATCTGCATCCTGGTTTCGGTTTATCACGACCACTCCTTGGTTACCTTCGTCTAGGACATGGACCTGGTTCGTTTGGTTTTCTCTTACCGCCTCAACTACGGGAGGTTCGACTCTAACCTGATTTTCTAAGTGTATTTCCCTTGCGCTTCTTACGTCTTGTCGAGGGACGTTCGCCATTGTGTTTTGATTTCTGGGTACAAGGGGTACTCCCATAAACTCAGCCAACCGCGTCAATTGCAGCGTCAATTGTTGGTTGGTTTGGGTGGTGTTATGGATCAATGGCTGAAAGATCTCACCCATAGTTTGGGACAAAGTCTGAACCATTTGCATGTTGCTCTCATCCATCTGTTGCCTCAAGCACGCGACTGAGGTATTGGTCAAGTTGGGGCCTTGCGTCGAATATCCCAGACTCTGGCCTGGAAACTTCGACCAATGTTCACCCCAGATCCTGATCCTTGCAACGGAGAAGTCATAGGGTTATCTGAAAAGATGGGAGGAGCATTTTGAAGCCCCTGCATCACAGTTGTAGGCATTCCATACGTTGGATTCCTGGGCATTTGTACCAATCGAGGAAGAGGATTTTGCCTAGGCAGGGGGCTTCCTTCTAGTGGTGTTTGAGGATTTGACACTTGGGGCCCGATATATTCCAATACTGGTTGAGTATAGGGTCTTATTAAAGTCGACCCAGCCCCTAATATTGAAGGTGTTTGTACAGGCCTTACCGGGAGCACTATTTGCTCTCCCGTTGATGGTATTGAAGTCGATGCTCCGTCGTTTCTTGTTTCTTCGCTAGAGCCATTTTGTTGGCCATTTGGCTGAACGGGTTCCGTCGCCATATTCCTAGTGTTACGTCTTACTAAACTTTCTTCGTTCGTAGTGGTTATTCTGCCACTTCTTAGTAACATACAATGTATTTTGAAGAAAAGTTGATAAGGCTTATATTTTTTAGATTCTTATGATCTCAAAACTTTCTTTGTTCAACACTGTCCCACCAGGTGTGCCATTTTGTTTACCGTGTTTTTTGGTAAACAACCTCTGGTCTATCAATTTGGTGTCAAATTGACTAACTTGCAGGATTGACCATACGAAATCCTAGGATATGTGCTGAAGGGTGTTTCTATTTGAACCTATTTAGAAATGTGTTTCAACAATACTAAGAAGAAATAACTTAACGAAGAGAGGCAGAAATTATCCACTATGTTTAAAAGAAAGAAGGAAGAGGAATTATTAGGGGGAGAAAAGATAAGGGTTTCTTTTTGGGAGAGAAGGACTTAATCGAAGTAGTAATGATGAACAAGAGGGAAAAATGTAACAAATAAATAAAAGTACTTGACAAAAGTAAAGAAACAAAATAACTTCATTGAAAAGATAAAGGATGGTGTGTTTACATCACGTACATTCTCTATAATACTCTATTTCTCTACACTCGGATACTTGGAGTAATTTTAAGAGTGACTTGTACAACAGTAAATTACAACACACCAAGTTCTATGTCTAAGACTCCTATTTATAGTAATAATAGTAACTGCTAATAACCTCCTTAGGCCATCTATTCTTGACAAATATCAGATCACATGCAGTCCCTTATCCGATGAGAGTCACTTGTCCTTCTTAGTCATAAGAAAATATAACTACTCCCTCCAAGATTCAAATTTCAAAAAAACTCACTTCGACCCTTCTTCTAAATCTCGGTCGAAGACCATTTCGCTTGCTTAAGTCGAAGTATTCAATTTCAAGACTTCAATTTCCTAAGTCCTTGGAAGACTTGTAGATATTTTTAATATGCTGAAAATAGCCTCCAACATGAGTCGTCGAATTGGTGAGCTAACACACATGCATGATCCTCGTTTTTTACCATTAACCAATCACAATTTAGAATTTTGTTTTATTTTGAATTAATTAATAATAAAATAAAAAAAAGTGTATAAACTCTTTTTTATGTCATTAAGACACTTGTCCATCCACAATTGGTTGAATTCAAAATCTTTGTCACCTCGACCAATTAAAAGTGGACACGTGTCGTTTGAGGTTTTCTTTTTATATAATTTTGTTTTTAGTTTTATTTTAATAATATATAATAATAATATAAATCTTCTTCTTTCCCTCGACCCAACTCTTCTTTCCATCAACCCTAACTCTTCTTTCCATCGCCGATCTTCTTCCATCTCACCACCCACCACCTGCGTCTTTTTCTTCTCCACCACCATCATCCTAACACGCCTTCAACACAACCCACACAAATCTTCAAACTCTGCATCCTCACTAAAACGATACCCACACCATTAACACGGATTCTCCTTCATCATCATTCTACCCTCTCCCTCAATTTTTTTGCCGCCATGATCCATTTCTTTCCACGGCCACACCCTCAATACCCTCATCGATGCACCGCACCTCCTTATACTCTCTCCGACCTGCATTACGATCTCTCACCATTAACCTAGTGAAACCTGGAAATGTAGAAAGAAAACTGAGTTTAGATGATCCGCATCGAGTAAAGCCTCGTGCTCTATTTTGAGATCAAATCCACGATGAAGACGTCAACTCAGATTCGCGGAAGCACACCACATTTCGAGTGGTTTTCAACATTTCAATTCAATTGTCACAAGTTTTCCATTTCTTTTGGGTTCTCTGTTTGAAGAACGAGTTAGGAGACATTCAGGATTTGGATTTGAGCATGTTTCATTGTGAAATCACTGACCCTATTTCCAATCGCGCAAAAGCAGTTATGTATACATTCCCTAAGATAGTATCTCAATCTGAGTTAAAATGCAAACTAAACTTCAAATGAATTTTATTTGTTCATTCTTTGCTACTTGGGTGTCGAAGTCGGCATGTTGTTGTTGGTGAGCCATGATTCGGGTCATTCTTACTGAGATAATTTGTTTTTATTATTATTCCTTTGGTTCTGCTTATAAGTCGAAGATGTTTGGGTTAATAGTTGTTGTTATGACGTTCCATCTCGTTTCGGTTATGACATGCCAAGACTTTCACTGATGACTTCTCCTTAAGGACCTGTGATATCAAGTTGAATAAAGTGAGGCTGTCTTTCTCTTTTTTTTTCAAAGCAAAATATAACTTTTTTTTAGTTTGATTATTATAGAGGTTCTTATATTGACATATGGTATATGATGGTATTTGTTTATAGGTCACATGTGTTATGTTATGGTAGATATATATAGTATTCATATTGCAGTTCAAACTTTCCTTTGGGTTCCGATGAACTTAGTGTTAGCTCCTAAATTCGACGCCTCATCTAGAAAGAAGGTGTCCAAAGAAAAAGGGTGGAGAATACATTGAATGCAAGAAAATGGTCGAAAGAAGGAAGAAGTTAAGTCGAAGGACTCACCCAGAGGCCAAGGGTTCGACTGCCTGCTGATAACGAATGGTGCGTCGAAGTATTTGAAATTTGAATGTTATAGGGAACGGTTTTGCTTGTGGAAAATGGAGGGAGACACGTGTCACCTTGTGAATAATGGATCCATGCATTTGAGACAAGTGGCGGAAGGAGATTATGGTGGAAGTTATTAGAGGTTATTTTTTGTTACTATAAATAGAGTGTCTTAGACATATCCAAAGTGTGTTGTAATTTACTATTGTACAAATTACTCTTGAAATTACTCCAAGTATCCGAGTGTAGAGAAAGCGAGTATTGTAAGAGAATGTACGTGATGTAAACACACCATCTTTTAAACTTAATGCAATTTACTTGTTTTTAATTTAAGTTTAACAAAGTCTTTTATTGCCTTTATTGTTTTACCCTTTTACTCCTTACCTTATTCCTCTTCTCCCTATGCAATTCTTTTCTCTTCGTGCTCAATCTAAATTCATCTTTACCAACAAACTTTCTTCTCTTTTATTAGAAGCCTTATTTTACCTTCAAGTTAACCCGTAGTCAAATAGATGTTCTTTTAGGATTATGTTTATCCCAACCCTATTCGAGTGTGGAACTTGGATAAATTCTTAAAACCAAAAATAATTCTTTTAGCACATGTCCTAGGATCAATCTGATCGATCCTGTGAGTCACCAAAGTTAGATTTGGAAGATCAGCGGTTGTTTTTCGATTTTCAAGGGAGACAAAATGGCACGCCCAATGGGACAGTGCTAGAAAATCTATTTTATAAAACTAAACTTATAAAAAATTCTACAGTTATACTGGTCCCTTTTCGTGAGAAGATACACTTTTATGTTACTGAGAAGTGGTAAAATTACCGCTATAAACGAAGAGACGCGATCAAGACGAAGCAGTAAGAACATGGCTACAGATACAAACCAGCCAGAATATTCCAACCAACAAGGAGACGGTTCCATCGAAGGAATAAGAGACGAGGGAGTTCCTCCTCCGATACCATCGACTGGAGAACAAACGATGTTTCCTGTGAGGCCAGTGCTGACGCCTTCAGCACTTGGGGTGGGATCGACAGTGATAAGGCCTTATACTCAGCCAGTGTTGGAATACATTGGTCACCAGACGTCGAATCCTCGGATTTTTTTAGGAGGAATTTCGACGTCCAGGCAGTTTGTGCCTCCTGGTTTTTCACAGTCACCAAGAAACCCCTCATATGGGATGCCCACTGCTATGATGCAAGGACTCCAAAGTGCACCCCCTATATTCTCAGATCAGGCGATGGCTTCGCCACTACAAGGGTCGGGGTCAGGTGTGAACATGAGTCGAAACCCCCAGAGTTTAGGGTATTCGACACAAGGCCCCAATTTGACCAACACATCAGTTGCGTGTTTGAGACAGCAGATGGATGAAAGTAACCTACAGATGGTTCAGACTTTGTCATAAACCATAGGCGAAATATTTCAGCCATTAATCCAAAATACAACCCAGACCAATCAACAATTGGTGGTACAATTAACAAGATTGGCTGAATTCATGGGGGTACCTCCCGTAGCCAGAAACCAGACCGCAGTAGCGAACACCCCGTGAGATAACCTGGCAAATGTGATAGAAGTCGATGTAGGAAACCAAGGAAGGATAGTCCCTCCAGTAGTCGAAGAGCTTAGGGAAGAGCCTTTGCAAAACCAACCCCGTGGCTTGGGAGAAAGAAATCCAGGAGTGGTGGTTGTGAATTGAAACCAAGACGCAGATAATGTAGTCCAGCGTGTTCGTCGAAACAACATAGCCGTAGACAATAATCTAGTGGCCATGGTCGAGAGAATTATGGCCAGAAATGGGTTAAACACCGGTTTTACTAGGCCAAATTACACTTCACCTATAGTAGACTATATCCTTCAGGCGGAGTTACCTCCTAGGATGAAAGTACCTAAATTCACTAAGTTCTCAGGAGATACGACGGAATCCACCGTCGAACATGTGGCTCGTTACTTAATTGAGGCTGGAGAGATAGCGAACGACGAAAGCCTTAGGATAAAATACTTCCCAAGTTCTCTTACTAAGAATGCCTTCACCTGGTTCACGACGCTTCCCCCAAACACGATATGTAACTGGACCCAGTTAGAGCGTTTGTTTCATGAACAGTTCTATATGGGTCAGACTAAAATTAGCTTGAAGGAACTAGCTAGTGTGAAGAGTAAATTCTCTGAACCAATAGAGGAGTACCTTAATAGGTTCCGTTTGCTCAAGGCCAGATGCTTCACGCAGGTCCCTGAACATGAGTTGGTCGAAATGGCCGCTGGTAGTCTCGACTACTCTATTAGGAAAAAGTTGGACACCCAGTACCTAAGGGACATGGCCCAATTAGCCGATCGGGTTCGGCAACTCGAAAGACTCAAAAACGAAAAGGCTAAATTTAATAAAAATAAAACGATAGCTTTTGTCGAATTTAATGATAACGTCGAAGGTCTGGGTGACGAGTCCATGAGTTTCGATGATGGTGAAGTGGATCTTGTTGAACTCAAGCAAGGGCCACCTTACTTATGCAAAGTATTAGCTCCCCCACAAGGGAAGAGTTATGTCGAATCTGAAAAGAATGATAGGTTCCCAAAGAAAACATATACCTTTGACATCACAAAATGTGATGAAATCTTCGATTTGTTAGTTAAGGATGGACAAATGATAGTGCCTCCTGGCGCCAAAATGCCATCCCTAGAGCAAAGGAAGAAAAGAGGGTTTTGTAAATATCATAATTTCTTGGGTCATAAAACATCTTAATGTTTTCTTTTCAGGGACCTCGTTCAGAATGTGATCCAAGAGGGACGTCTAAAGTTCGGAGAGAGAGTTGGTAGCCAAATGAAGGTCGACTCAGATCCTCTGCAGACGGCAGACGTAAATTACACAGAGCCAGTCGAGGCTAATATGATCGAAGTTGTCAGTGGTTACGACTTCGCAATTGAAGTAATAGAGGCTGTTGGCAATCCCATAGACGAAGCTGTAATGGCGAAAGTTACCATCAGCTTCGGACAGGAGAGATGTGTCGAAATGGAAGTTGATAGCTGTGACCAGAGAGGTGAAACCAAAGGCCCAAGCAACAGGAACAATCTGGGTTGGGAGATAGTGACCAAGGAAACAGCTAATGACTTCGTTGAGATTGATGAAGCCACCAAAGGCGTGGAGTTAAGCTTGAAGAAGCTTAACCTGGCCAAAGAAATTGATATTAACATGGTTCAAATCACTCAACATGAGGAGGTAGCGGATAGTGAGTCAAACTACTAGAAAACGCACACAAGGGAAGCCTACCTAGAACAGGGGGAATCCACCATTTCTTTCCTTCACCGCTGCCAACAAAAGGGTTCTAGTGTGATGCTCTGTCCCTGATGCAGCACCATATTTGACAAGAAGTCTGCACAAAAGTTGGAGGGGACACGAAGGTTGAAGCAAGAAAGCGAAAGGCCAAGATTCGACCCTCGAAGAGGCCTCCAGCAGAGATCCGACCCTCGCATAAGGCCTTCGATGAACAACCCCACTAGCTTCAAGCCCAATGCTGAGGCCACTGATGGAAAGTGGACGAAGCCTAATGAGAACAAGCAGCAAGGGCAGAAGAGATGGAAAAATTTCGAAGTACAAAGGGGATCTTCGTTAAGCTATCAAAAAGAATTTCAGTCTTCGAAGGTTGCTCATGTATCAGAAAATTACAAAGGGAAAAATCCCATGTCTCGATCCCAATGGAGACGTGAGCAGAGAAGAAGGAAAGCACATAGAGAAGGTGCACATAAAGACCAACCACAATCCAACACCAATATTCCCACAAAGCAAGAAGGTCGAACAGAGGCTTTTGGGAAGACACCTGTAGGAAGAAAGTTGTTTCCAACACGGATTGAATAACAAATAAAGTCGATCGACGATGAAATGATCGATAACTTTGATGAAGATTCTGATGATACGTTGGATATTCTGGTCAACATAGTATCAGTGATGCCCAGGGAGTTCGACAAGGTTTCAGTAGTCGAGAACTCAGACGCCTATACGGACTGGGAAATAACGGCTCATAAGCCGGTATGCTATTATGTACTGAACAACGGCTGCGTCAAGGAGCAAAATACTTTCTTTGAACGACCAAAGGAGGCGATGAAAAACCATTTGAAGCCTCTTTATATCACATCACAAATAGAGATTGTCCCAGTCAACAAAATACTGGTGGACTGCGGCGCTACGATGAACTTGATGCCGCATTTCATGCTGAAAAAAATTGGGAAAAGTGAGACAGACACCAAGCCATACAACATGGTGTTATCAAATTATGAAGGGAAGGTGGGTTCGACTATGGGGGTCATTCAGGTGAATGTGACGGTCGGAACCATCACCCGTCCGACTGTCTTCATGGTGGTAGAGACCACTGCCAATTATAATTTATTACTTAGAAGAGAATGGATCCACGGAGTAGGGGCAGTACCATCGTCGATGCATCAGAGGATTATTATCTGGAGACCAGATGGTATTGTCGAAAACATCGAAGCGGATCAGGGATAATTTAAAGCACCTATAAATCAAATTAATAGAGGACAGTTTGACAAACATTTGGCCAGTATAGGGCCATGTGAACCTGCAGACTTCGACTTTACACCTAATGACGAAGTGTATTGTTCGTTGTATCTGCATCCCGTCGAAGGTTTCCGATGGGACAAGGAAGTTCCAGGCGAAAGGTTACCATACCTTGGCGAACTTCCCATAGACCCCACTGGCTGGGGAAGTGAGTACGATGATGATGACTGAAGCCGCAGCGCTTCAAAAGATTTCGGCCTACGTGGCCGAGACTAAACTACAAACGACCTTGGAGGCCACTAATAACAAAATGGCTGAAGGAGCCAATGAAAAATCCAAACAAGCAGGTCCAGTTGGGTATTTCGACCCTAAGATTCAATACGAAGGGCAAAGACTCGACGCCATATACGACGATGAGCCTTTGGGTTTCAAAAAGGATCCCTTGGCCAACGATGTCAAAATGTTGGCGCAAGATCCACTGGAGGAAGTTGACCTGGGAGATGGAGCAATCACAAGGCCAACTTATATCAGCGCCAGCCTCGACCCCCAACTTAGGGTCAAAATCGTTCAGTTACTACAAGAGTACAGGGATTGTTTTGCTTGGGACTACGACGAAATGCCAGGTCTAAAAAGAGATCTAGTCGAGCATAGGCTACCAATAAAGCCTGGCAAAAAACCAGTCAAGCAGAATCCAAGGCGCTTCGCCCCTGAGATCCTCTCAAAAATAAAGGAGGAAATCGAAAGACTCCTCCGATGCAAATTCATTCGTACAACCAGGTATGTCGAATGGCTAGCAAATATTGTGCCAGTCATAAAGAAAAACAGATCGTTAAGGGTCTGTATAGACTTTAGGGATCTGAATTCAGCAACCCCTAAAGACGAGTATTTGATGCCAGTGGCAGAAATGTTAGTCGATTCGGCTGCTGGCCACGAATACCTTAGCATGCTGGATGGATATTCTGGTTACAACCAGATTTTCATTGCTGAGGATGACGTTCCTAAAACAGCGTTCCGTTACCCAAGGGCCTTAGGCACTTACGAATGGGTAGTGATGCATTTTGGCCTAAAGAATGCTGGGGCAACGTACCAGCGGGCAATGAATTCAATTTTTCATGACTACATTGAGTCCTTTATGCAAATTTACATTGATGACATTGTGATAAAATCTGTGTCAGGAAAGGCTCATGTGGAACACCTGCGCAAATCCTTCATGAGAATGAGGAAATTTGGACTCAAGATGAATCCCCTCAAGTGTGCATTTTGTGTGCAAGCAGGAGATTTTTTGGGTTTCGTAGTCCACAAGAAGGGGATCGAAATCAACCAAAACAAAACGAAGGCCATCATGGAAGCGAAAGCGCCATCCAACAAGAAGGAACTTCAGTCCTTGCTGGGCAAAATAAATTTCCTAAGAAGGTTCATATCGAATCTCAGCGGAAAAACATAAGCTTTTTCGCCATTACTTTGAGCTACTAAGGAGAAGTTCGAATGGACGAAAGATCAGCAAGAGGCCTTCAACAAGATCAAAGACTACTTGACTCATCCTCCAGTACTTGCACCTCCATGTCGAACCAAAAACATGAGATTGTACATATCAGCATCAGACAAAAATCTAGGGAGCATGCTTGCTCAAGAGGATGAGAGTGGCGTCGAAAGGGCCATTTACTACCTTAGTAGAGTTTTAAATGATGCAGAAACTAGGTATAGTGAAATAGAGAAATTATGCTTATGTTTGTATTTCTCATGTAGGAAGTTGAAGCAATATATAAAACCAGTTGATGTTTACGTGTCTTCACATTTTGATGTTATTAAGCACATGTTGTCCAAACCTATTTTGCATAGTGGAATCGGTAAATGGGCATTAGAATTAACTGAGTATTCATTGACTTATAGACCGTTGAAAGCGGTCAAAGGAAAAATAGTGGCAGACTTTATTGTCGACCACTCTATAAACAAAAATACCCTGAACTTTGTTGAACTAGAGCCATGGAAGTTATACTTTGATGGGTCTAGTCACAAGAACGGAACATGCATAGGTCTATTGATCATTTCGCCTGACAAAATTCCAACAAAATTCAAGTATAGGGTCGAGGGCCTATGTTCTAATAATGAAGCTGAATACGAAGCTTTGATCGCCGGACTTGAAATTTTGTTAGAATTGGGGGAAACCCGAGTCGAAATAATGGGAGATTCAGAGTTGGTTGTAAAACAGCTAACAAAGGAATATAAATTCGTTAAAGAAAATCTCATCATGTATTTCGTAATAGCTAATAGACTGCTCAAAAATTTTGAATTTTGTACCATTCGACACATACCGCGAATACACAATCAGATAGCCAACGAACTGGTGCAAGTTGCCTCAGGATACAGGGTCTCGAAGGAGAACTTACAGGAGGCAATTGAGGCCAGAGGCAAGGTGGTGTCCGTGGGCATGAGACCATCAGACTTAAAAATCACGAAATTTGGCTACGCCGACGAGGAAACCTTTGAGATTTTCACAGTCGAAGGTTTGACAGACAAAGACTGGAGGAAACCTCTGGTCGAATACCTTCAGAACCCTTCATCGACTACAGAGCGAAAGATAAAGTACCAAGCATTAAGCTACGTCCTGTTAGGGAACGAGTTGTTTAAGAAAACTTCTGAGGGAGTTTTACTCAAATGCCTCAGTGAATCTGAAGCATACTTAGCACTGTCCTCATTCCATAGTGGGACATGCGGAGCGCATCAAGTGGGCCATAAGATAAAATGATTGTTGTTTCGCCAGGGGATGTACTGGCCTACGATGCTGAAAGATTGCATCGAGTTCGCCAAAGGTTGTCAGGAATGCCAAATTCATGCTGGCATATAACACGTCGCATCAAGCGAGTTGCATTACATAGTCAAGCCATGGCCATTTAGAGGTTGGGCTTTAGACCTTATAGGAAAGATTCGACCAGCATCCTCCAAAAATCAGAAATACATTCTGGTAGGGATAGACTACTTTACCAAGTGGATCAAGGTTATACCTCTGCCGAAGGTAGACCAAGAAGATGTTATCGAATTCATTCAGAAGTATATCATCTACATGTTTGGCCTACCAGAGACAATAACGACAGATCAAGGGTCAGTATTTACGGGTAGGAAGATGCAGGAGTTTGCTAAATAAATGGGATTTAAACTCCTTACCTCGTCACCTTACTATGCCCAGGCCAATGACCAGGTCGAAGCGGCAAACAAAGTAATAATCGGCATGATAAAGAAACAGATTGGAAGCAAGCCTAGGAATTGGCATAAGACATTGGATCAGGTCCTATGGGCATGTCGAACATCCCCGAAGGAAGCAACCAACACTTCCCATTATCGACTTACTTTCGGACATGACGCAGTATTGCCAGTCGAGATACACATACAGTCAGTAAGAATTCAAAGACATCATGAAATCCCCAGAGAGATTTACTGGGACATAATGCTTGATGAGTTAGTCGACTTAGACGAAGAGAGAATAAAAGCTCTAGAACTCTTGAGAAGACAAAAGGGGAGAGTGGAGAAATCATATAACAAGAAGGTCAAAGCAAAGACATTCCTGGTTGGAGATTTGGTATGGAGGGTAATCCTGCCTATGGATCGAAAGGTGAGATCCCTAGGTAAATGGTCCCTGAAGTGGGAAGGACCATTCCAGGTATCGAAGGTATTCTTCAATGGGGCATATGAAGTGACAGAGCTGAGCAAGGATGAGAGAGTATTAAAAGTAAATGGCAAATATCTAAAGAAGTATAAGCCTGCACTTCGAGAGGTGAAAATATCACCAGAATAATTGTTAAAGATAAAGCGAAGCCATAAATGGTAATTAAAAATATGCCAAAATGGCCCAATGTCTTACAAACAAGAGAAATGGCTCGTAAAGGCCAGCATAATCTACTCTATTACAAAAACCCAACAAATCAAAAAGGAATATTCGCCTTTATCTTAAGGTAAGTCGACTTTTGAAGTTCGAGACGACTGTGGCATTGAGCTTTATCTGCCCTTAGCTGGGCAACTTCAGATTCTAAACGACGGGCTTCCTCAGCATAGGTGACGGTGTGTTCAAGCTCAGCTGTTAAGGAGGTATCGTCGAAAGAAGTTAATTCAGTATTCCTTTTCTTAGCCTTCGCTATCTTACTACGAAGCTTTTTAATTTTCCGTTCCCAACAGGCGATGTTCGCCTCGTTAGTCAGAACCTCTTGTTTATTATTTTCCTTGGTTTCTTCCAACTCAGCAATTTTCTCCTCAGAATCTACAATGGAGCTCCAAGCGGCAGCTTCGCTGCCAGCCTTCGTCTCAATCTCACCCTCAATCTGGGGCAGCAGTCGATAGTCTTTGTAAACTTGGTCGATCAGGGTATCAACCTCTCAAATAACGCTTGCAGCCTCAGGAGTAAGGGATTTAATGTCCACTTTCTGAAGGAGAGCTTTGAGGGGAAAATGGCTGGCAGGGCCCATCTGCAGGAGGGTAAAAAGATCTCCTTTGAATATTTTTTGCTTGACCTTGTCGAGGGCACTGTCAGTTGGTGGCTTCGAGGTTTGCCCTTCAGAATTCGAAGTACTGAGCGTACGACTAGAAGAGCGACTTCTCCTACTCAACAAGAGCCTGATATATTGTCGAGGGTTGGAAACCTTCAACGGATCCAGTTCAGCGAGAGTCAGTTGAGTTTCTTCTGGGAAAGAGCTTGTTGGAATATCTTTTGGGGTAGGAGGAACGGGAGTCCTTGTTGTTTCAGCAGTTTTAGGTTCTTTGACAGAAGTATCCACAACTTGTAATTCTTTATCTTTCCTGTCCTTGGTCTTGTCAGCATCCTCCTCCATGGCATCCCCAGCGCTTTTGTCACTAGATTCAGGAAATTCAGGTTGATGCTTAGCCTTACCCTTAATGGCTTAATTACCTTCGACAGCTGTTTCATCCACAGCTACTGTCTCACCCAAAGGGGAGTTGGTCGTATCAGCCAGAGTTGTTTTCTCCTGTGAAGTGTCAACCTCATCATCCACTGTAATAGGATCAACCTGAGGATGGTCATCTTCATGATCAGACCCGTCAATCTGAGACTGCTGGTTAGTAGTCTTTGCAGGAGATGGAGGGGCTGTGAAAGAATCAGGTTTATTAATTTCGCCAAGTGAACTCACACCAGAACCCAAATCAGAAGTGGGATGATAGGTAGGCTCACCTTGGCTATTCAAGTAGTATAGCGACAGAGGAATCACGGTGGGATTAGACCTTGAAGTTCCAGCATCATCCTAGAAAAGGTGGACATTAGAGAAAGATTCAATGCAAAGACCCAAGGAAAGGTGGATGTGTGACATACCTTGACAGTTTCGTCAGTGGGACTCGAATTATCACTTTCCATAGGGACAACCTCTTGAAGCGAAGCATCCCCTACGGGAGCAGGAGTAGGTTCTGGAGGAGGATTGGTAGGTTGAGGTGTGTTGGTCACAACAGGAGCAGTTGGAGCAGTAGGAGCAGGTGGAGCATCAGGAGCATCTACATCATGAATAATCTTTCTTTTTCGTTTCACTTGAAGACTCTCACGAGGAGACTCGTCTTCGTCATCAGAATCAAGAATAATTTGGGGAGAAGCCCTTTTTAATCTCCTTTGAGGAGTAGGTGGTTTTCGACTAGCCTGAAAACAACATGAAATGGTGAGATTGAGTAAGGAGATCGAGATAGCAAAAGCTGCGGAAGGCTACCTTTTGACCTTCGTCCTTGACTTCAGTCCTGGTCGTTGGGGCAGCACGTTTTGGAGCAGCTGAAAAATAAATGATACTTAAAACAGTTAGCAACAATAAAGCTCAGAGAGGGAAGTCCAAATCGAAGGGGGATGAACCTTCAAGAATGTCAGATTCGATGCGAACATCTTCGATACTGACATGAAGGTGCCCTCTAAACGTATCGAGTGTATGTTTAGTCGGAACCACCCGCTGTGCCTTGGGCTTGGACTGCTGTCGAAGAATTTTTATAACATCCCCACAAATAAACCAATCTGGAAATGGAGGGGCAAGAGCCACGCCAAAACCAGCGGTTGGCAGTCGAGGGATTTTTGGGGGAAAAAGTTTAAAGGCAACCTCATACCGTTTCTCACGAGGATCAGAAGAGGGAATCTTAAAACTATCCAGTTTTTTGGAAAATTTTTCTTTTAAGGTAACAGCAGCCTCGCGGATGGTTCGACTAACATCATCTGGTCGATAGGCAGTTTCGAAATATTTCTGGAAGGCTTAGATCTCTTTGATATGAGTAGACGTACCTTTCTTGACCTTCTCCTACACATCAATGAAAGCTTGGTCAATCAAGCGAGTAAAACTAGGAGCATCGAGAAATTCTGAAGCATAATGCTTCGACCACCAGTCATAGAAATTTTGAGAGCAAAAATAAGAGGGTTCAAAGTAAACAGGTGTGAGGTAGGACTTGTGAGCATGGCGTGCCAGTTGCGTCGAACAATGCAGAGGAGATAGCACAGTAAAAGGAAGGATGATGTGTGACTTCTTATCGTACAAGCATTTGGGCAAGGTTTGAATTAACCCAAATTGTCTAGAAACCAAGTTAGGCTGATAGACTAACAGGCTGGAGTGACCTTTTACGAGGTTTAGTTTGTGGATCAGTAGGCGGGGAATGAGGAACCTCTCCCAGATCAGCTTCAACTCCTCCTCATGTTTCTTTAAGGGAGCGGGGAAGGGTCTAGTAAACCATTCTGGCCCACATTTTCGTTCTGTGAAGGGAGCCATGTTCCCGGTAAACTCATGTCATTTTGTAAATATATGAACAAAGCTGGACAAGTTGGATCGAAGGGAATGACCTTCCTCACTAGGAGTAAGTTGAGCCAGGCGAGGCCACTCGACTCCCCTCTCAGCAACTGCAGGCGAATGTTCATCAACTTCACCTTTGTTAGGGAGATTGTGCTCAAACGTGGCATTAAGCCACATCTGAAGAAGCCAGAAGGGGCCCGACAACAGCAAGTTTCCATGACTATCAGGATCTTTCAGTTTACCTGCACCTTCGCTTAAAGCTTCGTAAAGACTAGCCAAAATCATTTCACTAAGACAAATGCCTCTCTTCAAGTGCAGTTGGTTGGCTAGGACCAGATACTTTCTCGCCAGCTGCAAAGATTTGGTGCAAAACACACAGCGGGATAACCACATGGCCAAGAAGGCTATGTGTTCTTCATCCTCAACAGAGGTACTAGTTTTGTTGTGGTAGTGTTGGACAAAAGCTGTATAGGTGTGTTTAGTATTGGCAAAACCAATACTGTCATGACTATCGATCTCGGGATCATAAACGAGACCATATGGTTTTAGGCCTACAATGGCAGCTACGTCGAGTAAAGTGGGTGTCATCATCCCACAAGGAAGGTGAAAAGTGTTGTGCGTCCTATCCCAGAAAAATAAGGAGGAGGCCAATATGAGAGGGCAGTACGAAGGGCCTACCTTCGATATCATAATCAAATCATAAATTCCAGTTTCCTTCCCTTACTAGGCTTTTACCTTCTCTATTTTCGCCAGCCAGTTGAGATAGAGTTCAGAATCTTTGAAATAGGGGGTGGCCCTAAACAATCTGGCCCCATCATGAAGATACCTAAAGTCCACGTCGAAAAGGCTCAGATTATCAGGATCATCAGTGGAAGCTTTGTTGAAGTCTCTTTGCCCTAGGGGTTTAGTGGTTCTGTAAGAAGGGAAGAAATCTCTGATGGCGGAGTAGTCGAGACCGGGAGGGGGTAAAGGCCCAGACATGGCTAAAGGCCTCCCTGCAACATTAACAGGAATGATTACCTGAGATTCGTAGATGTGTCGTTTCTCCTCCGTTAGGGGCTCGCGGATGAACTGTTGATTTTTTACCGCCTGAGGGCCGCTCAAACTAGCAAAGGGAGGAAGTATGGATGCAGAAGTTTGTCCCTTAGGTTGCATTTTCTTTTTCTGATGATTGGCCATTGTTGAAAGAAGTAAGAGTTGGTTGGTTGAGAGCAGAGAATTAGAGAAAAAACAAGGAAAGTTGTGGGGATTTAGAAAAGTTGTAAAAAATGAAAACAACAAAGGGAAATTACTTATGTAGTAATTGGAAGACTGAAAGTTTCCATCATTGAAGGGTTAGAGTTAGTGGGCCACGTGTATGCCTGGATGTGGAATGGCAGAGGTAGTAGTTGCAAATCACGTCCCCGAGGATGGTAGGGTGATGATGGCCCACGATTTTGTTGAGTCCCGAGAAAATAGCCATGATGATAATGACGTCATAAAACGTGCATCAAGGCGGAGGAACAGTAGCTTGCCTGTTCATAGCTATTTTTCTTTTTCTCTTTCATTCCCTTTCAACATCTCAGGCTTACATTGGTGGAAAGAATATCAGACGACACTCACGAGGGCAAAGCGGCGTCGAAGGTCAGACGTTGTCAAAAAATGTGCTTTTCCACGGTTGAAGTTGAAAAGACATTTTTGGGGGGCAATTTGTTAGCTCCTAAATTTGACGCCTCAGCTAGAAAGAAGGTGTCCAAAGAAAAAGGATGGAGAATACCTTGAATGCAAGAAAATGGTCGAAAGAAGGAAGAAGCTAAGTCGAAGGACTCACCCAGAGGCCAAGGGTTCGACCGCCTGCTGATAACAAATGGTGCGTCGAAGTATTTGAAATTTGAATGTTGGAGGGAACAGTTTTGCTTGTGGAAAATGGAGGGAGACACGTGTCACCTTATGAATAATGAATCCATGCATTTGAGACAAGTGGCGGAAGGAGATTATGGTGGAAGTTATTAGAGGTTATTTTTTGTTACTATAAATAGAGTGTCTTAGACATATCCAAAGTGTGTTGTAATTTACTATTGTACAAATTACTCTTGAAATTACTCCAAGTATCCGAGTGTAGAGAAAGCGAGTATTGTAAGAGAATGTACGTGATGTAAACACACCATCTTTTAAACTTAATGTAATTTACTTGTTTTTACTTTAAGTTTTACAAAGTCTTTTATTGCCTTTATTGTCTTTACCCTTTTACTCCTTACCTTATTCCTCTTTTCCCTACACAATTCTTTTCTCTTCTTCCTCAATCTAAATTCATCTTTACCAACAAACTTTCTTCTCTTTTATTAGAAGCCTTATTTTACCTTCAAATTAACCCGTAGTCGAATAGATGTTCTTTTAGGATTCTGTTTATCCCAACCCTATTCGAGTGTGGAACTTGAATAAATTCTTAAAACCAAAAATAATTCTTTTGGCACATGTCCTAGGATCAATCTGATCGATCCTGTGAGTCACCAAAATTAGATTTGGAAGATCAGCGGTTTTTTTCGATTTTCAAGGGAAACACTTAGTTTTTTAGCCTAGCCATTGATAGTTTTCTTCAAGTTGTGAGAATCTATTTCAAGCGAATGTGCTATACTTTTGGTAGGGTTGTGTTGATTTTTCTTCTTTTTTTAATTATGTTAAGCTTCGATGCCTTCGAATAAGGATGAACCAACTATTTGATTTATGTGATGTTCTAAATTTCTGGTAAATTCATTCACAAATATAAGCTTTTAAAGCTTTGCTTATTGTCGTCGTGTGTTTTGCTTGAGTACAATTGGTTTTACCTGCTGTGTAAAAATTCAGACTTGTTTTTTAGTATCCATTTATATCATCATTATAAAAATAATTCGATTTAAGTGTTGGGTGTGTAATGTTGGTTGCTTCTATTATCTAATTATTTGCCATAAATTATATTTTAATTCGCAAATTCGACAATTTCACCTAGCTATGCCGGTTTTAAGCACCTTATAATTAATTTTGGCTATTATTTCTTAAGATAAATATTCAAAGCCCGATTAAGATATTTTTCAATACAATTAAATCATTTTTCAAACTATTTTTCAAAATTAATTAAGGAATGAAGGTAGTGGGTCTTTAGAGTCTAGCACTCTTTATATCCTTGAACAACCACTCTTGAGGCACACGTCTTAAGTTGTGGTTGTTCCATCTTTTGTTTTCAAATGTCTTTATCACTCAATTTAAATAAAATTTATAATTGAAAGAGATATTTTTAATCACTTTTTATTAATTAGATAGTTTTTATAAGAAAATTCAAATCATTCTTGTTAAAATAAATCTCAAAGATTATAAAATAATCTTTTTAAAATATTAAACCTATTTTAATACCATTAATCATGACTCATTTTGAAAAATACTTTTAAAATCATTTTCTCGATTAATAATAGAAATATCTAACTCTTGAGGTCCAGCACTTCTTGGGATCTCGAAGGATTTCTCTTGAGGTGCATGCCTTGGGTTGTGATTCTTTCGGTCTTGCGTTCCTAAATTGCCTAACACGTCTAATCAGGATACCCTAATTTAATCGAAATACGCTATCATATTCAAAATCTTTTTTAAAACTAAATTACGAAAGAAATGAGTTCTTGGAGTCTCGCACTTCTTGAATTCTTGAGTGACTGCTCTTGAGGCGCACACCTTGGGATGTGGATTGCTCAAACTTTCCTTTCCAAAACACTTCCCCTAATTACTTGGACAAAGCGTTCATTGTCCAACAAACACATTTCATAATTAATGGAATGAAAAAGGTGTCGTTGGGATCTAGCATCCCAATAATGCCCCGACTAATTGGTTGCGAGACTGACGTCTCGTCTATCGAATAATCGTCATTCCCCTTCAAAATATTCAACCAATCTAACTTCATTTTCTTGCCCTCGTGCGATCGAAACCCTAAACCTACGCAAATAAAACTCTTTTCTCAATCTAAAACCCTAATGCATGCTAATCAAATGCAAAACTTTTTCTTAATCAAATTACGAAAGAACTGAGTTTTTGGAGTATCACATTCCTTGAATTCTTGAGTAACCGCTCTTGGGACGCACGCCTTGGGTTGTGGGTTGCTCGACCTTTCGTCCTAAAATACTTGCCTTAATTATTTGGACGAAGAAATGCCATTGGAGTCTAGCATTCCATATGGTACTTTCACCGTCCATCAAACACAAATTTCGTAATTAATGGAATGAAAAAGGTATCTGTCGCTTGCGCGAAAAATAAGGTGCCGGCATGACAGAAGAGTCGCCACCTTTCGTTATTTATCCCTCAGAGCGGGAAAGGAAACGATCGGAAAAACCTGACGAATAAGGGAAAGACAAGGTCATCGCGACCATTGTCTGGGTTCGGGAGTCGGTTACGCAAGGGGAAGGTATTAGCACCCCTCACGTCCATCGTACTCGACGGGATCCTCGCTTGTTTGTTTACTTGGACGGGTTGGTTTTAATCTATCTACCTATCAAGGCTGGCTGAAAAAGAAAAGAAAAATGACTCGGCAAAGCGTCGCGCTTTATGCCTACGTATTCCCATCAGAGAATGAGAAATCAGAGTCAACGTAGTTCGGCTAACTACGGGGAAAGGTTGGGGAAGGTTGCTCGCTAGGATGTCGCATCCTATGCCTACGTACTTTCATCTGGTATGAAAGATCAGAGCAAACGTAGTTCGGGAAACTACGAGAAAAGTGGCTCAACTAGGAGGGAGACTATCAAGTCCTATTTGTTATCATGCCATGGATTCATCCTATGGTTGAGGTTTGAACAGGGAGCTCCTAGATGTTGTCATGCATAGGTTTCAACCTAAAAGTCTATCATCAAATCCTTATCAAAGGAAATGAGAGTCCTAAGGGATCATGTCAATGATACACAGAATACAGACAAAAACATCAGCTTTAACAGTAAAATGCATGCAATGCGAGTGAGGGAGGAAATGTGTGTGGGGTTTCAGCCTCCACAAGCTCATCTCGACCTCAAGCCAGTCATGAAATAACAGTAATCATACTGAAAATAAACCACATGCTATCAAGCAGATAACCAGATAAAAGAAATGAAGTGCTATCAAGCAAACAAAACACTCATGCTTGAGAAAGAATCACCTACTCTCTAACCCTAACCCTAATCACAGAGTCTAAACAAATCTAAGCAAAGCTCTCAAGCACAACCCTAATCACAGGAGAAATCATTCACAGTCTTCAAGCTTCAGAATAAGCTTACCAAAGAAAGGGAGCTAAGCAAGCAAGCTCATAGTGTCTTCCTCAGGAGAACACTAGGAGGTGTATACTCAGGAATCATACCCTATGTGGCTCAACCACTGTGATCAGTTTACATCCCTCCTCAGGAGAGATTAAACTCACAAGCAGGCTCCAACATCACTGGATATTTAAGAAATCCTATTTAAGCTAGTGGAGCTAAGTGAATAGACCCATAGGACCTTCCTCAGGAAAGTACTAGGAGGCTTCCACTTAGGAGTTGTATCCCATGTGGCTCAACAACATGTGATCAGTTTACATTCCTCCTCAGGAGAAATTAAACTCACAAGTTGGCTCCAACATCATTGGATACTTAAGAAATCCTAGATCAACTAGTGGAACTAAGTGAATAGACCCATAGGACTTTCCTCAGGAAAGTACTAGGAGGCTTCCACTTAGGAGTTGTATCCCATGTGGCTCAACAACAAGTGATCAGTTTACATTCCTCCTCAGGAGAAATTAAACTCACAAGTTGGCTCCAACATCATTGGATACTTAAGAAAGAGGTGAGAAGGAAGGATGAAAGTCATTCATAGTGCCTTCCTCAGGAAAGTACCATGAACTTCCTTCAAACTTCAGGCTCTCAAACCTCACCAACAGGGCATCAGCCAAGCTCTGGGTCTCTGCATCTTGATCTACAAGCTTCCCCTCATGATGCTCTCCATCAATATCCTCAAGGCAACCCAAGCCCTTCATCAAATTCCTCAGAAAGAACCCCACAGATGAACGGATAACCCACTGAACAAATCACATTATCAGGCAATCTTCAGATAATACCTAAAAATATTAAACTAATGGGGAAAAATTTAACAAATATTCATAAGGGTCCTCAACACCTTCTCATAACATCTACAAAGGTTTCTACCTAAAAATCAAGATACAACTCAATCCAAGAAAATGATCATCACCTATGCACAATTCTAAACCCTAATTAGACTATCCTAAGTCAACCCTAATTAAACTAATCAAGATCAATTCTAAAAAATCTAGAAAAAATCCTATGGGGAAGTATGACTAATCATCTAATTGCACCAAAAAGAATGGGTAAAAAAGATTAATGGAAAGTACTAAAATAATTCCTACAAAATCAAATACCAAAATGAAACAATTAAAAAGCTACTTAATTGGAAAATCTAATAAAAATATTAAACCTAAAAATAAAATCTCAATTTTATTTTTATAATTTTCTACTCATTTTAATCTACTCATAGAAAAAATAAGAAATTAAAAATCATTTTTTAACTATTTTTAGTGAATTATTCAAATCAGAAATATTAAAAAAAGAAAATTAAAACAAATTAAATGAATAAAAGGAGGGGGGGTCAGAATAGCACTCCAAACTAGTTAGAAATGAATGGGCCAACAAATAGGGGGGTGGGAATAGAAGACTGGGCCCAGCGCCCTCTAAATGAAACGCAGCGTTTCAACTTATTTGAACTTTCCCTCTCACTCTCAGATGCAACCACAGCCACACGATTGGGATAAAATGTCAACTCTGGGACTTGATCCAACGGCCTCCCCTTCGTCTTCTCCAAACGACTTAGGGTTTTCAGAACCCCCACCCCCATGCGCAAACCTTCGAGCTCTCCTATCTCTCTCCACACGCCACGGCTGGACTCGATTCCAACATGAAAAACGATCTACTAAATGCCTAGATTACAACCATACGTTCACTTTTTCTTAACTCCTCGTGGATAATCCAAACAGAGCCCTTGAATATCTTGGTACAAACACGGTTCACAAACTTAACCTGATACCAATCCTCACTAAACTTCATCATAATGATCCACAGATATTCTTGATGCTATCCTGGTGATTCTAAACCCATTCATGCTAACTAGAACTCATCAAACAGTCAGTTCTTGCAAATTAAAGTTTTAAGGTTCTGCCATGGAACCTCATGGAATGAGCTATAACTTCTAGGACTTAGTCATCTACCCTAACACCATCATTCTATACCTATAAAATGATCTATCTAAGCATAAATAAAGAGAAAGAGGGGAGTTCACCAACCTGTCAAGAAGCTATGGTGAGTGATGCTATGGCTCGAACCAAGGCTTGTAAATCCTTCAGGATGATCCTTTGATGATGGTTAGCCTTCTGTTTGCACAATTCTTGAAGAAGAAGACTTGTAATGGAAGAATTCTTGAGTTGCTTCAAGTTGAAGGAATGGCTTCAATGGCTATCTCTTCCTCTCTCTCCTCTGACTTGGCTTCACTTTCACCAACCTCTAACACTCCTTGATGCACTCTTTTTATAACAATCCATGGAAGTCTCTAGATTCATCTAGAATGATGTGGAAGTTTCATGAAAGTTCCATGATATTCCATAATGGTCATCTCATCTCATATGCCATGCCTTGTTATTTTGGTCTCAAATTCTCCTTACATGAGTTATTGAATGAGGATAAGTGAAAAACAAGTGCATTTGTTGCTTATGTAGGGTTTTTTAACATTGCCTTCTTTTTCAAGTAACTAATTTCCAAAGGAAGCTCATTTTTTAAGCCTCAAATGAAAATTCTACTTAAACCAATCTTCTCAAAATGTTTTTTCCAATCAAAATGATATATTGGATGACCTATTTTGGATTTGTAGATCTCCCAAAACACTTTTCAATTTCAACTTTTCAAAGTTATAAGTCATTTTTAGTTCATTTTTGACCAATCATGGAATCTTGTGCTATGAGCTTTTTCAACAATTTGTGACCTTCTTTCTAGACTTAAAATCACATTTTGAGCAACTTTCATGTTTTGAGTTTTTCCATTTGAGGCTTGGAAATAGGAGTTTTAGGCATTGGCTAAAATGACCTATAACTGACAAATGACCAAAATACCCCTGCCTTGCTCCAATCATAACTTGAGTTCCACAAATCCAATCAAGGACTTCTACCACTCAAATTAAAGCTAAGAAGATCCTCTTCAACATTCATGTTGACCAAGAAACCATAGGAATCAACCTTCTAGGGAAAAAGTTGTCTGGAAGTTGGGTGACTTTCAAGGACCCAGATTCACACACATCAACTGACCTGTAATTTGTCAAAACCATAACTTGAGCTCTGCAAATCCTATCAAGGACTTCTACCACTCAAATTAAAGCTAAGAACAAACTCTACAACATTCATGTTGTGGGGAAGATGAGATCTCAATCACATCTAGTGCTAAAGCTGCCTGGAAGATAGGGATCAAATTAGGGTTTTTCCACTGACAATCCTCAGAAACCCTAACTCAAAACTTCTCAAAACTCCTCAATCATGATGAGTTGGTCTAGGAATCATCTTTATAACATCTCTATGCATCATTCCATGATCTCATGGCCCTTGGATTAAGTCTCAACCTTCTCCAAATCTTCAGCTGATCTAGGGTTGACCCAGTCAAAACCCTAATTCTACCATTCATGGTTGAATCTTCTGAATTCTTACATAATGACTTCTCTGGGCTTCATGAAGGCTATCAAGGCATCTCATAAGCTTTCTCAAGACATCAAGTTCATTCTCCAAGTCTCAGAATCATCTGAGGAGCACCCACAACTTTCAAACTGTGAAGCACACAACCCTGGTTTCAAAACACTTCCTCTGAAGATCTCTTGAACTTTCTGATGAAGGTATCAACTTCCAAATACTCAATGAACAAATAAATGTTGGTCAAATTTTGGGGTGCAACAGCTGCCCCTATTCAAACGGCTTGAACCTGACTGGGTGAGAAGCGAACGGCTCTCAACCAATCAAGGTACGAGACGGTTGAATATCGGTAAACCCGAAAATTTGCCAACTGCACAAGCACACGGTACTCTGCGGGGAACAAATCTTTGAATACTGCAACACTAGCCGCACGGCAACTAGCTGGAGAGATACTGATCTGACATCGCCGCCGAAACAAACATCATTCTGAGAGACACCCAACATCGCCGTCGTACAAACATCATCTCTGCTGGGGATTTAAAGAGTGTGACCTCGCCGTCAAACAAACATCCAACCTCGCTGAAGCTACTCCGCTGGGAAGGAGAGACTTAACCGAGCACACTCTGATCCGGGGTTCACCCTCAGAACCATAACGAACATCGGAATAATGCTGCACACTGCCTGTCGTAGAACTTCAACATTAAAGATATATGAAACCCTGGCCCCTGGCCACCTCTAGCTTCGGCTAGAAAAGATCTTCAAGCACTTCTGAAGATAAGCATCCTTGGCCTCCAAGGATGGCAACTCTGCAGGAGGTATCCTCGACCTCAGTCTGAAGAAAGTGATCCTTGCCCTTCAAGGATACATGAATCTGCCTTCAGGCAACTCCACCTCTGCTATAGAGCATCCGAGACTTCAGTCAGGGATATACTTCGGCCTTCAGCCCGAATAATGAATCCTAGGTCCTTCACGACCTTGGGGGATAACCTTGCCTTCAGGCACCTTTGCTTCAGCATAAGAAATCTGTGACTTTAGTCAGAGAAATGGTATCCTGAGCCACTCATGACTCCACGGGGATTCAAACACTTTGCCTTCAGGCAAAACTCCGCTTCAGCTGGAGAAACATCTTCGACTTCAATCAGAAGACGTATCATTCACTTGATCGCGATCAATCATCACCTCAGGATAACTGACCTGGTCTTCAGACTCACACGGATCACTCTGTTGTATCTACAACCCTGGAACCTTGTCTTCAGCCACCCGTTGCTTCATCCACACGGAAATCTGGCTTCACAGGAACCTTCTGATATCGCCTTCTGGCGCTTATGAAATCCATCTTCAGATTAGACATCATTGCTGGGGCAGACATATCATGCTGCTACTCACTTGACATCCTGTCAAGTCGTTGCTAATTAAAAGCAAACATGTCGGGTCACCGGACATAATCATCACGTTAACAACTCTGTTGAGGAGAGAGGAATGAGGGTTCACCCAAATAATCCTGACGACTCACTGGGGAAAAGGAAGAAGGGTTCACCCGAACAACCTTGTAGACTCTGCTGCAGAAAGACGAGAGAGTTCACCCAAACGACTTCAACAACTGCTGGAGAAAAACGAAAGAGCACACTCAGACGATTCCTACCAACTTTACTAGGGAGCAAGTACTTCTGCACGGGGAAAGCGATAAATGCCCTGAACGACTTTTTTGGGAAATGACCCTTCTGGGGAACATAGCCGTCAGGCTACAAGACACTCATGTCATTAAGTTCTCAAACTTGCGGGATAAACAAACTTCAGCTTGCTGGACAATCCTTCGGGATCTGTTTGGGGAAACTTTCCATCTGCCAATCATGACTGTGCTCGGCTGGGGATATCAATCTACCTGCTTGCTGCTGGGGAAGTGCCAACCACCTGCTGGGGAAAAGCCCTCCACTCCGTTGGGGGTTCCAGAAATCTTCCTGGGCAACTCTTGCTGCGGACGCTACTGGGGAGCTCAAGAATCATCTTAAGCAAACAGCTCGGGAAACTGTACTGAGGTCTTAAGAGTCATCTTAAGCAAACGGCTCTGCTGAGGGATTTGAGAATCATCTCGAACTGAAGGCTCCGCTGGGGGTCTCAAAAATCATCTTGAGTGAGCGACTGCGGGGATCACACCGGGGTCTTTTAGAATCATCTTAAGAGAGCGACCTTGTTGGAGAGAATATCAGGAATCGTCCTGGGCAACCGGTCTTTCGGTAGTACACCTGTACAATAAGGATGATAATGACCTAGGTCATGCTTATGATGCGTATGCTTCTGCGCTATGCCCCACACGGTGGGAATGATATGCGAAAATGCTAAATGCCATGCAATCATGCACAACGTTGTTGCAACGTCAGATGCTATGCAGTGTTAAATGCCATGCAGTCATGCACAATGCTATGCAATCATGCACAATGATGCGATCCCATCGGCAAAATAAATGCCGAAGGGGGGAAATCTTCCTGTCAAGGAGAAAGAACCACTCAGGTAGAGGAATCATCCTGCCGAGGAGATGGTGAACACGTCAATATCAATCGGGCTCTGTCTGGGGAATTGATCTTCCGCGAATTGCTGCATGGCAAACAACTTCAGCTGACTGCTGCAGGGGAACGAAGCTCTACGAGCACTTGGATCTGCTGATATCAATCGCGAGAATGAACTGTGCGGCCGTCTCGGCTACTCTTCTGGGGATGACCGCTCTGTGGGGAGCCAACTTCAGCTGCTCAACACTCCACCGGGGAGAAACCAATCATGATCCGATCAACTTCCAAGGACTCGGCTCTCTTGGGCATCTGCAAACTCGGCTGAGGAAGGAGAAATCGTTCTGCTTCGCTGGATAGAGTACGACTCTGGGGGAATACAACATCAGCTGCTCTACGCTCTGCTGAGGAAAATTGATCATGACCTGATCAACTTCCGAGGATTCTGCTTTTCTGCGGACTCGGCCGGGGATAGAAATCATTCTACTTCGCTGGAGAGGGCAACTCTGATGGGGAACTTCAATTCCGCTGGGGAAGAAAGGATCACCTGACTTCGGGGAGAGTACAACTCTGCCGGGGAATACAACATCAGCTGTCCCAACACTCTACTGGGGAAGAAGGAATCGTCCATCTTCAGGAGAGAGCCTGATTCTGGTGAGGAATCTCAATTCCACTGGAGACTTCAGTCTGGCACTATCAGTTACTGCATACTTCGGTATACGGCTAGCTTCTTGCGAATCCTGCACTTGTGACCCGGTGCTGGGGGAAAATCAATCATGCTTCAGCGACTTTACTGGGGAAAACACGAGCTTCGGCACCCGAACACTTCTATGATGTCTGCACTTGTGACCCAGTGCGGGGGAAAATCAATCATGCTTCAGTGCTGGACTCAGCTGATGAGGTGACGTTCCTTCTGGATGCGTCTGCTTGGGGGAAGAGAATCATCTCTACCTGGGGAAGACATATCAATGCTCACTATCTGATTCTGATTCCGCGGAGGAGAGATCACTGAACTCTGCTGAAAAAGGAGGACTCATCCTGCTTCGGGGATACGCACGACACATCTTCTGACGGGTGCTATACCTGCAACGACACAAACAAACAGACAAGATACCCTCCTCAAAGGGGCCTATCAGGGTTATTATCTCGCGACAACGTTCAATTAATTAATTGTTTCAACAATCAATGGGCTTAGGCCCGCAGGTTTATGTATGCGCATTTTATCAAAAAAACACATCGGCGTTATCATTCGCAAACAAAACAGATAAATGCAAAACAGACAAGTAGAATTGCTGAATAATGTGCATTTTATTGATGGTGAACCCCTGAATGGGCAAAAATGTTTTACAACAGAGGCAAGCTCCTGAAATGAGGAAGCCGCGCAAAAAAGAAAACATAAATATACATCAGTATATACAAATGTCGGCAATCGAGGCGTAGACGAACACCATGAGTTGATCCCTCTAAGACCCACTCGACTTCGATACTTCTCCGATGCTTCAGCTTTGGAAGAGATTGATTCAGATAAACGGCCCTCAGGTCTTCCGAACCACTAAACAATGAAAGTCCATACGCGGAACGCAGTCATTTGCTTATTTAAACCCCTAACTTTTGCGTGAACCGCCCTTTCGGGTTTTCAGTTCACCGGGATACCCCTTTTTGCCGAAGCCGCCCAGTGTAGGTTTTCGACTTCGCGGGTGTACATTTTTTCAATATATCCCTAATTTTTGCCCGAACCTTTTATTCTGTTTTTGGTTCGCCGGGATGCCCCTTTTTTGCCTGGACTCTCTTTTTTTGTCCAGCGGGTCGCTTTCAAGCAAAGTATTTTTTAACTGCGTCCGCGTTCACCGGGGATGCAAAATCTTCACCGTCCATCGTGGATAACAACAAAGCTCCTCCCGAGAAGACCTTGCTGACGATATACGGCCCTTCGTAATTCGGAGTCCACTTGCCCCGGTGATCGGAGTGTGGCGGAAGAATCTTCTTCAGGACGAGATCACCCGTCTGAAAGCTTCGAGGACGCACCTTCTTATCATAAGCTTTCTTCATTCGGCTTTGGTACAGGCGACCAAATGCAATCGATGCTAACCTCTTCTCGTCCATCAGGCTGAGTTGGTTCAGGCGATTCGTCACCCATTCTGCCTCATCAAGTTTCACATCAACCAAAACCCGCAAAGAGGGAATCTCCACTTCTAGCGGTAGGACAGCTTCCATACCGTACACCAAGGAGAAAGGAGTTGCCCCGGTCGACGTACGCACCGTCGTACGGTAACCATGCAAGGCAAACGGCAGCATCTCGTGCCAATCTTTATACGTCACAACCATCTTCTGAACAATCTTCTTGATGTTCTTGTTGGCCGCTTCAACGGCGCCATTCATCTTTGGCCGATAAGGGGATGAGTTGTGGTGTTCAATCTTGAAGCTCTGGCACAGCTCCTTCATCATCTTGTTATTCAAATTCGAACCATTATCAGTAATGATCCGCTCGGGAATTCCATAGCGACAGATGATGTCCCTCTTAATGAATTTAGCAACCACCTGCTTGGTCACATTAGCGTACGAGGCTGCCTCCACCCACTTGGTGAAGTAGTCGATAGCTACCAGAATGAAACGATGACCATTGGATGCGGTGGGCTCGATCTTGCCTATCATGTCAATGCCCCACATGGAGAACGGCCAAGGGGAGGACATGACATTCAAGGGGCACGGCGGCACATGAACTCTATCAGCATAAATCTGGCATTTATGACATTTCCTCGCGAATCTGAAGCAATCCGACTCCATAGTCAACCAGTAATATCCTGCTCTCAGGATCTTTCTCGTCATGGCATGCCCGCCGGCGTGCGTACCAAATGTGCCCTCATGGACTTCCTCCATGAGCATACTGGCCTCTTTCTCATCTACACATCTGAGTAGCACGAGATCGTGGTTTCTTCTATACAGCACTCCATCAGGGTTGAGATAAAAGTTTCCAGACAGCCTCCTCAGAGTCTTCTTATCCTGGGTTGACGCACCCGCCGGATACTCCTTAGTCATAAGGAAGGTCTGGATGTCGTGGAACCATGGCTTGCCGTCAGTGGCATCCTCGATTGCGAACACATATGCTGGTCTGTCAAGACGCGAAAGAACAATGCTTGGAGCCTCATTCCAAAGATTGACCTTATACATAGAAGCCAACGTGGCTAAAGCATCAGCCATTTGATTTTCAGCCCGTGGTACATGATGAAGTTCTACTCGGTCGAAGAACGGAAGCAGCCTTCTGGCGTAATTCATGTACGGCACTAGATTCGGTTGACGAGTTTCCCACTCCCCTTTGATCTGATTGATTACAAGCGCTGAGTCACCATATATGTCTAGATTCTTGATTCTCAAATCAATTGCCTCTTCTAGACCCATAATACACGCTTCATACTCGGCTTCGTTGTTGGTAACTGGAAACGTCAGTCTCGCAGTAAACGGGATGTGGGATCCGTGAGGAGTCGTGATGATAGCCCCGATACCACTTCCATAGGAATTGACTGCTCCGTCGAATATCAACTTCCACTGAGACTTCCTATCCGGCCCCTCGTCGGGCAATGGCTCTTCGCAATCCTTTGCTTTGAGAAACATAATGTCCTCATCAGGGAACTCGAACTTCATCGGCTGATAGTCTTCGATTGGCTGTTCGGCAAGGTAATCAGACAATACGCTCCCTTTGATGGCTTTCTGAGAGACGTACTGAATATCATATTCTGTTAACACCATTTGCCATCTGGCAATCCTACCCGAAAGAGCCTGCTTCTCGAAGACGTACTTGATCGGATCCATCTTCGAAATCAGCATAGTGGTGTGATTGAGCATATACTGTCGTAGACGTTTGGCAGCCCAAGCTAGTGCACAACACGTCTTCTCCAGCATCGAGTATCGAGATTCACACTCAGTGAACTTTTTACTCAAATAATAAATGGCATGCTCCTTTCTGCCCGTCTCGTCGTGCTGACCGAGAACACACCCCATACTATTCTCAAGAACTGTCAAGTACATGATTAATGGCCGTCCAGCCACTGGGGGTATCAAGATCGGAGGTTCTTGAAGATACTGCTTTATCTTATCGAATGCCTTCTGGCAGTCTTCATTCCAAGTAATCGCCTGATTTTTCTTTAACAACTTGAACATCGGTTCACAAGTGGCCGTGAGCTGGGAGATAAACCTCGCAATGTAGTTTATTCGGCCCAAGAAACCACGAACTTCTTTTTCCGTTCTCGGCGCTGGCATTTCTTGGATAGCTTTTATTTTTGCAGGATCAACTTCGATACCTCGTTCACTAACGATA
Source organism: Lathyrus sativus (assembly GCA_963859935.3). Taxonomy (NCBI): domain Eukaryota; kingdom Viridiplantae; phylum Streptophyta; class Magnoliopsida; order Fabales; family Fabaceae; genus Lathyrus; species Lathyrus sativus. The sequence continues at coordinate 489,460,650 of OZ012739.1, read as the reverse complement.
AACCCCAATAACTTTCCGGATCGCACTCCGAAAGTGCACTTGTTAGGATTCAGCCTCAGCCTGAACTTCCTAAGCCTTTCAAACAGCTTCAGCAAATTGACCAGATGCCCCTCCTCCGTTTGGGACTTTGCAATCATGTCATCAACATAGACCTCGATCTCATGATGAATCATATCATGAAACAAAGTTACCATTGCTCGCTGGTAAGTGGCCCCTGCGTTCTTCAGACCGAAGGGCATTACCTTGTAGCAAAACGTGCCCCAGGGGGTAATAAACGTCGTTTTCTCCATGTCCTCCGGCGCCATCTTAATCTGATTGTAACCGGAGAAGCCATCCATGAATGAAAACACGGAAAACTGGGCTGTATTGTCGACCAACACATCGATATGAGGCAACGGGAAATCATCCTTAGGGCTCGCCCTATTCAAGTCCCGATAATCGACGCACATACGTACCTTACCGTCCTTCTTCGGTACAGGCACTATGTTGGCGACCCACGGAGGGTAGGTGGTAACGGCTAAAAATCCTGCGTCCAACTGCTTCTGGACTTCTTCTTTGATCTTCACAGCCATGTCTGGTCTCGTCCTCCTGAGCTTCTGCTTGACTGGAGGGCAATCTTCTCGCAACGGCAAGCGATGAACCACGATATCGGTGTCAAGTCCAGGCATATCCTCATATGACCAAGCAAAGACGTCACTATACTCTCGAAGCATCTCGACCAGTCTATGCTTGACATCGCTCTGCAGCGCAGCCCCGACTCTGACATTCCTGATAAGCTCCTCAGAACCCAGATTTATGATCTCAATCTCCTCTTCATGAGGCAGAATAACCTTCTCCTCTTGTTTCAACAAGCGGGCCAATTCCTCCGGAAGGTCTTCGTCTTCATCAATCTCATCCTCGGCTTGATAGATCGGGCAATCAAAGTCGTAGTGAGCCGTAGAGGGTCCAGAGTCGATGTCGTCTGTTACGTGGATCCTGCAATAACAAGGGTTAAGTTTAAAGCAGGAATATGCAGGTTAGCACGAACCTCGCTGCCATTTTGCTGTTTTCCAAAACAAACATAAAATATGAATAACAGAGAACACAATATTTGATTACGAAGAAAACGCCTTTTTATTTATTGATAAAATGTATACACATAATCCAACAAGGCCCTGACAGTAAAACCACTATGCCCCGGGCAGGACATAGGGTTGTACAAAAGATTGTAAAAAGCAAATCATTACTCTTCACTTGTCAGCTCGATAATCTCCTTGGTGGTCCAGTTGTGAAGGCGCTCGCCTGGCTTGCTCGGTTGAATCCAGGCATCGAGATCACAGTCACTGTCCCCGCTGTCCTCCGACGCTGCGTTGACACTTTCGAATATTACTCCTCCTTTGGTGAATAGGATCGGCCCCTTTCCACGAGATGAGCTACCAGAAGAAGTTGAAGCTTCAGCTTCAGGAGAATATCCCAATCCAAACTTATCCTGTTTGAATGGTATATCCAAGACGTGCCCCCAGCCTGGGGTAGAACCAGCTTCGACAACTGCTCTAGCTTCCTTAAACGAAGAGAGGTTCACCTCCTGCTTCTCTGCAACAATGGGAGCTACCTCCTTCACCTTGACGGTCTCAAACGCCTGGCAAAGAGTCTCATGGATCTCGCCATCCATTTCGACATACTTGAAGGACGACAGGTGGCTTACCATGATGTCCTCCTCTCCGCAAACTGTCACTATGCTGCCCCCAACAGCATATTTAAGTTTCTGATGCAACGTAGACGTTACGGCACCAGCGGAATGAATCCACGGCCGACCTAAGAGGCAACTGTAGGCGGGCATGATATCCATAATATAGAACACTGCATTAAACGTCTCTGGTCCGACTTGAATTGGCAGGGTCAATTCTCCAAAGACGTGGCGTTTGGTTCCGTCAAAAGCCTTTACGACCAGATCACTGGGCGTGCACAGCAGTCCCCGGGTATCCAACTTCATTAGTGCTTTCTTCGGAAGCACGTTCAGCGAGGAGCCCGTATCTACTAGGACATGTGACATAATCGTGCCCCTGCACTCTATCGAGATGTGCAAGGCATGGTTGTGATCTCTTCCCTTGGGCGTCAGCTCCAAATCTGTAAAACCCAGCCCATTACCAGCGTTGACATGGGCTACCACTTCCTCAAGTTGGTTAACTGATATCTCCTGCGGCACGTAAGCAGCATTCAATACTTTCAGCAACGCGTTGCGGTGTGCTTCAGAACACAGCAACAGGTTGAGAATTGAGATCTTTGACGGAGTTTGGTGAAGATGATCTACAATCTTGTAGTCACTTTTCCTGATCAGCCGCATGAACTCTTCGGCGTCTTTAACCAACAAGTCTTTTTCTGCCCCTGCAGGAACCTCTTCAACGGCTTTACCTTTGCCCTTATCAGCAGCATCAGCCCTGACTACCTTCTCTGCCGCACCTTCTGCCGGCGCGAACACTCTGCCACTTCTGGTGATACCACTGGCCTCAGCAAGACTCTGCGCAGTCGATCTGGGCGGCTCAATCTCTACCTTCTGGCCATTACAATACACTTCAGCGCCGTAATGCCATGGCACGGCATTGGTACTCTCGAAAGGGATTGGTCCAGCCCTGGTGATGGTAATAGTAGGAGGACGAGGTGCAGAAATGGTGATAGGGTGGCGAGGAATGGTGATAGTAGCAACTTCGTCCGCCTGCTTCAGCACGACTTCTCCCGACGCATTCTCAACGCTTCGACTAAACTGCAAAATACCCTCGGTCATCAGACTCTGGATACCTTCACTCAACTGCTCACACCCGTCAGGAAGTGCAGCACATTCCATACAAAATTCCCCACACCCGGGAAAGAAGCCTTTCTTCAGCAGTTTAGCTTTAACAAAACTCAGTGGCGTTTTCAAATCTCTGACATCAGTCAGCAAGTCTGAATTCTCTTCAGTGATGACAGCATTTACTCCGCCCCCCCTGTGATGAGGCATCGGATTCTTGGTGACGTTGGGCACGTTGTCAGAAAAATTTATTATCTTGGCGTCAATCATGTCCTGGACCTTATGCTTAAAAGCTTTGCAGTTCTCAACTGTATGGCCAGGTGCCCCAGAATGAAATTCACATGTAGCATTAGCATCGTACCCGGGTGGTGGTGCCCCTGTCAAGGGAGCTAGCGTCCTTTTCTGAACCAGTTGGAGCTGAAGCAACGTCTGCAGAAGCTGGGCATACGACATAGGAGGAGTTTCCAAATGACGGTTTGCCAGGGGACCCCGATGCTGATATTTCTTATATCCCGGATTATTCTGTTGCTGAGGCTGCTGCTGCGGCTGAGGGGGAGCAACTGGGATGTTTATGCTAGCGATCTGAGACTGAGGGCCCTTGCCCTTTCTCCTAGCATTAGAGACAGCACTGGCATCGCCCTCCCGACGCTTGCCAGTATAAGGTTTCTTGCTGGCTCCTCCGGATGAGGATGATTCGCCTTGAATCTTGCCGATCTTTATACCATTTTCAACATGCTCGCCCAAAGTGATGAGGGCCGAGAATGTCCCGGACATGCCACTAACCAACTTCTCATAATAGACTCCGGGAAGAGTAGCCACGAACATCTGTACCAACTCACGCTCAACCATCGGCGGTTGAACCCGAGCAGCCAATTCACGCCACCGCTGGGCGTACTCCTTGAAGCTTTCATTGCTCCGCTGCGAGAGATTCTGAAGCTGAACTCGGTTGGGAGCCAAGTCGCTATTATACTGATAGTGGAGAACAAATGCTTCAGCGAGATCTTTCCACGTTCGCACAGCAGCGGGTTCCAAACCCATATACCATTCAAGCGATGGGCCAGAAAGACTATCCTGAAAGAAGTGCATCAGCAACTTCTCATCATCAGAGTAAGCAGACATCTTCCTGTAATACGATCGGAGATGAACACGGGGACAAGTAGTGCCTCTATACTTCTCAAAGATAGGCACCTTAAACTTGTGAGGTACTTTAAAGTCAGCAATCAGCCCAAGTTTGGACATGTCAACGCCCAATGTGTTCTGATTTTCTATATCTCTCATTTTATCTTCCAGTGCCTTGAACCTGAGTCTAGCTTCAGCAGTTAACTCAGCCTCTACACCTCTCTGAGAGAAAATGTCGTCCTGATGGTCCTCCAGCCACGGTTGAGGCACCACCATATTTCCTGCACCAACATTAACATTGGCTCCCAAACCACCATTGACGGCGCCCGCCGCGTTAAGTCCGAGATTATTCATAAGATTGCCGTTAGCACTACCGTTGCCCCCGGCAGCAGGAACAACGTTCTGAGGAGTATCCACTTGAGGAGGAGGAGTGGGTACGGCCCCGCCGTGAAGAATTCCATTGCTGTCAACCCTGGAGATGAGAGGTTGAACCAAAGTACGAAGTTGCTCTTGCCCGTTCGCAACTACTTGCATCAACTCCATAAAACGATCCATCCTTTCACGAAGCTCCTGAACATCTGATTGTACTTGGTCCATGATTCTCGTTTGATTGGCGCGAGTCGAGTAGCGGTGGATGAATCTTTGATCAATCCTGAAAGCAGCTCGGAACCTGAGTACCTGAAAAACCTGTCAAGATTAAAGGTTAGGAAAAGCAACAGAATGTATGTCATGCAAGAATGCTTCATGCAAATGCATGCGTGTGTCTGTGTGCTTGAGAGATTTCCCCGGTCCTGGCATCTGCTGATAATAATAAGGAGAAGAATCTAGGCCCAATCATGGAGACAGCAACCTCACAGACACACGCTAATGGAATGATTATGCAAGCTAATGCAAAATGCAGGCATGCAACAATATATCCAAGGCTGCTGTGGAGATTCGATGTCAACAGTCACTGCTGAGAAGGAAACCCCGGTGTAAACCCACTGATCTGATCTGTTGTGAATAACCATCTGGTAGGATCGAGATCAAAATTCTGCTCTGACAAGAACGAAGGCCTGATGATGAAAACCCTGGATGCAAGATCAAGGAATATCTGTTGGAGAAGTCTTCAGACCCCAAATCACAAATCTGCCCTCTCAAGAACAAATACACAGCTGCTGATGAGATCTTCAAACCTCACTCAAAACCTGCCCTATCAAGAACAAAATAACAACTGCTGACGAGATCCTCAGACCTTACTCAAAAATCTGCTTCATCCAGAACAAATAACAACCGCTGATGAGATCTTCAGACCTCATTCAAAAATCTGCTCCATCCAGAACAAACCTCTGATAACGATACTCTGATCGGAACCTGCTCCATCAAGAACAAACAAACACCTGATGATAAGATCCTCTGATCAAACCCTTGCTCTATCAAGAACATATCTGCAACTGAGAACCCAACATAACTGATTCGCTGTCAAGAAAACCAGGTGGTCTGGAGGTCAAAGTTTCCTGCAATATCCCAACCCCACTCACAGGTATGACGGACCTAATCCACGGACAAAGGTACGGCATCCTATGCGGTCGTCAGCGTCACAGACATTCATGAGTGACAATACGATTCCCAGAAGGAGTGGCATCGTCAAGTCATGAAGAGGCCTCTCTTAGCTGACTTCCAAATGATCGGTCCCCAGAGTCGACAATCCTCACGTCTGGACTCCCCTCAGATCCTCAGGACCGGAAAGGAGCACCTCTGCAAGAATCTCGTCTGAGCGCAGATTTTCGTAGGGAACTGTGCCTGTTCAACAGACAGGTTCGTCTACTACCTCTCCACAACTATATCTAGGTGTGTACTCAAAGCCCAGGTCCGGCTTTTCACTCACAGTAACATCCCTCTCCCACAGCAGCACAGATAATCATATCAAACTGGAAATAAAATGCGGGAAATAAAATGCAGGAAGTAAAGCGCGAGAAGCAAAGATGCGATAAACAAACGCAACCCAACAAGCAAACACACAAACGATAGGATTGACTCGCGTAGGGGATGGGAAACGGTCCCAGCATAAGGGATGGGAAAAGTCCCTAGATGCTTGCTTCCCCAGCAGAGTCGCCAGCTGTCGCTTGCGCGAAAAATAAGGTGCCGGCATGACAGAAGAGTCGCCACCTTTCGTTATTTATCCCTCAGAGCGGGAAAGGAAACGATCGGAAAAACCTGACGAATAAGGGAAAGACAAGGTCATCGCGACCATTGTCTGGGTTCGGGAGTCGGTTACGCAAGGGGAAGGTATTAGCACCCCTCACGTCCATCGTACTCGACGGGATCCTCGCTTGTTTGTTTACTTGGACGGGTTGGTTTTAATCTATCTACCTATCAAGGCTGGCTGAAAAAGAAAAGAAAAATGACTCGGCAAAGCGTCGCGCTTTATGCCTACGTATTCCCATCAGAGAATGAGAAATCAGAGTCAACGTAGTTCGGCTAACTACGGGGAAAGGTTGGGGAAGGTTGCTCGCTAGGATGTCGCATCCTATGCCTACGTACTTTCATCTGGTATGAAAGATCAGAGCAAACGTAGTTCGGGAAACTACGAGAAAAGTGGCTCAACTAGGAGGGAGACTATCAAGTCCTATTTGTTATCATGCCATGGATTCATCCTATGGTTGAGGTTTGAACAGGGAGCTCCTAGATGTTGTCATGCATAGGTTTCAACCTAAAAGTCTATCATCAAATCCTTATCAAAGGAAATGAGAGTCCTAAGGGATCATGTCAATGATACACAGAATACAGACAAAAACATCAGCTTTAACAGTAAAATGCATGCAATGCGAGTGAGGGAGGAAATGTGTGTGGGGTTTCAGCCTCCACAAGCTCATCTCGACCTCAAGCCAGTCATGAAATAACAGTAATCATACTGAAAATAAACCACATGCTATCAAGCAGATAACCAGATAAAAGAAATGAAGTGCTATCAAGCAAACAAAACACTCATGCTTGAGAAAGAATCACCTACTCTCTAACCCTAACCCTAATCACAGAGTCTAAACAAATCTAAGCAAAGCTCTCAAGCACAACCCTAATCACAGGAGAAATCATTCACAGTCTTCAAGCTTCAGAATAAGCTTACCAAAGAAAGGGAGCTAAGCAAGCAAGCTCATAGTGTCTTCCTCAGGAGAACACTAGGAGGTGTATACTCAGGAATCATACCCTATGTGGCTCAACCACTGTGATCAGTTTACATCCCTCCTCAGGAGAGATTAAACTCACAAGCAGGCTCCAACATCACTGGATATTTAAGAAATCCTATTTAAGCTAGTGGAGCTAAGTGAATAGACCCATAGGACCTTCCTCAGGAAAGTACTAGGAGGCTTCCACTTAGGAGTTGTATCCCATGTGGCTCAACAACATGTGATCAGTTTACATTCCTCCTCAGGAGAAATTAAACTCACAAGTTGGCTCCAACATCATTGGATACTTAAGAAATCCTAGATCAACTAGTGGAACTAAGTGAATAGACCCATAGGACTTTCCTCAGGAAAGTACTAGGAGGCTTCCACTTAGGAGTTGTATCCCATGTGGCTCAACAACAAGTGATCAGTTTACATTCCTCCTCAGGAGAAATTAAACTCACAAGTTGGCTCCAACATCATTGGATACTTAAGAAAGAGGTGAGAAGGAAGGATGAAAGTCATTCATAGTGCCTTCCTCAGGAAAGTACCATGAACTTCCTTCAAACTTCAGGCTCTCAAACCTCACCAACAGGGCATCAGCCAAGCTCTGGGTCTCTGCATCTTGATCTACAAGCTTCCCCTCATGATGCTCTCCATCAATATCCTCAAGGCAACCCAAGCCCTTCATCAAATTCCTCAGAAAGAACCCCACAGATGAACGGATAACCCACTGAACAAATCACATTATCAGGCAATCTTCAGATAATACCTAAAAATATTAAACTAATGGGGAAAAATTTAACAAATATTCATAAGGGTCCTCAACACCTTCTCATAACATCTACAAAGGTTTCTACCTAAAAATCAAGATACAACTCAATCCAAGAAAATGATCATCACCTATGCACAATTCTAAACCCTAATTAGACTATCCTAAGTCAACCCTAATTAAACTAATCAAGATCAATTCTAAAAAATCTAGAAAAAATCCTATGGGGAAGTATGACTAATCATCTAATTGCACCAAAAAGAATGGGTAAAAAAGATTAATGGAAAGTACTAAAATAATTCCTACAAAATCAAATACCAAAATGAAACAATTAAAAAGCTACTTAATTGGAAAATCTAATAAAAATATTAAACCTAAAAATAAAATCTCAATTTTATTTTTATAATTTTCTACTCATTTTAATCTACTCATAGAAAAAAGAAGAAATTAAAAATCATTTTTTAACTATTTTTAGTGAATTATTCAAATCAGAAATATTAAAAAAAGAAAATTAAAACAAATTAAATGAATAAAAGGAGGGGGGGTCAGAATAGCACTCCAAACTAGTTAGAAATGAATGGGCCAACAAATAGGGGGGTGGGAATAGAAGACTGGGCCCAGCGCCCTCTAAATGAAACGCAGCGTTTCAACTTATTTGAACTTTCCCTCTCACTCTCAGATGCAACCACAGCCACACGATTGGGATAAAATGTCAACTCTGGGACTTGATCCAACGGCCTCCCCTTCGTCTTCTCCAAACGACTTAGGGTTTTCAGAACCCCCACCCCCATGCGCAAACCTTCGAGCTCTCCTATCTCTCTCCACACGCCACGGCTGGACTCGATTCCAACATGAAAAACGATCTACTAAATGCCTAGATTACAACCATACGTTCACTTTTTCTTAACTCCTCGTGGATAATCCAAACAGAGCCCTTGAATATCTTGGTACAAACACGGTTCACAAACTTAACCTGATACCAATCCTCACTAAACTTCATCATAATGATCCACAGATATTCTTGATGCTATCCTGGTGATTCTAAACCCATTCATGCTAACTAGAACTCATCAAACAGTCAGTTCTTGCAAATTAAAGTTTTAAGGTTCTGCCATGGAACCTCATGGAATGAGCTATAACTTCTAGGACTTAGTCATCTACCCTAACACCATCATTCTATACCTATAAAATGATCTATCTAAGCATAAATAAAGAGAAAGAGGGGAGTTCACCAACCTGTCAAGAAGCTATGGTGAGTGATGCTATGGCTCGAACCAAGGCTTGTAAATCCTTCAGGATGATCCTTTGATGATGGTTAGCCTTCTGTTTGCACAATTCTTGAAGAAGAAGACTTGTAATGGAAGAATTCTTGAGTTGCTTCAAGTTGAAGGAATGGCTTCAATGGCTATCTCTTCCTCTCTCTCCTCTGACTTGGCTTCACTTTCACCAACCTCTAACACTCCTTGATGCACTCTTTTTATAACAATCCATGGAAGTCTCTAGATTCATCTAGAATGATGTGGAAGTTTCATGAAAGTTCCATGATATTCCATAATGGTCATCTCATCTCATATGCCATGCCTTGTTATTTTGGTCTCAAATTCTCCTTACATGAGTTATTGAATGAGGATAAGTGAAAAACAAGTGCATTTGTTGCTTATGTAGGGTTTTTTAACATTGCCTTCTTTTTCAAGTAACTAATTTCCAAAGGAAGCTCATTTTTTAAGCCTCAAATGAAAATTCTACTTAAACCAATCTTCTCAAAATGTTTTTTCCAATCAAAATGATATATTGGATGACCTATTTTGGATTTGTAGATCTCCCAAAACACTTTTCAATTTCAACTTTTCAAAGTTATAAGTCATTTTTAGTTCATTTTTGACCAATCATGGAATCTTGTGCTATGAGCTTTTTCAACAATTTGTGACCTTCTTTCTAGACTTAAAATCACATTTTGAGCAACTTTCATGTTTTGAGTTTTTCCATTTGAGGCTTGGAAATAGGAGTTTTAGGCATTGGCTAAAATGACCTATAACTGACAAATGACCAAAATACCCCTGCCTTGCTCCAATCATAACTTGAGTTCCACAAATCCAATCAAGGACTTCTACCACTCAAATTAAAGCTAAGAAGATCCTCTTCAACATTCATGTTGACCAAGAAACCATAGGAATCAACCTTCTAGGGCAAAAGTTGTCTGGAAGTTGGGTGACTTTCAAGGACCCAGATTCACACACATCAACTGACCTGTAATTTGTCAAAACCATAACTTGAGCTCTGCAAATCCTATCAAGGACTTCTACCACTCAAATTAAAGCTAAGAACAAACTCTACAACATTCATGTTGTGGGGAAGATGAGATCTCAATCACATCTAGTGCTAAAGCTGCCTGGAAGATAGGGATCAAATTAGGGTTTTTCCACTGACAATCCTCAGAAACCCTAACTCAAAACTTCTCAAAACTCCTCAATCATGATGAGTTGGTCTAGGAATCATCTTTATAACATCTCTATGCATCATTCCATGATCTCATGGCCCTTGGATTAAGTCTCAACCTTCTCCAAATCTTCAGCTGATCTAGGGTTGACCCAGTCAAAACCCTAATTCTACCATTCATGGTTGAATCTTCTGAATTCTTACATAATGACTTCTCTGGGCTTCATGAAGGCTATCAAGGCATCTCATAAGCTTTCTCAAGACATCAAGTTCATTCTCCAAGTCTCAGAATCATCTGAGGAGCACCCACAACTTTCAAACTGTGAAGCACACAACCCTGGTTTCAAAACACTTCCTCTGAAGATCTCTTGAACTTTCTGATGAAGGTATCAACTTCCAAATACTCAATGAACAAATAAATGTTGGTCAAATTTTGGGGTGCAACAGTATCGTTGAAATCTGGCATTCCAATGATATCCCGATTAATTGGTTGCGAGGCTGACATCTCGTTTATCGAATAGTTGTCATCCTCCATCAAAATATATAACCAACCTTATCTTCCTCGCCCCCGTGCGATTGAAGCCATAAAACTCATTCAAATATATTCTCTTTTCCAAACCAAAACATTCAACACGAAAAACTCTCTTTTCTCACCCCCGTGTGATTGAAACTTCTCCAAACACTAATTCCTCGCCCTCACGCGATCTATAACTTAAACAACTTTCCCAAAGAGCATTGTTTAAATTCCTTCTTCCGCGCATACAAACTCGTGCTTCAGCCTCCCTTTGCGAGCAGACAAGCCAATGTTTAGTAGTTAGAACACGACCTAAACACTCGTTCATTAAACATAAATCAACCAATCATAGTAGTACGAACTACTGATGCTCTGATTTCTCATTTATCAATGAGAATACATAGGCATAGGATTGCGAGATCCTAGCGAGTACCTTTTCTTTCTTCTACTTTTTTCTTTTAACCTCAAACCTTTTCCCGTAGTCCCACGAACTACGATGCTCTGACTTTCCCATTGCACAAGGGAGTAAGTAGGCACAAGGGCCCCAATCCTTGGTGAGTACCCTAATATAAAACGAAATTTCCCCCTATAGGCGAAACTTTAGAAGAAAACAAACAACCTAGCTAACTTTACTCTCGAATCGAATCAAGAGGTTCCCGTTGAGTACAACGGACGTAGAGGGTGCTAATACCTTCCCTTTGCGTAATCGACTCCGGAACCTAGAATTTGGTTGCGATGACCATGTTCTTATCTCTTTTAAAGGTTTTATCGATATTTTCCTATTCCTTCTTTGAAATAAATAAAGTTCGGTGGCGACTCTGTTCGAACTTCTTTTTTTTCCGCGTCCATCATGAGGATCGTATTTTTCGAGGTATGACACAAAGGACAAGGAAGCCAGATATGAGCTTTGACCCTCTGCCAGTGACGTATGCTAAGATCTTTGCTGAATTGCTGGAGAAAAGGGCGATTGCCCCGAGAGACCTAGCTCCTCCAACTGTCATTCCTCCAGACTATGATGCTAATGCTTACTGCGAGTTTCATAAGGGCGCTCCTTGGCACACTATTGAAGACTGCAGAGCTTTCAAGCAAATTTCAAGACTTTGTTGACACATAGTTTCTCACATTCAAAAGAAGGACTCCAAATATCACGAACAACCCTTTGCAGCCGCCAAACTAGTGCCAACATCAAGTCAAATCAAATTAGATCAAGTCAAGTTCATCCCCCCGAAGAAGGCAGTCATGTTGCCATCCTGTCATTTGCATTCTTGTATTTTGTCTTTGTTTGTTTAAGTATTGTATGCTTTAAACATTTCCTTTCGTATTTGGTTTTACTAATGTAGTGATTATGCATATTTTGAATTAGTTATGTCGTATTCACTCATTTCTGCAAAGCATAGACACATATATATTCACTTCACTCTCTTTATCTACTGTTGTTTAGCAATTATTGGAGGGAGGATGATGACAACGAAATACCCATAATTGCAAACTGTATACTTTTGGATAAAATCCTGTCGATGATGTACATGCATTGTTTCAAACCCCAAACAATGGAGACACATGGAGTTAGTCCCTAGTTAACCACTTCGAGCCTAGAAATAGTAGTTTCCTTTGGACTTTCAAACCCTTACACTCAACCTGGGGCAGGGTAGTGTTCAGTTAATCCAATTATGCATTCGAATCACACAGCAAAATCCAAAAGACATATTGGTTATTCTTCAAAAACCCATGACTTGGCAGTCACAATCCTCCAACAAAATCAAAATAATCAAAAGCCTGATAAGTCGAGCACCTCAAAAGATACTTAGGCAAAAAATCAAGGCAATTCTGATGGACTCGAAAAGCAAAATCAATCTATGAAAAATTTAGGGATCAAAATAAAATCAAAAGAGGTCCTCAAATCCTTAATAAAAACAAAATAAGATTCAATGACCACCATATCAAATCAAAAAGGTCACTGACATTCATCAAAAAACAAAATAAAGTGACTACCATTTCAAGCAAACCTATCATTACCAAGCTTACACCATCAACCCTTTTGGAAGACAAACATGTGCAAAATTAACTGAACATGGGACTGGAGTTCATCACGAAGAAGGAGTGGATGCAAATCATACTTTGAGCCTAGTATCCTTTGTTTCATAAACCGTAAACCAGACCACATTACAACCCTCTAAAGACCTAATTGAGGCAAGGTTTATTCTGAAAGCATATTATTGCATGGTTGCGTAAACTAACTCCCCACATATTTGCTAATCTTCAGCATTGGTGTCATTTTCCTTGCTATATCTTTCACACCAGCAAAATCAATACAACATCTGGACTAACGGTCCATTCGTTCCTCACTATCACGAAACGCCAATAAACGACTCTTTTGCAAAACTTGCATGAGCATTGCATTAAGATTACCATTTGTGAATGTACAATTTTAACTGCAAATCAGTGTTTGACATCAAAGACACTCCAACAAGGGGAAATCAAAGAAGAACTTGAACTTTCATTGATGCCGACCCGAATCAAGACTACCTTAAAACCTTGTCAATCAGGGGAAAATCCTTCAAAGCTTAATCGGAGGCAAGTCATCTCAGAACTCCACTCCCACAAATTAGATCTGATTAATCAGGGGCAGACCATTACCATGTTTAGACTGGGGCAAAACCAATTGCAAATGCAAATCTTTTATGTATCTTCAAGTTGGCTAAGCAGATCTTTCCAGGCACTAGCAATCATTGAGTCCAGAGGAAAAGCAGGACCTTCAAAAGTTGAACATGTCGCTACGCTCATTTTTATGTCATCCTGACCCTCAAGTACAGAGTTGCAGTTCTCTCAAAACAACACCATAACTTATCATCAAGTGATCAAACTTGGGGCATCAAGAGAATCTTTGTCTGTTGCAATTATGGCATCCTCATTGAACTGAGTGTCAAGGAAATCAATCTCTCCCACCACCCGAAGTCTAATCCGCATTGACAACTACCAAAAGTCCACCATGTTGGCATCGTCACCCAAGCATATTCAATCACATCTCTACAATCATATGCATTATACACATCATATGCAACCTTCATATGCATCATATGCATTCATAAAATCATAATACTTCTAAAGCACTTGCATCTCCACGTTGCAACATTTGCATATGCACTTCCATTCGATATGAAACATCATTACAAAATTAAGCATTCATACATAGTCAGGGTCCAAGATCAATCTCGAGATTCCAAGGCAATCTTCAGCCCCGCCAGGGAATCTTATTCAAATTTGTGGGCAATCCTCATGATTTTGGATCAACCTTTTGTTGATCTCAGGATTTCAAAAGCGATATTCATCCTGGTCAGGGGAATCCTCTTCAAATCTGTTGACGTTCCTCATGGAGTTGTATCAATCTTTTGTTGATCAAGGCAAAGATTTCAAGAAAATCTCAACCCAGTCAGGGGCATCTTTTTCAAATTCGTGGGCGTTCCTCACGAAGTTGTTCAACCTTTTGTTGATCAATCTCAAGATAATCTTCAACAAAGCCAGGGGCATCTTCTTCGAGTTCATGGGTGTTCCTCATGAAGTTATTTCAACCTTTTGTTGATGAAGCGGTGATTTCCAAGCAAGTCAGTGGGCGTTCCTTATTGAGTTATTCTTCAACCTTTTGTTGATGAAATTGGCATCCCCAGCTCAACTAGTAGCATGTCTTTGAGTCAGTAGGCGTTCCTTGTTAATTTATTTCAATTCAACCTTTTTTCTTGGGCGCTCCCCAGTGATTTGTTTCCTTTCAACCTTTTGTTGACAAGGGTGATGTCCTCGGTGACTTTTGTGCTTTAATCTTTTGTTGATGTCTCCGAATAAACCTCACTCATCATATCTCTAGCAAACTTGACCTTTTGTCAATTTCCTTACTATCATCCTTTTGGTGATAGCCAAAACCTAAAAATTCAACTGAAACTTCATCCTTTTGGTATTGGTATTCTTCACATGTGGGAAGTTTCTATCATCCTTTTAGTGGTAGAAATTTGTGTTGTTTGGTCTTACCGTCATCCTTTTGGTGCTGGCGATTCGTAAACCTTTAGTTTGTGAATCATCCTTTTGGTGAATGACAACCTTTGATATTGTTTTGCTTACTATTATCCTTTTGGTAGTAGTAAGTTTTGACCTCACTTTCATCCTTTTAGTGAAGGGTCATTGTGTGAGTTTACTATCATCCTTTTGGTGATAGGTCTGCCATCATTTTGGTGTCAGATATCCTTGTGTGATTGCATTCTCTATCATCCTTTTGGTGATAGGTCTATCATCTTTTTCATGTCAGAATCTGTGTTTACTTACTATTATCCTTTTGATAATAGCGAAGCTATTGGCCTCGCTTTCATCCTTTTGGTGAAGGGTCACTGTGCGTGTGTTTACTATCATCCTTTTGGTGATTGATCTGTCATCTTTTTGGTGTCGGAGGTGTGTTTACTATCATCCTTTTGGTGATAGTCTCGTCATCCTTTTGGTGCCGGTAATCAGTGGATCTTTGGTTTTTGAATCGTCTTTTTGGTGAACGACAACACCAGATTATGTGTGTGCTTACTATTATCCTTTTGGTAGTAGTAAGTTGTGACCTCACTTTCATCCTTTTGGTGAAGGGCCAGTGTGTGTGCGTACTATCATCTTTTTGGTGATAGGTCTATTATCCTTTTGGTGTTAGATATCGATGTGTGTGTGTGTGTTCTCTATCATCCTTTTGTTGATAGACACGTCATCCTTTTGGTGTCAGGAATCTATGTGTACTTACTATTATCCTTTTGATAATAGCGATTTTCAACCTCACTTTCATCCTTTTGGTGAAAGGTCATTGTGTGTGTTCTCTATCATCTTTTTAGTGATAGATGCATCAGTTTTTTGGTGTCGGAGTTGTATGAGTTTACTATCATCCTTTTGGTGATAGGTCTATCATCCTTTTGGTGTCAGATATTGGAGTCGTTTGTCCACTATCATCCTTTTGGTGATAGGGATATTATCTTTTTGGTGATAATGATCTTTACAAGTTATTCAGTGTCTACTCGAGGGGGACATTGATCTGTCATTCCATATCTTAAGCATTTCCTTTTCTTTTCAGAAAAATTCAGAGTCTTCTTCATATTCAATCGTCTTCTACCTCGAAAGAACGAACGATGTAGCAGTTCATCTTCCTAGGATTAAGCCAATTAGATAGGGGCATCTATCATACCCAAAATTTGTCTTATCCATATATAACCTTCATATGTACTTCCATTATTCAAATATTCAAAAATATGTTGTTAATCTCATTTGGGTCTAACTTTCAATTGAAGGTGTCAGGTCAAGGGTGTGTGTATGCAGTATTGAATGAGGTTCAATGGTTTTGACCTAATTTTGGCCAGACAAGGTTTGGTTTCAAGATCAAGGCTATAATACTGAGTTTATTTGGTGTATCTGAGGTGCCAGTTAGGGTTTTGCACCAAGTTAAGATAAGTATTAATGGGTCAGGTTCATCAGGCTATGGCAACGTCTAATATTTCAGGATTAAGGACCATCAGAGCTCAATTAGGGATGTGTGCTTCAAAGTGAACTTCTTGGTCCATTCACAATCAAAGTGGCATTGATTTAAACTGTGCAAGTTGTGGATTAATGCATACAAGTTCACGATGGTTCTAATGTCGGTCATGAGTTCAAAGATTCATCTTTCAAAGCGTGATCTCTAATTCTAGGGCATGTTGGTTCAATAAGGAATGCTTTTGGTTGAATAGTTTCAAACCATGATTTATGGTCGATTAAATGGAAAAAAGAGCTTTAGTTCATCCCTTTTAGATGTGATTTTTAGTGAGGAACTCAAAGAGGATGAGATTGGTTCAAATATAATTCTATAATTAAGTTCGAGCGTGGCATCATCATTTCAAATACAATTTCATTTTCAATGTGGGGTGCATAACATTGTTATTTCAAGCCAATTACAAGAATTACAAAAAAAAAATCAAAGTCCATAACATCCGAATTCAAGAGTCCATTCATTCCACACACAGAAAGAAGGTTACAAAAAAACATATCAAGCCATAACCCAAAAATACAAGAAATGAAAGGCCCATTCAAAAAATTTGTGTTCATCAAAAAGATACCACAAAACCAAAAAAGAAAAAAAAAATTGGGCACAATGAAGCCATGTAGCAATACGCATCAGCATTCCCATGTCCAGGGCATCCTTGTGAGATATCAATGGTAACCTGTCTCGCGAATTTCGTAAGAGTGCACCATGAGCCTCAACTTTAATAAAAGATCAAATATAAGCTGCTACCTATGAAACATCACAAAGCCCATACACAGTATAATACGCCTTGCCATAAATTACATGCTGCAAAAAACTTCAGCAACACAAAGCAATTTCCAACTACACAAAGCCTTCACAATCCAATTCTTGCTACCTAGCTGCATCCTAACCCCACCAAGCCTCCCAAACCACATAAGAGGACAAAAACAGAATCACGTAATAATCCTTCGCATATGACGCAACAATTCCAAATCCACAAAGATACACGACCCCACGTAAAATGTTGTTGCTACGCACTCAGGGTACATTGAACACAAAACTGAAAACGTCAATAATTCATCCAAATGCAGCAAATGAAAATGGCAAACAAATCTTCAATTCAACCCCCTTAATCCTTAGGCTATAAATAAGGACACATTTCACTCTTCCTCGCGAGGCCCTAAGAGTCAATCTCACGCCACACAAGTTTTATTCAAACCACCAAACACCCTTCAACCCAAACCCACATACACAACCCTTAAAACAGATCTAAAACCCGAACTAGTTGATAACCCCAAATTCCAAATCATCACCAAAAATCAAACCATAATTGGGGTAGAAAAGAAGAGTGAGGTGAATGAATACAAAACGACATCATAAGATGAACCTGAAAACGCGAAAGAAACGAGAAAATCGCAAAGAAATAACCGAGTTATATCGCACGACTGTAACAAAGGAGAAACACGGATACAAAGAGAGCAAGATCAAGCGGAAAGGTTGGAACGTTATTTTCCGACTCTGTTTTGGATTCATTCCCATTGTTGACTCGTTGCTTGGTTCTTTATTTTTTTGGAAAATGGTGTTGTGTGTCTCTGTTTGAGAAGGAAATGAAGGTTTTGACCTGAAGTTTCTAGCTTGTTTTGTTTTAAAAAAGGAATCTGAATTGTTACATCATGGTTTATTTTTTTGTCTTACAAACTTTAGGTTTTTTTTCAATTTACTTGTGGTAGTTGGACCGTATTTTTTAAATGGATGATGGTCCAACCCATATGATTCCTATGGTTTTTTTGATTCACATACCCTTTTTTTTAGCGCTGAAACTCATTGGGGCAGGAGGATGATGGGCTTGTGTTTTCAGCCCACATGATTTCTCAATGTTTTTTTTTTAATTTTATTAAAACCCTCACCTAGGCCATGTTTCCATCCTCTCAAATCATTTTACACCCCCCTTCTTTTTAAGTTTTTATTTTGTTTTAACATCCTTGTTTTTTTAATTGTTAAAATGTTAGTTTCTAATATTTTACTATGAATTTTATGTCTATTTTTTTGTGTTTTTCCTCCATTGACTTTTGGTTACATTTTATTTCCAAATTTATTTTTCTTTTTCTTTTCATTCTCATCTTCTTTTTTATTTTCAATTTCATTTTGGGTCGATGAAGTCTAAATATCGCAAATGTTGATTGTTGAGGTTGTTAACCTTTATTATTTTAAATCTACAGTGAGTGATCATCGAGATCACTTTCTATACTTTGGGATCATGATAGATTACCTTCGATTAATCAACGAAAGTTTATGATTAAGACGAGACCATCATCTTTTCTCTTCGTGTGACACGATTTTTATGGAGAATGATCCTCAATATCATTTCTCCACCGTGATTTAGCACAAATATCAACTTGTGCGACCTCCTATAGTATGATCTTCGTAATAGATCATGCTACGGCGGTTTATCTCTAAATTCAACCCGATTCATCTGACTAATCACTAACCACTAACTTTAATTCTTGTCAATATACTCTTGCTTTACTTTTCGTCAATATATCTTTTTCATAATATATCTTGATCTTATTATCATTGTTCATATACTTTTGTTACTATTATCTTGATTATTGATATTATTTTATTATATTATTCATATTGTTCATATCATATTCATCATATCTTGTTCATATTGTTCATACCTTGTTCAAGCTATTTAAAACACACTAATAATTATCAAAATCCTAAAAGCCTAAATTGGTGGACTGTGGTTACCTTTCCGAGCAACGGAAGTTGGACTTTGTACAGAAACCCTAGCAATGGAGATTTTTGTCTGACTCTTGTTCATGACTTGGTTTAGGACAGCCCGCACACACACAAATTCCTCTTTGGCTACCTTATAATAAGACCCTTTTATTTTGTGCACTCCCGTGTAACTTACATGTACCCCGCTCCCATTCTGTTGTATGCGTTTGTATTGCTTTGATCGTGGTTTGTTTACTAGAAGCACCCC
The DNA here is from genome assembly GCA_963859935.3 of Lathyrus sativus. Classification (NCBI taxonomy): domain Eukaryota; kingdom Viridiplantae; phylum Streptophyta; class Magnoliopsida; order Fabales; family Fabaceae; genus Lathyrus; species Lathyrus sativus. Next base: position 489,441,398 of record OZ012739.1, on the reverse strand, counting down.
TAGGGACTAGCATAAACTAAACCACTTTCAAACTAATTCCCGATTCATCACAGAGCCATTTTCAAACACCCATTGTAAGTAGATTGCTCATTAGCATCCGCCATCAACCTAACGCACACACTTGCATATTTCGTCGTGTTTTCCTTATTAGGAGCACCCCTAGGGTCTGTTTGGTTCAAATGAGGGGGAGGGGAGGGGAGGGATTTTAATGAAAAGGAGGGGAGGGGAGGGGAGGTGAAGGAATTTTTTAATCAAATAAGTGTTTGGTTCAAAAGAGAGGAGGGGAGGGGAGGGGAGGGATTTTAATTAAAAATGTGTTTGGTTCAGAAGGGGAGGGGAGGGGTTTCATTAATAATTTACATTTTTATCCTTATGATCTTATATAAGTCATATGATATTAAAATGTGAAAAATTCGTATGTATTTTTGTTGGTAATAAAATTTCTAATATTGAGTAATTAAAAAAATATTTATTTGTCACATAAAGTTAAAAAATTGAGTACAATCGATTCGACTTATAACTTTCCAACATAAATTAAACTATATGCCAATAACATCGTTTAAACTGTGATGAATCATATAACAAAACAAATATATAAAATAACTTATTACTAAATATTAATGGTTCAAAATATTTAATAAAATTAATAAACAAAAATAAATAAAATGATATGGTTTACAATTTGGTATAAAAGAAAATATGATAGAGTACATAACAAAATTAAAAGAAAAAACGAATATAACGAAACATAATTATGTTTATAAAAAAAGATAATGATTATGATTTATATTAATTATAAAAATTATAAAATAATTTGAAGGTGGAGAACAATTATAATAAGTTGATGAAAACAATCAAGAAAAAACAGTAACACAAAAGATAACAAATAGTTTTGAAATAATAAAATTAAACTGAGGATATTTTAGTAAATATAATAATTTTTAAATATCAAAACTCATATTCCCTCCCCTCCCCTCCAAATCCCCCCAATTCGGAGGGAACCAAAAAGTGTGTTTTTGAGGGATTTTGCTCCCCTCCCCTCCCCTCCCTTCCCCTCCTAAAATTTGAACCAAACATATTTAATTAAAATTTTCCCCTCCCCTCCCCTCCCCTCCCCTCCATCTACCCCGAACCAAACACACCCCTAGGGACTATTATTGATTCTCACCTCTTTCGCAAACCCTTGGTCCAACTTCAAGTGGAATCTTATTCAAACTTGTAAGTCGAGTGCCTTTTGCCTCACCATCAATTTCTTTTCAACCAATCTGATTCAATCATTTTCAAATTACTTTCTTAATTCTTACGAAAGAAGAAGATTCTTGGAGTTTAACATTCCTTGGATCTTTGAATGAATGACTCTTGAGGCGCACGCCTTGGGTTGTTATTCATTCAACCTTCCGTCTTAAAATACTTGATTCTTATCTAAACACTTTCGTAATCAACTTAAGAGAGAATGAGGTTCTTGGAATCTAACATTCTTTAGATCTTCGAATGAATGGCTCTCGAGGCACGCCCCATGGGTTGTAATTCATTCAATCTTTCGGCTTCAAAACATTCAACCTTTTCTCAAACCTTTTCTAATCAACCCCCGAAAGAACTGAGTTCTTGGAATCTTGCATTCCTTAGATTCTTGAGTGACAGCTCTTGAGGCACACCCCTTGGGTTGTTTGTCATTCAATCTTTCGTTTCCAAACCAAACTTCAACAATTTCAACAAATTCAACCCCTCTCTTTTGGTGGTCGTCTCCACGAACAAAGGACACTCTGATTTTTCATTCTCATTTGAATGTAAGATACGTAGGTACAAGATTGCGATAATCTTAGCGAGCTACCTTTTATTTTTTCCACCTTTTCCGTCCAAACCTTTTATCTACCTTTTCTTTTTTCCACTTTTTCCGTCCAAACCTTTTATCTACCTTTTTCTTTTTCCACTATTTGCACATTTCTATTCATCTACCGTTTTCCCCTTTCTAAACATTTTCCGTAGTCGAACTACGATCACTCTGATTTCTCATTCTCGTCCAAATGAGCAAACGTAGGCACAAGGGCCCCAATCCTTGGCGAACACCCTATCCTAAAACCACTCATTTTCCCCTAGCATCGATTCCTTTTATCTTACCATTTCACATTTATCATTGAGAAGAAAACAAACAAGCTTAGATAACGCTCATCACAAATTGAACTAAGAGGTTCCCGTTAAGTACAACGGACGTGAGGGGTGCTAATACCTTCCCCTTGCGTAACCGACTCCCGAACCCAGAATGTGGTTGCGACGACCATGTTCTTAAATCTTTTTAAAGTTTTTCTCGATATTTTCCTTTCCCTCTTTTGGGATAAATAAAGTTCGATGGCAACTCTGTCGAACCGCATTCCGCTCCTTTCGCGCGAGGGTCGAATTTTCGATGATTTTTCGAGGTGCGACAGGAACATTAAGTAAAGGTTATGGATTGAATGTAGACGTAATTTCAAATTCCTGCATCAATATGCATAAACTTAATATAAATTTCAGTTTAGTAATAGAAACATACACCAGTGCATACTAGTATTATTAAGTTGTGCTTACATTTTCGATATTCCATTCTTCCGCTAAGGTAGCCTCATCAACACTTTCCTTTATCTAAAGCCAAAGAAATGTTGTAATGAAAAGTTAAACATAATAGAGGATGGAAAAGAAGTCATCAACAAAAACAATTGAATTACGCTATAACATACCTGGATAGCTTGTTCATCATTAACTTTAGTAGAAGTTGTATGTTGTAAATAAAATGATTTCCTCTTGTATTTGTTCCAATATATATATATATATATATATATATATATATATATATATATATATATATATATATATATATATATATATATATATATATATATATATATATATATATATATATATATATATATATATATATATATATATATATATATATATATATATATATATATATATATTGCACGTGTATCTGGAATACCTTACAAACAATCAATTGTTGTTGTAACTTATCAATTTTTTCTCTGTCCCGTTTCACATACATGACACTTGCATTTATCCACCTTGGTTTGTTGGAAATTCACCTCACACCCTATGAAGAATTCCCTTCAATCTTGATCTCAAGATCGATGAACAAACCCACAATATGATAGTAATGGTAATAACAAGTAATTATCAAAAACAACAAAAGAAAAGAAGAATAACAAAAAGAGAAGAATGAGAGAAGAAATATTTGGGGAGAATGTGTTACCCACAACTGTGGGATTTCTTATTGCTTATAGAACTTTCACTTGCTAAACACTGCAACTGTGAAATCTGTTCTATGTTGTGATTGAATACAAAGCAAGACACCCTATTTATAGTTTTAGGTTTACAAAAGCCCAAAACATAAAAGGCCCAAAATATTCAAATCAAATCTAATCATATCAAATCAAATATGTTTACGCTATGAATTATATTTAACACACCACCTAATTCATTGTGTCTAAACTCTCTACATTCATCATGGCTCTTAGTCTTCTGAAGGCTTCGACCTGCACTCCCTTCGTCATGATATCTGCAATCTGATTCTCAGTTCTGCAGTGTTCCAACTTCATCTTCCCTTCTTCTACCTGCTCTCGAAGATAATGGAACCTCATTTCGATATGCTTGCTTTGACCATGAGCTATTGGATTCTTCGCCAAGTTAATAGCTGACATGTTGTCTATCTTCATGGTAATTGCTCCATGATTCTTCCCTGTGATTTATTCGACCAATTTCACCATCCAAGTTGCTTGACATGCACAAAGAGAAGCAACTATATATTCTGCTTCGCATGATGATAATGCCACTACTGGTTCCTTTCTCGAATTCCAAGCAACGGGTGCACCACCTAACATAAACACATAACCAGTTGTGGATTTTCGATCCTCAGCATCACTACACCAACTAGAGTCTGTGTATCCCACTAACTTGCATTCTTTTCCTTCATGAGCTACTGGAAACAAAATACCATAGTCGAGAGTTCCTTTCAGATACCTTAGTATCCTCTTCGCCGCTGCTAGGTGTGATACCTTTGGCTTCTGTATAAATCTACTTACCATACCAACACTGTATGCTAAGTCAGGCCTTGTGTGACAAAGGTATCTAAGTCACCCAATAAGTCTTCTGTATTGGGTTGGGTCGACATCATCTTCATCTGAATCCTTCGACATTTGCAATCTGGGCTCAACTGGAGTCGAAGTTTGGTTGCAATCTTGCATCTCAAATCTCTTGAGTATTTCGCCTGCATATCTTCTTTGATTCATCATCAAACCTCTACTTGTCTTGTAGAATTCGATGCCAAGGAAATATGAGATATTTCCCAAGTCTGACATTTCAAACTCCTCACTCAGGTCATGTTTGAAATCTTCGATCTCCTTCTTGCAACTCCCTGTTATCAACAAATCATCAACATAGAGACATAGTATAAGCAATTCGCCATTGCTTCTTCTTACATATACTCCATGCTCAGTTGTACACTTAACAAATTCCTTCTCCCTTAAGAAGCTATTGATTTTCTTATTCCAAGCTCTTGGAGCTTGCTTAAGTCCATACAGGGCTTTATGAAGCCTGTACACCTTTCTTTCTTTGCCTTGTTTCACAAACCCAGCTGGTTGTGCAACATAAACTTCTTCGTCTAAGGGGCCATTAAGGAATGCACACTTCACGTCCATCTAACATGTGTTCCAGTTGTTCGTATTTACTAGACCAACAACCAACCTGATTGTTTCGATTCTAGCAACAGGTGCGAATACTTCATCGAAGTCGATTCCTTCCTTCTGGAGAAATCCTTTCGCCACAAGTCTCGCCTTGTGTCGAGTTACTTCTCCTTTATGATTTACCTTCACCTTGTAAACCCACTTCACATCAATTGCCTTCTTGACTTGTGGCAATTCGATAAGTGACCAGGTATCATTGACTTCGATGGACTCTAGCTCTTCAATCATTGCTTTCATCCACTTCGAATCTTTCAATGCCTCAGCTGCATTGACTGGTTTGACATCTGCGTAGAAAACATAATGTACCAACTCACCCTCTTCATCGATTACATCATCTGATGTAATTACACATTCTTGCAACCTTGCAGGCATGTGTCTTGTTCGTCGAGGTTTGCTTGAACCTGCTTCATCTGCAACGGGTTCTTGTCGAACTTCTATTTCGACTTCAGTGGCTGGTTCTTCACAAGAGATTCTCACTGAATCCTTCTTGGCATTCTCAGTCCAATCCCATTCTTTAAGCTCATATATGATCACATCCCTGCTGATCACTACCTGCTTATTCACTGGGTCGAACAACTTGTAACCTCCTGTCGAATGATATCCTATCAAGATCATCTGATTCGACTTATCATCAAGCTTCCTTCTCAACTGATCTGGCACATGTCTATGTGATATAGATCCAAACACATTCAAGTGTCTGAGACTAGGCTTGACACCAGACCAACATTCTTCTGGTGTGATTCCTTCAAGCTTCTTCGTCAGACATCTGTTCAATATATATGTTGCTGTCAAAACTGCTTCTCCCCATAATTCTTTAGGTAGATGATTTCCATTCAACATACTTCTCACCATATTCATGATGGTTCTGTTCTTGCGTTCTGCAATCCCATTTTGCTGTGGAGTGTAGGGTGGCACCACCTCATGCACAATCACTTCTTTTACACATAGTGTATCGAACTCTTTTGACACATACTCTCCACCACCATCAGTCCTCAGAATTTTCAGCTTTCGACCACTCTGTCTTTCGACCATGGACTTGAATCTGGAAAATACCTCAATCACATCACTTTTCTTCTTGATGAGGTAAGTCCACAGCTTTTGACTGTAATCATCTATAAACGTGACAAAGTATCTATTGCCACCAATCGAATCCACCTGCATTGGACCACATACATCAAAGTATATGACTTCAAGAATTGTCTTCGAATTCCTTCCTACATCCTTGTTGAAGCTATTTTTGTGTTGTTTCGACTGAACACACTCCTCACAGACTTCACTTGGAATGTCAATTTCTAGTAATCTTGAAACCATATTTCTTCTCTTCAGTTCTCTGATGTCATTAAAGTTGAGATGACCTAGTCAAAAATGCCATAACCACTCATCTCTGCTGGCTGCAGTTGCTAGACATCTGTGCTCCATCACATTGAGTCCAATCTTGAAGGTCCTATTCTGAGACATTGGAGCCTTCAAGATTAGTCTACCACCTGCGTCAAGAACTCTCATCATCTTGTCTTCGACAACTACCTTGTAGTTCTTTTCGACAAGCTGCCCTATACTGAGCAAATTACTCTTCATGCCTGGTATGTACAGCACATTGGAAATTGTTGACCTTTTGCCATCTTTCCTCATAATCAGAACATCACCAACACCTTCGGCTGCTACAGTGTTGTCATTTGCAAACTTCACTATATTCTTCGACGAGGGCTTCATGTTGACAAACCAATCTTTCCTTCCAGTCATGTGGGATGAGCATCCTGAGTCTAAGTACCACTGATCTTGGAATCTTTCTTCATCTATTGTTGTGACCATTAGCAACGTTTCTTCTTCTTCATGTTTCGTCAGCTTTGCATCAGTCTCTTGATTTCTCTTCCTTTCTGGATAATCACTAAAATAATGACCATACTTCTGGAAATTGAAACATTGAATGTGGCTTTTGTCTGTCTTTCAACCACCACCTCTTCCTTTACCTACATCACCACCTCTTTGGTTTCCTTGGTTCCAAGGTTTCTTCTGATTCGACTGGTTTCCTCCTTTGTTGCCATTCCAGCTACCTTTTCCTTTTCTTTCCTTTTCTGACTGCGCCTGCAAAGCCATATCTTTCGACTTTCCTGCAGCTCTCTCAGCCATCCTCTGTTCATGAGACTCAAGAGTCTCTTGAAGCTCTTCCTTCGTCAACACTGACAGATTTTTCGACTCTTCTATGGCAACTACCACGTGGTCGAATTTTGGAGCCAACGATCTCAAAATCTTTGAGACAACTGCTTTCGTCGTCAACGCTTCTCCACATACTTTGATTTGATTCACCAACTTTGTAACTCTGGTGAAGAAATCAGTAATGCTTTTGTTGTCTTCCATCTGAAGCAACTCATAGGTTCTCTTGTGAGTTTGTAACCTCACCTCTTTCACCTTCTCTGCGCCTCCAAACGACTTTTCAAGAATCTCCCATGCTTCTTTTGCTGAATCAACATCACTAACCTTTTCAAAGTTATCAGGATCACCACACTGATGAATTATAAAGAGTGCTTTATAATCCTTCTTCTTCAATTCTTTGTGCGTAGCCTTTTCCGCCTCCGTTGCGTTCTCCCCAAGCGATGTTACTCCGTCCTTCACAAGATCCCACAGATCTTGATAACAGAAAATCACCTTAATCTGCTTGCACCAATTCTCATAACTGTCTTTCTTGAGAATTGACAGGGTCGCCGGAAAGTTGTCGTTCGGATAGTTCATTGCCATCACTATCTTCCTTCCTTGAATCTTTCAACCGGAGCTCTAGATATCAGATGTTGGAAATTCACCTCACACCCTATGAAGAATTTCCTTCAATCTTGATTTCAAGATCGATGAACAAACCCACAATATGATAGTAATGGTAATAACAAGTAATTATCAAGAACAACAAAAGAAAAGAAGAATAACAAAAAGAGAAGAATGAGAGAAGAAATATTTGGGGAGAATGTGTTACCCACAACTGTGGGATTTCTTATTGCTTATAGAACTTTCACTTGCTAAACACTGCAACTGTGAAATTTGTTCTATGTTGTGATTGAATACAAAGTAAGGCACCCTATTTATAGTTTTAGGTTTACAAAAACCCAAAACATAAAAGAACCAAAATATTCAAATCAAAACTAATCATATCAAATCTGTTTACACTACGAATTATATTTAACATGGTTGCCATTTAACTTTGAAAGAAAGTTTATGACCAAGTAATTTGGACTAAAGAAAATTCAAGAAAATCCTCAATACCAGCCTATAAGAAATGAAAAACAATTAAAGAAACATGGCATATGTAATGCAATAGTATTTGAAATGATAAAAATGCTATTTAAAAATAGAATTGAGTTGAGAACTAGATGAGTTCTAAAGTTGACTTGAACTTCCAAAGTTGGATGTCTTTTGGTAGCCTTTTTGCAACAAAAAAACACATTGTTTATATTTGTGTAATCTTTTCAGTACAATAAAATATAACAACATATTCTTAAGTAATACAATATGGTCACCCATCAATAATTTTTATTTATTAAATTTAAATAAATATTAATTTTTTATGTGTCTCACATTCATACATGTTTTTCCAATTATCATCTAGCATATATAACTTTGCCAATTAATAAACATGTAATAACGATTAATTCATGAGATTGAGAGGATGACAATAGTTAGCAAAACTGTCTCTCAAAAATGAGAAAGGTTTTTAGAGAGATGCTGATTGGTTTTCAACTCTGGTCCCAGTACTGATTTTTCATCCTGTTCAGTATAAGAGAGTGAAACTCATTTATGAATGCATCTCTAAATGCTCTGGAGCTGTATGTATGTATCAATTGCTCCTTTGCTAGTTATGTACACCAGATTTTGATGTACAGTTGCTCTTTCCTATTGACTCTTGCCTTCAACTAAACTTCTCAAAAACCCTAATAATCTACTAAACTTGACGGCATTCATCATTTCTTCCTAGCAAGACATGGTTTTATCATTAGTACAATATGAACGAAGAGTGTTTGAATATGAAATAAATTGAGGATTAGATCCACAACTGTGAGTGAGCCTATTTCTTCCACCATCATAAATATTTCTTCATCCAAACAACAACTATAAATCTTGTATCAATTGCTCAGCTGGAGGAAATTGTAATGGCTTGCTCAGCATTTGAGCTTATATGGGATCTTCATCTTGTAACGAGTTTTAAATCTCTTAAAATCAATCTCTATGTCTTTGAGAGGAATATCAACCAAATTTTGCAATGCTTTTTATTTTTAAGAGATCTTCTCAGACTTTAGCGTCATGTGGCTGGTTCACTTTTTTATATAGAATGTAACATGGAACATATTTGTTACTTGCTTCACTCATAGATTCTCTATTACAGATGCTTCTGAAATTAATAACCTTAATAAATTCAAACACAAACATAGTAACTATATAATATATTCAAAATTAGACTAATGCATTGAATTATATTAATTGAAATATAGATATTACAACTTCTAAAAAAACCTTAATAAACTAGCCTACATATATCATTTGTTTCTAGCAAAGCATTGTTTGAACATTAGTCCCACACAAACGAAAAGTGTTTGAGTGGGAAATAAAACAAGGATTGAATCCACAACTGTGTGAACCTATTTCTTCCACTATCATAAATGTTTCTCCATCCAAACCACTACTATAAATCTCTTGTTTAGTAGAAAAAACAAAAATATTGTCGTTCATGACAGTAAACCTTGTAACATGAGCATCTTTCTCTTTTATCCCCAATGCATTTACTTTCACCTTCAAAATCTTTTGCCATGGATATGAATCGTAATTTTTTAAATACTAAATAGTTAAAACTGTTAAAATTAATGTGTTGTAACCACCACTATCTTTAGTAAATATTATGAGAGAATTAGAATCACCGCATTATAATTATTGTCTTTACTTAGATTTATGATAGAGTTGTATCATTAAGATTCAGAGAACCAAAATATCCTCATCTTAAGTACCAACTTATTGTATTCTCTGTCAGTTTTCTTCAAGCCTATATAAAGGCTTTGCAATGCTAAGTTGTATGCAAGAAAGAAAAAAGATAAAACAAGAGTGTGTGGTGAATTCAATAAAATCAGAGTATTTTAAAGTATAACTTCCATCAGTGGAAGTTTAGTGAAAAAAGTGACGAAAAATATTTTCTTACTCTAAATTTTGCAACAATATATTTTAATACATACCACCTCTAGAATACCACCAACGGTATGATATCATAGTTGCAAATCCTTACAACTACAGCAAAAACAACAAAAAATATGGCTTCCGCAAGCAACCCTTCCACAACTTATAACAATGTTAAAATTCCTTTGTTTGAACGAGAAAATTATGATTTTTGGACTGTTAAAATGAAGACTCTATTCACATCTTTGAATGTCTTGGAGTTCGTCCAAAACGGGTATGAAGATCCAACACCAACAGAGGCGGGAGAATCAAAAGAAAACGTTAATTGAAGAATCCAGCCAACAACTTGAATAATTGAGGAAGAAGATCACAGATGTTGGAGTTCTCGGGATGATTCAAATAGGAGTCTCTGTATCCATTTTTTAAGAATTATAAGAGCAAAAACATCAAAGGAAGCATGGAATATTCTACAACAAGAGTTTGAAGGAGACTCAAAGGTGATAATTGTGAAACTTCAATCTCTTAAAAGAGACTATGAAAATGAAATAATGAAAGAGAATGAGAGTTTGAATGAATACTTTAATAGACTCTATGAATTGGTGAATCAAATGAAGTCACATGGAGATTCAATATATGATCGCACAATTGTTGATAAAATTCTGATTAGTTTGACAGAAAAATTTGATCATATGGTGGTTGTTATAGAAGAGACTAAAGACCTATCAACTATGTTTGTTCAAGGGTTGATGGGATCTTTGAGATCCTATGAGCAAAGGTTGTTACGACATTCTGAAAAATCATTTGAGAGTGTCTTTCAATCTAAACTCAACATTCAGTCCAACAATGGTGAGAATAAGCCCCCAATACAAATATAGGTGAGTCTTCTAGAGGTGGCAGATTTGGAAGAAACTCACAAGAAAGAGAAAGAAGCGTGAATGGCGGAAGATGGCATGAAGAAGCATCAAATAAATGGTGCAAAATTTGTAAGAGTAGCACTCATGAAAATAAGGATTGCTGGAATAAGGGAAAACCACAATGCCACGATTGCAAGAGATTCGAGCACATTCAAAAGGATTGTTATTTTTCCAATCAATAACATGCTTCATTTGTAGAAGGAGAAAATGATGAAGGTAATTTGTTCTTTGCTTGTCAAAAAGCGTTTCAAGAAGATAAAAATATATGGTATTTGGATAGCAGTTGTAGCAATCATATGACTGGAAAGAAAGAAGATTTTATCAACATTGATTCTTCATTTGCCTCAAAAGTTAAGTTGGGCAATGGAGAACATGTTGAAGTAAAAGGAAAAAGCAGCATTGGAGTTACAACAAAGCAAGGAAGAAAAGTCATTCATGAAACTCTTTATGTGTCAGAGTTAGATGAGAATTTGCTAAGCATTGAACAGCATTTGGAGAATGGCTATTCTCTAAATTTTGAGAATCGAGAGTGCATAATTTCTGATTCAAAGAGAAGAAGTGTTGCTATTGTAAAAAAGACTAGCAATAGAAGCTTTCCACTTTCTCTTAATTGTAAGAAAAATATCATCATGATGGCTAGAGAAGATAATGACTCTTGTTTGGGGCACAAGAGACTTGGGCACTTGAACTACAATAGCCTCTAGTTGCTTCATCAAAAGAATATGGTGTATAGGTTGTCAATAATTGAAGAAAAATATGGTGCGTGTGAAGGATGTATGCTTGGCAAACACCACCGCCAACCATTTCCAAAGGAAGGAGCATGGAGAGTCAAACAAGTGTTGGAACTTGTACACGCAGATGTGTGTGGTCCTATGAATACTTTGTCTCATGGAAAAAATAGTTACTTTATCTTGTTTATTGATGATTTTACCCGTGTGACATGGGTATATTTTATGAGACAAAAATATGAAGTTTTTATAATTTTTAAGAAGTTTAAAGCTTTTGTTGAGAAACAAGGTGGTAGGTTAATAAAAATGTTGAGAAGTGACAGGGGGAAGGAGTACACCTCAAATGAATTTCTCAAATTTTGTGAAGATGAAGGTGTTGAAAGACAGCTCACTGTTGGCTATACACCTCAGCAAAATGGTGTATCTGAAAGAAAGAACCAAACAATGATGGAGATGGCGAAGTCTATGCTACTTGAGAAAGGTTTTCCTAAAACCTTTTGGCCCGAGACTGTTAATACTGATGTGTATTTACTGAATAGACTTCCAACAAAGGTTGTATGGAATAAGACTCCATATGAAGCTTGGAGTGGAAGAACTCCTTCAGTTAACCACCTTAAAGTTTTTGGGTGTGTTTGCTATGCTCAAACTCCTAACCAAAAGAGAACAAAGCTGGAAGAAACAAGTGAAAGATGTGTCTTTATTGGTTATAGTTCCATGTCAAAGGGATATAGACTTTACAACTTGTAAACAAAAAAAGTGATCATTATCTAGGATGTTGTATTTGATGAGAAGGCTTCTTGGAATTGGGAAGAAGACAAAACGAAGGAGAAAACAGTCCCTGCAATTTTATTACAACAAAATCCAGCAGCTGAAAAGGAGCAACCAACCCCATGTACACCAAGTTCTTCATCCTTTCCAAGTCCACCAATTTCAAGTTCATCATCTACCAGCTCAACTCCAATAAAATTGAAGGATTTGAGTGATATTTATGCAAGGTGCAACTATTGTATTGTGGAACCAGAAAATTTTGATGAAGTAATCAAAGAAGATGTTTGGTGGAAGGCGATGCAAGAAGAAATAAATGCAATTGAGAAGAACAATACATGGCAGCTAGTTGAAAAGCCAAATGACAAAGAAGCTATTGGAGTAAAATGGTTGTACAAATTGAAACATAATCCAGATGGTTAAATCCAAAGAGTCAAGGCTGGATTAGTAGTCAAAGGCTATGTACAACATCCTGAAATTGACTATAGTGAGATTTTTGCTCCGGTTGCACGTTTAGACACCGTGAGAAAAATCATTGCATTAGCAACTCAAAAAGGTTGGAATTTGTACCAGCTTGATGTGAAGTCGGCTTTCTTGAATGGAGAATTAAAGGAAGAGGTTTCACCGGGAAATAATCCTCTCTTTATTGTAGTTTTTCAAGGTTGAATCAATTGAACAAAGCTCAAGAGGAGGCTGGCTGTACTGGGAAGAAGAATTTATTTGTATAGAGGGAAACTAGTTGTTTGAACTATGTTATACTGATTGACAAGGATCTTATGGTTTGAACTAGTCTAAACTAAGGATGATTCAAATGATAAGAGAAACTTAACAAGATATGTACAAGCATATATACAGAGATATGAACAAGTATATAAACAAGTATGAATTGAATTGCAAAAGGTGGTGGGTTTTATACTTTGCGTAGAGGCCCAAGTGTACTGTAATTGATTAGATGTTTTCTTCAAGACTGAGTTAGGGTTTTGAGGAATTAAAGAAAGTTTTGAATTTGAATATGACTTGATATTTAAGTAAACAAATATGTTGGGTCTTACACTCTAGATAGAGGCCCATGAGTGTTATTTGTATCCTGTACAAAGTCCAAGATGAATGAGGCTAAAAGATTTTCTATTTACAAAAGGTGTTGAGTCTTACACTCTAATAGAGACTCATGGTTATTATTTATTTTTTAAAACAAATTTTATGTACAAAATATCGGGGTTATACTCAAGGAGAGGCCCACGATTTATTTGAAAACAGTGATCGCACCGCGATACCGAAAGACGTTGTGAGACTTATACTATAGTAGAGGCCCAAAATATATTTATGTACATAGGGGTTGGGTATTACACTCTAATAGAGGCCCATGAGTGTTTGAAATAAAGTTTTGAAAGATTAAATCAAAAGGGAAACCCTAATTTTATTTATTTTTTCATTTTTAAAATGAAAAAACAATTAAAAATGATGAAAAATATCAAATAAATTCAAAAATCAAATTATGAACCATGGTTAGGGTTTGGAAAATAAGGTTTTATTCAAATGATGATTTAAAACTCATTTGGTTTTGAAAAATAAAGAAAAAGAAATTATTTAAAATGTTTAAAATAAATTAAAATAAAATTCTTTAAAATATTTAAAAATATATCAAATAAATTTTTTTTTTGACTTTTTATGGAATAAAATATTTAAACATGTGAAGTATTTATGTTTAAAAAATTACTTGAAGATGATTAAAATTAAGAGAGAAATTAATTTTTGAAGATAATTAACAAAATAATTAAAATATTCAAAAAATTCAAATATTTGAAAAAAGGCGCCAACGACTCCTTCTTCTTCCTCGTGTCTCCCTACATGACCATTTTGCAAAATCTATCATATCTCCCTCAATACGTAATAATTTTACACGATGTAAACATGAAAGTTACTCGTTTTTTAACAAGTAATTCAATAGTGCCAATTAATTTCATTTCTTTTAAGTGTAGAGTGAGTTATCAAGTGATCAACAGATGAACCCTAATTTTTACAAGAACACTATGAAATCTTATACACGATTGATACATAACAATTGATTGAAGGAAAACATTCTATATAAGTGCATAAACATGTTGGTAACTTGAAATATCAAAAATGATGCATGTTTTATTGAGTTTGGGAAGTTCAAGCTTACCTGTGCAAGAGGAATTTGAATCCTTAGTTGTAAGTGTTAATGATGTGAAATGATGACCTGGACAGCTTCCCTAGACTTCAAGGAATGTGCTTATGTGCTTTGAATAGTTAGAAACCTTCTAGTTTGATGGACTCGAATCCAACTGCAAGTGGCTTGGGGTGAGATATGAACTTGACGGATCTGCAGTTACATATGTTGTTCAAGGGTTTGGATCACTCATATATGATGTATGTGAGGTGTTAGCACCATTGGTTTGAGTTAAATTGCTCCCTATTGCAAATTGGATTCTCACACCTCATGAACTTGAAAATTTGGAATGATGAGTGAAATGGTGGAAAACAAGTGGTGGAAAACAAGTGTTATTATATTTTGGTGTATTTAGATCAACCAGAAATGACCTCTATTTATATTAGAGGAAGTTTGTTTTGTAAGGAATAGTGAATGGTGGTTGGATCACCCTTTTACCCAATGGATATGACTAGGTGTTCCAAGTCTCCTATAGCCATTGACTTGAGCTGAACTTGCAGGTTTTAGGTCTTTTGATTCTTGGATAAGGCTTGAATCTTTTATACTAGTATGATCTGATTCATGCCACCTCAATGCACTACATCAATGCAAAATGACAAAGTTGGAGTTTTAGATTTGCAAACTTAAAGATCACATGCCAAAGGATAATGTTCTTAACTTATAGGTGCCTATGCTATGATTCCTCTATAGATAGAAAATGCATTGTATCTTATATGTTTGTCGTACATGGTGACAAGGCTTGCAAAGTCACCAAAACAGGGTGGAAAATGGATATTTGCAAGGTTCATAATTTGCTAAATCTGCCTTGGAAAACCAGGGTGGAAAATGGATATTTGCAAGGTTCATAATTTCTTGCTCAAATTGAATCAAGGAATGCACTTGTACTTTTTAGAAAGCTTGTATATCATACTTCAACTTTGATGTTTATATTTGGTCTTGATTCATCTTGGATCATAATGAAAAATGCCTCCAAAGTTGAGTAAAATATGAGGTAGATTCTGTCTAAAAATTTCTAAGTGTCAAAGTTCAAAATCTCATGAAACCCTAACTTTATTGCTTCATATCTCAAAATCTAAGCATTTTTTAGGGGTACTTCAGCTTTGCAATCTTGTTGTATGTAAGAAGATCTATCATTTGAGATTTGGATGAGAGAAAATGGTTGCTTGGATTACAAGTTATGGCCTTGCAAAGTTGGGTAAAAAATCAAGTTCCTTCCATAACATAGTGAAATTTCAAGTTTCTCAAGGTTGCCCTTTTTGCAAGTAACCTCAATTTTCTTGATTTTTCTTGATTGATCATGATCTAAATCATAATTTAACATTGTTCTTGACTTAAAGAGGCCATGTTTACCAAAAAAATCCCAAAAGTCAAACTTGGTTTTGATCACAGTTGACTTTTTACATTAGATGTAACTTGAACTTTGTGATACTTTATCAAATCAAGTCCTTGGGCTAACATGCAAGTTGTAGATCTTGATCTTAGCTTTCCAAAATGTACTAGAAGTCTTTCATCTGATTTGTAGAACTCATGATATGAGGGTTACAAGTCAGGGGTATTTTGGGAAAGTAAGATTACAGGTCATAAAATTATAGGTCCATTTCACCAACTTGCACACTTCAAATGGAAATATTTTAAACATGAAACTTTCTCCAAATAGAACCATTTGCATTACCAAATCATCTCTTGTCATGATTGGAGCTTGGATTGAAGATTTGGGATTTGAATTTTTCATAAAGAAGGCTTAAAATGAGAAATTGAGAATTAAATGATTTTGAACTTTCTCAAAGCAAGTTTATGCATTTTTTGAGTGCAATTGATGTTCTAAATTCAATGCCAAATTCACATTTGTAATTTGAGGTCATGAGATTGGCCATTTTTATAGTTTATTCACCATGAAGCAACAAATTGGAAATCTACCATAGGATAAAAAACAAGGGCTAATTCTTGACCCTTTGATTAACCAAAGCCATGTGCAACTGATTTGAAGAAAAATATGAGCATGTGCAGTGGGAAATTCGTGTGTTTGGAAAAGCAAAAAGTGAGTATAAGTTGAAATTCCATTCTTCCAAATTAGCCATAATTAGGCCCCCATTTGATGTTAAATCCAACATATAAGTATTCTGGATGAAGAATGTAGAGGAAATTAGGTCATTTGGTGCCCAGAGAGCAAGAACACACGAAAGAAAAGTAAGAGCAAAGTGAAATACGAATTTTGGGATTCATCCATTTTTAGACCAAATTGAGCATTCAAACATCTTTAATGGAGTTCATGGAATGATTTTGGGCATTTTTCATTAAGCTTCAACATAGTTTCAAGGCCCAGTGGAGGTTTTCCACTAGGTAAACTACCTTTCAAACTTTTTCTCAATTCATGATGCCATTTTGTGCCATTTTTGCTTGTTTGTGATCTGTGAGTTGTATAGATCGTTTCTGTCTATATCTTGTGTCTGTTAGTGACAATTTTGTTCATGGCTTGAACTTGGTTGGCTCGGTTTGGATGATTCATGGCGTTTTAGGCTTAGTAATGGTGGATTCGTGATGTACATTTCATGTAGGTGATTTTTGGATGTTTTTAAGTGATGTTTGAGAACACTTTGGTTTTGAGCATGGATCTGTGTTGCTTCGATTTGGCTTTGTTATGAGGTTTCTGGCCTAATTAGTGGTAGATTCGTATTCTACGCGTGATGTAGATGAGTTTTGATATTTAATTTTTAGATTTTGGATGTTTTGTGGTGGACCTGTACTGCGCGCGGTGGCTGGAATCATGAGGAAGATGACCGAAGCTTTTGTCCGGCCACCACCTGGTTTTAGGTCTTTTAAGTGGAGAAGACGATCCCGTGTCCGTGCGATGAGTCTACTTTTCATGTTAACGGTCTTGATTAAGACCCACAGTGTTCATCGTTTGATCGTTCCACACACAACCACATTTGAAAACTCATTAATGCGTTGGCTAGTTCTCAGCCCTCTGATTGGATTACCTTTTGATCATGTGTTTGTAAGTGCATGTTTATGGTGCACTAGGACTGACTTATCACACGCAACTACCAGTTTTATTTGATTTTGTTTGATTTTTCTTATGGGCCCTGGGCGCATGCGCTGTTGACACCCCCCCTCTTGGCCCAAGTCCACTTTTCAACTGAAATTACTTGCTATTTAAACCGTTGGTTTGGTTGATTTCTTTTATTTTCTTTTCTTTTTGTTTTATTTTTTCTGTTTCAATTTAATTCATTATAAATAATTCCCCAATTATTAAAATTCACCAAAAATATGTTTTAGATACTTTGACTTGTCTTTTATTTTATGGTATTTTTATTTTATTTTTTTTAGTTTATTTTCCATTTAAAAAGAATTATATTAATTGGGGATGTTTTATTTGAATTAAATTGTGGCATTGTTTTCTCTTGATTTTATTTCCAAGTGTAAACTCCTTATTTTTGCATGAAAATTTTGGTGCATTGTATTAACATGTTGAAGGATTTTTGCATATTTTTATTTCTATTTTTTATCAAGTTTTGTTTAAGGTTTTGGTTTGGTTTTGTGAACCTTTCTTTTTGCCCTAGTTTAGGGCATACCTTGTGTGTTTGCTTTCAATTGTGGTAGCTTTGCTTTGAGTTTTGATCTCTAATTTGGACCCCTGGTTCCTAACACCTTATGGGTCCAATGAGATTTTATTTGGTAATTTTACGGGCTGATTAGTATTTTTCATGCCTTTTCC
The DNA here is from genome assembly GCA_963859935.3 of Lathyrus sativus. Lineage (NCBI taxonomy): Eukaryota > Viridiplantae > Streptophyta > Magnoliopsida > Fabales > Fabaceae > Lathyrus > Lathyrus sativus. Next base: position 489,423,210 of record OZ012739.1, on the reverse strand, counting down.
ATTTCATGTCTACATGGTGTGATTCTCTTTTGCCTATGTGACTTAAGTGTTGACTTGTTTGTTTGCTTTTGATGCATTTCTCTCCCTTTTCTCTTTGCATCTTCATATGCATGCTTGGTTGAGATGAGCTTGTGGTGGCTACTGCCCCACACATGTTTTCCTCCCACTTTCATCCTACTTGTGCATTCCATGTTTGCATTCTCTTATTTGTATGTTTTATTTTGTTCTTTCTTCTTCTTCTTCTGTCTTCTTTCCCTTAGGGTTTCTAACCTCTCTAGCTCAAGAGAGGTTATGATAGACATTAGGGTTCTAACCATGCATGATAACATTAGGTAGAGGTGTCCCTTTTGTAATCTCAACTTTAAGCGCACTTTGCATGACAACTTTTAGGGTTGGTCTAGTCCCCCTCTAGTTTATCCCTTTTCCTTCTCATCTTTAAACAACTTCGATCCATTTAATAAAGGATGACAATTGTTGTACGCTACGAGCCTTAAGCCATTTGGGAAATGATGATTGGGTGGTTGCCTCTCAATTATCTAGAATGTTAGTGTATGTCCTTCGGACGATATACGAAGCATTCGCTCCTAGATCATAGTCTTTAGTGCAACATGAGTTACAAACCAAGTTCAAAACATTTCTTCTTTAAAAAACACAAAAACACTCAAGCCTTTTTATCCTTCGGGATCTTAATCAGGAAAACCTTTTTCATAAGCAAGAGTGTTGTTAACTTTCAGTCCTATTGCAAATGGTAACGCATAAGTCTCTAATGGTCGAGCTGCATACACCAACTGCTAGAACTGTTTGTTAACCCTACTTGGGTAAAACTTTTGAACAGCCTGTGTTCTTGATAGCCCGAACTACGTTTTCTATGATCTTTCATGCCAGATAAAAGTACGTAGGCATAAGACGCGATGTCTTAGCGAGCAACCTTCCCCCTTTCTTTAGTCGTAGTTAGGCGAACTACGTTGACTCTGACTTTCCCATTGCACGAGGGAGTACGTAGGCACAGAGCGACGATGCTCTGTCGTGTCAGTCCTTTTTCTTTTTTCTTTTGTCCATAAGTCATTAGCATAGATAATTTATACACCCTTTTAGCTAGATAACACATGTGTGGATCCCGTCGAGTACGACGGACGTGAGGGGTGCTCATACCTTCCCCTTGCGTAACCGACTCCTGAACCTAGGACTTGGTTGCGATGAACTCTTCTTTTCCCGTTTTCGTCAGGTTTTTTCCGATCGTTTCCTTTCCGTTCTTTGGGATAAATAACGATAGGTGGCGACTCTATTAGTTATTGTCGGCCTCCTTTTTTTTTGCAGTAGCGACAACTGGCGACTCTGCTGGGGACATGGTTCACTATGCGAGTCAACCTTAGCGCTTGTTTGTTTATCTTTGGGTGTTGTATATATGTACTTTATTTACTTTCCCATTTTACTTTCCCGCATTTTATTTTCCGCATCATATATCATTTGTGCTATGCTGTGGGAATGAGAAGTTCCGCTGAGTGATAAGTCGGACCTGGGCTTGAGTATAAACATAGTATTAGCAGCAAAAAGTAGTGGTGAACCTGTATGTTAGGCATGCACTAGTTCCCACAAAATTTGCACTCAGACGAGATTCTCTTTGATGACTTTCTTTCCAGCCCAGTGGGCCGTTGAGAGGATTTCAGATTTGAGGGTTGTCGTCTCTAGGAACCGATCATTTGTGAGTCAGCTAAGTGAGGTCTCTTCAGGAGATAATGATGCCAAACCAGAAATGGTGAACGTATCATCATTTCTTGAAAGTCTGTGACGCTGAAAAACGCATAAGATGTCTTACCGTATCAGTGAATAGGTCCATACCTGTGAGTGGGACTGGGATTATGCAGGAAACGTTTACCTTCATATTACCCGGTTTTCTCTACAGTTTGAATCTGGACTATTGGTATCAGTTGGTTTCTATTGGAGCAGTGTTATGTTCTTGTTGAAGTAGAGCTCAGATCTTCCTCAGCCTACAGCACAGCAGTCTTGATCCCTTGTGTGTGCATTAGCATTTTGCATTTAGCATTGTTTGCATTTGCATTTCATTTTTGCATATCCATCCTCAGCCGGAACAGGGAGCTTACCCGTCTTTTGTCTGCTTCGTCAGTTGATTTCCCGACATTCGCATAGGATTTGAGTTAACTTTTGGAAGGATCATGGACTAAGGAGAGCAGAACTTGGTTGTTACAAGGGCAAAGTTTGAATTGATGAAGAATCAGTTGAGTCAACTCGTGGAAGCCATGTCAGCTATGACTAGAGGAGAGGCCGGTACTTAGAAGACCCCGGTGAACAATGTTGCTCAAGCTCATCCCGTGCCGATTCCTGTTGAAGAGCATCCCATTGCCAGAGATAGAGCTTCTTCTTCTCTCTATGACACAGACTATCATAGTTTCACATTCTCTGCGCCAGATTCTCAGAGGACTGTTCCAAAGGTTAATGCTGAAGACCCGAAGACTGTTGAGTTCATGGGAAAATGTCAACTGTTGGAAGGAAAGCTTGATGCCTTGATGAGTCAGAATACTCTTGATCTGAATGCTTCGAGCATGTGCTTGGTGCCAGGTATCGCGATGGCGCCGAAGTTTAAAATGCCAAAATTTGAGAAGTTCCGAGGGGATAGTTTCCTGAAGCAGCATTTGGTGATGTTCTGCAGGAAAATAACTTCACATTTCACAATGATCAGCTTATGATTCATTGTTTTTAGAACAGTCTGAGTGGAGCATCGTTGAATTGGTATATGCAGTTGAAGAGTGATTGCATCAGATCATGGTCAGATTTAGCCAATGCCTTCGTGAAGCAGTACAACTACAACCTTGACATGGCTCCCAGTCGCATGCAGTTGTAAGAATTATCTCAGGCAGACAATGAATCCTTCAGAGGGTATGTTCAGAGATGGAGAGAATTTGCTGCTCGTGTTCAACCACCGCTTCAGGATAGAGAACTGGTTGACATCTTCTTGGGTACTCTGAAGGGCCATTACTTTGACAAGTTGATCAGCGGTGGGATGTCAAACTTTGCTGACTTGGTGATAATGGGTGAACGTGTTGAGAGTGGACTCAAGAGCGGAAAGATTTGAAACGTCCCCTTCATCTCAGTTGAGGAGAATGAGTCGGTTGTGAGTTCTCAGGAAGAATGGGAGAAAGGAAGTGATCTTATCTTAGAATCTTTGGCATCTCAGGTTCAGTCTTCAGACGTTTCAAGTGTTCAAAGTCTACGGTCATACCGTCATCAGCCGCGTCAGCACGCTCAATGAAGACCAAGGAAACCCGAAAGGCGGTTTACTCAGCTACCGGTGTCGTACGGTCAGTTGTTGCCGGATTTGGTCAAAGGTGGGCTGATAGTGCCAAAAGAGACTAATCCAATGATCTCGTCGTACCCTCCAGGCTTCGATGTTAATGCTCGCTGTGAGTACCATGTTGGGGCACAGGGGCATTCCAAGGATGATTGTAAGGTGCTTAGGAGCCAAGTTTAGACTCTTTTAGACTCTAACAAGCTTTCTATCACACCTTAGGGTATTATTCAGATTAATGATTCTCCTGCATCCCGCCATGAGGGCACAACGGTTCTTGTTATGGAAGGATCCACCGAGAGTGTATGTTTTGAGGAGTTTTAAACTGAAGGCTCGGTTGAATATGAGGGGAGTTGCTAGAAGGTTTCCTGTGCTGACTGCCGCATCTGTTTTCTTTGCTTGCGTGATTAGCTTTTGTTCATACTGACCATCGTCAGGCTTGTTGGTCGAGGTCACTCGGTTTGTACTCAATTACTCCTGCGTGATTTATGTGTGGTGGTTATCCCTGATTGGATCTTGGTTTTGTTGTTGTTTTGGTGCTATTCTGAGATTTCCATGTTGCATGCTTGTTTGCATCTTGCATTTTGGTTTTTGTGTAACAAGTACCTCGGAGCTGTTAATATGACTTCATATACTCCACTAGTTTGTTGCAGGTTATATAATCAGATAGTCACAGGAATTCTCGCAAAGTCATGGAGCAAGTTCAAGTGGAGCTGAAAGAAGTTAAGAGCCAGATGAGGTAGTTCATTGTAGACATGCAAGCGTTGCACTTGGATCAGAATGCGCTCAGAGAGGAAAACCAGCAGTTGAAAGCTCAGGTGGGCTTAATCATGGAAGTGATAAGGAGTGTGCTCAGAAAAGAGGGTGGTCAAATGTCCGAGACTGCAGCAAGGATGCTTGTTCCACTTCTGTCTGTGGAACCTATCCCAGAGCGTAACGTGTGTCAGAAGTCTGCTGCACAACCGGAGGTTCCGAAGTTCCCGTGTCACCAGATGTGTCTTGTTTCTCAGGAGAATCCTAGGATTAGAAGATATGGTCAAAGGACAAAATTAAAAGATAGAATCTTCAATCAGATCCCCATGGATTATGCTTAGTTGGTGCAACTCTTGCTCCAACTTCAGCTGGTTAAGCCTCGAACTTTGGATCCACTTACCTGCCAACCACCACCGGGCTTTGACATCAATGCTTATTGTGATTTCCACTCTGGCGGACAAGGGCACAATATCGATAACTGTAAAGCTTTTAAGCATAAGGTTCAGGATTTGGTTGATTCGAAGACAATTGAATTCACGCCGAGTGGCATGAAGGTATCAGGCGAGTTTGTTCCCTGTCGTGAAAAATAGATGGATACTCTTATTCCCACTCCTGAAGTTGCAGTAGGTCAAGAGTATATCCTGCAATCAGTGGTGTCAGAATCCCCCTGCCCACAGTTGCTTCCTGTTCCTGGATCAAGCTTAAGAATGAAAGCACTTGAACAAAAGGAGTCCCTGAACGTGTCATTGTCTATTTGTTAGTCACCTGCAGTTAGCTTGTGAAACTGTAATCAGTTTGGTTTTAGTGGATTAAGTCCTTGCTTGAGTGAGGAAAAATCACCTTGGAAGGGTGGACTGGATTAGCTGGAGAGTTGCTCATGTGAACCAGGATATATCATGTGTTCTTTACTTATGTTATGCTTTATTACTTATGCTTCCACAATGCATCTCATAAAACTCTATAGAAAGTCACAAGTGAAGAAACCTAGAAAAAGGTTTAATAGAGTAAATACCCAATTCAAACCCCCCCCCCCTTTCTTGTGTATTTCTCACACCTTTAGTTAGTATCAGAGCTGCGGTTCTGTTATTAATGGATATCAAACACCTAACAGTGTCAGAAAAAGATCCTAAAGCTGTGTGAAGAAATACTCTTGGTGGTTTTTCACTTCTCTTACAATTTCAGTCAAATATCAGTTTTTGATGAATATGAGTACTGAAATTGTAATCAAATGGGTTATCTTGAGCAAGTCAGTGATTAGTTGAAGTTTGAAGTTTTGAAGATTTCAACAACAAAATCTTCTCCACTAGAGCTTGGAAGAAGATTTAAGAATCAGCTGACAAGAGAGATTCATCAGATAAGAAGTTTTCCGTTGAATGCTTATCTTGTAATACGTTTGGATATACAATGTATTCGCTCAAAAAGATCAAATCATCAGAAAGCAAGAAATCTTGTTTGCTGAAGATTATTTCTATGTGAGTATGAGATGTTTTCAAGAAACGGATTAGTCCACTCTTGACTTTCTCATGAAAAGCTCATTGGAAATTTTCTTTTGTAAATAAAGAAATGTTGTTGGCTAATGTTTTTGATTCATAAGAGTTTCAGAATGAAGTCTGCAGAAAAAGGGCTAGATCAGAGCAAGCTCAAATCTTGAAGAAATGATCCCTCTGATTCAAGGCATCTGAAAGGTGTTGTCCTTGAGAAGCTTCAAAGAAATCTGTAGATGTTTTGTGTAAAGAAGTTCACTAACTCATCATGGATATGATGTAAGATGAACTCTGAGATTTTATTAGAAGTAGCATGGAAAATTAAGTTCTGTTAACTTGAGATTTTATCTCAGTTGAACAAACTGTAATTGGTCAGATGTTATCAGACATTCTTTCTCAGAAGTTCATAATGATTGGATCCTGAAGTCAAGCTGTTTAGAAAGATACAATGACAGAAGTCATTCAATCTGTTTTTAAAAGGGATTTAAGTCATTGGTGTTGTTCATATTGAATAAGTCAGTTGACATTCTTTTCAGAAGCAAATGTACTGTCAACTCTGGTTGAAATAACTCTGTATGAGTTAGCTCAGCATTGTAAGAACAAAATTGTCATTTAGACTGTGTCATATGATGCCTCTAAGTTTGATGATAATTGTATCAAGACTGGATCTGCATTTGAGTCATGCTAACAAAATCAGAAGATAAAGCCTGATGGAAGCTAGATGCTCTAAATCTTGAAGATCAAAATGTTTGTGCTCTGAAGATGTCTCTCAGAAATCAAATGGATGATGTGTTGATAAAGATACTGCAGAACGCAACCAAAGGATATGAGATCATCTCAGAAGAGAAATTCAGAAGATCCTACTTCAGATGTTGTTTCTAGCTCCTCTCACAAGAACAAGATCCTTCCTCATATCTTTAAGGCTAGTCAGCAAGAAGGTTTTGACTAACACAGAGACATATGCTTCTGTGGCAAGGTTAGAATCCATACTCTTGTTAATTTCCTTTGTTGCTCAGAATAACATCAATCTAAATCAGATGAATATTAAAAATACTTTTAAACAGTTTAATTGAAGAAGAAGTATGTGTTCATCAACCTCCTGGTTTTGAAAATGAAAGATTTCCATAACACGTTCTATAAATTAAAGAAATCATTCTTTAGCCTAAAACAAGCTCTCAGAGCTTGGTATGAAAGGCTGGGTAATTTTCTTCTGGAAAATAATTTTATCAGAGGAAAGATTGATAACACTCTTCTTCATAAATCAATTAAGAAAGATATTTTAATCTGTCAGATTTATGTAGGTGATATTATTTCTTTGAACAACAAATATTACACTTGGAAAGGAGTTTGCTCAGTGTATGCAGGCAGAAGCTGAAATAAGCATGTTGGGAAAAGAAGAGATTTCTGTGACGCTGATTTTGCTGAAGTTTAAATTAAGCTACAGAACGATCTGAACGTTAAGCCACAACACTTCAGAAGACTCTGAGTGTTTTACAAGAAGCGAAGCTACAGAGGACTCTGAGAAAGCAAAGCTACAGAAGACTTTGAGAAAGCAACTCTACAGAAGACTTTGAGTGGTTGGTTGAAAGCAATGTTTTAGAAGACTCTGAGCGTACTTATCTCAAAGGTTGCCACTACAGAGGATCTGAGAATCAGACTATGCATGGCTGTGAAATGTCAGCAACATAGCTTACATCTGAATAACAAGGATATCTGAAGAACGAAGATCTGCTCTGATCTGAAGCGTTCCTCTGGATGAACAGTTTACTGAAACATTCGCTAGAGCTAAGCTGCATAGATCTGAAGCTTACTCTGGAACTTCATCAGAAGATCTAAAGATTACTCTGACAAGGGGAGAAATAGAACTTCATCAGAAGATCTGAAGCCTACTCTGACAGGAAGAAGACGGAACTTCATTAGAGGATCTGATACAAGGAAACATTTCCATATTTGTTCACTCAAAGATGCTAATCAAGATATGTAAAGTTGCAACTTCACAGTCTGAAGAATCTATTGTGGAAATCAATGAAATCTAGTATCTAATGCTGATTGTTAAGAACAAAATTGTCAGTCAAATCGATGTTAGATATACATCTTGGTTTGATGATAATTTTGTGATGAACAATTGTGTTTATTCAAGGGATAAGTTCTTATGATGCAAGAAGTCAGCAAGTTTCCTCAGCTCATAATTTTTTTTTGCTTATGCTTATTTTGAGAAACTAGCGTTCATCAGAAAACAAGTTGTCTGGAAGAAGATAAAGAGGCGTGATCATTGGTATAAGAAGATGGATGATCAGAAGATGAAGACCAAAGGAAGAATATGGAATTCATAACTATTGTTCAAGATGATACAAACATCATAGGAGATATATTTCTATTCAAAAGAAAGGAAGCTGAAGAAGTCATTATGATTCATAAGAAGAATGTAGCAAAAAAAAAAAAAGAAGATTAATCTGTCAGAGAGTAACCAGCTAAGACTCTCATGCTTTCAACGTACACTCTGGGAAAAGAAAAGATCCTAAAGAATCTCACTTAAAAACTGTTAAGAGATTTTTGAGGTATCTGAAAGAGTTGAATTCAAGAGCAGATCTGGAAGCTGTCAGACAATCTGATCCTTGTTACATCAAGAAGCAACTCAAAATAGCACTCCCTACTGTAGAAGCAGAATACGTTGCTGCTGCTTGTTGAAGTATCAGATGCTCTGGATGAAGAATCAGCTGGAGAGCTATCATATGCATAAGACTGAAGAATCAGAACGCATTTTTCGCACATTACCTTCTATTGGTGTCAAAGATGCTCTTCTAAAGATCTGAGCAAATCTGAAGTCATAGATCATCTAAAGACTTGGATTATTTGGAAATCTAGATAAAAGATTTAATTAGAAGAAGTTCTGTCAAATCAAACTCTGATACTTCTGAAGTATAATGTTTTGATGTTGAAGAAACAAGATGAAGAAAGATAAAAGTCAGAATGGAGAGCTCTCTGAAAAATGGATGTTTTGACTCTGAGAGCTCCTCTCATCATCTGCATCTGCTCCGTTAAAAGACAATATGGTTTCAACAATTCCTACACCTCCTTCAATTGGTATTCCTCAGTAAACCAATTCTTTTGAAGTTCTCTCTTCAAAGCAACCAGATGATGCAAATCCCTCTGAACTTTTTTCTCTGTCCTTTCAACATATCACCTCTGAGCACTATTCATTTCTCTGACTATGTTCATGTTTCTAAAACCTATCCTCACACTCAATAAACCTTCATCCTCTGTTGAACCTTCATCCTCTGGAGTTTGAGACTTTCTGGAACGTCCTTCAGAAGTGGTTGAACTTTGAATCTGGACGTTTTTCAAGTCACTAGAAGCTGAAGTTCAACTGGTTAAGGAAAGAGAAGACAAGCTAGAAAGGATAAGAAACTTCAAACTCTGTGCTTAGAAGCAAAAAGAAGTTGAAGAAATAGTTGTTGAAGAAGCGAGAATTTTAGCATAGGAAGATTCCAGAAAAGAAACTGTCAGATTGACACAAGAAGATGTAGATGCTGAGAAGGCTAAGCAAGTTGCTATAGTTGGTTCTTCTTCTGAAACTACTCTTGTACGTTGAGAACGTGACGATAGTGAGATTCAAGAAGATCAACAAGCTATGAAGAAAGAACAATAAGTTTTCAGAGAAAGCTTTGCTGAACAGAAAATTGTCAACAACTCTCTTCTGTGCATGCTTCAACAGCTTCTGGAAAATATGTCAACCTATAAGAATTAGGTACTCAGGTATTATTTCTTGACTCTAATATTTTAATTTTTTTAAATTTGTTATTAAAGAGGAAGAAATAGAATATATTTTAAATCTTGTTTTTAATGAAAACGCACCTTTTTTGGTGATGTCAAAAAGGGGGAGAAATAGAAAATGATTTTGATATGATCTGAAGAAATTGAATATAATATGATATAACCTAAAGAGAATGCATAACATCAACTCTGATATAAACTGCATTTACTACTAACTATGTGTTTGATGTTTTATCGAGGAACTCTGAACAAGTTCACTATGCATTCTAAAGACAGGTCAAATGAAAGAACTATGAGTTCAAATGAACTGGTTATTCATATAATCGAAGTTATACACTTTGTGAACATATGTTCAGAATCAGATAGACCCAATACTGTTCAAAGAGAAAGTCAAAGTTATCTTGATTTTGGTATCATAATGTTCAGAAGATATAAACTGTCTGTGAATATGATAATCAAAGCATAAGAATCAGAATTCTTCATAAAAGCAACAATTGGTCTCAGACTCAGAACCAAGAACTAGTATCAGATTCAGGGGGAGTTCTGAAGATCTAAAATATTTGACCTATTGTAGCCAGGGGGAGTTCACCCAGAAAGGTTCACAAGTCAAAATATTTAATTTTCACCCAGTCTGAAATTCAGGGATGTGCAAATGCTTTAGAAGGCTCTGAAGTTATACGGCTCTGATACGATGTTTAGAGAAAACAAGTTCTAAAGATCTGAAGATGGAAGTTCTGCTGAACTAGTCCAGATGCTAAAGACTTATGCTCTCTTATATCGTAGGGAAGTATTCCTTCTCGTCTATTTGTTTTTGTTTTTTAAATATTTCTATTTTGTGAGTCTTGGGATCAGAGAAAGTCTCTGAATAAGCATAAAAAGGTTTTTTAAGGTTAACACGTTCAGGGGGAGCTGTTGCTTGAAACTCTGAATATGTTAATGCTTGGTGATTACCCTGTATAAAATGTTCTATCAAAATACATGTTTTTGTCATCATCAAAAAGGGGGAGATTGTAAGAGCAAGAATTGTCTATGCATGTTATCTCGTTGTTTTGACGATAACAATTAAGTATTTGTGAAAGAATCATTTTATGTTCTAATGTTTGTTGTGTGCAGATCGCTAAATAAAGATATCAAATCAACAAACAATATCAAGAAGTGCATTAAATTCAATATGGAGTTACTTTGTGTGATGTGACATAAAACGCTTATTAAAGAAGCAAGTTTGCCTCTGTATCTATTCACGATCAGACAGTTCCAAGGATGTTGTATATTGCAGTTGCAATGCTCCTGTGGATTCTGCTCTGTGAAGTGCATCTGATCTGAAAGCAAACAAAGCTTATTGAAGAAGCTAGTATAGCTCTGTATCTGATCATGATCAGTAAGATCCAAAGATGTTGTATATTGCGGTTGCAATGCTCTTGTGGATTCTCTCTGAGATGTGTATCTGATCTGGAAGCTAACAATGCATCTGAGATATAGTCCTCTGAAGAACCAAGCTCTGAAGACTCTGATGACTTGAAGCTCTGAAGGCTGAATGCTCTGAAGACCAAGTGCAGAAAGACTCTGAAGACTTAAGGGTTCTGAAGATCAAGACTCTGAAGATATAATCCTCTGAAGAATTACATGCTGAAGACTCTGATGACTTGAAGCTCTGAAGGCTAAAGGCTCTGAAGACCAAATGCAGAAAGACTCTGAAGACTAGATTTTAAAGTTGAAGATTATATAGCTTCATCCAGATGAAGACGTGTTAATCAGATATGTTGTTGCTATCAACTCTGATAAACAAGGTGCTGAATTCAGACTCTGATGTTATTATGCTATCATACCAAAGTAGTTTCTGAACTACTCATCAGATACATCATCAGAAGAACCAAAGCCAGAAGCTGATCTGTCCTAGCTGATAAATGAAGATCACATCATTGGTGGATAAGAGTTGTCTCCCACAATGATACATTAACGTTGCAAGAAAAGGAAAAGAAAGTGATGTCAGTATTATACAACACGTGAGTATTCTATCGATTGGGAAATGACCGTTGGAATATTTGAATGGACATCTCTACCCTCACAACATCTCTTTTGAATGCACTATAAAAGAAGAACATTTGATTCATTCAAATGTTAGCTTATTACGAAGCAAGCCAGCTTGTTACAAAGCAATGATGCTAACGAGTGAAGTTAGCAACATAGTTGATTAACAAGAAAAGCTTTATGCTAAGAAGCCGAAGTGCTCACATAAGAAAGCTTTTAACCAATATGGAAACTACTATTCTAATAATCTCATAGAGATTCATCTTTAGATTAGTTTCTGTATTAGGAAGTAAGGAGTTGTTGCTCAATACTTGCTATGTACTTAATTAGGAGTAATCTGCTTGATAAGAAGCACTCATGTAATCTCCGGCAACACAAATTCATCTTAGAATTAGTGGTTCCTCAAGTGATCTTGTAGAGATCAGAATACTTGAGATGACAAGTGACTGTCGCGGTGAAATTTGGATACCAAACTATTAATTAGCTTGAATCTTTAATTCATTTGCAACCGATCTTTAATTTGTCCAAATGAAAGGTTAAAGGAAGGAAAACCTATTTTGCATTGTAAACACAACGCGGGGAGAGATCTAAGGTTTGGGGGTTGGTTAAACTTAGGGAAGGTGCTAGCATCCTAAGTTTCTGTAGTACTCTACAGGAACCTCTTGTTTTATGTTTGTTTATTGCTATGGTTTATTTGCTTAATGGTTAAAAGACCTAGGGGTTTATTTCTAAGTATACTCGATAAGATGTCACATCTTATGCCTACATATCCTTACGGGAGTGGAATCAAAGTATTTTGTAGTTCCCCTAAATCGTTTGAGGAGTTCTTTGATTGTGGTCAAAGTTCCTACGAGTTTAGGGTAGTTGAATGATTGATTTTAGGAGAAGAGATGCGTTATCATTTTAAGGGAGATTTAACCGCCACAAATTGTAAGAAAATGGTCTTTGCATCGTCTTAAGAGAAGGGCTCAAGTACTCGGATAGGGATCGACGAGGTACGCCTCTATCTCTCTTAAGGCAAAGTTCCTACGGTATCGATTGTATTGATGTGGGGTGGAGATTCTATCTCACTTAAGATGACTAACATCTCATTCTCTAATGTTTGAATGATTGTTGTCTTGAGTTGATTGTTTGTTTCTATGTTGTAAAGATAAAGACAAAGGTCTTCCTATGGGGTAGGATCTATCTTAGAGATCAACTTGAATGGGATCACGGATCAAGGGAAGAATGATGCAAATGATGTACACTACACACAATTGTCACTACAACATTTGTTGTCTCTAGCAACACTTTTTTTGGTAACATGTAAAAATTGTTGCCTAAAATTCGCAAAGGCAACAATTTATGGCTGTTGACAAAAATATATTTGCAACCCTTGATAATCGTTGCCTAAAATATTTTTGGGAACGTTTTTAGAGCGTCACTCTTTTATTTTTTTGGCAACGATTGTTAAATGTGCCTTTAACTACTTTTGGGGACGATTTTGGAGAGTCATTATACTATTTCTTTAGCAATGTTTGATAATTGTCCCCTTAAATACTTTTGGGGATATTTTTAAATTGTTACATTACTTCTAATAAAAGGCTACATTCATTCAATGTTGCATAAAATTTTAGCAACATCAAATTTATGGTGGCAATCTTCCCTCCAAAATTATCCACTAAAAAAATATTTTCCTCTAAACATTTAAAAAAAAAATTAAATATAAAAAATCATCTAACACATAATATAATAATATAGTAGTATGTTGTTATATTATGTGTTAGATAATTTTTTATATTTATTATATCATCTAACACATATCTCACATTTAGAGAAAAATATTTTTTAAATGATTTTTTATATTTAAACTTTTTATTTATTGTTAGGGTTAAATATTTTATAATATTACATACCATAACTATTCATGTGAATAACTTTTATAATAAATTAAATATATTTATAAACTTAAAATTTATTAAATAAAAATAAAAATACTGATTAACTAAAAAAATTAAATATAATAATATAATAGTATATTATTCTATTATATGTTAGATAATTTTTTATATTTATTATATCATGTAACACATATCTCACATTTAGAGAATATTAGTTTTAAATGAGTTTTTATATTTAAATTTGTTATTATTATTTAACACATCCCACCATTTATAAAAAAATTATATATAAAAAAATCACTAATCTCTATCTCACGTTTTAGAATAAAAAATATATAAAATAGAAAATAGAAAAAAGAAAGAAAAAAAAACAAGTTCATCTACCCCTTATCATTTCCTCTCTGTTTTTCATTGTTACACCATCATCACCCTAATTTTCTCTCTCCGCCTTCACGCGAACTCCCTTTCGTTTTCCTTCCCTTTGTTTCATCTTCACCATCACCGAATTCATCCCCATTCTTCTTCTCCCAACAACAAACCCTAACAGCCGTCGTCGTCACCATCCCCACATTATAACCCTTGCTCCTCACCATCTATCCCCCTCACTCAATCAAAACCCCAATCTCGTCGCCGCCAACCTCCGACACTGCGAATACGAAGAAAGGGTCACCCTCAAACGCCTTCAAAACCATCGTGGAGACGTCAACTTATAGTTCTTCAAACTCACGCACAAGTTCCAGCATCTGCGGCGACAACAGTGGAAACGAGCAACCTTGACACATCCTAGCTTTTCATCAATAACACAATTTGATCTTATGCTTCTCACACCCAACGACTCCAAGTGACATCGTCAAGCTTATCACGGTCGCACACTGTTCATTTTGTTAACAGGATTTTACTCTGCGACTTATAGTTTTTCCAAGATTTGAGGTATATTATGTAAATATTTATTAATTTCTCTACTAATTGTTCTAATTAGTAGAAGTATTCTCTACAGTACCAACGATTGTGTTGTAACAGTAATTCCATTACTAAGCTACAACTTTGAAGCATTACCTTGAGTCATTAAAGTTTAGTAAGCCAACACCATGATATGACTCGTTATCTTTCAAATTTTCAAAATCAATAGTTGCTGATGATTTCTAGTGGTCTTGTGCAGATTGGATACGGCGGTCCCGACAGCATGGGAAGCCTAATCAGGGTAGTTAGTGGTCATGGCGGCATTGATGTTTACTTCAGCTTGGCTATCTTGTATATTATCTCAATATGACCAACTTCCATTTTCTTTGTGTAACTTTCATTTTCTTCATCATGAATCTGATTACTACTTCAATCCTTCACCGCTGACCTGTCTATTCTATTTTTGCATCAGGTTCTTGTTTGTACCCGGTCAAAAGTGCCAGCTGTTTGTCTTGATTGTAATTTTTAGGTATCAAGCTCAAGGAACTTCAACTTGGATCATATAGATAAAAAGCGACGTCATCGTTTCAATGGAGCATCAGGCCTCTTGGTTCAATTTGTCAATTTCTCTTATCACCAGAAGTTGGTAAGCTGGAACAATCTTTTGAGGTAAAGTAATCCTCTAGAGCTAAACATTTATGTTCCTTTATTCTTCTTGGACTCTTAACACTTGGTGAGAACTCTACTGATCCATATATCTACTCATTATGCAAATTCTTCATCTGTTGACAGTGTATTGGACACATGCTGGTGCGGCTTGGCAATGATGGGGCTTAATACAGCCTTAGCGCAAGATTAAGTTGGTATATAGAGACTTGCATAACTCACAGATCTAAGTCTTGTAAAATACTTGTAGCCTGAAATTTCAATGCCATGTTTTTTTTGTAATTCTCTTGATTTTTGGCTTTCCATGGTGATTATAGAGAAAACAAGGAGCTTCAAAGGTGTCTTGTGATACTGGTAGCTTACAGAAGACTTGAGGTGGGAGCTAGGCATGAACACTAAGAAGTCACGAGCGAAAAGCCATCCATGAAGTCTATTTGCGTGCTGCTCATGATAAAAACGGATCTTTGAGTGAAATGAAAGGCATTGTTAGGTATAAGACTGAATATTATGTATAGCTTTTCTTACTCATAACTCTAGCCCATGGTTTTTCATGATCTTAGAATTCTGCCGCCATCTTAACTTGACTATTTTGTGACTTAATCAAACCTTGTAATCTTGTACTTTTGCAGGTACAACACTGAAGCTTTTAAAAATGGCATATTCACATAATTTAAGTGGCTGGCTCTTAGTCATGTGGATGACATTTAACTCCTTCACGCATAAAGAGGGCAATGATGGGCACTGAGGATTGTATTATGGCATCATCTCATTTCCTTTTGCTTTGCGTATTTGCGACCTCGTCAAGTTAGGTCAGGTGTATTGAATTGTTGTATACACATATATGCAAGTTATTTGTGTTAGAATGACATGCTGCTGCAATTTCTTTCCACAAGTGATGGTTCATGACTCATTTCAAAAATGTGGAGAAGGATTACCGTCGCGTGGAATATGAGCAGGGTCCATCCTCATTCTAGTCTTCGTGTGTTATCCTGTTGCTTCTCAATTCGAAAGGACATTGTCTTGATTCCTCGCGAACAAAACCAACAGTCAAATGGAGCTAAGCCGGAGCCTTCCAAACGTGTAGAAAGAACATAATTTATACAAGAAATATTGGAGTGTAGGATAGCATTTTCTGAGTTAATTCTGTTAGGGGCTAGTTTTGAAATTCTGTTAACAGAATATTAAAAAATTAACCTTGTTACTTTCTCTTGTAATTTTCTGTCATAGCCTTGTAATTTTCTGTCATGAATTGTAGCCTTGTAATTTTCTATCATGAATTGCAGCACAGCCTTGTAATTTTCTGTCATGAATTGATTTACTTTTGTTCTTCTACTTTTCTTTAGCAAGACACAAGGATGAGAATGGCTCATGAGGATGATGATAAGGCATAACATTCTTTTGGCATGGACTTGGTAGTTTGGTATTTTGCAAGTCTTTTATGCATTTGAGTCTGCAAGGAATAACTTTGGTGCTAACTGTTGCTTCTTTTTGTTTGTGTGTTTCTTGGTATGACAGGGATATCCAGCTTATGGTATAGATCTACAAATCCATCCCATCCTTGCTGCTCAAGAAAACCAATTAATCACTCCTTCATGATAACGACTATGGCAATTTTTCATAGCAATCCGTGGCGGCAGTAAAGCAAAGCTGAAGCTTCTGGGTGAAGGATCGAAGTTCTCGTTGATTTCCATGAAAACTTCATCAAATGTTGCTGCACATTTTCAACTCCACTGTAACAACGCCCTGTTAAAGACTCAATTGTCCAAAAGACGCTTCTCAATGTCTCTATTTGTATCTTATCCAAATTCTGACATCAAGACTTGTGTTGCTCTATACATCTTTACTCAAGTTATTTTTGTTGAAACTTGTTTTTATGCGAGATCAGTTTCTGAAAAGACGCGCTGCTAATGAGATTATACTTTTTGTTTACAATTCTGCAGGTATTGGCCTTCAGCTAATGCAGAGCGGCGCGGTAACTTCGGGTTAAACACTCTTGTGATGTTGTCTTTGTAAGTTTCCTTTTTCTTTGAATTTCTCCCTATCTTTGTCATGAGTAAAAACTCTATAGGTGCATTGCCATCATCAATACTTCTCAACATATTCTCTTCTCTTCCTTGAAATGGCCATTGGCTTCTATGTATTTAGTATTTTCTTCATTTGCTGTTGTTTTTAGTTAACATCTCTATAATCTTAGCACTCACACGGGTCTGACTTGATTGCAATATTGGTAGATTCTTGCAGAATCTAGAGGATACCTTTTACCTGATCCTCAAGAGCACATGCTACTGTTGTAGGTTCTGTTACAAAGAATTACATATCTACACTGTTGTAGGTTCTGTTACAAAAAATTACATATAGACAATAAGTTCTTGTTGCTGCAACTTTTATTTCTAGTCCAAATTTAAATAACATATAGAAGTTATCTATTCTTCATTTTGACCATCATTTAGATTTTAGAATGTCTTACCTTTTGGGTTCTCTCATCATTCTTTTGCTCTTGGTGAATGTTGGTGAACATTTCTGTTTTGAACTTGTTCTTTGAGTTTTGTTTTAAACTGTTTAGTTTTAGTTCCATATCATATTATTTTTCTTCTGATGTAACTTTATAACTGTAGAAACTGGACGTGATGTCGAGGAACTAGAAAGCACTAGCAGCGAGGAGGCTGATGAGTTAGTGTTTTCCAGTGACATGCCTCACCTCTACCCGCGAGAACCTAGAACATGTAATGAAGTTGTATCTAAATGGAAATTGAAAGGTAAGAGGAATGACTGGAACCTTGTAAAAAGGTCTGCTGTTGTAAAAAGGTCTGCTGTTACTTGAGAAAATTAATAGGCCACCTTTAAAGATGTCGACAAATGTGGATGCGTTGAATACTGGTGTGGAGAGAAAATCGTAGGTTACATGTACATTATTATAAATTAGAATAATAATTTTGCAGTGGTGACACAAGTTGGTTTTCTTACTTCCAACTGAATATAAATTTTATTTAATTTTTTCTTGGTATATTGAGGATGAGTTTGATGTATAGACCCCAATTCATTTTGTCGATAGATGAACAGAAGTTAAGCTCTATTTCTAGATGAAACTAATAGATGAAACTAACACTAGAAGTTACCATTAGATAATTTGTTTACTGGGTACTATCTTGAATTAATGTTTGAACTCAATTCTATTATAATATTACAACTTTTATGGATGTACGGTTAAATTCGATCTTGTTTAAATTACTATCTTGTGAAATTGTATATTTTATGGGGACACCAAAAGAACAACCTATAAGCTATGGCTACACTTTAAAAATGATCCTCCTGATTCAGATTTTTAAGGCAACAATTATTAATTGTAGCCGCATATGGCAACGCTTAAAAACAGTCGCCTCAGAGGCCACAAATAATCGTCCCCTATTCCTTTTGTTTAGGCAACGTTTTTAAAAAGCGTGTCCATAGAACACGAAAAAACGTCCCCTCAGACTATAGGCAACGCTCGCACAGGAGATGCCTAGAAAACGTCCCCTATTCTTTTAGGCAACATTTTCCATAGTTTTGGCAACATTTTTGAATGGTTGCTGGAGAGCCTAAATGTTGTAGTGTGGGCCTCTACGCAAAGTATAAAACCCACCACCTTTTGCAATTCAATTCATGTGTAGGTTTTTGCTTTGGACGGAATGCGATGTGAGAATATAAACATGATAATGTAAATTGATGTAAAATAACTTGCAGGAAATGATAAAGGCGAATAATTAAATCCATACACAGGCGCATGAAAGCGCTAAGGTGTGTGAGAGTGAATTGTGAACAGAGTGTGAGCATAATGGAGTCGGAATCGAAGTCGTAAGCGTACGATTGAATTTTATGCGAGAGATTGATTTAAGTTGATTAAGGGTGTGATTAATCTTAAGGGAGGATGTTGTATTTGATTTTAGGAAGATTAATGAGGAATTATTTTAAAGGGATAAGTTAGTTTTTTATGAAGGTTGTTATTAACAAAAAGCCGAGTTATTTAAATTATAAAAATAGATTCGATTAGTTTATTATAAAAAGGGTTTTCCTATTATCAGGTAGATTTTATTATATGAAAGCTATATTAAAATGGAATATATTTCTATTATTAAGGAAACAAATAATTTAGTTATTATTAATTTAAGTTGAAAAAGGGGTTGTTTATTATTTATTTTAAAAGTTATTTTAAATGAGAAAAAAGTTTATTAAATATTACGAATTGATTATGAATTGTTTTGAATTATATGAGAATTTTCCTTGTATTATTTAGAAAAGAAATACATTATAATTTTATAAATTAATTATCATATTATTTAGAAAAGGTTTTATGGTGAAAAGTATTATTAAATCTAATAAAATGACGTTAAACAAAATAAATTGAGTGAAATAGAAATAAGTTGGTTTTATTAAATAAAAAAAGTTGATTAAATAAAATGAACAAGTTAATTAGTTTAGAAATATAAATGAAAAGTTGTTAAAGGGATTAATTTTAAATAGATTCTTTTTAGGATTAATTAGAATAAAGGGACTTATTTAAAGTGGCTGATTTAAAAAGGGTTAATTAACTAGCTAATTAATTAGGTTAATTGTTAATCAAATCAGATTAAAGGTCTAAGGGTGGTTAACGGATGATTTAGTGTGGTGTGCGCATAGGGCTTATCATGGGGATGCACTAAGGACTATGAGATGAGATCTGCTGATGGATCGAGTGTCAGTGAGTGATGGCTCACGGTGACTGTGAGATGAGATCCGCTGATGGATCGAGTGTCAGTGAGTGATGGCTCACGGTCACCACCGTGAGCGTGCGCGTAGGAGATTACAACGTACAAAATGAAAAAAAGAATAAAAAATAAACCCAAGAACCCTAATCCCCTTCCCCAAATCCCTACGTCTTTCGCTTCTTCATCGTCTCCCTCTCCTTCGATTTCCTCTCCAATCTCCGTCTTCTACTTTTCTCTGTTTCTTTTGTCCTCTTCTCTCTCGCTATTCTTCGATTCTCCTCCTTCTTCTTCCGTTGATTCCATCGTCTTTTTCTTCCCTTCTTTCGAATCCTGAAACACAACCAAACAAATTAACAGTTTCCATAATCTTGACACGAATGGAAGGATTACCGCGGGTTATGGATGATGGCTATAAGAGCGATAGCGATCTGAAGCTCCCGATGGAGGTTTTGAAGGTGGACCGCGAATGGATTTCAACGGCGAAATTTGCTTATGTCGATGGTTGGGGACGGAAGCGCGGGGCTTAAGAGATAAGTATCATCTTTTCCATTTTATAGGGTTTTTGAATTGGAGTTTCTCTGTTTCGAATTTGTTTGTGAACCTTGAGTGGATTTGTTCTCCGTTCTTCTCATCTCAATTCTTCTTCTTTTTATAGGTTGTTTCAATTTCAGTCCTTCAATGCTTGAGAAAATGCTTTCCTATTTTAAACCGACATGTTTAAAAGTTGTTTTGGAAAGTCATGAATATCTGGAAAATGAACTTTCCATTTTGATTTGAATATGTCCGTGACATGTTTGTGATCTTTTAGAAATACGTTTATGACTTGATGGCTTGATAATTATGTTTAGTTTGTTTGATGCAGGTGTGAAGATGCTCTTCGACCTTTCCTTTTTGTATTGTTGGTCAGGTAACAAATCGGTCTGGAAGCGAGTCATTGTAGTTCCTGAACGGGTCTGAATATCGGTCCATCTGAAGTTTTACAAACGACTTGTGGGGTATGCAAATTATTCTGCCATTGTCTATTTGTGAACTTTACTTGACTTATTGTTAGATAACCCAGTGTCTTATACATTTCCTTCTATTTTGGACAGGTTGTTTAAAGTGGAGCATCACAAACAACTCGCTTTGTCGTTTTAGAAAGGGATAGCAGCCGTTGAATCATACGACCTGTTGGATTACGTCTGGGACACGCTGAAGATATGTTAAGACCTTCTTCTTTGGGTTACACTCTGAATATGTTTTGGGACCTGTGTTTCACTTATGCAGGGGATTCATGCATATTCAACAGAATAAGAGAAAGTTGGGAACTACTCGACCTTAAAGCCTTCATGAGGTACAAAGTTCTTTCTTTGGCGAAACCGGAAAAACTTACGAGGTATATGGACCTTCTTCTTTGTAATTCTATTGATGTTCTGTTGGCTGCTTCTTCGTGTTGTTCTTATTTGTATTTGTGATGTATGCTAATTGAGTTTCAATTCGTGTGATGTTGTGGACGTTGTTATTCCCTCCTGCAATGCGTATTACAAAACTGTGTGTGGAAGTGATTCAATTTCTTTGCTTTTTACTGCCTCATGTTTGTGTGTGAATGTTTCTGAGGATTTTCGTGTAAATTTCCCTCTGTAATGTGTGTTTGTGATATTCTGATGATGCCTATGTGTGAATTTGCTTACTACCCTCCTTGTGTATGCTCTGAATGTGAGTTTTTGTGCGTGTTGCTCTGAACTCTTGTGTTGTAAACAAATGACCGAAACAGGCCCAAGTTCTCGTATTCTCCCAGGATTTCGCATATCTGTTATTCCGCATGAAGGTTCGGATTATCTCATTCTCTGTGGCTTCTTCCCTGTCAAGTCATCACTTCTGCCCAGAATTACGCTAGTGCCAACACTCAGAATTTGATCGAGTTTGTCAAGAACTTGAGGCAGCCTTAATGTCAGAATTATTGAGAGAGCTAAGCCAATTGTCTTCTTCAATATACAGTCTTCCTCAATATACAGTTGTTAATCTTCTTTAATTAACTCAAGCTCCTCTCTAACAATGTCGAACCATGGCTGCTGACTGCATTGTTAATTTTGCAGGTCAATTGATATTTCTTAGAGAACGGCGGAGGTAACGTTTTAAGACGGCTTCCAAACTGAGGTGTGTATCCGTATGAACGAGGTCGTCCACCAAAATCATCCTTGTGGAATCTATACTAGAACAACAAGGGTGGACCAGCAGCTGGACAATCTTGGAAGCAAGAACACGAGATCTTCTTCTTCAATTTAAAATGCAGTCCTTCAGGCTGAATATCGAGGAGCTCGTCGGTGCTCATGGTGTGGAGGTTCACGATTAGCAGGGTGCCAATTACTTCTAAAATTGTAATGGACAAAGTTCCTTGAAGTGGAGACTAAATACCAAGATTTTGGTGATTCATTGGATTCTACCATGTAGCTTTAAAGGCTTTGTGAACAACATGTAAACCTGAAATTGTAATGTAAACTTTATGAAAATATCCTTTTTTTTACTTTGTAGCCTTTGCGTTGATCATAGATAGGATCTAGAATTCTCTAAGCATGATTCTCTTTGTAAAGCTGGTCTTGTATTAAGAATGAGCTCATGGGGCTTTGTGATGGATGTACTGTTGGTACCGTATTGTCCGTGTATGGTCTAAATTTCTTCAAGCTTGTGATGATAGAACTTGATTACCTTAAATTGTAATTTGAAGCGATAATCTTACTTAGGATCTTTTCTTGAGTTCAAAGATAAATTGGATTATGAGCTTGTACGAATATTGCCATGTTGGTTGCTTTGGATGTAAAACCCGGATTTATACTGCATATTGAATGACATTTCCTTTGAACAGCAAATGAGTCGTGAGATCGCTTAATTTCTCACTTTGTAAAGAGCTCGTGGTTTTGAGTCCCAGTTTATCATGGAAATAAATAGAGCTCATTTGGTGGAGCTAATGAGTTTCCTTGAACTCTACTTGGACATATGAATTCCTTGGTATAAATTTGTGGACCTGATTTTCAAATAAGCTGACTTTGACAAAATTGCTTGGTCTTGTAATGATGTCTTCAATTTACATTTTGTGAAAATAAAAAAGCTTGAGATCCCTTTGGATTGAATCCGTAAGCTCTAAAAATTGAAGCTTGAACCTTAAACTTTGAATTTGCATTTATGTGAATCTCGGGACTTCTTTACACACACCTAAATGACGCCTAATCAAGTGTACCCTTAAACAAGACACCGTGCTCAAACTTGATCTTAGTAAGAGGTGGAGTCTTAAGGTCAAAAATTAGGGTGTGACAGTGACAGTTGTCATTTGTGGTATCCTAATAGGAGATCTTTTGTGATCGGATTCTATTAGGTGTCAATGAACGTTATATCCTAAGGGATCCCTGAACGTGTCATTGTATATTTATTAGTTACCTGCAGTTAGCATGTGCAACTGTAATCAGTTTGGTTATAGTGGATTAAGTCCTTGCTTGAGTGAGGAGAAATCACCTTGGAAGTGTGGACTGGATTAGCTTGAGAGTTGCTCAAGTGAACCAGGATATATCATATGTTCTTTACTTGTGTTATGCTTTATTACTTATGCTTCAACAATGCATCTCATAGAACTCTATAGAAAGTCACAAGTGAAGAAACCTAGAAAAAGGTTAAATAGAGTAAATACCCAATTCAAACCCCCCATTTCTTGTGTATTTCTCACACCTTCATACACCAATATCACCGTGGAAGTAACTTATGACACTTTGCATAATATTATACATAGTAATCTCATAACGAGTCGATTCAATATAAATATTACTCCTAATATTCATACCTATGTTAAGACTTGATAACTCCTTATCCATGATCCATGAGATGGAATCATCAGTCTATCTACATAATAGTTTTAATGCTTTAAGGTTATCTCACTTCAAAGTAAAGCTCGACTACAAACACTTTAAGAATAGTGTCCTTATGTCTTTTATTATTAATAAATAATTCAATACAAGTATCAAAAGTATTGGCCTCTAGGGCTTACACCAACAATAATTGGTGGTGACATGTATCAGATTCACATATTAGACACGCTTTATGTCTCTTGACATTGTAAATAGATAAATTTATGTATGCAGAAAAGCCATTGATTGTGCAAAACAACATGGCTCGCAATTTAAAGTTAACACCTATATACGCATCATCAACATCAACGTGTTCCTTCCAGGAAAGTCTTAAATCTTCAATCAGTGGAGTTAAATAAATTTCTATGTAGTTCCCTGGTTGTTTTAGACCCAATATCATCATTGATAACTTCATATATTTGCGCTTCATGTACAACCATGACGTATGGTTAGTACTCAAATTACCAAAAGGGTTCATTCCTTCGGTGGCTGGTCCAAGCCTAAGGTTCCTCGATTATAGTGCAAAATCTGGAAACAAGGAATCAATTTCTTCCATTGCAATGAATCAGCTACATGGCAGATTCTTCCATCGCACATTCTTTTATTTGCATTCCATATAGTATTCTTTGCATCATTTGAATTAGCAAACAATCTCTTGAACCTTTGAATTACTGATAGGTACCATATCACCTTGGAAGGAACACCATTTCTAGTTACACTGTCATTGTCTTCAACATCATTGTCTTTTTTCTTGTAGCGTGACTCCCCACATCTCGAGCACTACGACATGCATGTATTTTGACATAATCCAAACTCATTGGACACAATATCTTTTTGGCCTCATAACTACAGTTTGGCAACATGTTACCTTCTAGAAGCATTTCTTGCAACAATTCAAGCAATTCAGTGAAACTTTTATTCGTCCGCTCACCTCTTGCCTTAAGATTAAATAGTCTTAACACAGCTAACAATCTTGTAAAACTTTTGCATCCTATATACAACGACTCTTCCATGTATTTTTGCAAAGTATCTACCATATTAGCATTATAGATAGAAACTACCCCAATATCATGAATCATGTCTTCTAGAGTATCTTTCATAAATTTATCATCATCTTCAAATGTATCCAACGGAGGTCTTTTTTTGTCACTTCACCATGTCATACCCATTTCATGTAATTCTGAATAATTTCATCACAACTTAAATGATTAAATATTACATTCATGGGATGTTTATGCATATTTCGGAAAATATTTCAAGGACACCAAAAAATCTCCTTCTCTTTAAGAAGGTTTTATTTTTGCAAAATCAAGAAATTGAATCACTCCATTATCATAATCTTTACTTAATCTAATTGCTTTCATCCAACTATGATCCATAATCACACATAACTTTGGAAAATAAAATAAAAATAGTACACAACCAACAATAACTACCAGAACAACGACAAATACCATAACAATAAACATTATAAGACTCAAAAACCATAATAACAATAATAACCACATACGAAAACTACATCAATGACGGAAACAACAACAACAGTAATGGAGAATTTGAACATACCAGAGATTTGATGAGAGACTCAATGGAGTAGAATTCGAGTTTACTTCTTCCTCGTAGAAGAAGGGTGGTGGTTCTAAGTCTTGGGAATCTCCTTCGTTCGCTGGAGAAGAATGGGTTCCTTTCATTCTCTACAGCACAAAAAATGAATGAGACAAAACATTATAATTCTGAAGGAATAAAAATTGTTTTTAGAGTTTTTACCTAGATTTTCTTCAACAACCGAGGGATAATATCTGACATAAAATGTATAAAAGATAAAGGTGTCTTTTTTGTTATAAATAAAACATAAAATTGCAGGAGCTGAGAATCGAAGTTCAAACATTAAACAACATTTTACATCATTTTTCTAAGAAAAATGCAGTAAAAGATAAAGTTTCTTAAAATAAATAATATATATAGCTCGTTCCAAGTCATTTGATCTCGGTTTTTCAAAAACGAAGGTGTAAGCTTCATCATGAAATGTAGTATTTATAGTAGTGAAAAATGATTTTGAGGTCCTGGGAAAAGGGGAAGATCACGCAAGAACGGTTGCTGGGAATCAAAGCATGTCCTCAATTTTTTTCCGCCTCGATTATATTCAACAGCCGAGGGATTAGATGATTTTAATTTAAAAAAATAAAGTAAAACATGAAGCTTCTTTGCAATTTTACCTCAATTTTTTGTTGGGTGAGGTGAAAGTTTAATCGTGAAGAATTTAATTGAAATACACTGCCAGTGTAAAAGGATTTTACAGTGTCAGTTAATCATAGTCATTGGATGTTTAGAAGAATTTAACTTTTATTTTAATCAGTTATAAAATAAACAAACAGATGATGGTGATGAATCGACGGTGATAACGAGAAAACGCATCGATTATATTGCTAGGTTTCATTAACGTTTTATCGCATATTCACCGTTTTAACACTCGATTTCTCGAGTTTTTCTTACCATTTTGCAGGTACATCATTATATGGAGCTAAATCATGAATTAAGAGCAAAAGGAACAAAAGAAACCATAAAGAGATGAAGAAATGAAGAAGCCTGCAAAAGACTGCATAATTTGTTGCAGCCACGGCCGTCACAAGGGTGTCACGACCGTGACACCCCAATTTGAGCCATCACGACCGTAAGAGAGTGGTCACGACCGTGACACTTAAAAACCACAAGTTACGAACGTGAAGACCTTGTCACGACCGTGACAAGGGTAAAATTAGGTTTTTGACTCAGACTACGTCAAGGCATTACGTGAAGACCATTTCTCCTATTGGCATTACGTGAAGACCAATTCTCCTATTTTGTTGCCACGATCCTGCATTCCTTCCACAAATTCAGCAAGGCCCATGCAACAAAGGACCAAAAATCCAACCCATTAAGGATTCTATAAATAGTACAAGTTCTATGAACAAAGGACACACAGAGCATTTTTTATTCAAATTCCTGCGGAAGCTCTGCCGAACTGTATTACGAACCAGCCTTTCTATTCCTGCATTATTTTTAGTTTTCTGTTTCGTTTTTTATTGTATCCAAACCCGCCATATAACAATTTCCAACATCAGGAAATTGTTATACATTTATTTGTTTCTAAACCTTCAACATTCGTTTATTTTCAATCTCCGCTAACTCCAAGCTTTCCGGTCTGTGGAAGAAGGAGTCTGCTCGAATATTTGTTAACCAGGTTTTTCATTATATTGCAATTTAATTTAATTATAATGTTTATTTATTTTTCTGCCATGAGTACGTTATTATTAAATTTTCTATCTCTGTCTGGTTCAACATCGATGAGTAGCTAAACACCTTAGGGCGGTATGTAGTTATAACAAACTTAACCGGTAAAATATAACTATAGGCTAAAAATAATTAATCACTTAACATTCTGGCTGATACTTTTTAATTGAAATAGACCTTTTCGTTACGAGAGTAAGAAAAGAGTATTAGGTTAGGTCAAGACCACGAGAGTGTGAGATTTTAACCAGATAGCTAAAGTTAGGCATTTAAATTAAACACAGCGAGAGCGCTTTAAGATAAATTAGAATTACTTAGTTTCCAAAAATTACCTCTAAACACTTATGGGCTAGCGAGAGCAGGCATAGGGCTTTAGGGATAAGATCTGATATAAGACCACGAGAGTGTGAGTTGAGGGTATTTAAACTGGTAATCTCTACCGAATAGATTAAGTGAACACCTTTATAGGCCTAGGTTAGATTGACCCACCTAAGTTAGTATAATTACATACCGACCGCCTTAGTATTACTTTATTAAAACTTAAATTTAATTCCGCCTTTAATAGTCTTAAAAATCAACAAAAAATCGTGACAACCATTCGCCTTAGCTAAACTAGAAGTTCATCTAGCACTAAGTAACCATAGAATCCCTGTGGATCGATAATCTTAAATATTACTTCGATAGGCTGTGCACTTGCAGTAAGATACCGCTAGACGCATAAGTAGACACGTCTTTAGCCCATCAAGTTTTTGGCGCCGTTGCCGGGGATTCCTTAATTTAGTTACTAGTGCATTTAGGTAGCATTGTCTAGACTAAGGTATCAACTATTTAATTTAATCTAATCTCCGAGTGTATGCCAAGTACTCGCTCTAAAAGCGAAGACTTGCAACCTCTAATTCCTGAATCGGAATGCTTCTTACACGTAAGAAGACGTATATTCGATTTCGAAAATAATTACAATATTCCAGATCTTCAATTAGATCCGCCTAAACCAGTCGTAAAATCAAAGGACGCAGAGATGGCTGAAGAACAGACTCATCCACTCAAGTATTACGCTAATCCTTCGCAAGCTGAACCGCATTCAAGCATTGCAGCGCCGGCTATCAACCGAAATGATTTCGAACTAAAACCTTCGTTGATATCAGCCGTGCAACAAAATCAATTCGCCGGAAATCCTACCGAGGATCCGAATCTTCATCTTTCGATCTTTGTGCAATATGCAGATACCGTAAAAGCCAATGGAGTTACCCAAGAAGCTATTAGACTACGTTTATTTCCTTTTTCGCTTCGAGACAGAGCAAGAGCTTGGCTTCAATCTCTGCCTTCGAACTCAGTAACTACGTGGGAAGAACTTAAGAGAGTTTTCTTGAATAGGTATTTTCCACCTAGCAAGACAGCTATGCTGAGAGCTCAGATCAACGGATTTAAGCAAAGAGAAAGTGAATCATTATTCGAAGCTTGGGAACGCTATAAGGATCTACTGAGACTTTGTCCACATCATGGATTAATAGAATGGATGGTCATCCATACCTTCTACAATGGACTCTTGTATAATACAAGAATGACAATTGACGCTGCCGCGGGTGGTGCATTGATGGACAAAGAATATAATGATGCCTATGCACTTATCGAAAGTATGGCTCAAAATCACTACCTTTGGGGAAGCGAGAGAGTCGCAACTGAGAAACCAACAAAGGGAGGTATGTACGAAGTAAGTAGTATGGACCAAGTCAATGCGAAGTTTGACCAATTAAGCCAAAAGATCGATAACTTGGCCATAACACCTACAGCCACCGTGGCTGCAGTAACACCTAACTGTGAGTTATGTGGAGTCCCAGGACACGAAGTTTCTGATTGTCAACTATTGGCAGGAACTCCCACTGATCAAGTGAATTATGCTCAAGGAAACCCTTACTCAAACACATACAACCCAGGTTGGAAGAATCATCCGAACTTCTCCTATAAGAATAACAATGCTTATTACGCACCAGGTCAAGCACCAGCTACATCACCAGGATATCAAAAGACTGCTCCTAATATCCCTAGAAAATCGAACCTTGAATTGATGATGGAGAACTTTATAGCTAACCAATCTCAAACAAACAAGGACTTCTTAAACCAAAACATTCACACTAGTGAGCAGATTAAACAATTAGTGAGCAAAGTAGATGCATTAGCTACACATAACAAAATGCTTGAAACTCAGATTTCACAAGTAGCTCAACAACAAGCACCTATTGCTGCACCAGCTGGAGTATTCCCTGGACAACCTCAACCTAATCCGAAAGGACATGCTAACGCTGTAATATTAAGAAGTGGCAAGGAACTTGACGGACCTACCGATCCAAGACTTGACAATCCAGCCATGTACCAAAAACCGGATAAACCGACTGAAGTGGTGAATGATCCAGAAGAAAAGGAAGATGACAATCGAGAGGTAGTGGAGAAAGAACAACCTTATGTGCCTCCACCACCCTATAAACCACCAATTCCGTACCCTCAAAGATTAATAAATTCCAAGACAACGGGTCAATTTAAGAAATTTGTCGAACTTCTGAAACAGTTGAATATTACTATTCCGTTTACAGAAGCAATTACCCAAATACCCTCGTATGCTAAGTTTTTAAAAGAAATCTTATCCAATAAGAAAAAGATAGAGGATAACGGAACAGTTACACTTACTGCCGAGTGTAGCGCCATAATTCAGAATAAAATGCCTCCTAAGCTAAAAGATCCAGGAAGTTTCTCTATACCCTGTGTAATAGGAAAATTCGTCATTGACAAAGCTCTATGCGATTTAGGAGCCAGTATCAGTGTTATGCCCTTAACGATTTGCAAAAGGCTAGACGTGGGAGACCTAAGACCAACTAAAATGTCTGTTCAACTAGCCGATCGCTCTGTTAAATATCCTGTAGGCATACTAGAAAACGTCCCAGTACGTATAGGACAATTCTACATCCCTACTGATTTTATAATCATGGACATCTCTGAAGACTCCACCACACCTATCATACTAGGAAGACCATTCTTAGCTACCGCCGGAGCTATAATAGACTTAAAAAGAGGAAAGCTAACCTTTGAAGTAGGTGAAGAGAAAGTTGAATTTATTTTAACACAATTCTTACAATCACCATCTATAGAGGATACATGCTATCTATTGGACGTAATTGACGAATGTGTAAGAGAAATGGAACTGAAAGAGACCACTTATTCTGAAATAATGAAAATTCAAATCCTTCCGATTTTCGAAGATGATAATTGGCGAAAACCGTATCAGGATGATAGTCTAAGCGAAAGTTTAGCACTTACACCAGATCCCATGCCAAGTAAAGATAAACCTACATTAGGATTAAAAACTTTACCTCATAACCTAAGGTACGAATTCTTAGACGTTGAATGTAAAAGACCAGTTATAGTAAATTCCAGTTTAGGAACTATAGAAACAAAGAAACTTTTGGATGTCTTGAAGAAATATCCAACTGCATTAGGATATAACATATCTGATCTCAAAGGAATATGTCCTTCAGTTTGTATGCATCGTATTCTGCTAGAAGAAGATTGCAGAACCTCCAGAGAATCTCAAAGAAGAATTAACCCAACCCTTAGCACTGTAGTAAAAGAAGAAGTTAAGAAATTATTAGATTCCGGGATAATATATCCAATCTCTGATAGTGAATGGGTTAGTCCAATACATGTAGTGCCAAAGAAAGGAGGTATCACTGTTGTGAAAAACGCTCAAGGCGAATCGATATCGCAAAGAGTAGTGACGGGATATAGAGTGTGCATAGATTATCGTAAACTAAACAAAGCCACTCGAAAAGATCATTTCCCACTACCTTTCATAGATCAAATGTTAGAATGATTAGCCAAGCATTCTTACTTCTGTTATCTTGACGGTTACTCAGGATTTTTCCAAATCCCTATCCATCCTGATGATCAAGAGAAGACTACATTCACATGTCCTTATGGAATGTTCGCTTATAGGCGAATGCCCTTTGGATTATGCAATGCTCCTGCAACCTTTCAAAGATGTATGATGTCAATCTTCGCAGATTTTATAGACAACATCATGGAAGTGTTCATGGACGACTTCTCTGTATGTGGGCAAAGTTTTGAAGGATGCTTATCGAACTTAGAAATGGTGTTAGAAAGATGTGTAAAAGTAAATCTCGTGCTTAACTGGGAGAAATGTCATTTTATGGTCAACGAAGGAATAGTATTAGGTCATGTAATATCCGACAAGGGAATTGAAGTTGATAAAGCTAAGATTGAAGTAATAAAATATCTTCAACCCCCTAAAACCGTTCGAGAAATACGAAGCTTTTTAGGACACGCCAGTTTTTACCGACGATTCATCAAAGATTTCTCGAAAATCACTAAACCTCTTACTAGTTTATTAATGAAAGACGCTGAGTTCATATTCAATGAAGATTGTCTTAAAGCATTCGAAACTCTAAAAACAGCCCTCATCACCGCACCAATCATGCAACCCCCTGACTGGAGATTACCTTTTGAAATCATGTGCGATGCGAGTGACTATGCTGTAGGCGCAGTTCTAGGCTAGAGAAAGGAAAAGAAACTTCATGCGATTTACTATGCCAGTAGAACCTTAGATTCTGCCCAGATGAACTACGCTACTACCGAAAAAGAATTGTTAGCAGTTGTCTTTGCGCTTGACAAATTCCGTTCTTACCTAGTAGGAGCGAAAATAATCATTTACACAGACCATGCTACTATCCGATATCTATTAACTAAGAAAGATGCTAAACCAAGACTCTTAAGATGGATTTTACTCTTACAAGAGTTTGATCTAGAAATAAAAGATAAGAAAGGTACTGAGAATGTCGTAGCGGACCATTTATCTAGAATAGAAGGTATTAAACCCGAACAAGTGCCGATTAACGATGATTTTCCGTATGAACAGCTGATAGCACAAATAGGAAGCGACCTAGCTCAGTTAGATATAAATGAACCAGAATCCGTGGAAACAATCCAGACAACTGTAGGACTGCCATGGTACGCTGACATTGTCAACTACCTAGCCGCAGGAGCTCTTCCACCCGATCTAACCTATCAGCAGAAAAAGAAATTCTTTCATAATCTGAAACATTACTATTGGGATGAACCATTATTGTTCAAAAGAGGACCAGATGGAATATTTCGCCGATGTATTCCCGAAGAAGAAATAGAAGATGTCATTGCTCAATGCCATTCATCTCCTTATGGTGGACATGCAGGCACTTCCAAGACTTGTGCAAAAATCTTGCAAGCCGGCTTATTCTGGCCTAATCTATGGAAGGATGTCCACATCGCTGTTATAAATTGTGATCGGTGTCAACGCACTGGCAATATTTCAAGAAGAGATGAAATGCCTCAAAAAGGAATTTTAGAAGTAGAAATCTTTGACGTCTGGGGAATAGATTTCATGGGACCATTCCCATCATCTTTCGGTAATAATTACATACTCGTAGCTGTTGATTATGTTTCGAAATGGATTGAAGCCATAGCTTCTCCTACAAACGATACACGAGTAGTAATAAAGCTTTTCAAAAATATAATCTTTCCCAGATTTGGTGTGCCTAGACTCGTCATAAGTGACGGTGGCTCGCACTTCATTTCAAAAATCTTTGACAAATTACTATCTAAATATGGAGTAAGACACCGTGTGGCTACACCATATCACCCACAAACAAGTGGATAAGTCGAAGTCTCAAACAGAGAAATTAAACAAATCTTAGAAAAGACTGTCGCCATATCTCGGAAAGATTGGTCATCTAAACTTAATGAAGCTTTATGGGCTTATAGGACCGCTTACAAGACACCCATAGGTACTACACCTTTCAAACTAGTTTATGGAAAATCTTGTCACCTCCCAGTAGAACTAGAACACAAAGCTTATTGGGCGATCAGAACTCTCAATATAAACTATAATGCTGCAGGAGAAAAGCGAATCCTAGACATTAACGAATTAGAAGAATTAAGGTTAGATGCATATGATAATGCTAAGATATATAAAGAAAGAACTAAGCGATGGCATGATAAACGCCTATCTAGGAAAGAATTTAGTGTGGGAGACGTTGTACTCCTCTTTAATTCAAGACTTAGGCTCTTTCCTGGAAAATTAAAATCTAGATGGTCAGGACCCTTTGAAATAACTAAAGTATTCCCGAGTGGAGCAATAGAAATTAAGGGTAGGAATAGTGAACCATTCATAGTAAACGGACAACGTTTAAAACATTATCATAAAGTTGAAAATAGAGATTATGCGAATAATCTAAAGCTTTTAGAATTGTCCACTAATTCCCCTGATTAATCTAAACCTAAGCATTACGTCAGGCTTTTGACGATAAAAACAGCGCTTAGTGGGAGGCAACCCATTTACTTATTTAATTATTTAAACTATTCTTTTCTTTTAGCATATTGTTATTTATCGTTTTACTATTTGTTTAATTGTTTTGTCATTTTATAGTTTTATTTTATATTACTATTATTGCCATTACATTATGCATTTCATTTTCTTATTTTTATCTTAAATCACTTTTTACAGATTTTCTAAAGTCTTTTACACTTTCCTTCTTCCCCTGATTTGTTTCCCCCATATTTGCACTGACCATGGCTAACCAACCAATTAACCATATGGAAACCAAATTTAGAGGTAGGAACCAAAGAATGAAGTTTGAAGAGTTATCACAGAGGCAAATGGATTTGACCCTGTACCTGGATGATAAGACTATGGAAACCCTAGGTATACATGATAGTGTCATGTACTTGTTAAACCGACTCGGATGGGAGAATGCATTGATCCAACATAAGTTTGTGACTTACCGCGAGCTCACCCTTGAGTTCCTTAGCTCCTTAATTTATCTACCTGAGCGCGGTTTTGGATTTAGGAAAGGATTTATTAGTTTCCGCCTATTTGGAATAGAATATGACTTTAACCATAAAGAACTAGCTGACTTGTTAGGATTCCCTAGTGGACCATTTGCTTTTACTACCACACAGGTAGAATTGATGGATATTGAGCTAGATTTCTTTTGGGGAACTTTAACCGGAAACTACCACCCTGAACCAAATAACATGAATAATGATGAGATCCATAATCCTGCTCTCCGTTACTTCCATAAATTCCTTGCCCACACCTTCTTTGGAAAAGAAGAAAACATTACCGGAGTTTCTAAAGATGAAATATTTATTATGTCATGTTTCACTAATGGACAGCCTGTTAATGGTGTACCTTTCATGATGCAAACCTTCACCCGTATCCAAGAAGAACCTGAATTACCTATATTAGTAGGAGGTCTTGTAACCATGATTGCTGATGCCATAGGACTTAGGTACCAACTGGACAGGTGCAACCGTCTAGGAACAATCCGCCCTATGAATCTTAATTTCTGCTTCAATAGACATATCATAAGGAATTTAGGACATCCACCTTTTGAGTACCTAATCCGGAACGAAGTAGTAACCCTGTTCACATTGCCTAACCATGCTAGAGTAAGTGTTCACAATAAGGATAACTGGCTTTATGAGTTAAACCCACCTGATTATCCATCTACTCCTGAAACACCTCAGTCTTACAAGATAAAAGATGATATAATGACCGATGTCGAAACTGACCCTGAGACACCTCCTGGTTACCATGACATTGACCACACTGAAGAAGTACATGAAACCCCTGAAGTGAATCAAGGAGATTATGCTAACAACTTACAAAACATCATGAACACT
Source organism: Lathyrus sativus (assembly GCA_963859935.3). Taxonomy (NCBI): domain Eukaryota; kingdom Viridiplantae; phylum Streptophyta; class Magnoliopsida; order Fabales; family Fabaceae; genus Lathyrus; species Lathyrus sativus. The sequence goes on along the minus strand of OZ012739.1, from coordinate 489,388,833 downwards.
CTCAATGCTTACCAAACTGACATTAATTTATTTAAAGAAGACATTAAGAGCATGCGATTGGACATTATAGGATTGACTGACATAACCTGCGAACAATTCTATCACTTGAACTCCGCCATCGAAGACTTGAAGAAACGCTTTTGAAAATGCTATAAGTGATTTAGTTTATTTTTCTCATTGTTTTCGTTTCTAGTTAGATTTATTTTTCGCAACAATTTCATACCGTAATTTCCGTTTATGTAACTTCATTTTCAATTACTTTATGCAATGCACCTTTAATTCCAAAATTTCTCCATTTTTAGCAATTTATATATTTTTCATTCTATGTACTGTTATGCTTGCATTATTTCATATTATATACAATCTCTCATGCCATGCAAGTTAGTATAGTACTGTGTTGAAATTATATACTATATGGTGTTTATAATTTAACATGAGTGTTAGTGAAGAAAATACATTATTATAAACTATGTGAATTAAGTGAGAAAATGTTTTTCTGGAAATTATTCAACGAAGCGTGCCCTCACGGTCGTCATACCCATCTCACGATCGTGACGTGCTTAAATAGCGTGTCACGACCGTCACACCCCTGTCACGACCGTGACAAATCCCTATTTCAGGAATCGTGAGAAACAGAACTGTTTCTCTTCGTGCCTCTTCTTCTTCTTCCTCCATAACTTCCTCAAAACTACCCATTTTCTCCATAACCTCCGTAACCTCCCCATTACCAACTTTAAACCTCATTAACCCCCCATTATCATAACCTATCACATTCTCACTCTCCATTATTTATCCCGAATCAATATTTCTTTCATTTTACCATTTTTTCACAAAACATCAAAAATCTTCATTCTTCACTCTAAGCTCTTGCATGCAATGGATTCTATTACTTTTAGAGAAGGTGATGCTGGAGAAACTCAGAGAGAACGTTTTCTCCGATTCCAAAACCGCGGTGTGCAACCTACACGTTACATTGACACTGTCTGTTTGAGGGAACTCAGAATGCTTGCCAGTGTTACAAGCCTGCTTCAAAAAGTCGGTCTGTGGGATCTTTGCAGTCAACCTCAGCCCACATTCGAGCTTCTGACACTGGAGTTCTTAAGCTCATTCAGTTACATCACCGGTACCGGTTCTCAGAGTCAGCTCACCGGTGTCGCCAAATTCAGATTGCATGGCCAAGAGTTCAACATTCCGCAAGACAGGATAGCCGAGTTGTTAGGCTTCGATCACAAAACTGAAGCTCACCGTCGCGTGCCCGATAATTTTAGTGAACAAGCTTTCACTCTATGGCACGACTTAACCAACACCCGTGCATCAGCCTTCCAAAGCCTCAACGCTACGCACATTCACAACCCGGCAATCCGCTATTTCCACCGTGTCATATGCAACACCATCTTCGCTCGAGAAAGCAACCATAAGCTCAACTCCAAGGAGCTTCTATTCTTACACTGCGCTCTTAATGACGAGCCGATCAATGCTGCCCCTTTCATGCTTTATCATATCCAGGCCATTGCACACAGAGGCTCCACCCCGTTCTTCATAGGCGGCATTGTCACCACCCTCGCCATTCAGTTGGGGCTTGGTGACTTGGTCGTTAATCAGCCTCACCTAGCCGCAGAATTCCTCACCAAGAGTTATTGCAGGTCCGCTCACCTGATTGCGCAACGAGAGGAAGGCAGGTATAGCCCTGTTGTCCATGGCACCATTTTCCATCATATCATTCTGCCGTCCCGCGACCGCATCGATCCATCCAGCCGAGCCAACTGGCTATTTGTTTTACCTGTTGCTGCCGATCACGCCCCTATTCATGATGATCTGGCAGACCCTCCAGCGGATGAGATGCAGGACGCTATGGATGCAGCTGAGCCTGTCCAGGATATACCAGAGACATCTACCCGACAGCCCCCTGCTCCCGAAATCACACTTGAGGAAGTCCTCCGTGCGATTCATCAGCAGAACCAGATGAACGCCACACTGGAGCGAAGGCATAAGGAGCAGTATGATGCTTTACTCAGCACTATTGCAGCAAACCAGGAAGCTACTAATGAGAAGTTTGGAGAAATTTTCAGCGAGCTAGAAGCCCTCCGCATTAACATCACTGCTGCCTCTGGCACCGGTTCTGATCCTGAAGCGACTCCTTCCAGACGCCGCTCCCGCACCAGAGGCCGAGCCCGCGGTCCTCAGCAGCCATAGTTTTAGTTTGCTTATGTTTGTTTTTCGTTTTTGTCGTTGTACTGTACTTTTACCGCATTTATATCACAACATTGGGGGCAATGTCTGATATAGTGTGGGAGAGGTACCTTTCATTTCCGCATTTTCCCTTTTTCGCACTTTTCCATTTCGTTGTATTTTCAATTCCGTTGTATTTCTTTTCGCAAGTTAATGAAATGAGCAAATCTTTGTGCTATTTTCTTTAATTTCGAACTTTCCCCGATTATTTAGCTATACCAGAAAAAATCTTTAATTATTCGCATTACCCGACTTACCTACGGAATCGTAATTAGGAAGCCGAGAACGACTAAACAAGACCAATACAATCTTGACATCTTTGACTCCCTACTTAAGCAATTCCATCCCGATTACCATTACGAGTACACTTTTAGTTTCAGTTCAAAAGTAACCCCTAGTAGTTTATACTAGCAGTCAGCACTGTCTGAACACAAACCACGTGGGGAGCCGATGAATATAAGCATTTATGCCTAATCAATAATGATCCTTCATATCTCGATGCAAAATGAAAAGAAATTGCACCAAAGTACACGGTCACATATAAGAAACGAGAAATATGAGAAGGAGTCCGTTGCAAGTTGGTTCAGAGGTACTGGTTCTGAACTCGGTAGGGCGTGCTACGGCTCGATCCCCCACAACCTCCAAATCGGATAAAATATGTAGGGTTACCACACTCGTGTACCAGACCCCGTGCTCAAAAAGGATCAAAGTCGCTAACCGGCTACTCCACTACGTGCGTGCTAACGCAAAGGGCTTAATGTGATTGCGCTAGAATGAAACCGGGCGAAATAAGATCGAAAAACTCCAGGTGAAATCGTAATGTAATTGCCGATTGTTTCGTTTAACGGGAAGTCAACGACATAGCTTGTTGCTTGTGTCATTAGTGTATCGGTAGTGTTCTATCAAAGTACCGAATTATCCGACAAAACGATCCCTCGTACGGTTTGTTATGAGTATGCGTGAATAAAATCTTGTCCGCCGATTTTCAACCGACTATTTGCTTGAGGACAAGCAAAGGTTTAAGTTTGGGGAAGTTTGATAACGAGAAAACGCATCGATTATATTGTTAGGTTTCATTAACGTTTTATCGCATATTCACCGTTTTAACACTCGATTTCTCGAGTTTTTCTTACCATTTTGCAGGTACATCATTATATGGAGCTAAATCATGAATTAAGAGCAAAAGGAACAAAAGAAACCATAAAGAGATGAAGAAATGAAGAAGCCTGCAAAAGACTGCATAATTTGTTGCAGCCACGGCCGTCACAAGGGTGTCACGACCGTGACACCCCAATTTGAGCCATCACGACCGTAAGAGAGTGGTCACGACCGTGACACTTAAAAACCACAAGTTACGAACGTGAAGACCTTGTCACGACCGTGACAAGGGTAAAATTAGGTTTTTGACTCAGACTACGTCAAGGCATTACGTGAAGACCATTTCTCCTATTGGCATTACGTGAAGACCACTTCTCCTATTTTGTTGCCACGTTCTTGCATTCCTTCCACAAATTCAGCAAGGCCCATGCAACAAAGGACCAAAAATCCAGCCCATTAAGGATTCTATAAATAGTACAAGTTCTATGAATAAAGGACACACAGAGCATTTTTTATTCAAATTCCTGCGGAAGCTCTGCCGAACTGTATTACGAACCAGCCTTTCTATTCCTGCATTATTTTTAGTTTTCTGTTTCGTTTTTTATTGTATCCAAACCCGCCATATAACAATTTCCAACATCAGGAAATTGTTATACATTTATTTGTTTCTAAACCTTCAGCATTCGTTTATTTTCAATCTCCGCTAACTCCAAGCTTTCCGGTCTGTGGAAGAAGGAGTCTGCTCGAATATTTGTTAACCAGGTTTTTCATTATATTGCAATTTAATTTAATTATAATGTTTATTTATTTTTCTGCCATGAGTACGTTATTATTAAATTTTCTATCTCTGTCTGGTTCAACATCGATGAGTAGCTAAACACCTTAGGGCGGTATGTAGTTATAACAAACTTAACCGGTAAAATATAACCATAGGCTAAAAATAATTAATCACTTAACATTCTGGCTGATACTTTTTAATTGAAATAGACCTTTTCGTTACGAGAGTAAGAAAAGAGTATTAGGTTAGGTCAAGACCACGAGAGTGTGAGATTTTAACCAGATAGCTAAAGTTAGGCATTTAAATTAAACACAGCGAGAGCGCTTTAAGATAAATTAGAATTACTTAGTTTCCAAAAATTACCTCTAAACACTTATGGGCTAGCGAGAGCAGGCATAGGGCTTTAGGGATAAGATCTGATATAAGACCACGAGAGTGTGAGTTGAGGGTATTTAAACTGGTAATCTCTACCGAATAGATTAAGTGAACACCTTTATAGGCCTAGGTTAGATTGACCCACCTAAGTTAGTATAATTACATACCGACCGCCTTAGTATTACTTTATTAAAACTTAAATTTAATTCCGCCTTTAATAGTCTTAAAAATCAACAAAAAATCGTGACAACCATTCGCCTTAGTTAAACTAGAAGTTCATCTAGCACTAAGTAACCATAGAATCCCTGTGGATCGATAATCTTAAATATTACTTCGATAGGCTGTGCACTTGCAGTAAGATACCGCTAGACACATAAGTAGACACGTCTTTAGCCCATCAGACGGCGTAAAATTGTTTACACCGACAATATATAGTAATTAATCTCAATCATAAAATATATTATTTTTAGTAGTTGTTCTGGACTGGGCCAACGCTTGGCCCACATTCGAGTAGGCCCAAACCCCACCAAGGTGGAAGGGCCCAATAAGACCTCATCGTCGGGCAAAAACCTGTCGGACAAAACACCTTCTCCCTGTCGCGGTGAAAATCGGATACCAAACTATTGATTAGTTTGAATCTTTAATTCATTTTGCAACCGAACTTTGATTTGTCCAAAGGAAGGGATAAAGATCGAAATTCCCACGATGCAATGCAAATGCAAGCTAGAGAGTTTTAGGTTCGGGGGTTGGTTAAACTTAGGGAAGGTGCTAGCATCCTAAGTTTCTGTAATACTCTACATGAACCTCTTGTTTTATGTTGTTTATTGCTATGGTTTATCTGCTTAATGGTTAAAAGATCTAGTGGTTTATTTCTAAGTATACTCGATAAGATGTCGCATCTTATGCCTACATATCCTTACGGGAGTGGAATCAGAGTATTTTGTAGTTCTCCTAAAGGGTTAAAGGAGTTCTTTGACTGTGGTCAAAGTTCCTACGGGTTTAGGGTAGTTGATTGATTGATTTTAGGAGAAGAGATGTGTTGTCATTTTAAGGGAGATTTAACCGCCACAAGTTGTAGGAAAATAGTCTTTGCATCGTCTTAAGAAAAGGACTTACGTACTCAGATAGGGATCGACGAGGTACACCTTTATCTCTCTTAAGGCAAAGTTCCTACGGTATTGATTGTATTGTTGTGGGGTGGAGATTCTATCTCGCTTAAGATGATTTGGCATCTTTCTCTAATGTGTTTGAATATTGTATTGATTTGAGTTGTTTGTATTTGTCTAAGTTGTAAGAGAAAAGGTCCTTCCTATAGGGTTCGATCTATCTTAGAAGATCAACTTGAATGAGATCAAGGATCGAGGGGATAATGATGCAAATGAGGTGCACTACACACAAGTGTTGACTTATGTGTAGGTTTTTCCTTTGGACGAAATGCGATGCGATAAAGTAAATGCGATAATATTAAATGACTGTAAAATAAATTCCAAGGAACGTAAACCATACACAAACGCATGAAAGCGCTGAAGTGTGTGAGAGTGAAAAAGTGTCGTGAATGTGAGTGTGCAAGATTTAGATTGAGTTTTACGACGTTGATTGATTTTAGTTTATTGATTTTAAGCGAGAAGTTAATTTAGTTGGGTTGATTTTAAGTGGGATTCAATATAAATTAAATTAGATTAAAACGCTATAATGATTTAATTTTATTATCTAAAAAAAACTTAAGTGAAAAGATTACTTAAATAACATTAATTTGTTAATTATGAAATAATATAAAAAGTTGTTTTTTATTATAGATTCTAAAAGATTTTAATGTTAATTAGATAAAAGGCAATTGGATATAAATTATAGAAGATTTTTATTTTTGTGAATAAACATACTGATTAATAAAAGTGTTAAAAAGATTAATTAGTTACTTAGCAAAATAATTTTTAGGTGAATAAAAAAAGATAATTTTTTATAAAAAAGGGGTCCTAATTATTAAGATAAAAGATTGATTGGAATTAGTTAAATAAAATAGTGGAATAAACAAATTATTAAGTAAAATAAAATGATTAAACTAAGAAACTATATAGTTAAATTAAATGATAAAAGTTGATTACTAAAAGTTATTAGTTATTTTTTTAAAAGGATTAAATAGTTATAATAAAAGTTAATAGTTAATTAGGGTTAATTAATTGAAAGATTAAAGATTAACTGGTAAATTAAGGGGTAGTTAGGGGGAGACGTGGGGTCAGGTGTGTGTGTGTGCAAAAAGTTATGGTGAGCTTGCAATCTGGGACGTGTAGGGTTGATCTGTTGGAGATCGTGAGGTTTACACGTGAGGGTGCACGTGAGGTGTGTGTGCTGCAGTACATTTGATCATAATTGAAAATAAAAAACAAGAAAGAACAACAGAAAGAAAAAACGATGGAAGCGGTAAACCCTAGCTCCTAAAAATCTCTTCTTCCTTCCCCAGATCGCTCGGTTTCTCTCGATCATCTTTCTTAGATCCATCATTCAATGTTTTCTCCCTGGCTTTCATTCATTGTAACACCTGAAACACAACGAAAAAAAACACATCAATATGTTCGATGACCTTACGAAAAGAGGGATTTTACCGAAGGTTGGTTATAGCGGCACTGGGGATGATGTTTCGTCTGTTGGTTTAGGCTTGCGGTGGTCGGAGACGATCTGAAAAGATAAGTTCTCTTTGCTTAAAGATTTTTTTGGTTACGAATTTAGGGTTTTCTTACGGCAGTTATCGGTCGCTTTTCATCTCTTTTTGACCCTCTTTTATAGTCTTCGACATGAGATTTTTTGTGTAAGAAATGATTAAGAGCTTTGATTGTTGATTGGGCTTTTCCAAATTGGTACCACTCAAATTTGAAAATCTTCCTCTTTCGTCCAAATCGTTTAATGCTTGTTAAAAATGGAGATTTCAAATCTTTGATATTGTGTTAAACACTTATTTGTCCAGATTCAATGTTTGAGGATTTGGATTGGATATTTTGAATCTTCTTGGGAATATTCTTCGGATGATTTGCTAACTTTGGATATGTATTCTTGGCAGGTGCGGAAAGTGAAAGGGGTTGGGCTAGGAGTTGGACAGCCCAAGGTGAATTTTGAGTAGCTGGTGTAGAGAAGTCAGGTGGATTGCGTGGGCCAGATGAGAGGTATTGGCCACTCCTGAAACAAACCTGGGCATGATTTAATGGAGCTAACTTCGTATGCATGAATCCTTTCAGGGACTTCCATGTTGAGTTTTCCATCTAGGTTGTGCCTTTGTTTTGGCATAAGTTCTGATGCACGTGAGTGATTCTGGCCTGCATTTTCCTTCAATCAAATTAATTTATTTTTTCCTGTTTGTTGAATTGCTTCAAAGAATTATCCATTTTCCTTGACAGGGTCGAGTAAAGTGTCTCAAGTTGACCAGGGTGTGGTATTGCTCTGCACCTGCTGCGAGCTTCAGCTTACCGAGATTGCCGTCGAAATTTCAAGTGAATGGTGTGAGCTTCAATCTATTCAAAGGTCTATTATGTTTCCTGTGTGAGCGTAGTTTCTTAGTAATGTCTGCGTCTCGTGACACTTAATAGTTGTTGTGGCTTAAATGCATGTACACTACTAATTCAGACTTCAGGTAGTCAAGGCCTGTGGACAATGTCATATCTTCTTCCAGGCAATTCAACTCCCTTCAGCAACAGGCGTTCAACTCAGATTCTATGTCAAGATTTTTCATAGAGTACATTAACTTGTCTGCGAGCAGGATGAAATTCCTCAGCAAGTTCTTCCACGTGAGTCTTCAAACTGAGCTTTGGTAACGTTTATAATATCATCTGTAGTAATCGAAAAATTTAGTGCACTTCAGGTGAGTGAATTCCAGACAACTGGCAGAAGACGAGTCCATCAAAGCATCTGCGAGGCGTTCTTTAGGTATCTACAGAAGGTCTGGATCCTGCTGCTCCTATTGTTTTTTTCATTTAATCATAACCGTCTTCTCCAATTTCCTTTGAAGACTTTCATTGCGCGACTGGTTTTGCAGGGGACACAGGCTGGTCTCACAAATCTCTTGAGTAAGATCATGATTTTGAGGCAAGGTTGTTGAAGTCCAGCTCCCACTGGTCAAGATTGGAGAACAAGTCGTTGTGTTGCTGAGAGTGCACTTTTTACGACCGGTACTGATCCATATGCTGAAAATCACGCTCAAATTCTGTTTCAAGATTAACTGATTCTGATGTGTTAAAACTATATGATCTTATGTGCAGGCCACAACAGGACGGGCTCTGATTGAAGCATGTTTACTAACATCAAAATTGCTTTTCCTTGACTAGCTGCGTGCAGGAGTTCTGCAGAGGTACAAGCCTCTTAAAGGCACAAGTCTTCCTTGGCATGATAACCTTCCTCTTTGGATGAGGCTGAGGATACAATGTCCTAAGTTTGATGGTTATAAACATTGTAGAATGTTGTTGTATTTGTAGGAGGTAAAGGATCAGGCATGAGGGTTGAGTCTTCAACAGAATCTCTCACAAGAGCAGTCTCAGTGGTGCAACTGGTTTTTGATCTTTGCCAACATAAGATTGTAACAACCTCTGAGCCACCATATGCGTGAAGAACATCAACTGGTTGTGGTTTTCCACGGGCATCATAGGGAGCCAAACGTCCACTGTTAGTTCTGGTTGCCAGCATCCAAACAACATCTTTGAAGGCTACAGAAGAAAAAAGAAGAGCTTCGCAGGAGAATTTGCGGAAGTGAAGTTAGCATCTGGTTATTTACTCGCAGTCCGTTCGCTGGTACAAAATTAGGAGCATCATAGTTGTTTGTTAGTTGACTGTTACGCCTGCTAGAGGTTCTAGGAGCTGTGAAAGTATGATCATTAGAAGTACTTGTATGTTCTTGACCAAGGGCTGCACCCTGATTTCCAATGTCCTATGAGGAAAATCCTTCTCTTTTCGTGACAGAACCGACATCTCTTCCTTTGGGCATCAATTTGTTTTGTATTAATGGATGCTTTCCTTTCGTAATTAGAGCTTGATTGATACTGAATTGTTATCTTCTTGTACCTTTCTAATCAAATCTTTTATTGTTGCAAGGGTTGATGAGGGAGCTTGTGAGAGCTGTCGTTAGATTGTCTTCTTGCTGTTGCATGTAACACCCTTCTAAACCCCACGGATAATATATGAATAATCAGAGTAAATTTCCATTCATTTACAAAAGGGCATTACACATAACTTTCAAAATATCAAAACCACCTGTCATGCTCATTACTATTTCAATATAAAATTATGCTTTACAAAACTTCACTTTGCATGTAGCAGCGGATTCAATTATACCACAATTTTCATAAAAGAAACATTTGTTTTTATCACATAAAACAACATCACTTAGGTACTAAGGCCAACATCATAATACTCCAATGGATATAAACACGTTTATAGAGTACATAATGTATATCTTAAACACAACCGAAGCGATCCCAGTGTTACATGACCAGAGCATGACTCGACCCAACATAATTAAATCACTAAACGGCTACACCAAAAGCGACCTCGTAACTACGAGCAATACTACTCCTTGATACCTGCACGATGTCATGTAGGACATCATTCCAGCAGAAGGGTGAGAAATATTATCATAATAACAATGCATATAATTATATATACACAAATACACAAGCACAAAATACATATATTCCACATTTTCTCACCATAATTCATTATAACTCATCATGTACAATACAACATATATATAATCAAATATGGATAATCACCAAGCATATTCATCATGCACGTATCCATAAATCTCAACATTCCACATGAACATACACATATTATGTTTACTCACTAATTCACAATTACACATTCACAATTCTCAAATCAACAATTCACGTTCATAAGCATACTTTCATACAATGATCACATATTCACAACTCTCAATTACACAAGTAATGCACATACGCATATTCCACCATTCTCACCATACTTCATCATAACTCATCATATACTTCACAAAGCATATATATATATATATATATATATATATATATATATATATATATATATATATATATATATATATATATATATATATATATATATATATATATATATATATATATATATATATATATATATATATATATATATATATATATATATATATATATATATATATATATATATATATATATATATATATATATATATATATATATATATATATATATATATATATATATATATATATATATATATATATATATATATATATATATATATATATATATATAGGCAAATATGGACAATCATCAAACATATCCATAGTTCACAATTACACAAGTCATGTACATACACTTATGCATAACTTCATACAACAATCATATATTCATTCCATGAGACTCAATGCAACTCATGCCATGTGGTACCAACACTTGTTATCATTTTTCGGTTTTTACACTTAAACCGGGTCCGTTCCCTAGACCGATAACAACAAAAGTCCGTTCCCTAAGCTTTCAAACCCCGCTCTAGGTTTGGGACAAGTCACTAGCCTCCACGAAACTAGCAAACATTGCCTCTTGACTAAATGATGCATATGCAATCAACAACAAAATGCACTTAAGACCGATCACACGTCTTAATCCCATGCATTCACATAATTCTTCCCTTCAAGAATTAAACAAGATTGCACACACAACATATCATATAATCAAGTATTCATACTTTTCATTAACATATTTGTCAAACAATGCACACATATTCACAATATATTTTCATGCATTCACAATATCGCATACAATCAATATGCATTTACACTTCAATATCATTACCACATTTATCAAGCAATGCACACATATTCACAATATGTTCTCATGCATTCTTCACATACAAACAATATGCATATATTTGTCAAAAGACTATATTTCATAATCGATTCCACCATCTAGGATTCACGCCATACGGCTACCCACAGCATATCATATCACAACATGCACAAGCTATACGTTATATAACAAAAGTATTCTGCACAATAACACATCAATCACACACATTCGCGACGGTAAAAATCAATACAACAATATGTTTTCAATTTTATGCTATAATTGAACCAGGTACAGGCCTCAAAACCATTTTTTCTAGAAATATAATCTCGTTAACTTACCAACGCTTTGAACGGGGGTCAAAACCGACTTACGGTTCAAGAGTTATGAATTTTTGAAGTTTTCCGAAAAACCAGAATTTTGCCTAAACACGGCTACGGGATTTTGCATTTTCGCCCGAAAATCCGACCGATTCAATTATTTTTTTCGAAACAAACACATACTCATACTCACCTAACATATAGAAGTGAATTAGAACCATTAAATACGATTTCTACGACGTCCGATTTTCATTCAAATCTCAAACCCTCAATTATCCAAAAATGTCAAAACTCACAAACTCAACCAAATTCAATCAAACGAAATCCAATAATCACGACTAAACATTACCCGACTAAACTATGCAATTTATTTTGAATTCTAACCGTTCAAAACTCGATTCTATCGATTTAACTCATTTGCCCTAGAAATGGAAAATAGAGAAAAACACCCAACAAATCCAACACAACTCATACATAATCATACACATTGATCAAATAATCATGTTTCTCACCCTTACCTTGATTGGATTGAAGCTTGAAGTTGATTCTTGATGATTTCTCCAAGTTTCCCTCTTCTCTTCTCTTTTCTCCTCTTTCTCTATTCTTTCTCTCCTTTTCTTTCTTTCTTTCTCTTATGTTTCTATCTCTTTTCTTTTCTCTCCAATTTCCCTTATATATCCTTCTATTTTCTTTCCATCATAATTCTTCTCTCAAAAATATCTATCAATTCATTTCTCACAAAATATCTCATCTTATCATTAATTAGAAAATATCTAATAAATCCACATTATTCTACCAAGTAGAATAAATTAATTAAATCCATTAACTCATTTAAATAAATCCAATAATTTATTTAAATCAGATAAATCACATAAACCAATTAATTAGCACAATTAATCACTTATTGAAAAATTGGGTTGTTACAACCCTCCCCCACTTTAGGAATTTTCGTCCTCGAAAATGTTACCTGATTCAAATAACTCTGGATACGACTCTCGCATCCTAATCTCCCAACTACCCGTTCATAAGAACCCCACAGTTAAGCGTGCTTGACTTGGAGCAATTATGGGATGGGTGACCTTCTGGGAAGTTTCCCGGAAAGCGTGTGAGTGAGGAAAAAGCATGCTGAAAAGACCCGTGTTGGTTTGTGGGGTCAGTCGGTAATCCTAAAAAGCAATATGGGGTGTTACAAATGGTATCAGAGTCATACCTCTCCCAGTACAATGTGGTTCGGGGACGAACCAAGTGGAAGCTGGTGGGCATGTAACACCTGAGGTGAAAGAGGACGGTGGTTACATGTAACACCTGTGGGCGAGGGAGTGGTTGTCGGTGTCATGAGGCATGACAATGAGACACTTTTAGCAGCTTCTAGGGGAAAACTGAATTCACATCCGAATGAGAGGGATCCTGAGGCGATGCAGGTATGGGACTGCATGGTTGAATGAAGGCTTATAAGGATTAATTGGTACTACCTATACCAACAAGATGCATCTTCTTTTCGGTAGCCCGTTCATAAGAACCCCACAGTTAAGCATGCTTGACTTGGAGCAATTATGGGATGGGTGACCTTCTGGGAAGTTTCCCGGAAAGCGTGTGAGTGAGGAAAAAGCATGCCGAAAAGACCCGTGTTGGTTTGTGGGGTCAGTCGGTAATCCTAATAAGCAATATGGGGCGTTACATTGCACATCACGAAATCCCGCCGGCAATGAATTGGTATCTCTAGAAATGGCGGAAGCTTGTGCAAGCCATCTCCGTACTGTCTATTTCAAACGCTCAAGAGCCCTTGAATTCTGGTGGAGTTGTTGACGGCTTGAGATTTCCTTCGGCTTCTAACACTTCCCTCTTCGTGGATGTCCTGAAGGGCAAAACAGATGTCCTGAAGGGCAAAACAAAGTGGGATGCTCATTGTTGTCACTCAGACGCATCAATTTGGAGGATTTCCTGTCTTTTCTAGTAGGCATCTTAGTTATAGTATTCTTGTGTTGTTATGACAATAATCTCATGTTTAGTCCTCTAGAAGCCCGACTTTTAAGCTTTGCTGAAGATTACAATAATAATAACAATGATAATTTTCAGTTTCAAGAGCTGTAGAAATCCAATGCTTTACCAATAACCTTGCATAATGATTACTCTAATGCAAAGCTAGTTTAGATGAATGGACTTAACGCGTTGCGAGACTGCATTATCTAACCGTATGTTGTCGTCAAATAATTCCAGTTGTATTCAATGTAAAAGCCAACTTGAAATGCGTTTCCAATTCTTTCAATTGTATCATGTGAATCCTTGAGATGTAACTGTTTAACAAAATGATATGAACTCGTACTCAGACCTTGTCTACTTCAACATAAGCCTTAGGAGGAACTCAATCTCATAGCTTGCATTTCAAAAAATTTAAGACTTAGCGCTTTCATGGCAGCTTGAATTCTTGATTGGTGAACTTTAGACTCGAATATACTGGTTATGTTCCTCTGATGCTCGGCTATAAGAGTTTATATCTTGCCATTCATGTACCTACACAAACTGGTTAGCTGTAATAAACATACACACAAAAGTAAGCAACAAGGAGGTGGGATCTTGTGGTCAAAAATTAGGGTGTGACACTCCCGACCGGCACAGCCCAACGGCTGTCGGACAGGATCCTTACATCTTCCCGACTTGCCCCCCTTCTACCCCACATCGGGCAGACCCGTCCAACTCGGGAAGCTCTTATGACCTTCCCCACGTTCTCTACGTATCCCCTACGCGGAGACACGTCATCAAGTAAGTATTTGTGCCCTGATGATTTGGTCCTTCATGTCCCGGATAACACAGAACAGTTACACTAGGGCGAAAACCACATGCTGGTCTTCACGACGCCACGTCAGTCCTAGCAGTTACCAACGTTGGACCTGGCAGCCCAGTCCAATGCATAGTAACCGTTGGTTATGCGCTGGGGACTCATTATAAATACCTTCTTCCACTAGAGGGTCAGGTAATCTAATTCTCACTCCTTTTCTCTGTATTTGTTATCACTCCGCTCGTCGTTTAGTTTGGCATCGGAGTGTGTTTCAGGTACACCCCCCTCTATCCGCAAGTCAACCATTTGACAGCTCAGATACGTGGCAGCCCAGCAATCTCTCTGATCAGGTATGATCAATAGTGATTATAGAGGAAAACAAGTTACTTGACATGTCAAATGCAGCAAAAATGCCCAACAACAACATGAATATTTAAAGTAACAAAATACATTGATATATTAAAATTTAGATGAGCTAAATTATGTAACTCATAAACAAGACAAATTTTAAAACTTTTTCCACCCGAAGTATCTTCTTCTGAGTGGTTGGAGTTAAGCTCAAGTCATTGCAAAATGCAACCAATCCAACCTTTATTAGTAAGAAATTCCACATTTTGTTTAAGGGGGATTTCATTATAATTTTGATGTCTTAGGGATGACTCAATTCCTTCTAGTTGTCAGTGTATAATAGTTTTAGCAAACCAATAATTTGATCAGATTGTTGTGGAAATCCCGCCGTTTGCATAACGTAGTTTGTTGGCGGCATGTTTTATCTGCTTCTTGATCTGCTTCTTTGCATAACGTAGTTTGTTGGCGGCATGTTTTATCTGCTTCTTTGTTTTTATCTGCTTCTCTTTATCTATAAAAAAAAACTTTATTTTATTGGTGAAATAAAGGGAGAATTTGATGGAAATTTTACTATTAAAAGAAATTAATATATAAAATAGTATCTCTATTAAAATAAATATATTAAATAACTAGATTATATATTTGAGATTTTTTAAAAGAGATTAATTGTTATACATTATTATTATAAAAAGTTTTACACAGTCAATATATCAGAAATATCCGTTATTATTATTTTTTTTAAGTGGTTAAAATTAAAGTCAAATTTTTTAAATAAATTAATAATTATAATTAACTGACAATATAAAGAATTTTTATAGTGTCCGTATGTATCAATTAAATTCTT
Organism: Lathyrus sativus; assembly: GCA_963859935.3. Lineage (NCBI taxonomy): Eukaryota > Viridiplantae > Streptophyta > Magnoliopsida > Fabales > Fabaceae > Lathyrus > Lathyrus sativus. Next base: position 489,373,271 of record OZ012739.1, on the reverse strand, counting down.
TTCAGAATTATGACAAATTCATTAAGATGATTTTTCCAAATTTTACTTATCTCATTTTAGGATTTCTTATAGGGTGTTTTCAAGAGGGTCTTTCCACAAATATTAAATTTAGAAATTTTAAAATTTTAAAAATGATTAGAGTATAGGTTACTTCATCAGTTTCACATCCAGTTGGCATCTACCACCTAATTTTGGCTCCAACTTGTTTGGTCCAAATAAAATTATTACGAGGCCTACCCATATGTATCATAACGTTAGTTCCCTGCATAAACCCAAGGCCAAACCAATACTATTAGCATCATTGTTGAAGAAAACAAAAAAGTATAAGCATATTTAAAAATCAGTGACCAAACAAAATGTTCCAGTTTTCAAAACTTGCAAAGCTGTCACCAGCTTTTGAGGATACTCCCTTCCCTTCACGCGTCCCACCACCCTACATAATTATTCTTATTCAAATATCTACATACACACACACATATATATACACCCTCTTTCTAACACATTCTTCACATCACAACAATTACAATTACTTAATAACACACACTTTCATGTGTCCAATGGCTTCTTCTATTCGCAATATGAATATGCTTGTTGGAGTTATGATTATTAGCTCCTTGGTAGCTACATGTTTTGCTAATTTCAACCAAGACTTTGATCTAACATGGGGTGATCATCGTGCTAAGATATTCAACAATGGTCAGCTTCTATCTCTTTCTCTTGACAAAACCTCTGGCTCTGGCTTTCAATCCAAGAAAGAATATTTATTCGGTAGGATTGATATGCAACTCAAACTCGTTGCCGGAAACTCTGCTGGAACCGTCACTGCTTACTACGTAAGTACCTCTTTTTTTCCATCTAATTAATTCACTTTGATTCTTTTCTTGTCCTCTTCACATTATGTATATTAATATTCTTTGCTTCTTTTCCAAAACCAACTTTCATTAACATTGCTTTGTTTGATTTTTCTTTTTCTATTTTTCTTCTTTATAATATATTATCTTGACATATATGGTGCAGTTATCATCGCAAGGGCCAACTCATGATGAAATTGATTTTGAGTTCTTGGGGAACGTTAGTGGTGATCCATACATTCTCCACACAAACGTGTTTTCTCAAGGCAAAGGAAACAGAGAACAACAATTCTACCTCTGGTTTGACCCAACCAAGAATTTCCACACTTACTCCATCATCTGGAAGCCACAACACATAATGTTAGTAATGAATTCATATAAACATATCTTAATTAAGTGCTTCAAACATAAACTGATAAATTCATATTACTAACTGCAGATTTTTAGTTGACAACATTCCCATAAGATTGTTCAAGAATGCTGAATCTGTTGGTGTTCCATTCCCAAAGAACCAACCAATGAGAATCTATTCAAGTCTCTGGAATGCTGATGATTGGGCTACAAGAGGTGGTTTGGTCAAAACTGACTGGTCCAAAGCACCCTTTACGGCTTACTACCGCAATTTCAAAGCCACTGAACTCTCCTCTGTCTCTTCTAATTCATTCTCTGATTCTACATTGCAAAGCAATGAACTTGATGCTTATGGTAGAAGAAGATTGAGATGGGTTCAGAAGTACTTCATGATATATAATTACTGCAATGATCTTAAGCGATTTCCACAAGGGATTCCTGCTGAGTGTATGCATTCAAGGTTCTGAAGATAAATGAAGAAGAACTTATCATACAGTAGTTATGTCAAGTGTATTAGTTTGCTTCTGTTTTAATTTATTATGATTCTTTGATTTTATATATATTTTGTGTGTGTCTATATCATATAACGCATCATCAAATAAATAATGAGTTAATTACTATATATTGTAAAATATTTTACACGTTGAATTCATAACCATCATCCATTTGTAATATTTTATGGACGGTTAAAATAAAAGTCAGATTTTTTCTAACATTTAACGTCTCTGATTAAATGTCTGTGTAAAATTTTACACTGACAATATATTTCAATTAAATCCATAAATAAATTTTTTTATACCACTTTCATATTAGTTTTAGTCTATTAAGATTTTTATATATACTCTTTTTCTGTAAGATGCCAATAATGCTTAACTCTTTGTATACTAGTGCAACGTGACGAATATAATTTTAAAATTTACACCTATTATATTATTTTTGTATACTCTTTGTAACATATTATTTGATTCATCTGCATTTGACTTTTCAAATCATTTGAGTTGTTTATGGAGAAACAACTTCAAACAAAATAATGCATAAATTTTACAAATGTTAAAATATTTTAAACAAGAACTCATTCAAAGTGTTTTAAATATCCCAAGTTTTCTTATGTGTATGCTCAAATTTAATCTCTTTTTCATTCTGCGCCTGCAGAAAATCTTGACTTGTCCTCAAGTCATCAAAAATAAAGAAAGTTTGAAGAGATCTTCACTAAGCAAAGAATATCTTGCTAAGTGAATTTGTGAAAGAAAACTTTGAGGAGATCTTCACTAAGCAAAGAATATCTTGCTAAGTGAATTTGTGGAAGAAAACCTCATTTGACGCACTACACAGCTCGTCTAGCAAATTTGCTGCAATTTCTACCATTACATTTGTGCATGTTCAAATTTCACATACATTAAAAAAACATACATACATTTTGGATCATCTTGAGGAGCATCCATATTGGGTCAAAAACAACACACATGCGAGAGAGACACCACATATTCACCTAAAACCTTAAGGCGATAAGTGTATAGGCCATCTAACATATAAAGTGTTTAACCTCCATTTTTCTAAGCAATGTGTGACTTCCAATGTACGCTTGTACACACCAATCTCCCCCTCAAGTGTGAGTTCATCCACTATGCTCCTCCTCAAGCAGAACCTCTTGCATCCATATACACTTGTACTGCCATTGCACCACATTGTCAAGAAGATTTTTGAAACAAGCAGTTGTTCCCTTAATTGAACCATCGGCACTGATACCACTATTGGGTCATCTTGGGAAGCATCCACATTGGGTCAAGAGCAGCGGACATGTGAGAGAGACACCAAAATATGGTTTTAGGAATACGAGAAATCGACATTCCAAATGAAGTATGTTGAAAGGAAATCATATATCCAAAGAATTATGAGGAGAAGTTGTGTCGAGTGCAACATATATTTTGAACAGATGTCCGACGAAGAAGTTAGAAGGAATTACTCTTGAAGGATGTTGATGATGGTCACAACAAGATGTGTTGGAGAGTTTTTTCAACTAGGGAGTATTGAACATTGTGGGACTTTCCTTTAAGCAACACCTTTGTGAGAGACAAACAACTTATTCACCAAAAACCTTAAGGCGATTTAGGTGGGTGAGTTCTCTCACTTATAAATGCTTAAGTCTCCATATTTCCAATCAATGTGGAACTATTACCTACACTACTCACACTTTCTACATTTTCAATACTCGTCCTCAAGTGCGAGTCCACAATGCTCCCTCTCAAGTGAAAGTTCTTTTTACTTCCACAAACTCTTGTTCCTCACAAAACGTTTCTTACTCGCCACCTTTATGGCACTATTGACACTCTTCAATGGAACGCTTACTCACCACCCTTGTGACGCCGTTTGAATTTTGATACAATTAAGTCGGTCTCATTCTCGAACCAAAGGCTCATGATACCATGTGTTAGAGGAGTTTTTTTCACTATAGAGTATTAAACATTGAAGGACTTCCCTTGGACCATTAGTCCTATTAGTGCTCCTGACTCTCTTGAACTCCCTCAATAGTGGTATCAGAGACGTGGTTCGACTTTGTGGAGGAGCGCGACCTAAATTCGGTATTGGATCTTGCTATAGGATGTGTGGGACTCAAACTTATGGAGGAAAATGCTGGGTACAAGTGTGAGTGGTTAAAGTCCTACATTGTCTATAAATGGACTTATGGAGGAAAATGTTGGGTACAAGTGTGAGTGGTTAAAGTCCTACATTGTCTATAAATGGATAGAATGTTGGATTTATAAGAGAAATGACTCATTTACCTAACACCTTAAGATTTTGGGTGAATATGTAATGTCTCTCTCTCACTTGTGTGTTTCTCTTAACCTAATGTGGATGCTCCTTGAGATGACCCAACAGTGGTATCAGAGCCGATGGTTCAATTAAGGGACCAGCTCCTTTCTTGACAATATGGTGGTTAGGCGTCGTGTTCCGTTGTAGTGCCCGCAACGGGAGTACAAGTGTATGTGGATGAAAGAGCGTCCGTTTGAGGAGGATCATAGTGGATGGACTCACATTTGAGAGGAAGATTATTGTACACGAGTGTGAGTTGGAAGTCCCACATTGCTTAAAAAATAGAGGTTGAGCACTTTATAAGTGAGAAGACTCATACACCTATCACCTTAAGATTTTGTGTGAATATGTGGTGTCTCTTTCACTTGTGTGTTGCTCTTGACCCAATATAAATGCTCTTCATGATGACCCAACAATAGATTTAACAATAGTCATGTCCTAATAAATACTTCGATGTTTAGGAATTTGGGCATGCTCACGTATTCAATAAAAAATGAAACATGTCCAAATTCCTTATAATAATTTTATGAGTATTAGGGGTGAAACAACATTTTGCAATGAATTTAGGGATATTATGCAAAATTAGGAAGTTCGATAATTATATTTGTAGTTAAATATTTAAATTTGTTTAATATAAATGAATGAGTTAAAAAATTTCCAAAACATTAATTTTCTATAATGCTTTTGGTGACATTAAAGAGACATTTATCATCTACGAAATCAATTTTCACATTGGATGAGTTACCAGTAATTTAAATGTTAAGAGCAATGTTAAAGATGAAAAATAAATTAGAAGTTATGTGAAAAATTGAAAACTATTGCATACATATATTTAACACGGTGAGTAAAATGTACGAAAAATTGTAGTATTGTTATTTTAATCAAAATATTTGTGCAAGAGATTTAAACATTATTACAAATAATATATTCTCTCACAAATCTATCAACTAAACCAAAAAAACAATTAAGGTGTAAACCATTGGTATATAATAAAGTAATTATATATCATGAAGTACTTCTGAACCCATCTCAATCTTCTTCTACCATAAGCATCAAGCTCATTGTTGCTATGCAATGTAAATACTTTTGAAATTATAACTCCAAATTTCATAAATAATTCTAAAGATAATCCAAATATTAGAACTATTTTTCAAAAGCCTATAATCGGTCTATATATATTATTATTATTATTGTTAGAACGTAGGGTTGGGTTTTATTTATGTAAAAAAAATAGGCTGGGTTTTATTTGCATTAAATAATTTTTGAAAAATATATAATTTTTTTTAAACTAGTCATGTATTCCAAAAATAATATCAATTAAATTAATGAGATTTTTAAAAAATTTACCAAAGTAACAACTTCTTCAACCGACAGTCGCCAAATGAATTGGCGAAAGAGGCAAAACACTGAATTGGACTTGTATGCAATTCGTCAGACGCATTAGCGAAACAGGTAAAATGGGATTTGGGCAGTAACAAAGTCGCCAAATAGGCAATTTCTAGGGTTTTGATTTTTCCTTTATTTTTTTATTATGTTTTTAATTTCAATTAATGTTAAAATTAAGTTTTTATAATTATTAATAATAAATTTAAAATAATTAGGTTTAACGTTAAAATTAATTTCTTAATTAATAAACTTTAAATAATTAGGTTTAATGTTAAAATTAATTTTTAATTAATAAATTTAAAATAATTAGGTTTAAATAAAAATAATCTCAAATTAATTAAATAAATTTATGTTGTTCTAAAAGTTGAGTGTCCATTGAAGTTTAGATTTTAAACCTAATTAAATAAATTTATGTTGATCTCAAATTAATTTATAATTTTAAAACATAAAAATTGAGTGTTCATTGAAGTTTAAGTAATGTAAATTTTGTAAGGGTGTTTAAGTCATATCATATGAGGTACGTACCATTTTTTTTACTATAAATACGACTGCAAACAAATGTATGTTTTCACAACATTGTATCCCAAAAGACTGAAGCTTTAGTGCATTTTGGGTTGAGTGGAGCCTAGAATGTCTGCATTTCTAAATCAACGTTCGTCGTCCTCGTCGTCATCAGCATCGGAGGAACCCTTTCCAACGTTCGATCTAATGAAAAGAAATGTCTTAGTTGTGTTTTCAGCAACAAAGCCTCCGATGAAGGTGCTCCTTTGGAATACGCAGACGTTGGAGCACTTGCACAGGGAACTGAACCGCTGGCTAGAAGGAGATATTGGTCCAGGAGAAAAGATTAGGAAAATTGAGAGGTTGGTCGAGGAGACCGGGAGAAACGGAGTTACTCGTGAATGGAGAAAAGTGGAAAATGATGTCGGTGTCCTTGTGATGATGTTGACACCAAAGAAGATAAAGTTAATGGTCGTGATATCGTAGATGCCTTGGTGCAGTGTTCTGTTTTATGTCTTTACGTTGTTGTTATGTTTGTTTAATTTATGTTGCCTTCGTGCAATGTTCTGTTTTTATGTTGTTGTTATGTCAGTTAACTATGCTTTTAATTGATTGAAACTTGGTATTATTCGAATGAAATTTGCTATTAATCTTATAAAAGTTGCTATTAATTGAATGGAATTTGATATTGATTTAACGGGACAAGATTACATATGAAACTATGATCTGCTGCTTGATCCTACGTTAGGACATTTTGTTCGATTGTCCTGGTTGCCGACACGAACTACACAATCTCACCAGCTTGTCTGCGGTATCCATCTCAGTTCGAATGCACGTGCTATTAAGCCGACCCTTCTTCTGTCTGCGCATCAAGTCATTATGCCAAACAATTTCGCCTTCGTATTGAGGTCAATAGTCCTCATTTCGCCTTCGTATTGAGGTTAATAGTCCTCATTTTGCCTTCGTATTGAGGCCAATTGTGCCCTTATATTTCTCGTATAACCATGTTCCGTCAATTTGAATTATAGGCTTACAATATGCAAACCCTTTGATGCATGGTTCGAACGCCCAAAAGACTCTGTGAAAAATTCCATTTCCAGCAACGCAAGTCCCGTCTGCTGTACACGCAGGCAGTGTCTCCAATACCGCAACGGAAGTTCCTTGTACGACTCCTCCCAATTCCCAAACACCCTTTCAACCGCTTTAGTTCTGGAAATCCAGGCTTTTCGGTACGAAGGAATGTAATTGTACCTTTGAACCATATGTGCAATTATGGTACTGACCTTCAAAGACGGGTTGTCGCTAACGAGTGACAGAATCTCATCGCAAATCAATTGAGAGCTGAGTTTACGATGGTCTTGCATCGGATTAGAGATTATACAACTGTGGGACGGACCCATGGACCCTATCTTCTAGGAATCGCTTCTCTTTCTGAAAGACGCTGTTAATCGGAAGGGGCATTCCTCGTTACAACAATAGATCGTATACCGCGTCGGATTTTTCCGATTGACTCTATAATCGGCTGACAACCCCATGTGAAACTGTTTGATTGCTCGGACACAGTCTTCTTTGGTACGAAACTCGTCGTCCTCCTTTAGTTGCCCTTCTGTTGCGTAGTTGGGATTGTAGAAAACATCCGTCGAGGGTTTATCATTACCCAAGTCGAGAGTTGTCATGTGTTGAGGTGGACAATATGCATTGCCGGGTGGAACCCCGTCGTCCTGGTTGTTCACCATATCGTCAACAAAGCCTTAATCTGCAATCAATGACATGCAGCCTGCTTGATTAGATGGGTCAATGAAGGAATCTGCTTTTCACATGTGATCCTGCAAGCAGCATGTTTGATGAGACGGGACAATGCAAGAATCTCTGCGATTCACATGTGGCCCTGCATGCCTACATTGACCATGCAGGCCTACAAGACTCTCTTTCTGCATGCATCAGGACTTGATAAGACGGGACAATGCAGGAATCTCTGCGGTTCACATGTGACCCTGCATCCAGCATGCTTGATGAGACGGGACACTGCATAAAAAATACTCTGATATAAATATAGAACACTAGTCCACTCTGATATAAAAAAAGACTCTGATATAAATATATTTATACAACACATGCATCAGGACACTAGTCCAACATGCATTTACACAACACATGCATCAGGACACTAGTCCAACATGCATTTACACAACACATGCATCAAACCACTTGTCCAGCATGCATTTACAACACATCCACTCGTGGAATATAAATATAGGGTCTTTACCCAACAAATTCTACTCACACTTAAACTCTCCTACTCTCCTACTCTCAACCCTTAACTCTCAAACTCTCAAACTCTCAAACTCTCAACTCTCAAACTCAACATCTCTAAATCTCAACATCCCAAACGACAATGTCTTTACTCACCATGGGTGACTCTCACAGAGGGACGACTGAAAATATCGCCGAGTTTGTAAGTCTTTTGTTCTTGTCTATGTTTACAATTTTGTCTAACAAAATGTTAGTAATTTTACTTCTTCTCTAACGTAACATTAATTATTCTGCAGGATGTATCAAGGTTTCGATGCCGTGTGCATGATTACATACCACACGGCCCGCTCATTACGGACTACCTTACTCATTGTGGGTTTGGTGATTTGATCGAAATCAAATCTTACTCCCTCGACATGAAATTTATTCTAGCGTTGTTAGAACGCTGGAGACTGAAGACACATACATTTCACCTACCTTTTGGTGAGTGTACTGTGACTCTTCAGGACGTTTACATGTTGCTCGGCCTACACATCGATGGTAAGGCCGTCAACGGCAAAGTTGGTGTCCCTGACCAATTTTGCGAAGATTTATTGGGAGTCCCTCTTTGTATGGATGCACCTCAGGCGAAAAGCGAGGGGCGCCCGAGGGGTCACGGAATTAATTTAAAACACCTTAGAGAACAATACAACTGTATTGTCTTAACTGATGATAGCACCGAGTATGAGAAAATACTCAAAACTTAGTGCTATATTATGATTTTATTCGGGCACTTTTTATTTCCAGAGGACACTGGAAATACCGTCCATACTATGTATTTACCATTATTGGGGAATATTAACAAAGTGTGCGAATATAGTTGGGGATCAACTGTCCTCAACCATCTGTATAGCGCACTTTGTAAAACTTCAAAAAAAATTCATGTACTTTTTATGGTTGTGCTTATCTTCTGCAAGCGTGGGGTTGGTCTAGGATGTCAATGCTTGCTCCAATAAATCGGAATTCTTTTACATTTTCGTACGCCAACAAGTAAGTATCTTTTCAAGATTATTTAGCAACTACATATTCTTTTTAAGTTAATAATTTCTGAGATGTGTTTTTTTTAGGTGGTCTGTTCCAGGGATGAATTATCAGAGATGTCCAAGGCACTCTATAATTCAATACCGCAACCTCATCGACCACCTTGGGCCAGATGATGTAAGTTATTTACCATTAATTTTTTTAATGTATATGCATAAACCTCTCAAACTCTGTCTAACTTAATTGTCCAACTTTATTGTAGTTTGTCTGGATGCCGTACGAGGGTCTCGACCACCAGTCCAACCCCGATGATGCCGCTGTGTGAACATCAAGGACACCCATAATTAGGTTCGCTACGGTGGAGATGCACCAAAGTGACCGGGTAAAACTACAATTTAGGATGCATCAGGGTATTCCAGATGCTCCGGTAGACTTTGGGAACTGGCATCAAAAGCGGGTGGACACACATTGGAGTGTTAGTGATTGGAAGGAGTTTGCGAAGGAGTTGCGTATACATTGGATACGAAGAAGGAAGCACATCTTAACCGACCGCGTTGTGCATGGGGCTAGGCCAAGTCTTCAATATATGACTTGGTTTAGGTCTGTCACGGCATCTCAGCCTTTCCTGTCCCAGCCAACCTATTTGGCCGATCCAAGGGAACGCGATTCTTCGTCAAACACACAGCAACAGTTCAATGCCCAAAATCGGCCTTACGAAAACCCATACATGCCAACAATTACCCCCTATCAACAACAACATCCTTACATGCCACTCACCCAGTCTCAGCCTCAACCACCATACCATTATAGCCTTGATACGTCTTTTGAGCCTATCCCTTCCACCTATAGCCCTGATACGTCTTTTGACCCTACCCCCTCCAACTACTCCGCCAACTACCCATCCAACTATCCCTCCAACTATCCACTATTTAACTTCCACACCCCACAACAACTAACACACCTAGACCAACCCAATTCCATGTACACATTCGGACAACCATACCGTTCATACTCCACCCAACCTCCCCGGCAATCCTTTGAAAACATGGGCATTGGGCTTGACTACGACAGTGCCATTGACAATAGACCTCCCGGCTATTGGGGTCAAATGATGAAAAATCTATCTGATACGCCGGGACCGTCCCAACAACATCCTCCTCCACAACTCAACACACAACGGCCCGACACACCACAACAACCTCGTCGCAACCCGCATCCTCCACAGTGTGGCACCGGTGGTCGCTTGGATAGAGCCGGCCATTAGTTTTTTTTGTCGTTGTAATTTTCATTATATTGTAAATTAATATTTTTTTAATATCTTTTACAATTCTATTTTATTCTAAGGTTATTTAAATTTCAATTCATTATGCAAAAACAAACAACATAATTTACTGATAAATATTTATTAATAAATAATTAAAATATTTATAAATTTAATAATAAACTCAATGTATTTAATAGATAATTAAAATATTTATTAAAATATTTATTAAAATATTTATAAATTTAATAATAAACTTAATGTTTATTAATATTTATTTAAAAAGAATAAATTTAGAGAATATTTATTAAAAGTTACAATTAAAATTAAACTAAAAGAATAATTACAATTAAAAAATAACGGAAAAAGAAAAACTCTGATTGGAATTGGCCTATGTCGCCAATCGGTCTGGCGAATTCATTTTACGGCCCAATTCGTTTTGTCTGTTTCGCCAATCTGTCTGGCAAATTAGTTCCATGCCATTTTCATTTTTTGCCACTTTCGCCAATTCATCTGGCGACTGTTTGCTGGATGATAGTTGGTTTGATAATTTATTTGAACACTGCATTTATATGTTAATTTGTTTGCAATAGATGGCTAGTTTAAAAAAAATTCAAAAATATAAGTATCACTTTCTTATCTGATAGGTACATTTGAATTTTAAAAAACATTTGAATTTTTAAAAATTAAGATTTTTGTATCTTAGCCACATTACAATCAAAAATAAAGAATTTTCGTATCTCGTAATCTTTGTTAGATGAAGTCAAAAAGTAATTTTATAATTGATGATTGTCTACGGAAACACTAACCATCTAAATGATAATTGATTGTTGATTTGAACATGTTTTTAAAATCATATTTAAAAAAAAAATTATCTTTAAGACTATAATTACGAAGTTCTATTTGAAAAAAATCATGATGGCTTGACAGCTAAGTTATTGATGTTGCTAAATCAAAGGATGGACAAAGATATGGATAGAGACGAATTCTCTCTCGATAGTGCAAGTTTTTTCCAAATAGAGTGGTACAAAGAATTTTATTTATTTGGTCATGTGTTATATAATATAGACAACACAAAATATATAAAATGAAAGAATTATAATAAATAAAAACAGAAGCAAACAAATACATTTGGCATAACTAGTATATGATCGTTATTCTCCATCTTCATCTTTTAGAACCTTGAACGCTTACATTCAGCAGGAATTCCTTGTGGGAATCGCTTAAGATCATTGCAGTAATTATATATCATGAAGTACTTCTCAACCCATCTCAATCTTCTTCTACCATTAGCGTCAAGCTCATTGTTGTTCTGCAATGTAGAATCAGAGAATGAGTTGGAAGAGAGTTCAGTGGCTTTGAAATTGCGATAGTAAGCTGTAAAGGGTGCTTTGGACCAATCCGTTTTGACCAAACCACCTCTTGTAGCCCAATCATCAGCGTTCCAGAGACTTGAATAGATTCTCATTGGTTGGTTCTTTGGGAATGGAACACCAACAGTTTCAGCATTCTTGAACAATCTTATGGGAATGTTGTCAACTAAGAATCTGCAGTTAGTAATATGAATTTGTTAGTTTATATTTGAAGCTTTTAATTAAAATATGTTTATACGAACTATATACGATTTGATTACTAACATAATGTGCTGTGGCTTCCAGATGATAGAGTAAGTGTGGAAATTCTTGGTTGGGTCGAACCAGAGGTAGAATTGTTGTTCTCTGTTTCCTTTGCCTTGAGAAAACACATTTGTGTGGAGAATGTATGGATCGCCACTAACGTTTCCCAAGAACTCAAAATCAATCTCATCATGTGTTGGTCCTTGTGATGACAACTGAATCATTGAAAACCATAATAGTAAGAAGCAAAATAGAAACAAAACACATAGATAGAGAGACAAGTAAAGTTTGATATCATGAGGAAGCTAAGTTAAAGTTGGTTTTGAAAAAGAATATAAAATATAACGTAAGCAAGACAAGAAAAGAATCACATGTGTTACGGTGATTATTAGTTTGTTGGAAAATAGAGATATTTACATAGTAAGCAGTGACGGTTCCAGCAGAGTTTCCGGCAACGAGTTTGAGTTGCATATCAATCCTACCGAATAAGTATTCTTTCTTGGACTGAAAACCAGAGCCAGAGGTTTTGTCAAGAGAAAGAGATAGAAGCTGACCATGGTTGAATATCTTAGCACGATGATCACCCCATGTTAGATCAAAGTCTTGGTTGAAATTAGCAAAACATGTAGCTACCAAGGAGCTAATAATCATAACTCCAACAAGCATATTCATATTGCGAATAGAAGAAGCCATTGGATGCATGAAAGTGTGTGTTATTAAGTATTTGTAATTGTTGTGATGTGAAGAATGTGTTAGAAAGAGGGTGTATATATATGTGTGTATTTGAATGAGAATAATATGTAGGGTGGTGGGACGCGTGAAGGGAAGGAGTGTATTCCCAAAAGCTGGTGCCAGCTTTGCAAGTTTTGAAAGCTGGAAGATTTTGTTTGGTCTTTGATTTTTAAATAGGCTTATACTTTTTTGTTTTCTTCAACAATGATGCTAGTAGTAGTTAGTATAACTTATAGTTTGGGTTTATGCATTGAAATAATGTTATGAATTGTACCAAATCAATGATTATCACAGCGTCCTAATTATGAATTATGATACATATAGGTAGGCCTCCTTTTAATACGATTTGGACCAAATTGGAACGAAAATTAGGTGATGGATTTCAACTAGATGTGGATGTGACGAAGGAAACCTATATCCAATATTTATTTAAGATTTTAAAGTTAAATATTGATATTTTTGGATAGACGGTTAGATATATCTAATATTTTATGGGCTACAATCAATTGTGATTTAATTTGTAAAAAACAGGTTAATCGTGATTCTGATGGGGGTACATATATAAACCTTTTAATTAATTAAGTGATCAATTTTTAACTAATGGCTGAGTATCTGAAACCTAATTGGTGTGGATAAAAGTGTGGGCTTTAACCTTGGACCCATAATGGGTAAGGACTAGGGTTATATATATTATATGGCTAGGTCCCCTCTGTAATCACAAAAAGAATCAGAAACATAACTGACGGCTCCATAACTTGCCCCATTGAAAGTTGTGAACGGGAGTGTGAGATACAGAGGAAGATCCGGTCATTTATCCATTCGGAATTCCGAATCATGACTTCAACAAGTAAGTATTGATGTTTTAATCTCATATAATATCTATGAATATTTCCGCTTACATTTGGTATCAGAGCCTAGATTATATGAGTTAGGACTCAATTGTTTATTATTATTTTTGTGAATACGAATTGATGGTATTATTTTTTTTATTGTCGTAATAAATTTTACCATTACGGATCTGCTCCATAAATAATATGAAAATTGGAATTGATATTTTGTGATTACTAAATCTATGAAGTATATATGGAATCGAAAATCTTTTATGTATTTATTTTAATTGGAATTGTTGCGTACTTCTTCAAAATTCATATGGTGAAAGTAATAGTGTTCTGATAGTACGTTATTTTACAATTGCCCTTTATTTTGGATCAATTTAAACAATATATATGATTCTTTGGTTACTGAAATGCAAAATACGTGGTGAATGCCGTCAATAGTGCCAGCAACTTTGTTTATCTGGTGTTTCTTTTGCAAATTAATAGAATAATTCCGGTATTTGTGCTTAATTTGTTTTCCCAATAAATTTCTAAACTCAATGTATGCTCATTGAGTAGCTTATTCTTGAAATTTGTAGATGAAGTTGTTGGAGGTGTTTTGGTTTAGAGAATTTATCTACTTAAAGGAGATAGATTTTTGAACCCAATTTATGCTCATTGAGCGACTCATCTGAGGTTCTGACCTTGGTTCTAACCTAGGTTTTACGCATTTCACCCAAAGGGGATTGTGTGATAATGTTGGCCTCTTAGTGATAGCTTATGTTCATTAAAGCTATATCTTACCTTTATTATTTGTTCTAATGCATTCCTATTTTGTCTAAACAATGACCTTCTCTATGAACAATTGTTCTGTTTCTATTGAGATCCTGAATGGGTCTAATTTTAAAAAATGGAAGAAAGACTTAGAGTTTTCGTTAGGGATTGCTGACCTTAACATGGCATTGCGTGAAACCAAACCTTTGATCAATGATCAGAGTACACCCGAAGAGAAAGAAAAATTAGCTAAGTGGGAGAGGAGTGATCGACTTAGCTTGTGTGCTATGAAGAGAACATGGGCATTATGAGTTCTTTTGATGTACTTGGTTAGTGGGAGTTTGTTCTTTATGTCATTTTCTTTTATCATGTTATATTTTATTTTAGACACTTTAAATGTTGGATTGTCGAGTACTTTCTATTTTAAGCAATTGATATTACAATGATTATTATTATTATTATCATTTGTCATTGTTTATTTACATGTAAATTGCTAAATTTGGGACTCAGTGTCATCGAAACCATTGTGCCTATGGTCAACACTAGTTTGGAGTTGAATGCATGGTTATTATTTTGAGCTCGGTGTCTTCGGGACCACTATACCGGTGGTTGATGCCATATTGGAGCTGAAGTATGATTTTAAGCTCGGCGTTGTCAGGACCACTGTGCCGGTGGTCGACGCCATATTGGAGTTGAGGCATTATGGTTTGTAAAACCATACAATTTCTTTGTGTTTAATGCATTTGAGAGAAATTGTTAAGGACTGACAAAGAAAATAGCAAATGGTTGTTGGATCACATTAGCATGTTATTTTCTTGCCACACTCCACACTGATGACTAGTTGACGGAGTATGTAGTATTTGTAACCACGAAAGGTTTTATGTCAATGAAAGACATATTAATCGTCGTGATTCAATACTGCTTAAATTTTGTTGGATGGAGTCATATTCAGATACTGCACCTGGAATCATGGATTTCCTTAAAATGCGGCCGCATTTTAAGGAATTAGTCATTAACCCGAGAGTCGTTTTCAAAATATATTTTAAAATAAAAATCATACAATTGATTTTGCCCAAGTGAGAGAATGTTAGATATATCTAATATTTTATGGGCTACAATCAATTGTGGTTTAATTTGTAAAAAACGGGTTAATCGTGATTCTGATGGGGGTGCATATATAAGCCTTTTAATTAATTAAGTGATCAATTTTTAACTAATGGCTGAGTATCTGAAACCTGATTGGTGTGGGTAAAAGTGTGGGCTTTAACCTTGGGCCCATAATGGATAGGGATTAGGGTTATATATATTATATGGCTAGGTCCCCTCTGTAATCACAAAAAGAATCAGAAACATAACTGACGGCTCCATAACTTGCCCCATTGAAAGATGTGAATGGGAGTGTGAGATACAGAGGAAGATCCGATCATTCATCCATTCGGAATTCCGAATCATGACTTCAACAAGTAAGTATTGATGTTTTAATCTCATATAATATCCATGAACATTTCCGCTTACATAGACACTTTTGAAAACACCTATAGGAAATTGATAAATAAATAAAAACACCTATTGAAAACACTAAAGTGAATAAATAACTTTTTTTTTTCTTAAGTTTCTTTATAATTGGATTTTGACCAGGGTGTAATCGGCAAAGTGGAACATCGGAGCACACAATTTATTTTGTATTGGGTTTGAGTTTCTTTTTATGTAGAGAAATATTTAAATATTATTAATTTATTTGTCTTACTTATTTAAGTGGAGAGAATGAATTTAGGGTTGTGAGATATTGAGAAAAAAGAATGTTTCAAAAGAGAGAGAAAAGAGGAGAGAATATTATATCTGTTTTTCTGCAATCAGTCTCACTAAATCGACGATTTCACATTCGTTACCCCTTAAATCTAGATCAAATTTGGAGTGTTAATGCGTCATGATTTGAAAATTTGGGTGTGTTAACCGGTTAACACTATAAGTGTGAGAAAAATATTATTTTTCAAAACTTTGAAAATTCATAACTTCTTCACCATTTATCGGATTTTGTCGTTCTTTATATCAAACTGAAGCTAATAATATGTTCTACAACTTGGTGAAAAGAAATATTATTTTTAGCCGACTTTTAGCTGAATTTACCGATTAATCGAGATTAATTATTTTAAGTAAGTGAGGTTTAAATAATTAGAGTGTTTGGTTGTCGTTTGGCATGATGATGTGAATGCATAATGATTTCTATGCGATTGTATGTGAAGAATGCATGAGAACATATTGTGAATATGTGTGCATTGCTTGATAAATATGGTCTTTTGACAAATATATGCATTATTTAAATTGATTAAAAATGCATGATGATTTATGATGAGATTCGTTGCCATTCGGCACGATATTGTGAATAATGCATGAGAACATATTGTGAATATGTGTGCATTGCATGAAAAATGTGGTGGTGGTATTGAATTGTGAATGCATATTGATTGTATGCAATATTGTGAATAATGCATGAGAACATATTGTGAATATGTGTGCATTGCTTGATAAATGTGATGATGTTGAAAGTATGAATACTTTGATATGATGTGTGAGTGTGCAATCATGTTATAATTCTTATGTGATGAATTATTTGAATATGCATGAGTTTAAGATGCGAGAACGGTCTTAAGTGCATATGATTGTTTTATGAAAATATGTGTATGTGCAAAACTCGTAATCACTGGGGTAGAATAACAAGATGTTGTTCCTAGTGGAGTAATCGATGGGGTAGAATAACAAGACGTTGTTCCTAGTGGAGTAATCACTGGGGTAGAATAACAAAATGTTATTCCTAGTGGAGTAATCATTGGGGTAGAATGACAGATGTTGTTCCTAGTGAGGTATAGTGTCATGGTCGTATACACTGGGGTAGAATGACTAAGATGTCGTTCCTAGTGGAATAATCATCGGGGTAGAATAACTGAGATGTTGTTCCTGGTGGGGTATAAACGATGTACCCATAATCCCAAGTAGGGATTGGTGAGAATTTATGAGTTTTATATGAGTCACATGACATAGATATCATTGTTATATGAAAGTGTGCTTGTGTGTGAATTGTTAAATTGAGAACTTTGGATATATGCATACTAAATATGCTTGGTGTTATATATATATATATATATATATATATATATATATATATATATATATATATATATATGTGTGTGTGTGTGTGTGTGTGTGTGTGTGTGTGTGTGTGTGTGTGTGTGTGTGTGTGTGTGTGTGTGTGTGTGTGTGTGTGTGTGTGTGTGTGTGTGTGTGTGTGTGTGTGTGTGTGTGTGTGTGTGTGTGTGTGTGTGTGTGTGTGTGTGTGTGTGTGTGTGTATGTGTGTGTGTGTGTGTGTATGTGTGTGTATGTGTGTGTGTGTGTGTGTGTGTGTGCATGTGTGTGTGTGTGTGTGTGTGTGTGTGTGTGTGTGTGTGTGTGTGTGTGTGTGTGTATGTATACTTTATGGTGAATTGTGATGAATAAACATAATTGTAAATATTTATGTGCAATAATGTAAATTGTGAATGATATCGACTGAGGAATTAATGAATAAACATGATTGTATATGTTTATATGAATTATGGTGAATTAAACATAATGTGTATGTTTAGGTGAATCGATTGAAATTGTGGATGTATGTATGAGGAAATATGCTTGGCGATTATCCATATATTTGTATATACATTGTGACGTATATGGATGACTTGTGGTGAGAATGATGATTATGCGTATTCTAAGATTGTAGATATATAATTATATGCATTAATTATTATGATAATATTTTCCACCCTTCTGCTGGAATGATGTCTTATCTGACATCATGCAGGTATCGAGAATAGAGCTACTCGTAGTTGCGTGGTCGTTGTGGGTGTAACTATTTAGTGATTTAATTATATTGGGTCGAGTCATGCTCTGGTCATGTAACACTGGGATCGTTTGGGTTATATTTTAGAGATACATTATGTACTCTATGATATGTTTTTATATTCATTGGAATATTGTGATGTTGGTTTTAGTGCCTAAGAAATGTTGAATTATATGATGAGCATGATTATTCTATTAAGAGAATTATGATATAAATTGAATTCGCTGCTACATGCAGAATGAAACTTTGAAAAGCATGATTATTTATTGAAGTGTTAATGAGCATGACAGGTGGTTTTTGATGTTTGAAAGTTATGTGTGACGCCCATTTATAAATGCATGATTATTTACTCTGATTATTCATATATTTTTCGTGGGATTTAGTAAGGGTGTTACATTAGTGGTATCAGAGCAGGTCGATCGGTCCGGCCAAGTTATCTAATGTTGTTTGTTCCCTTGTATGCAACATGTGTGTGAAAACACTGTCGGTGCGTGTTTGTTGCCTAACCTTTGTCTGCAGAAGTAGGAATGATTCAAGTGGGGGAGAAGATGGTGCTTCACCAGGATGCTGCAATTGTGGAGTTGTAGCTCAGTGTGTGGTTGAACGCTCTTATAGTTTAGTAAAGATGGTTTATGCCCCATCATGATTTTCGGCTGTCTATTGACAAATTGAGGAACTGATCACCCTTAATCTCTTGTTGATAGTAGTTGGGATTATGTTGGAGGGGATAGATGTATCTTGCAAGCTTAGATGGCGTGATGCAGTGAATTGTCTTGAGTTAAGCTTCATAATTGTTTTGACGAGTCGGCGCAGGACAATGTTGAGATGTTTAATTTTGATGGAAATTTTGGAATGTTAACGAGAGTGGGGAAGTTAGCGGTTTACCGATTAATTGTGGTTGTCTGGGAGTTATCTTGAAGAGATAGTGGTATACAACCAGGACGTGAAGTGGAGTTGTGATCGACTTAGTTACAGAAACTAGTCTGAGATTGAGAGCTCCATATTATCTGTCTGTTTGGATGACCAAGGAATTAAAATTGATTGAGTGGTTTTGAGACTTGTGTCTGGTGTGTATGCTACGGCAATAGATTGTGAGGTCGAGTGTAAGGATGGATAATGACTTCTGGTGATTATTAAAGAAAGTAAGATGTGGAATGCAATATTGGTATAATCAGGCATTTAAATATTTCAAGAGTTGAAGAGTCAACTTGAGGATCTACTTGAGGAGAGGTTTATTCTTCTGAGTGTGTCACCGTGGGGTGCACCAGTATTGTTGGTTAAGAAGAAATAAGGTTCTATGAGACTTTGGGTGGACTACAAACGATTGAATAGGATTTTCCATTCTTATTGGACAAGTTTGCGGTTGTGTTAACCGATGACATTTTGATATATTCAAAGAGTATAGAGGATCATGTTGGGCATTAGGAACTTGAGTTATCAGTGTTGGAGAGGAAGCAGTTATATGCCACTGTGAAAGAAGTTCAAAGAGTTTTGGGAGAGTTGTCAATAGCTCGTGTGTTGATTTTTGCTGAATCCGACAGAACTATTCGTTGTGTTTTGGTGATGCTTTGTTGATATGATTGGGAGATATGTTAAGTGCAACATCAGCGAGTTTAGTTATGCTTGGAGGCAATTTAAAGTACATAAGAGGGATTATCTGACAAGTGATTTAGAGTTGGTTGTTGTTGTGTTTGTGCCGGAGTTGGAGGCTTCAATTGGTTAGTGTGAGATTTGAAATGGTTGGTGAATCTCAAAAGCTTAAGGCATTTGTTTGATTTGGAAGATTTGAATATGAATCAGAGAAAATAATTGGGACTCCGGAAGAATTATGGTTTTGGGGAGAATTACCATTCGGGTGAAGAAAACGTGGTAGCTTATGCATTGACTTGGAAATCTTTGCATATACTGATGATGAGGGTGAAAAGAGTTAGAACGGATTGACCGATTTTGTGATATGAGTTTGGTTGTTAAGAGACTTCTTATGGAGTTAAGCTTAGTATGTTGGACTTTACTAGTGGTATTCTTGATGAGATTCGATAAGGTCACAACTCTGGTTTGAGTTGGTAGAATGGTTGAATTTGATGAATTAAAGTCGAAGGGCTGACTTTCGGATTTATGGAAATGGTATCATGAGATGTCGTGATAGAGTTTGTGTTCTAAATATTATTAAGTGGAATAAGAGTATTGAGGTAGATGGAGTATCCGTCCCGGTGCTATGAAGATGTAACCGGATTTGAGGAAATTATTTTGATGGCCATAGTTGAAGAGAGAAGTGGTTGAGTTTGTATATGCTGGTTAGACTTGTTGGAAGTCGAAGAATAAACGCCAAAGATCGTTGGGTCCGATGCAACCGTTGAATATTCCAGAGTGGAGATCGGATAGTATTCCCATGGATTTTATGTTGGGTTTTCTGGAGAATTTGAGGGATATGATTTTACTTGGGTGATCTTGGATAGAATGACTAAATTGGCTCATTTCCTAACAAGGAATATTAATCATTCTATGTTGAAGCTAGCTGAGATTGTGCAAGAGACGACTGAAAAGATCAAAAGGATCCAAGAAAGACGTGTTTTGAGAGTTACGATAGTAACTGGTGTTGGTCGACTTTGAGGCCTCGGAAGCATACTGTGTTTTGTTGATCTGTACTAGAGTGGCGCAACGGAAGCGTGGGGAAAAATAGCAGGTTAGACTGTTTTACCGCTGTCACCTGTGGGAATTGCATGATATGTTCATGTGTCTAAGCTGAGGAGGTACATTGATTCAGATGAATGGTGTACGAGTGAGGGAGGATTTTACTGTAGAGGCATTGCTAGTTCAGGTTGTTGAACAAGAAACAACTTTGAGACAAAGGGATTGTCTTGGTAAGGGTAGTTTGGGAGAAACAACTAGAGAAAATTAGATTTGGGAGATTGGGATGCGAGAGTCGTATCCAGAGTTGTTTGAATCAGGTAACATTTTCGAGGACGAAAATTCCTAAAGTGGGGGAGGGTTGTAATAGCCCAATTTTCATTAATTAATTATTTGTGTTAATTAATTGATTTATTGAAATTATTGAATGATTATTTAAAGGAATTTGTAGATATTTGAGAGGAGAAATATGATGGAAGGAAATAGAATAGAAAGGCATATAAGGAAAAAGTGGAAGGAAAAGAAAATTATAGAAACATAAGAGAAAGAGAAGAGAAAGAAAGAGGAAGAGGAGAAAAGAGAAGGAAAAGAAGGAAAAACTTGGAAAGGTCAAGAACAACTTCTAGCTTCGATTTAATCAAGGTAAGAGTGTGAAATCTTATTATTCTATCAATGCGTATGATTATGTATGTGTTTGTTGAAGTTGTTTGGATTGTTGGAGAGTTTTGCTCATTTTCCATTTTAGGGCAGAAATGAGTGTAATCGATAAAAACCGATGTTTTCGCGGATGAAACTCGAAATAAATTGTGTAGTTTAGTCAGGTAATATTTAGCCGTGATTATTGGATTTCGTTTGATTGAATTTGGTTGAATTTGTGAGTTTTGACATTTTTGGACAATTGGAGGTTAAGATTTTGGATGAAAATCGGAAGTCGTAGAATTTGCGTTTTATGATCCTAAATTGTTACTATATGATTGGTAATTATGAGTAGATATTTAATCGGGAGAAAATAATTAAATCGGTCGGGTTTTTGGAGGTTTTGGGCACAAACCCGTAACCTTGTTTTTCTGAAAATTTCAAGCGTTAACCGGTTAACACTTTGGGTTAACCGATTAACGGTGTAAAAAAATAGCCTAAAAACTGGGTTTTTGGAGGCGTTAACCGATTAATACTTTGGGTTAACCGATTAACGGAGTGTTAATGCACCAGAATTTGAAAATCTGGGTGTGTTAACCGGTTAACAGAAAGTGTTAACACTGTAAGTGTGAGAAAAATATTATTTTTCAAAACTTTGAAAATTCATAACTTCTTCACCGGTTATCGGATTTTGTCGTTCTTTATATCAAACTGAAACTAATAATATGTTCTACAACTTGGTGAAAAGAAATATTATTTTTAGCCGACTTTTAGCCGAATTTACCGATTAATCGAGATTAATTATTTTAAGTAAGTGAGGTTTAAATAATTAGAGCGTTCGGTTGCCGTTTGGCATGATGATGTGAATGCATAATGATTTCTATGCGATTGTATGTGAAGAATGCATGAGAACATATTGTGAATATGTGTGCATTGCTTGATAAATATGGTCTTTTGGCAAATATATGCATTATTTAAATTGATTAAAAATGCATGATGATTTATGATGAGGTTCGTTTCCGTTCGGCACGATATTGTGAATAATGCATGAGAACATATTGTGAATATGTGTGCATTGCTTGAAAAATGTGGTGGTGGTATTGAATTGTGAATGCATATTGATTGTATGCAATATTGTGAATAATGCATGAGAACATATTGTGAATATGTGTGTATTGCTTGATAAATGTGATGATGTTGAAAGTATGAATACTTTGATATGATGTGTGAGTGTGCAATCATGTTATAATTCTTATGTGATGAATTATTTGAATATGCATGAGATTAAGACGCGAGAACGGTCTTAAGTGCATATGATTGTTTTATGAAAATTTGTGTATGTGCAAAACTCGTAATCACTAGGGTAGAATAATAAGATGTTGTTCCTAGTGGAGTAATCACTAGTGTAGAATAACAAGATGTTGTTCCTAGTGGAGTAATCACTGGGGTAGAATAACAAGATGTTGTTCCTAGTGGAGTAATCACTGGGATAGAATGACAGATGTTGTTCCTAGTGAGGTATAGTGTCATGGTCGTATACACTGGGATAGAATGAATAAGATGTCGTTCCTAGTGGAATAATCACCGGGGTAGAATAACTGAGATGTTGTTCCTGGTGGGGTATAAACGATGTACCCATAATCCCAAGTAGGGATTGGTGAGAATTGATGAGTTTTATATGAGTCACATGGCATAAATATCATTGTTATATGAAAGTATGCTTGTGTGTGAATTGTTGAATTGAGAACTTTGGATATATGCATGCTAAATATGTTTGGTGTTATATATATATATATATATATATATATATATATATATATATATATATATATATATATATATATATATATATATATATATATATATATATATATATATATATATATATATATATATATATATATATATATATATATATATATATATATATATATATATATATATATATATATATATATATATATATATATATATATATATATATATATATATATATATATATATATATATATATATATATATATATATATATATATATGTGTGTGTGTGTGTGTGTGTGTGTGTGTATACTTTATGATGAATTGTGATGAATAAACATAATTGTAAATATTTTTGTGCAATAATGTGAATTGTGAATGTGTAATTGTGAATGATATCGACTGAGGAATTGATGAATAAACATGATTGTATATGTTTATATGAATTATGGTGAATTAAACATAATGTGTATGTTTAGGTGAATCGATTCAAATTGTGGATGTATGTATGAGGAAATATGCTTGGTGATTATCCATATATTTCTATATACACTGTGACGTATATGGATGACTTGTGGTGAGAATGATGATTATGCGTATTCTAAGATTGTAGATATATAATTATATGCATTAATTATTATGATAATATTTCTCACCCTTCTGCTAGAATGATGTCCTATCTGACATCGTGCAGGTATCGAGACTTGAGCGGCTCGTAGTTGCGTGGTCGTTGTGGGTGTAACTATTTAGTGATTTAATTATATTGGGTCGAGTCATGCTCTGGTCATGTAACACTGGGATCGTTTGGGTTATATTTTAGAGATACATTATATACTCTATGATATGTTTTTATATTTTATTGGAATATTGTGATGTTGGTTTTAGTGCCTAAGAAATGTTGAATTATATGATGAGCATGATTATTTTGTTAAGAGAATTATTATATAAATTGAATCCGCTGCTACATGCAGAATAAAACTTTAAAAAGCATGATTATTTATTGAAGTGTTAATGAGCATGACAGGTGGTTTTTGATGTTTAAAAGTTATGTGTGACGCCCTTTTGTAAATGCATGATTATTTACTCTGATTATTCATATATTTTCCGTGGGGTTTTAGTAAGGGTGTTACAACAAGTCTTTCCATTTTCTGAGGGGGCAGGTTTCTTCTCATAGTTCTCAGGTGCCCTAACTATAGGTTTTTCTGGGCGGTGTGAAGGATGATGTTGTAATGGATGAGAAGAAAAATGGCGCTAGTGGATAGTCGACATGGGAGCTGGGTTCAGAGCCCATTATTGAGTAGTTGATCCTGGGATTTTCTTATCTTTTGTTTACTTTATATTATGCTTATGTTTGAATTTTCAGGATTTTATTGTTTCTGTGTTTATTATACTCTTGAATAATTTTGTACCATCCTTGTAAGGATGAGGAACATATATTGTGGTGCCATAGTTTTGGGTGTCGCAATTTTTATTTTATGATATTATGTTTTATTATATTTAATAGTATGAAATTGTTAGTTTTGTAGAATTTTTTTAAATTTTGTGTTGTTCCTAAAGTCAAAGAACTTGAAGGAACCTTGTGACTATTGGGAGATTAAGGAATCAATGTACATTTGAGTGGTAATGATAGGCTTGAGTAAAAGTCCGATCGCAAGATACATTTTTATTATTTTTTTACTTAACATGGAAATAAAACATGTGGTTTGTAAAAAAATGTGTTGTCACAATCTTAAGTATGGTTTCTTTTGTTGTTCGTTGCCTTAGATGTGCGAGAACATTTTTAATATCATATTTTGGTTGTGTTCAAAGTTGGGGAGAAAAAGGTAGATTGAGGCATCAAGAAAAAAAAAAGTGGTTGCATTAAGAAAAGAGGTTTAAAGAAAAAAAAATTGAAAAAGAAAGAGAATTGAGCATGAATTGCCAACAAATAAGATCAATGTTATGATGATGCCTCAAAGAATAAAAACAAGAGGGTTAAGGTCTTGAAGTGTGTATGATTGTGAGAATTTAATGCTTTCATAGGAATAGGTAGTTATGTTTCAATGACTTTGATAAATGACACTTCTTTGTAGCCCAAACCAAGTTACAACATATGAAGTCCTTGTGATTCTTTCCTTTACACTCATTAATGCATATTGTGTGTTGAATGCATAATTCATTCTAGATGTTCGCAGGGTTGTTGGTGAGTGATAAAATCTCATAATGTTTTCATTCGTTGATGAATGTGTGCTTAGGTGTGATTCATGTTGAAAGTGTATTTCTTTAGAAGTTTTGATTTGTGTTTTGCACTTAAAACTAGTTTTATCTCCATGTTTCGTCTTGAAGATGGTAAGATTATCTTGTGTGTACTTCTTGATTTGTATGTACTTCTATCATGTTGATTCTGATTTCTTGTTTGTGTTTCGGGTTTGTTTTTGTTTCGCAAACTTTTGTTCGAGGACAAACAAAATAATAAGCTAGGGAGAGTTGTTAAGGGCCAAATTGTGCATACATTTGATAGTATTTTGCGGCCCTTTTCAATGGTTTCGTTGGTATTTTAGTAGTAACTTTATAAGTTTTAGTATAAATATGCAAGTTTCCGATTTTATTGTAAATATTGTGAATTATGATCATTTTGATGCTTTATGCTGATATATAATGCTTGGAACCTATGATGAAGGAAAGAAGGCCTGGAAGAGCATTTTCGGCGCGATCATGTCGGGAAATTGCGCTTTCCAGCGTGGTTTCACTGTGGAGGCAGTAGATAATGGCCATCAACCATGCTAACCAGGCTCCAACCGTGCTTAGCTCACACTTTCTGGGATTTTGCCTCTGTTTTACTGACCGCGCTTAACGCGCTCCTAATGGTGCTTAGCCCGGTGCCATTTATTGCTACTTTTTTCACTTTCTATAAGTAGCCACATTGGAAAATATTTTACAAGAACTTTAAATTTTTAGCATTTTGGAATTTAGAAAGGGTTTTTAGGTAAAAAAAAAAAAGCTTAGAAACTCAAGAAGAAGTGAGAATCAAATCTTTGGAGCATGAATCTTCGATTCTTTGACTTTGATGCTAGCAAAGCTTTCTTTTTTTACTTATTGATCAAGCTACTATGGTGGTGGGTAGCAAAACACTTTTGTGTCAAAATTAGAGGTAGTTAACCTTACTATTGTGTATTTCTTTTGATCTTTTGTATGTGAGCAAGGTTGATAATCAATAGATGATGAAGATCTTTGATTTTAATGTTGTATTTATGATTTGAATCACTCTACACATAGATTTTCCAAGTCTTGGTCCAATCTCTTCATCTATTAACAAACAAACTCTAGACATAGATTTGTAAGTTAATATTTATTTTGTATCGACCTTTATGTTTATTGTTGCAATTTCTATTTTGAAAAATCATCTAGCGAATAAAATAATCATACCCACGAAGCCGCTTTAGAGATAAACGGATTTGCGAGGATACGCAATTGTATTGATCGAAACTACGTTCACATGCTTGATTAATCGGATATGTATGAAAAAAGTTATCGAAATCTAATCTTGACATGTTTTTCTTAAGAATTAAACATCTTTCTCTATTTTACATCTTTGCTACCAAACTTATGTTACAAAATAAGAACTTTGTGAAACCCCTTTTTTCTTAGAAAACTGTTGAACAACAAGCATCTAGATATCTTAACAATCCTTGCGGATATGATAAAATAGCCCACCTAAAATACTTTTCAACACATGTCAGCAACACTAACAGTGTTGGAGTCAGAGTCGACGCTACCTTATTAAAGCGGCTACCTTATTAAAGCAAAAAATGATTTTCTTGTAGTCTTGACTTATAAAGAAATGAATTGTATTTTTTGCATTGACTTGAGCTCAACTCCAATCACTCGAATGAAGATACTTTTTGGTGGAAAGCTGGCATAGTTGTTGATGAACTCCATAGTTTAACTCATCTAAATTTTCATATATTGATGTGTTTTGTTGCTTTTAATATTCATGTTGTTTTTATGCGTTTTTATTTCATTTACATCTTAATTAACTTGTTTTATCTATGATATTCTCTTTTAATTTGTTGTATATCCTTCCTTACCTATTTTAGCTTCTTTCTGTAGATTTTTTTTATTTGTGTTTATTTATAACTTGATTTTAAACTCTTTATCATTTATCTCTTTTTGATATTGTCAAAAATAAATAAATTATAATGAGTTAAAAAAAATCAAATTTGTCTTCATAAACTCTGATGTTTGCCACACGTTTCTAACTACTTAATAAACTATCATCTACAAATTGCAGATGCGAAACTCAAACCCGTGATTCCACATTCTCGCCAACACAATACCCATTATACAAACCAACATCAATTGAGGCCTTAAACAAAACATGCATGTCTTTCACATCAATCAGAAACAAAAACGAAGATAAAGAGTCTCTTTGACGCAAATTCTTTCCTATCAAAAACTCATATGTAGGACTACCATTGACTAAGACTGACGTTGAATAAGAGATTACGCATTTCATAATCCACTTTCTCCATTTAACCGAAAATATTATTTTTGACTGTTGAAACATTATGTTAATATTCTAATATGGGGAGATGAATTTGAAAAAATTTCTTATGTCTCATATTATGTGTTAGTTGAAAAAAAAATTTAGTGTCACATTGCTTATGTGAGATATCTTAACTAGTTCACTTCATTATATAAGAAAATTACTTGTATCATTCTAAAACACAAAAAAAATTCATTTTGTTGAATTTTTCCTTCCTCCCTCTCATAATTGTTCGTCTTTCGAATTGTTGAAACGTCGACTTCACCCCGTTTCTTTCTACTCGTTAAATTTTTCGAATATTTTTCTAAATTTTCTTTAGAAAACTTATATTAATTTCCTCTCGTTTGAATTGAAAAATTAAGAATTAATTTTTAAATTCTTTTTAAAAAATTCTTTAAATTTATCTTATTTAAAATGGTGAAATGACCATTCAAATAAAAATCCAAATAAAATCTCATAAAATCACCCTTAACTTCTATCTAAATTGATAAATAAATAAAAAAATATTTTGTTTAAATTCATACTTTTAATGACATCAAAGTCTCAAACAACTTGTCTAAATATATATATTTCTAAAATGTAAGCATCATTAGAGATGAGGAAGAGAAAATGAAAATTCTCAATACTTGTGTGTATTTTTGAAAAAGTCATAAATTATTTTTTCGCTTAGGTCTGAAATCAATTTTATTGGCGGTTGATATACTTGACCCTAATTTGAAGTTTGTGACATGAGTCACGAGACTACCAATAATGGCATGACGTGGTTAACTCGATCGTTTTGCTGTGATAACTCTTTCTGCTTGCTTTGTCTCTGCCTGGTTTCATAGCCACAGCTGTACTTAATTTATCTCTTGCAACGTTCACATATTTGAATGGAAAGGAATAAATAAAACCAGAAAAGAAATACTACGTGAACTGGTTCCTTCTGCTGCAGCCACCCCAAACAATGGATAAGTTTTCCCAATTTAATCATGACAAAACAAATAGTGATCATATTTTAATTATTTAATTAGTGTTTGATCAAATTCACATCAATTTTATCAAATAAGAAATGAGTGTTGCAAAGATTGTTGAAAAGAGATTTTTTCTACATACTTTTATTTGATAAAATTTATGCGAGTCATGTATTTTGAAAATGAGTCTCATATAATATTTGCCCATTCACATCAATTTTATCAAATAAGAAGTGACTGTTGCAAAGATTGCTGAAAAAAATTTTGTCTGACACTCTTTTATTTGATAATAGAGAAATACTCGCATATATACATATTTTTAGAAACAATTAATAGAGATAGAAAATTTTTAATTTATCTAAAATTTAATTTCTTTTATTTGAAATTATAAGGTGATTGAGATAAAGAAGGGGAAAAGATCTTTTATTTTTATTTTTTAATTTATAAAAAAATTGTAATTGATTGTATGTATAATCACATGTTATGTTTGTGTCTATTTAAGAATTTTTTCAGATGAAATTTAGAGTCCGTTTATATTATTATTTTTTTTAATTTAAAAATTAATTTTGATATCTTATAACATAGATACACATTATTAAATTTAAAGACTAATTTTAATATCTTATAACATAAATACATATTATTGAATATCAAAATATAGTCGAAATCACAAATTTTTTTAAAAGTTGTATTTCAAAAATATTTTTTATGAAGGAAAATCCTTTGATACCTACAAAATTTAGTTGGCACCGGTATCTTCGGTATAAATTATTATAAAATTTTAATTTATTTTAAAATAAATTAAAATATAAAAGGCAAAATATTTTTTTTGGTCCCTTAACTATATCTGTGATTCATATTGATCACTTAACTTTAAAAAGGTCCATATTAATCCTTAACTCTTCAAAACGTTCCATATTAGTCCTTTTTGTCCTATTACCGACAAAAAATTAAAAATTCAATTGCTAAATTCGCCGTTAATTAGATAAAAAAATTACTAATTTAGAATGTTTTGAAGAGTTAAGGGATCACTATGGACCTTTTTAAAGGTAAGGGGTCAAAATGAACCCCGAAGTATAGTTAAGAGAACAAAAAGAGTATTTTGTCAACATAAAAAGTGATGTGGCATGAAATTATACCATTTGATTGATTGAGGGTATCGGTACCCAACTAAATTTAAGGGTGCAGAGTGTTTACCTTTTATGAAAAACTATTTGATATAGTTTCAAATTTATGTGATTTTTTAAAATTTTGATATCCAAAAATAGTTTTAATAAAATGATGAAATATCTAAAATAACATTTTAGGAATAACTATTCAAACCAAATTTTCATTTGAAGCTTTTATAAAAAGTTTATTTGTAAATTTTTGGCAAAATACCCTTTTTAGTCCCTTAACATTACCTCGAGGTCCACTTTGGTCCCTTAATTTTTAAAAAGACCAGTGTAATCCCTTATGTCTTCAAACGACATCATTTAGATCATTTCCATCTAATTCTCATAAATGACATCAATTTTTGCTCATGTAGCATTTGACGTGGTATATACTCATACGCATGGCATCTGACCCAGCGTATACTCATCACGAAGTTCATTAAAATCCCAAAAGAATTCTAAAATTTTGCCCTCATATATGAATCAAACCAGAGACTTCACTTTCACAAATGGACACCTCTACCAACAAGGCTATTATCAACTTTGTGAAATATAAATGCCAGAACAAATACTTATACTTAACATTGCAGACTTGGATGCATCGTACCTACAACTAATTTTACATTTCCTGTTTGAATAACAATTGTGCAAGTGCTTCTTTTGGCGCTTGTACAGGCTTTCCAATGAATTCACATATATCCACTTGAACTTCCAGGCCAACAATAATCTTGTGATGTTGAACATTGTTAATAACAAATTGAAGAAGCTTAACAATGGAACGCGTCTTCTTTACCGCACCTGATGTCAGATTCACAACCATTTTTTATTTTTCAAAATCACTTTTTTAATCTGACGAGTGAACTATAATTAACAAACACAACCAAAATTAGAAATGGAAATTAAAATTAAGTTCACAATCCAATACTTAGAGCACACTAAATATAATGATATTGTTGAATAAACTTTAATGCTATATTAAATGGGTTTCTATTAATAAGTTAGTGGAAAGACAAAGAATTTGTTGTAGTTGGAAGGCCAAGAGATAGTGGCCTATTAATAGTATTTATTTGCTTTAATTTCTTAGAATAGCAGAAATCTCTGGGTCTATATAAAGGTCAAGGTTGTATTTTCATTTCAACAGAATATATAAAAGTAGTGCTTCTGTTATCAAATTAGCATCAGAGCTAATGGAAAACGTGATTAATTAAATGTCGTTGTCGCGACTAACGAAGTCAAATTACGAAAACTGGAGTATCTAAATGAAAGCTCTTCTTGGATCTCTAGATTCGTGGGAGGTGACCAAAGATGGGTTTGAAGAACCAACAGACACTGTGGGATATACGATAGCTCAAAACAAGGTGTTGAAAGAGACGCGGTCGAAGGATAAGACGACACTGCACATGCTGTTCCGAGTAGTTGACAAATCAGGCTTTAAAAAAATTGTCGGTTCGACTACGTCGAAAGAAGCATGGGACACGTTAGAAAAAGTGTTCAAATGAGCAGACCGAGTGAAGCAAGTTCGACTCCAAACTCTTCGTGGCGAATAGGAGAGGATGCAAATGAAGGAGTCAGAAACTGTATCTGACTACATCACACATGTACAAACAGTGGTGAACCAACTCACTAGAAATGGAAAAACGGTGACTGATGCACGAATTGTCGAAAAGATTCTGAGATCTTTAATAGATAAATTTAAGAATATTGTGTGTGCAATAGAAGAGTCGAAGCACCTTTTGATGCTTTCAGTAAAGAGCTCGCTGGTCCTCTTGAAGCACACGAACAACGTAAGATAAAAAAGAAGGAGGAAGCAGTCGAGGAAGCACATCAAACCAAGGAGTCAATCAAAGACAAAAAGGTACTCTACTCTCAAAATTTTAGAGGTAGAGGACGTGGTCGTAGGGGTCGTGAAAATGGTTGAAGTGGTCAAAGCAGCAATCTTGAAGGATATAATAAAGAGAAGGAACAGTCGAATAAATTAAACTGGCATGGAAGAGGACGTGGTTGAGGAAGAGATGGCAGGTCGAATTACTCCAACTTTGAATCCTACAAGTGTGGGAATTATGGTCATTACGCGAAGGATTGAAACTCCTACAAATGCTATAAATGTGGTAAAGTGGGACATCTTACAAAAGATTGTCGAGTCAAAAAGAAGGTAGAAGAAATAACCAATTTAGTTTTGGAAGCTGAAGCGAATGAAGGTTTTCTCTTAATGGCTCAAAATGAAATCAACACCAATGACACTCTGTGGTACCTAGACTCAGAGGCAAGCAACCATATGTATGGTCACAAATATCTGTTCAAAGAGATGCAAAAGATTGAGGAATGGTCATGTGTCATTTGGGGATGCATCGAAGCTGAAGGTGGAAGGCAAGGGTACAATTTGTTACTTACAGAAGGATGGCTCGATTGGATCAATCCAAGATGTGTATTATGTACCAGATCTCAAGACCAACATCTTGAGTTTGGGGCAACTTACAAAAAAAGATCGGATACTGCATTTGAAGGACAAGCTAGGGCATATGATTGCTTGGATCGAAATGGAAAGAAATCGAATGTACAAACTGAATCTGAGAAGCGTTCGAGAAAAATGTTTGCAAGTGAATGTTGAAGACAAAGCGTCACTATGGCATCTACACTTTGGTCATTTACATCATGCTGGTTTGAGAAGGTTGGCAAAAAAGAACATGATGCACGGGCTATCAAACATAGAGTATGAGAGCACATTTTGTGAAGAACGTGTTCTTGGCAAACAGATGAAAACCTCATTTCAAAATAAGGCAGAATATCAAGCTAAACATATTCTAGAATTGGTTCATACTAACATATGTGGGCCAATCACTCCAGAATCATTCAGTGGCAAAAGGTACTTAATTTCTTTTATCGACAATTTCTCACGAAAGACCTGGGTTTACTTCTTAAAAGAAAAATCTGAAGCATTTGAAGTGTTTAAGAAATTCAATGTAATGGTGGAGAAGGCAACAAATAGACATATCAAGGCCGTTCAATCCGACAGAGGTATTGAGTATACTTCGACAAATTTCATGAACTATTGTGAGAAGGAAGGCATAAGAAGATTTTTAACTGCGTCATATTCTCCTCAAAAAAATGGTGTGGCCAAAAGGAAGAACATAACTATTCTCGACATGGTTTGTTCAGTGCTCAAGAGCAAGAACATGTCGAAAGAGTACTGGACAGAAGCTATACAATGTGCCATTTATGTTCAAAATAGATGTCCTCATATGAAGCTAGATGGTAAAACACCACAAGAGGTATGAAGTGGAAAGAAACCAACAGTTTCTCATCTAAAAGTGTTTGGTAGTGTGGCTTATGCTCATGTACCAGATCAATGGAGAATAAAGCTTGAAGACAAAAGCAAAAGGTATGTACTTATTGGATATCATGAGAGGACAAAAGGGTACAAACTACTCGAACCAACAAGCAAGAAGGTGATAGTGATTCGAGACGTGCAAATAAATGAGTCAAGCAGATGAGACTGGAACAATTTGACAGAAACTATTGTCGAAGCAGGAGAATCATCAGTCGCTATACCAACTAGCACACCAACAAAATCTGAAACTACTGACAGTGAAGATGAAGTTCGACAACCCAGAATGCGAAGTCTGCAAGATTTGTATGATTCGATAAGTGAGGTGCACCTTGTGTGTCTCTTGGCAGATGCTAAAAACATCAGTTTTGAAGAAGCAATGCAAGGCAATAAGTCGAAAATTGCCATGACGAAAAGATTGAAGCGATTGACCGCAACAACAAATGTGAGCTGGTCGAATTGCCAAAAGGAAGTCAACCCGTTGGTCTGAGTGGGTATTCAAGAAAAAGATGAATGTTCAAGGAAAAGTGGAACAATATAAGGCACGACTTGTTGCGAGGGGATACAAGCAGAAGGCAAGAATTGACTATGACAAAATATTTGCTCTAGTTGCTAGAATGCAGACAATTCGACTACTAATCTCACAAGCTACTCAATACAAATGGCCAATATTTCAAATGGGTGTCAAGTCTGCATTTCTGAATGGTGTACTCGAAGAAGAAGTCTACTTCGAACAACCACTTGGGTATATAAAAGTTGGAGAAGAGAAAAAGGTGCTAAAATTGAAGAAAACACCTTATGGGCTGAAGCAAGCACCCCAGACATAGAATACACGTATCGACACATATTTCAAGGAGAATGGGTTCAAGCAATGTCCTTATGAGCATGGCCTTTATGTAAAGAATAATGGAAGTAACATGTTGCTTATTGCTCTCTATGTCGATTATCTCATCTTCCTGGGTAGTAATGATCAGATAATAGAAGAATTCAAAGGCAAAATGACACGAGAATTTGAGATGACAGATTTGGGTCTGATAAGATTTTTTCTTGGACTGGAGGTTAGACAAGTGGAGGCAGGAATCTTCATATTACAGGAGACATATGCAAAGAAAATCCTGAAAAGATACAAAATGAAAGATTGTAATCCAGTTTCGACACCAATGGAACCAGGTGCAAAGTTGTCAAAATTCGATGGAGGAGAACGAGTCGAAGCAGGTAGATACAGGAGTCTGGTGGGTAGTCTTCCTTATCTCACATGTACAAGGCCAAACATTTCTTTAAGTGCCAGAATTGCAAGTCAGTTCATGGAGGAGCCAGCATATTCACATTGGAAGGTATTGAAGCAAATTCTCATATACATCCAAGGAACATTGTCATTTGGAATGTTTTACTCAAGCACAAAAGATTACAAGTTGGTTGGTTACTCCGACAGTGATTCGTGCAGAGATATAGACGATCAAAAAAGCACTTCATGATATGTGTTCTTCATGGGAAATACCGCATTTACTTGACTTTCTAAGAAGTAACCAATAGTAACACTTTCGACATGTGAAGCTGAATATGTAGCAGCATCTTTGGATGTTTGTCATGCAATATGGCTTAGAAAATTGTTGAACCAGATGGATCTGAAGCAGCAAAGTGAAATAGAGATTCGAATTGACAACAAATCTGCAATTGAGTTAGCAAAGAATCCAGTAAACCATGAAAGAAGCAAACACATATATGTTCATTTTCATTTTATCAGAAACCATGTGAAAGAAGGAAATGTGGAACTGACGCATGTGGCGAGTAAGGATCAAGCTGCAAATATCTTTACAAAACCGCTACCAAAAGTACTATTTGGTAAATGTAAGAAGATGATTAGCATAGAGGATAGTAGAAACATTTAAGTTTATAGGGGAGTTTTTTTAATAAATTTTAATATTATATTAAGTGGGTTTCTATTAAAAAGTTAGTGGAAAGACAAAGAGTTTGTGGTACTTGGAAGGCCAAGAGATAGTGGCCTATTAATAGTATTTATTTACTTTAATTTCCTAGAATAGCATAAATCTCTAGGTATATATAAAGGCCAAGATTGTATTTTCATTTCAACAGAATATATAAAAGTAGTGTTTCTGTTATCAAATATATTAGAAGCCATTAATCCAATACACAACATCATTGGTAAATCAGGATTTGTTGTCACTATCTCTTGCAAATGAAAATACAGTTTCAACTCATTTGACGAGTTTCTTGAAATAACTGATGTTTTCTTGGAAAACAATAGATTCTAATGTTAATGTTGCTACCATTTCTCCTACAATACCAGGTCCTTCATATTTTTGTGTGGCATTTCATCAAATACTTTGCTAGCAATGGAGGTGGAATAGATGTGACTGGAAGTATGCCATTTATTAGTGAATTTTGTGACCGCTTCATTTCATCTGATATTGTGTAACATAGCTTCTTCATAATTGATGAACAACCTTGTCGTAAAACTCAGTTTTTTCCAGAAGCATAACATTAAACACCAACATAAACGAAAAAGAAACAAAATACCATGTTAAAATGAAATGTGGGGAAAATTTCTAACCTTTAGTACCTTTATTATCATCAATAGTAGAAGAATGTATGTCATTTGAAAAGAGTGAGCTTAGTGCAGAACAAAAATGAAGCAACCTATAACGCCCCATATTGCTTTTAGGATTACCGACTGACCCCACAAACCAACACGGGTCTTTTCAGCATGCTTTGTCCTTAATCACACGCTTTCCAGGAAACTCCCCAAAAGGTCACTCATCCCAGAATTGCTCCAAGTCAAGCACGCTTAACTGTGGAGTTCTTATGAATGGGCTACCGAAAAGAAGATGCATCTTGTTGGTATAGGTAGTACCAATTAATCCTTATAAGCCTTCAGTCAACCATGCAGTCCCATATCTACATAGCCTCAGGATCCCTCTCATTCGGATGTGAATTCGGTTTTCCCCTAGAAGCTGCTAGGAGTGTCTCATTGTCATGCCTCATGACACCGACAACCACTCCCTCTCCCACGGGTGTTACATGTAACCACCGTTCTCTTTCACCTCAGGTGTTACATGCCCACCAGCTTCCGCTTGGTTCGTCCCCGAACCACATCGTACTGGGAGAGGTATGGCTCTGATACCAATTGTAACACCTCACTCTAAACTATCGTGGAAAAATAAGATAAACAACAGAAACAATTCAGAGTGCAGCAAATAAAATCTCATGACGACCGTCATGGATGTCACGACCGTCACGGTCATGACGAGCGTCATGAAGCTGTGATGACCGTCACACTCCCAAATTCTCAGACGCAGCAGAGGTGTCACATTCTACACTTAACCAAAACACATACACTTGCAAAAGATCATTTAATAACATACGTAGCACAAAATTCGGATGAACAAACAACGGTAACTTGTTTAACATTTTAATCATGAACGCCATGTTATAATACACTTCCAACGATTCGTATTAATTAAATTCCATTAAAATTCAGCAACTAATTATCTTGCATCAATTCACTAAAACAACTATGCATCCAAGCAACATTTGGCATTATCAGAAACAACCAATCTATTGCCATAGTACCTAATAAAATTCAGCAACAAGGAATTCAATTAAAACAATAACATTAATCGTTCATCCCCCCTAGAGTGCTACGTATCAGAGCGACCAACGACCTTAAACATAAAGCGACACTTTCTTTTGAGTTACCAGCAAATTACCACCAACGGAGGTAACATACAACGTAAAAGGTGAGATATCAACAATATAACATAAGGCATGATAAAAGTCATGTCAGAATATTATCACAACATTATAATTCCAGAAGTTCGCATAAATATTAGTAATAATAAACTACAACCACTCTTTATTCATAACCACAACAATTATCATCATATCTCAACAACTCATCAAAACAACTCAACAACGCAACTCAACAATGCGACTCAACTGTGCATATGCTTGTGGTACCATTTTGGGAGACAACTCTCCACAATAATTCGGGAGACAACTCTCCACAATAATTCGGGAGACAACTTTCCACAATAATTCGGGAGACAACTCTCCACAATAATTCGGGAGACAACTCTCCACAACCATTTTATTTTGTCATTAAAGACACAACCGTCGCCAATTCAGGCCAAATGATATGCTATGAGATGCAACTATTATGGACTATAACACAACAACAACAATTGTGCAACAACCGTGCAACAAGGCATCACGCCTACAACCAATTATCTATAACAGAAACATCACATTTTACATATATTATGGACTCACCATTTCAATTTGTTCATATCAGAGAACTACCAACAGTATTGTTCCTACGAATAAGACTCTAACACATTTTCGCAGAGAACAATTAAAAACAACCTCGTGTCTACAATCGAGAACTCAACAGCATTTCCATGTTAGAGAACAACTGACAACATCATTACTACAAATAAGAACTCAACACATTTTCATATACCTTCATACGGGTAATATAATTACAACTTCTAATTTACTTAAATAGGGAACATTACTACGGTAACGTTACTACGGGGACATCACTACGGGGACATCACTACGGGAACATTAACCCTTAATATTTATGGACTCACCATTTCAATCTGTTCATATCAGAGAACTACCAACAGTATTGTTCCTACGAATAAGACTCTAACACATTTTCGCAGAGAACAATTAAAAACAACCTCGTGTCTACAATCGAGAACTCAACAGCATTTCCATGTCAGAGAACAACTGACAACATCATTACTACAAATAAGAACTCAACACATTTTCATATACCTTTATACGGGTAATATAATTACAACTTCTAATTTACTTAAATAGGGAACATTACTACGGTAACGTTACTACGGGGACATCACTACGGGAACATTAACCCTTAATATTTATCGATCTACAGGATCATACCCACGGTTATAGAATTGAACCCCACCCTTACAGCATTCCGGAGAAACACAAGCTTTTCCCCCATTGGAATCATTCCACTCCTACCAACAAAGTTAGACAACAACATGTACCGACAGTGTTTTCTCACACATGCCGCATACAAGGGATTAAACTACAATACAAGACAACTTGGCCGGACGGACCGACGGGTCTTTTCAGCATGCTTTGTCCTCAATCACACGCTTTCCAAGAAACTTCCCAGAAGGTCACTCATCCCAGAATTGCTCCAAGTCAAGCACGCTTAACTGTGGAGTTCTTATGAACGGGCTACCGAAAAGAAGATGCATCTTGTTGGTATAGGTAGTACCAATTAATCCTTATAAGCCTTCATTCAACCATGCAGTCTCATATCTGCATAGCCTCAGGATCCCTCTCATTCGGATGTGAATTCGGTTTTCCCCTAGAAGCTGCTAGGAGTGTCTCATTGTCATGCCTCATGACACCGACAACCACTCCCTCTTCCACGGGTGTTACATGTAACCACCGTCCTCTTTCACCTCAGGTGTTACACAACCCATATTTCAAATTAGGAACAAATATGAGGTGAGATAAGATCTTGTAAGAAAAGGAATGAGAGGAATAAAAGAAGCTAAGTTACGCACAATTTAAAGAAGAGAATTAGTTATGGTGGTCTTGAGATGAAAAATAAATAACTTTACAGAGAAGTTGTCTTGTATACTGTTTACTAAACGAAAGTGGCTATGGTGGTGTTTCTGAGAGAGGAAGGTGATGGTGATGGTGACGGTGATGGAGATTGATTAGTGGTGAGAAACATCAACCACCTTTATCCATTCTCTTTGTCCATAAATCATCATCGGACCACAACCGTACTCGATCCACTCACAACCACTAAGTTTGCTGGAATTGTTGTATAGATTTTGCATCAAGTTAAATATATACACTAGTTTATATATATATATATATATATATATATATATATATATATATATATATATATATATATATATATATATATATATATATATATATATATATATATATATATATATATATATATATATAATATTTGTAAACTAATTAAACAAATGTGATGTAGCCTATTGAAACATTTCCTTTCTTAGCAATCATAGCGTCATTTGTTCAATTTTTGCTAAAAGCAAATTTTTGGGATTTAATTTTAGAACTTTGGTGACCTTGGTGGTGAATATATGTCATGTCAGATGCCACGCGTGTAGAAATAGATGTCGTTTGTGAGAATTGGACGAAAATGACCTAAATAACGTTGTTTGAAAACTACATTAGTCTTTTTAAAAATTAAGGAAGCAAAGTGAACCCCAAGGTAAAGTTAAGGGACTAAAAAGGGTATTTTGTCTAAAAAAATTTACACAAATTATATTACACCATAAAAATCATTTTTAATAAAAGGAAAAATGGGCCCTTATATTGATCATGCATTTTGAAAATGAGTCTCACATAATATTATCAAATCGACATCAATGTTTTCAAATAAGAGGTGAGAGTTACGAAGGTTGTTGAAAATAGATTTTTTTTCAAACAACGTCTCTTATATTTTAAAACATAAAAATGGATTAAGGAAAGGTTATGCACCTTTCCGTCTAATACGGGTTTTATTCATGCTTAAATTAAAAGTAAAAGTAGAAGAATTCCATTCTAGCTATCAAGGTTGAGGGTGTCTGGGTGAAGGGTGTTGCTGATTCATGCGTAAGGTGGTAAAGTACTTTTATGAGTGGGTTAAAGAGTAATTTGAAGTTAGACCTACTTTGCTTTAAGTGCCTTTTTTTATCCTTCTTGGAACAGGATATTCAGGTCTTGATGGTACCTTTTCTAATTGAGGAGGTGGATGTGGTGTCACTCAAAGGGATGGGAGTAAGAGTCCTGACCCTGGTGAGTTTAAACATGTACAATACCCATACTTGTATCCATCTGCTTATTTCCTAGTCTACAAATTTAAACACGTACAATATCTCTATCAGGCAATTAATCATTAGTATCACAATCTTTGTTTGTACACTATGGGACGATTCTACTGATTCTCTACATCATAAAAAAAACATGTAAAATAGAGTTCACACAGTATATATCATACATTTCAGATATCACAATATTCTCACATACCGCATATAACTCTTTTATTTCTTCCAATTATTTCACGCAAGTTTCCCGCTCCACTTCTAGCTTCTCTTTAAATTCTTTCTTTTGACTATTTATCTTCCTTTCAAACTCTTCCAATGATTATTTTTGCACTTATACGTTGCTTTTTCTAGACATACCAAAAAAGTACTCTTAGGCCGATTCCACCTCCAACCCCACAAGCACGCCTATCATGCTCCTTATTTTTTATTGTTTTTACTAACACATATCGTGTCGTGGTTTTGGAACAAAGGAACCTTCACGGGATGAGTTAACCAACGAATTCTACACAACATGATAAGACATACATTGTTAATTACCAAAGCAGTTTAAATAACACTAAACATATGCACAATAACTCCTACTTATAATTTTCTCAACTACTAATCTTGAGGCATCTGAAGTGTAGTCTTCATTTGGTCTTTGTCAAAACCTCTTCCACTTCTCATGTCGTGAGGGGGAGATGATTCCCGATCATGACTCATGGAGTCCCCATCTCCTAGTTGTTGTTTTTTTCAGCAATCATTGTTTTCTCAAGTTTCCTATATCCCCCATAAGAAAATCTATAGAGGTATTTGTTTTTAGACTTTTTCAGCTTTCCCACTTCACTTTTAACTTATTTTAAACATATGAAAATATTAATGTCTATGGTTGTATCCATAAAATTATCAGAAAATACAATTAGTATTAACCATGAACTCCTCAATACTACGAGACTTCACAAACATTTTCTAAACCTTCTTGTTAAGATATAGATATTTCACCCACGAGTGCTCAATATCAAGCTTAATCTTTGTAATGTAGTCACTCGTGAGTCGTGACTTAAAACTCCTCCAAGTCGTACCAGCATAAGTGATCCACTTTTTTTTCAACTTTGAATTATCACTAAACTCAAACGCCAATTACACATTAGATTAACAAGCATTTATTAGTGTTTATATAACATAATATCGAATCGATAAAGATTAAAATTAATACCTGAACGTCTATCCATATGCTCTTTTTCACCTCGTTTATTACATCCTTCCAATCATCTACAGAATGTGGACTTTGCTACGTCTAAGGAACACGACATAACTCTTAAACAATGAAGAATAAGGACCATCAAGAATAGTATAAGCGACACTAAACCCGAACAGAAGTATGACATATGGCTTGTGGTGTTTTGTTAACGTAGTCATGATTGTGGCACCTCTTTGCTATTTTTTTATTCTCCTACTACAGATTGAGAATCATTTGTCATGGTTTCATTTGTATACATAGCTTTGTATCTACTAGATGAAGAAGAGACCATCTATCAAGACATAAGTATCAACAACAACAAATAAACATCAACAACCACAAATAAATAAGCATCAATAACAATAAGAATCAACAACAACAATAAGCATCATCTTCAACAATAAGCATCATCAACAACAACAAGCATCAACAACAACAACAATAGCAAGCATCATCTTCAACAATAAGCATCAACAGGAACAAGCATCAAGAACAACAATAAGCATCAACAACAAAAAAATACATAAGCATCAATAATAACAACATGCATCATCTTCAACAATAAGCATCATCATCAAAAACAACAACAACAACAACAAGCATCAACAACAACAATAAGCATCATCAATAACAATAAGCATTAACAACAACAATAAGCATCAAAAACAACAAATACAAAAGCATCAACAATGACAAATACATAAACAACAACAATAAGTACAATCATCAACAATAAACATAAAAAAATAAATACATATATAACAATGGAAAATTTCGGTACTATAGATGCATAGGGAAAATTTATACGTACCACAAACGTGATGAATAAGTAAAAAAATATTTTCAAAATCTTTGAGTTCCTCCTCCACGGCTAAACCGAAGGCTAGAAAAAACGAAGAACATAGTGTTGGTTGCTTTCTCGATGGTACGAAATCATAGATGTTGGTTGAAAATGTGGTTGTGTCTTCAGGTTTGAAGATGGTGTTTAACATTTTGTTAGGGTTAAAACTGACTTTGTTTCGTTGGGGTTGAAAATGGTGTTGTATGTTTCGTTAGGATTGAAAATCACATTGTTTCTCTAGGGGTTATTTCTTGGTGAAAATGAAAATATGGAACTGAAAAGATAAGTTAGACATCTCTATTTAAAGTGATTAAATAATATTATCACAATCGCTTATCAAAACCGTTGTGATATATGATAAAATTTATTAAAGAAACGACATGTCTTATGCAAATAAAAATTTTAAAAAATAATAAAAAATATATCGCAACACTGTTTTTAGACAACTGTGGTGATATAAGATTTACATTAATGACATTTTATAAGAAAAAAAAGCGGCAGACTTTAAGTAATTAAAATTTTAAAAAATTGAAAATATATCACAATGATTAGTTTAAAGAACCATAGTGATATATCTTTCTTTTTTAAAATAAAAATGAAAGGTGGTGCTAAAATACTAAAGAAATCACGAATTAGCAGACCCTAAGATTTAAACTCATAAAACATCAAATGATATCACTATGGTTGTTTTAGAAACCAGTGGTAATAAATTAACACATACACACACACACAAGGTCCTATGAAAGAACGTGGTAATAGTGGCATCGTTGTAAGTACTTTTGTAGTAGTGTTTAGTCCTTGTGGAAAAGAGTGTCTCTCCTCAGGTCTAAGAAGGATGACCCCCCTAAATTTTTTGAGAAGGGGTTGGTGAGAAAGGTTAGGTCTGGTCTTCTGACCACTTTTTGGGAGAACATCTAAGTTGGGGACATCCCTTTAAGATTGAGGTTTTATAGGCTTTTCACTATTTCTCAAAGGAAATCTGCCTCGGAGCGGGAGGTTGGGAGCCGGGAAGGGGGAGGTTATGTGGGATCTTAGTTGGAGGAGATCCTTTTTTCATTTATGAAGAAGCTATGGTCGCTGAGTTTTTCTTACTCCTTCAAGATTTTCAGTTTTTGGATAAGAGGGATTGTTGGGTTTTGAGGCATTCTAGAGAAAGTTTTTTCTTAGATTCGTCTACTTATCAGTGCTAGGTGGGCTCTCATGATCCTCTAGTACCACCCTTATTAATCGGGAACCCTAACCTCCATCTAGTTTGTGAAAGTTGGGCTGCCTCCAAGGTTTCAGTTTTTTCTCGGCAAGTTACACAAGATAAATTCTAGTCTAAAGAAGCTCTCTTCAAGCAGAAGATTATTTTGGAGCTAGGCATGTTTCTTGTAGTTTATGTTATCATTGATTAGAGTCGGTGTCCCATTTATTTTTTTACTTGTAATTTCTCGTCCATTGTTTGGTATACAGTATTCGAGTGGCTAGGGTTTCAGGTAGTTCTCCCTAGGGAGTTGGGGGAGTCTTTTTGAGTTTGTGTATTCGTTAGGAAAGAGGTCAAAGAATAAGGGTGGTTTTATTATGATTTGGCAGGAAGTGATTTGGGCTATTTAGCAAGTGAGGAATGTCAAGCTTTTTTCTAGGTCTTCATCTAACGTGAAAAAGGTGAAGAATAAGAGTATTCATTTGGCATGGACTTAGTTCCTTAATGGGTCTATGATAAACTTTCTCTCCTTCTCGAATTGGTTGTGGAACTACATCCTATGTTTGAACTAATAGCGGCTCGGGAGGTTTGGCCTGCTCCTTCACTGGTTAATGGCTTTGGATTTGCATATGAGTCTCTTGCGTTGTTGATGATGGATCCTATGGTCTGACATCTAGTTATGTGTTTCTGTTGATTAGTTTTTGGTTTCTCAGCGATCTTGGTGGTGTGTTTATGGGCCTTGCTTCCCCGGGTGTTATGGGTTTCTTTTGTTGTATTCCCATTTTTGTTTTCATGTTTTTCTATTCGGGGTACTTCTTGTGCCTTGGGTTTTTTTAGAGGTCTCCCCCTCTTGACTGATTACTTTTTCTTCTGTTTTTATATATATTTCTATTTTCCTTTCAAAGAAAGAAAGGTTCTCCATGAAAAACCTC
This sequence comes from Lathyrus sativus, assembly GCA_963859935.3. NCBI lineage: Eukaryota > Viridiplantae > Streptophyta > Magnoliopsida > Fabales > Fabaceae > Lathyrus > Lathyrus sativus. Next base: position 489,329,003 of record OZ012739.1, on the reverse strand, counting down.
CACTAAATACCTTAGTTATTTTGAAAAAAAATTATTTAAAACATAAAAACTAACTTGTTTATCCATAATAGATAATTAGATTGAACCTGATAATAAGTTATTATGCTTATTGTCCTTACTTTATCTTATTCTGCCAAGTTACATTAATGTCTTATTACATAGAAAGTTATTTTTTCCAAAAATAATTTGTTTTAGTTAAAAAATTTCTTCGTCCTCCACACATCAAATTTTTTAGTGTGATTGAAACCTTTCAACTTTACAACATCAATGAAAAAAATTACATAACCTAAACAAATTATTAGATCAAACCACCATGACTTCGTATAAAAAGCTAAAAAAAATTCTAAGATTTTAACCACCCATAAACAAAATTTGTAACATTATAGATAATTGTTCAATCGACATCACATTTGTTCCAAATAAATTATTATACTTTTTTACAAAATACACTAAGTGCATGTCAGCCAGATCACATGAAAATATTTACTAATCTCTTTACTAAATAGGTGAGGTCCACAGAATTGACGAGCTTGAGGATAAGCATTATCACGAAGAACATAAGAGGCATCTAACCATTATATTTTAGCTAACCACGCATCTCTAAAGAAATCACATTCAAAAAATAAATGGTGAGTATTTTCTTCTGACTTGTAATCTACTGAGGAGACCAACATATTTTGTTCTAAAATACCATGTCGAGCTACATTATCCTTTGTTAAAAGCTGGTTATAAAGAATTATCTAAGCGACATTTTTAGCGCAACAAAATCATTTCATCTTCATCACCAAAAGATTTGACTAGAACTTGATTGATAAGAAAGGGTGTTCCTTTAACATTGACCAAAAAAGCACAACACTCCATAACCTTATCTTCCTCCCACGCAAAAAGATGTTGCCACCACCTTCAACAACCACTGTCTATACCCCACCCTAACATTTTCATTTTTTCCACTAATATATTATTTTATACCGATAAGCCAACAAGTCTAATAAACCTATCACAAATAGGATCTCTTGGAAGCCATTTATCCTTCAAGAATACATTTTTTTCTCGTCTTCAACCGTTATTCTTGTTGGAATTAACCCAAAACCTTTTGAGAATTCCTAATCAATCTTGACCTCAAGAAAGATTATGCCCAACAACTTTAATGAAAAACAAGAAAGAAAGAAATAGTTTAACAAAATCAAAGAAAGAAGAGAATGAATTTTAACTGCGGAATCTCCGCCCACAAGCTGTGGAAACCTCTTTATTCACTTTGCAACTGCAAAAATCTGTGAATACAAGTTATTACAAAATAGGGGTTACTCCCTCTATTTATAATAGAAATTTTTGGTCTAAGTCAAAATTTTGTGTCAAGTAACCTGCTTCGACACTTCGACATTTAAACAACTTGACACACACACACACCTTAGCCTAATTTTGACTAATCTTTTTTTCTGTCGAGCTACTCTGCTTCGACACAAAGAATTATAATCTCAACACACCACAAAATTTATTGTGCCTAAGTAATCTATATTCATCATAAACCTTAGCTTCTTAAACACTTAGACTTGCACTCTTTTCGTCATTATGTCTGCAATCTGATCCTCAATTCAACAGTGTTCAAAGTTTATCTTCCCTTCTGCTACCTGCTCTCGAAGATAATGGAACCTCATTTCAATGTGCTTGTTTCGTCCATGTGCTATTGGATTCTTCGCCAGGTTGATAGTTAACATGTTGTGGATCTTCGTGGTAATTTCTCCATGACTCTTCGTTGTAATCTCTTCGACCAGATTCACCATCCATTTTGCTTGACATGCATAAAGAGAAGCATCTATGTATTCTGCTTCGCATGACGAAAATTCCACTACTGTCTCATTTCTCAAACTACAAGCAACTGGTGCACCACCTAGCATAAACACATAGTCAGCTGTGGATTTTCTACCCTTAATATCACTACACCAATTTGAGCCGTTATTGTCGCTACTGCGAAAATCGGCGCCGGCTGACAGAAGAGTCGCCACCGTGCGTTATTTATCCCAACGGAGGGAAAGGAAACGCTCGAAGTAAACCTCGCAAAAAACGGGAAAGGTATGGTCATCGCAACCAAAACCTGGGTTCGGGAGTCGGTTGCGCAAGGGGAAGGTATTAGCACCCCTCACGTCCGTCGTACTCGACGGGATCCACGCTTGCTTGGGTTGTCTACAGGATGCAAAACAATCTATCTACGGCTGCTAAATCTAAACGGAAGGGAATTGACTCGATAGAGCGTCGCACTCTATGCCTACGTATTCTCAAGGGAGAAAGTCAGAGTCAACGTAGTTCGGGACTACAGGGAAATTGGCTCGCCAAGACCTCGCGTCTTGTGCCTACGTACTTCCACACTGCATGGAAGATCAGAGCTTTACGTAGTTCAGGCTAACTACGGCTAAACAAGGGTATTCTCACACAGCAGTGAGAAAATAACTGGTTTCAAAGGTCGGGAACCTATGGGCAAAACTACGGCTTGGTCTCAAATGCACTTGGGCAAAAGAGAAAAAGGGGTACAATTAGTCGTCAGCGGGAAAGTCTCGATCGCACAGCTGCGAGAGAACAAAAAGTCAGTTGTTAGTGTGCTCGCTAGGATATCGCATCCCATGCCTACATATCCTCGTCTGGTACGAGAAATCAGAGCAGCTGTAGTTCGGCTACTTTTTGGACCACAGCTCAAATCTCGTTTTACTAACATTCTGAAAAATGGTTACAATGATTGAATACTGAAAATAAACTCCTAGGAAATACTATCCTATCCTGAAAAATCGAATGAAAAAGAGTCCCCTAACAAGTGGACCTTCTAAACTACCTCTAAAATGTAAAATAAACTCTATGAAAAAAAATACACTCTAAAAAAAATATTAAATCGACGCTAATATTTTTTCTCTTTTTCCTTCTCTTATTTTCAACTATTTTTTTCTCCTTTCTTTCAAACTATTTTTCATATATTTTTCATATTTTTCTATGTATTTTTCTCCCTTTTTCCCAACTATTTCTCAACATTCTTTTTTCATTCTTTTTCACTATACTTTTTCCTTTACTATTTTTTCAATATTTTTTATTTCAATATTTCCCTTTTCTTCATATATTTTCCCCCCTTTTTTTCAATGTATTCTTTTTCCTTTTTTTTTTAATATCTCTTTTTAATTTCTTTTTTCATAAAACTATATATGAAAATATAAAAGAAAAGAAAATAAGGGGAGGGGGTATGTTTACAAAGGGGGAGTAACAAAAAATAAAAAAAACTGTAAACTGGGCCCAGCCCATAAGCTAATGCTGCCAAAAAAAGACCAAACAGAGGGGGGTGATGCCAGCAGAAACGCTGGGTGCTAGCTCGTTGGGCTTGAGTTTGTTGATTTGGCCCACAGACCACACGGAGGGGGTGTTTGCCAAAAACGGAGGTGTTGGATCCAAAAAAACCGTTGGGCCTGGCCCAACCCTCATACGGACCACCTCCCTCTCTTTCTCCATTCACTCTGAAACCCTAACCCTTTCTCTCTTCCTTTCACAGCGCCGCCGTCCTTTCTCTGAACTCCCCTCTCTTTGTTCATCACCCTCACCAAAACTCTCCTTCACTCTCTGTTTTAAATCAACAGCCAATGAACAACAAAAATCGTGTCACAAATCTACACAACCAAACTTTAAACCGCGTCTTGTGTATCAATAGGAGATCTGATGAATCTGAAAGAGACTTCTGGAGAAGTTCTGAAGAACTTTGAAGATTCTGGGAAGTCTAGCAATCTATGATGAACTTCGCTGCAGAATTCGTTGAAGTTCTTGAAGTAATCTTGTTGATGATAATGAAGATCGCTGGGAAATTTTGATTCCGGAGAGGAGGATTCTTGAATCCTAGATGCGATCTGAGGATGAAACGATCTCTCGTTGTTCTTGAGCGTCTTCCGAAAATGAAGATCGATGATGAAGATTGGACGAACGATGAATTTCTGGAGATGGTTGTTGTTGAGAGTTGATGAAGATCCATCGTGTTTCTGGAAATCTGGAGGAGCTTTGATGAACCTGATGGACACCGGACGAACGATGATGATGATTGGAAAGGGAGAGGATGATTGGTTGAATCTGGATGAAGATCCTCGCCGGAAAAAGTTGTTGATGGTGATCGGAGGAGATGGAGGAAGGAGGTGAAGATGGAGGTTTCTGAGAAGAAGAGAGGAAAAGAGATGAATCTGGGTAAAAACTGGGTTTCCGGTGAGGTACGGCGGCCAGAATAAGTTAGAGGACCCGTTACGGTGGCCGCCGGCCATGCATGCCGGCCGGTGAGGTTTTCAGGCGAGATGCTGTGGTGAAGACACGTGGTGTGGCTGGTGGAGGAAGGGAGTGCATGCGCGCCACGTGGTATCCTGGCGTGGCAGTGAGAGAGAGACTCTGAGGGTGATGTGGCGTCGTGTAATGATGAAATGTGGGGTCCTCTCCTGCACAACACGTGGCTCTGCTGAATTTATACTGGGATTAGTTCTGGATGCTTCTAGAAGATGCTGGATCTTGCTGGAGATTTATGGACAAAAATGGACTTGGACGAAAAACAAACTCTGGGCCTTTCACTGATACCTGGGCCCAACGAAAACACCTCCCAAAAACTGCATTGAATAATTCACGAACTGGGCTTTGCTGATATTTGAATAATAAGGCCCAAACGAAAAAAATGGTTAAAAAACTCAAAAAAGTCTGAATAATAAAGTGTTAATGAAAATTAAAGTGGATTAATGCTCAACAATTAATGAAAGATTAAAACTAAACCCAATTAAAGCTAATTAACAAGACTATTCAATTAACCTAATAATATCTAATTAAAACTAATATTCAAAAACCTATTAATTCTATAATATCTATTAATGAAAAATCTATATTCTATATTAAGAGAAAGAAATCTATTCTAATAAAATTCTATGAAAAACTATATTATTTATTTAAAAGAAAACCTCTTATTAATAAAAGAAAAACAAAACTATATTCCTCTATTAAAATGATTAAAAACTATTAACACTATTTAAAAAACTATTAATATTCTAAAAATATTCTATATTATCCTAAAAAAATCTATTAAATCCTAAAATGATTAAAAATCTATTTAATACCTAATATATTCTAAAAATGAATTAAAAAAATATTAAAACTATTAAAAACCTATTAATATTCTAAAAATGCTAAAAAATGATTTAAATCTATTAAAAAATCTAAAAATGGTCAGTAAAATCTAGAAAAAATCACAATAACACCGAACGACACATAACACCGCGAGAGCGCATCAAAATAGCCGGTAAAAATCAAAAGACACCGAAATATCCCAAAAATACGATTCTATCTATCTGAGCTGATTAAAAACACCTGAAACGCGAGACGAGAGCTGTGATCCCGATAAAATCAAAACAAATGAGAAATGCACTGTATACGATATGCAGATGCGAATGCGGTTATGCGTCGAAACATAGGACCAAATACGGGACCCGGTTGGTCAAATTTTAGGGTGCAACAGCTGCCCCTATTCAAGCGGCTTCGACCGGAATGGGTGAAGAGCGCTCAGCCTTCAAACATTCAAGGTAGATGACGGTTGAATACAAATGGAACCCTGAAATTTGCCAACCGTGGGAATATACTGCAAAACTGCTTGAGGAATAGCCTCCAATAAACTGAAGTTTGGTTGTCACGGCAACAACTGGTCAATTTTCTGATAAATTTTCTTCTCCTTTTCAACACCTGTGTGACGCCACAAGTATTGGACTAATGCTTCGCAAAGCAAACACCTTCCCATCTGTTATAGGATTTTTTTCTGTCGACTCATGGTTCACGGCGAACCTGAGGAAACTCTCCTAGGGAATTCTGAATTGAACTGCCTGGCACCTATTCTGACGAAGGCGGCAGCTTCAGAAGTTCGATATATGTCAATCTCTGTTGTTGTTTTTTCGATGCTGACGTAACGACCAAATGAAGAATTACTCCGCTGGGGGAGACGAGAAGCTTAACCACACAACTCTGCAGGTGAACAAATTCGAAATCCAATAGGTAACCCTCCTGGTCCATGTTTCGACATGCGTATGCTTGAAATGATGCGATGTCCTATATGATATGTAAATGTTATACATTCTGTTTGAAAATGCGATGCCCAGACGGCATGGAAATACTATATGCTTGTAAATGCAATGACTATATCTGCAAATGTAAATGCAAGCTCTAGCTGCCAGAGAACACCAGGTCTGAAAACCACTTGGCAAAATAAATGCCGAAAGCAACATCAACTCTACTGGGGATGAACCGAAGTCACAGAATCATCTCAGCAAAATAAATGCTGGAAACGGGAAACCAAATCCGCTGGAAATAACCGTTCTGCTGGAGGAATGGAAAGGCAACCCTGCTTGGCGACTTCACTGGGGAAAGAAAACAAATCTGCTCGGGGATGCGCCCTTCAAACCATGGGCAACTGATTTTGCTCTGCGGGGATTGACCCAAACTGGGATTGATTGCGCGCGGCACGGTGCTGGAAATGCCCCCTACTATCAGGGATATTAATCTTAATCTGCTGAGGATACTCCTGATCCTACTCTGATGCGGGATAGCAATACGATCTCAACTCTTCCGGGGATACTAAGCAACTTTCATCTGCTGAAGAGTAACAATTCTGATTTAACAACATCCATAATGAATTCAAACATTAATCGGAGAACTGGTATCTGTCGAGCTTCGTATCGGGAAACACGACAACATGCGGGTCATTGGGAATTACGGTGTCAGATACCTTTAGGTTTTTTGTTTTTCTGGTTTAGGATACACATGGACTATGTACACTGTGGAAGATATGGGAAATACTAGACGAGAACTAGCACTCAAAGGTAGACTACCAGACGAGAACTGATAGGAAAATAGGTTGTCGGACGAGAATTGATTCGGTTTGGACATCAGACGGGGCTGACTGGATAACAGACTGAGGCATAGACAACCAGGCGAGAACTGGCTGCAAACTGACGTACACCAGACGAGAACTGGTGTAACACACAGGTTAAAACACACGATGATCAGACGAGAACTGATTACGCGACGACATGTACCAGACGAGAACTGATACAACTCTGGAAGAAATGGCGACCAGACGAGAACTGGCTACGCAACGACATGTACCAGACGAGAACTGATACAACAACTAAAGAAACGGTAATCAGACGAGACCTGGCTACCAATGACATGTACCAGACGAGAACTGATACAACACTTGAAGAAACGGTGACCAGACGAGAACTGGTTGCAATAAACTGCACCAGACGGGAACTGATGCTTACAATAAACTACACCAGACGGGAACTGATGCTTACGATAAACTGCACCAGACGGGAACTGATGCTCACGGAAGAGTGGGCTAGACGAGAACTGGACTTTGGAAACAACTGGTTACTGACACGTAACAGGTTTAAACTGTAGGATAATGATCCAATGGCAGCAAGGCCTTTTTCGGAATGTTAAGGTTTTTGGTAAGGGTACTGACATGATTCCCCGATACTCAACTCCGGCTGGGGATAAACAAACTGGCTTGAACAACTTGCCCCAGTGCACTCAGCTGGGGATAAAAAGACTGGCTTGGACAACTTGCCCCAGTACACTCAGCTTGCCCCAATCTAACTCTTGGGAACACTTGCTCTGAACAGCTCTGCTACGAGACGACCTCGAGATTACTTGCCCCGGTATCTGTACGACAACAGAATTCAATCTCCAATTAGACACCTATCAACCCAGTTGGTTTCAACATTCTCCGCGGTGACTTGCCCCTGAATGAGCGTTCTAGCGACTTAACCCGATCTGATTATCCACCTGAAGTATCTGCTTCCAAATCTCAACGTTCTGCCTAATTGCCCCTGATTAACTGAAGCTTCGGGACTTGCCCTCAGACTAACTGATTCTGAATTTACTGGAAGTCGATGCCCCTGATTCATAGGTCTTCACAACATACACCATCCTGGTTCAGACTACTGAATTACTCAGTCCTGCTTGATTATCCCCTGCTGGAATTTCTCTCATGCCAACTACTAACCTGCAATTAGAATCGTCTGTTTACGAATGGTAATCTTAATGCAATGGTTATGCAGATTTTGAAAAAATTTGAGCTGTCACTCATTTACATGCATATGATTGTGAGTGACGAATGAACCCAAGTTCAAACGTGGTGCTTACGTGGTCAGTGAAAAAAAATACAACAAGGATGTGACTAGCAAGTCAAGAAGGAGTCAGGTTACTCAACCTTATCGCAATGCACTTCAGAATAACCCTACCTCAATTAGGTCTTTTAAGGGTTGTATCATGGTCGGGTTCACGGTTCGTGAAACAAAGGATGTTTGGCTCAAATTTTGATTTGTACCCACCCCTTCTACGTGATGTTCTCCGATCCTAAGGTTCAGTTAACCTGGCACAAGCGCTCGCCTCTTCGAGAGGTATGTTGAATGGTAAGAACCACAACTAAGGAATTCACGAGGTTTTTCGGAGTGATAGTTACTCCTTTTCGTTTTCGGTGTCTGTGTACACGACTTTGTGACTTGCTGGGGAAAATTTTCTTTTTATCCCTTCTTTTTCGTTCTTTTGATTCCCTAATTTTTTCCTGGACTGACTCCTTTTGAGTTCTTTCCGATTTTTTCGTTTTCTTTTGAAGTCCAGCGGGATGCCCTTATTTTTGCCTAAGTACTAGCTTTCCCAGCTTTCCTTTCTTTTTACTTAGCAGGCTTTCTTTCTTTCTTTCTTTTGGAACAAAGTCGTGTGACACTGGTCGTCTTGATTGCTCCGAAAGGATTGTAACTGTCTCACTCCTGATTAGTGAGATATGACCTCTTGAAAGGTATAAACTGATTGGTCCTCGAAAGACAACACTCCTCTGTAAGACTTGAATGCTCGGTCAAGCTAACTGACAACTACCCTGCCCTAGGTTAAGATGTGAGGGTTTTAAAAGTCCGAAAAAACTTCTACTTCCTGGCTCGAAGTGGTTAACAAGGGACTAACTCCTTATATCTCCAGTGTTTAGGGATTTGAAACAATGCCTTGTACGTCATCGGTACGGTCTTATCTGAAAGCCTACGATCATAGGTTATGAGTTTAGTTTCGTCATCCTCCCTCCAATCTTTGCTAGTCACAATGATAAAGTGGAGTGAATAAAATGCAAGTGTCCGTGCAATGCAGTAAATGAGCAACAGCGACATGATTAATTCAGAAAAATGCATAGTCACTTTATTATTATCACCATTCGAAACATACAATGTTTAAAAGCAGGTAGTAACTAACAGAAAAGAAACTACAAATGCAAATGATATAAAGGTCTGAGGACTGCCGATGCTGAGGCGCCTGCCTGTCTGAATCACTGGCTTTTGATGGGGAATACTTCCCGAGTCTACGAGCTTAGACAGCTGAGTGGTTGGGATGAACAAACAGAAATCCTTCTCGAAAGGAAATGCGATCCTGGTCAATCAACTGTTGTACCTTCGCCTGAAATGCCTTACAATCTTCAGTCGAATACCCTGGAGAGCCACCATGATAACCACACTGAACGTGGGGATTGTACCCAGGAGGGTAAGGTTCTGGAACTGGCTTAAGAGCTTTCGGCTCCACCAAAGACTTCTGGATCAAAGATGGTAGCAGCTGACTATACGGCATAGGCACTGGGTGAAAAGGAGCTTTTCTTCGTTCCAAATTGTTACGAGGTCTGTTCTGATTCTGATGCTGACTCTGATAACCTCGACCACGAGTTCACTGATTTGCAAGGGAAGCGACATAAGGTTCCTGATAGGGTGCCCCAGGCACGGCTGTCTGTTCAGTATAACGAGCCACAGGAGGTACTGATCTCTGATAAGATGATGAACCAACAAAATTCACTGATTCGCTTTGAGGATATTCAACCTTTGGCACGACTGCATTGATCCCAAATTCTTCTTCATCCTGATAGTCACAAGGATATTCAGTTTCACCGGCTTGATCATATGAAGTAACCTGAATTTTCCCAATTCTTATGGCATACTCAAGGCGCTCTCCTAATGCTACCACGTCGGAGAAACTTATTGGAAGTCCGAGCAATCTTTCGAAGTACGGATATTGTAGGGAATCTACAAACATGCTTGCTAGCGCTTGGTCTAACATCGGTGGACGCACTCTAGCAGCAAATTCTCTCCATCTCTGAGCATACTTCCTGATAGGTTCATTGTCCTCTTGAGACAACTCTTGCAAATGCATGTGATAGGGAGCTATGTCTAGGTTATAATCGTACTGCTTCAGAAAAGCTCTGGCTAAATCCATCCATGACTGAATCTGATCTCTCTCCAACTGCATATACCACCTCAAAGATGCCCCAGTCAGACTATCTTGAAAGCAATGGATCATCAATTTATCATCTCGCGCAAACGCAGTCATTCTTCGACAGAACATCATCAAATGCAGCTTCGGACAGCTATCTCCCGTGTACTTCTCAAATTTCGGCACTTTGAACTTATAAGGCAACACCAGGTCAGGAACCAAACACATGCCTACAGCATCCAGGTTAACAGCCTCTTTGGTTTTCAAAGCTTTCATTCCTTCTTCCAACGCTCGGAGTCTTCTAGCATTTTCAAGAGCTCTTGGATCCACCATCCCGGCCATTGGAATATCTCTTCGGTAATTCGTCACAGGGAAAGCAACACCTTGATTGTTAACAGGAGGACGCTCATTCCGGGCAACAAACTGCTCATGTCGATCTCGGTTCTCAACAGAAGGCTGTACAACTTGGTCTGCAGTAACGTTGTTCACTTGCGGGAAATCTACCATAGAATCATACAGAGGGTTGGACGCCATAGTGAACCCTGTCAAGGTATTGGGAGACTGGAAATCGCCTTCAGACATAGCTACCAATAACCTTTAGCTGACTTCAATGCTTGATTCCGCTCAAATCTACTCAACCCCTAGGTCGGTCTTCTGACAATCAACAGCTGCTCAATCCAAACTCCGGGTAATCACCTTCAGGAAACAAAGGCTGGATCAGAACTCTGGCCAACTGGAGGATGATATGCAATATGATGCAACACTGATATGCACATGATATGCAAAATGCAGCAAACAACGGGACCACAGCCCCCACACAATCTGAATACTGCTGCGCTGCTGACGGAGACGTTCTCTGAAGAGAAGACCAGAATAACGGGTAGGTTGGAAGTCAAGTTTCCTGCAAACCCCCCCCCCCACTCACAGGTATGGACCTATATCTGACAAGGTACGGCATCCTATGCGGTCGTCAGCGTCACAGACTTTCAGAACTGACGATACGATTCCCAGAAGGAGTGGCATCATCAAGTCCTGAAGAGGCCTCACTTAGCTAACTTCCAAATGATCGGTTTCCGGAGTCGACAATCCAACTGACCAAACAACCCCCTCGACCCAAAGGGTAGAAAAAGAAGTCAACCAGAAGAACCTCGTCCGAGTGTAGATTTCGCGGGACACTAGTACAAGCAAAGCCGGTACGCACCCACTAATCTCTACTCTAAGTCTAAGGTGCACTCAAGCCCAGGTCCGGCTTCTCTCAATCATAGAACACCCGTAACACCCCAACAGCAACAGATAATATCAATAAATAAGCCCCCAATAGACAGGAAAACAAGCGCTAGGATTGACTCTCTCTTAGGGGACGTTGGATCCCACATGCATAAGGACTATCGCAGTCCTTAGCAGCCAGGGGACGTTGGATCCCCAGCAGACTCACATAGGGAACTATCGCAGTCCCCAGCAGAGTCGCCAGCTGTCGCTACTGCGAAAATCGGCGCCGGCTGACAGAAGAGTCGCCACCGTGCGTTATTTATCCCAACGGAGGGAAAGGAAACGCTCGAAGTAAACCTCGCAAAAAACGGGAAAGGTATGGTCATCGCAACTAAAACCTGGGTTCGGGAGTCGGTTACGCAAGGGGAAGGTATTAGCACCCCTCACGTCCATCGTACTCGACGGGATCCACGCTTGCTTGGGTTGTCTACAGGATGCAAAACAATCTATCTACGGCTGCTAAATCTAAACGGAAGGGAATTGACTCGATAGAGCGTCGCACTCTACGCCTACGTATTCTCAAGGGAGAAAGTCAGAGTCAACGTAGTTCGGGACTACAGGGAAATTGGCTCACCAAGACCTCGCGTCTTGTGCCTACGTACTTCCACACTGCATGGAAGATCAGAGCTTTACGTAGTTCAGGCTAACTACGGCTAAACAAGGGTATTCTCACACAGCAGTGAGAAAATAACTGGTTTCAAAGGTCGGGAACCTATGGGCAAAACTACGGCTTGGTCTCAAATGCACTTGGGCAAAAGAGAAAAAGGGGTACAATTAGTCGTCAGCGGGAAAGTCTCGATCGCACAGCTGCGAGAGAACAAAAAGTTAGTTGTTAGTGTGCTCGCTAGGATATCGCATCCCATGCCTACATATCCTCGTCTGGTACGAGAAATCATAGCAGCTGTAGTTCGGCTACTTTCGGGACCACAGCTCAAATCTCGTTTTATTAACATTCTGAAAAATGGTTACAATGATTGAATACTGAAAATAAACTCCTAGGAAATACTATCCTATCCTGAAAAATCGAATGAAAAAGAGTCCCCTAACAAGTGGACCTTCTAAACTACCTCTAAAATGTAAAATAAACTCTATGAAAAAAAATACACTCTAAAAAAAATATTAAATCGACGCTAATATTTTTTCTCTTTTTCCTTCTCTTATTTTCAACTATTTTTTTCTCCTTTCTTTCAAACTATTTTTCATATATTTTTCATATTTTTCTATGAATTTTTCTCCCTTTTTCCCAACTATTTCTCAACATTCTTTTTTCATTCTTTTTCACTATACTTTTTCCTTTACTATTTTTTCAATATTTTTTATTTCAATATTTCCCTTTTCTTCATATATTTCCCCCCTTTTTTTTCAATGTATTCTTTTTCCTTTTTTTTTTAATATCTCTTTTTCATTTCTTTTTTCATAAAACTATATATGAAAATATAAAAGAAAAGAAAATAAGGGGAGGGGGTATGTTTACAAAGGGGGAGTAACAGAAAATAAAAAAAACTGTAAACTGGGCCCAGCCCATAAGCTAATGCTGCCAAAAAAAGACCAAACAGAGGGGGGTGATGCCAGCAGAAACGCTGGGTGCTAGCTCGTTGGGCTTGAGTTTGTTGATTTGGCCCACAGACCACACGGAGGGGGTGTTTGCCAAAAACGGAGGTGTTGGATCCAAAAAAACCGTTGGGCCTGGCCCAACCCTCATACGGACCACCTCCCTCTCTTTCTCCATTCACTCTGAAACCCTAACCCTTTCTCTCTTCCTTTCACAGCGCCGCCGTCCTTTCTCCGAGCTCCCCTCTCTTCGTTCATCACCCTCACCAAAACTCTCCTTCACTCTCTGTTTTGAATCAACAGCCAATGAACAACAAAAATCGTGTCACAAATCTACACAACCAAACTTTAAACCGCGTCTTGTGTATCAATAGGAGATCTGATGAATCTGAAAGAGACTTCTGGAGAAGTTCTGAAGAACTTTGAAGATTCTGGGAAGTCTAGCAATCTACGATGAACTTCGCTGCAGAATTCGTTGAAGTTCTTGAAGTAATCTTGTTGATGATAATGAAGATCGCTGGGAAATTTTGATTCCGGAGAGGAGGATTCTTGAATCCTAGATGCGATCTGAGGATGAAACGATCTCTCGTTGTTCTTGAGCGTCTTCCGAAAATGAAGATCGATGATGAAGATTGGACGAACGATGAATTTCTGGAGATGGTTGTTGTTGAGAGTTGATGAAGATCCATCGTGTTTCTGGAAATCTGGAGGAGCTTTGATGAACCTGATGGACACCGGACGAACGATGATGATGATTGGAAAGGGAGAGGATGATTGGTTGAATCTGGATGAAGATCCTCGCCGGAAAAAGTTGTTGATGGTGATCGGAGGAGATGGAGGAAGGAGGTGAAGATGGAGGTTTCTGAGAAGAAGAGAGGAAAAGAGATGAATCTGGGTAAAAACTGGGTTTCCGGTGAGGTACGGCGGCCGGAATAAGTTAGAGGACCCGTTACGGTGGCCGCCGGCCATGCATGTCGGCCGGTGAGGTTTTCAGGCGAGATGCTGTGGTGAAGACACGTGGTGTGGCTGGTGGAGGAAGGGAGTGCATGCGCGCCACGTGGTATCCTGGCGTGGCAGTGAGAGAGAGACTCTGAGGGTGATGTGGCGTCGTGTAATGATGAAATGTGGGGTCCTCTCCTGCACAACACGTGGCTCTGCTGAATTTATACTGGGATTAGTTCTGGATGCTTCTAGAAGATGCTGGATCTTGCTGGAGATTTATGGACAAAAATGGACTTGGACGAAAAACAAACTCTGGGCCTTTCACTGATGTCGCTACTCGAAAAATGCGTCGCGCAACGACGGGAAGGCGAAAAAGATAGACAGAAGAGTCGCCACCGAACTTTATTTATCCCGTGAGGGGAAAGGAAAATATCGAGAAAACCTTAGGAAATAAATGGATAAGATGGTCTCGCAACCAAGAACGGGTTCGGAAGCCGGTTATGCGAGGGGAAGGTATTAGCACCCCTCGCATCCATCGTACTCGATGGGAACCTTTTGTTTGTCGACATGTGAATTTATTTGCTTAAACATTATGCTATAAGAAGAGTGTTTCACTGGGTAAAAGAAGGATTAGAAACAGGAAAGTTAGGAGGGAAGAGAGATAACAGAGGGGAGTGGAGAAAGAACGGACTCGGTAGGACTTCGCGGTCCTAGGCCTACGTATTCTCAATAGGTATGAGAAAGTCAGAGTCGACGTAGTTCGGGGAACTACAGATATTGGGGGAATGTGCTCGGCAAGGATTGTGGCCCTTGTGCCTACGTATCTTTACTTGAAAAAAGTAAAGAATCAGAGCAGCCGTAGTTCGGCCTACGGTGTGTTGATGTTTTTATGGATGATGCTATCGTGCGCATTCTAGCGGTTAGGTGTTTTGCTGCTCGCTCGTTGGAGACTTAGGCATTACCTGTTTGCGGTAGAACGGACGTAACATATCCTTTTTGAAAGATTGATTAGTTTTCGCCACGCGGGGCAAGAAGTCACGTTTGATTGATTGGATTGTTTTTTTAGGGGGGCGAGACAGGTCCTCGGATAGTAACCCCTACGGGTAGTACCCAATTCATTGTCTCAAAGTTTTTGTTATAAAAAGGTGTGGCGAACGAGGCGTCTTCGTATTGAAAGACGAGCGTCGAAACCACCCTCACTACAGTGGGCATCCCAACACTCGGAGAGGAAGAAGACTACACTTAATCCTCTCTCTTTAATTCAATGCGAAGAGAACTTCATTCTCTTATTAACGATGATTTAGGTTTTGAATGGTAAGTGCTTTGCGACAGAGAACCCTACGGTAAACGTCAGCACTCGGGATAGGAGAAGGCCTACGCCTAACCACTCCACGACCATTCAAGTTTTTGTTGCGAAAAGATTTGAAAATGCACTCGGTACAGGACCGAGGTTTTAGGTGTGAAAATTGTGGAAGGAAGTTGTGAAAGCGAGATGGTGGATAAAGAGATATGTGATGGATAAAGTTACGTCTTCGTATCGAAATACGAGTATCGGGACCACCCTCACTACAGTGGGCATCCCATCAATCGGAGAAGAAGAGGTCTACACCCAATCTTCTCTCTTTAATTCGATACAAAGAGAAATCAATTTATTACTGAAAGTATACTCGGTACGAGACCGAGGTTTTATGAGGAAATGTTGGAAGCGTCTTCGTATTGACAAACGAGCATCGAGACCACCCTCACTACAGTGGGCATCCCTACGCTCGGAGAAGAAGAAAGTCTACACTTAATCCCCTCTTTTTAATTCAATACAAGGATGACTGGGTTTCGAAGATTTGTTCGACAAGGTTTTTTGAATCGATTCGGGACAAGTAATGAAGAGAGAAAAGAGGTGGTCTCAGATCCAACATTACTCATCAATAATTTGACTGGTAATGAATTACGGAGGTCTCGTCATCGACCCAAAAAGAGGAAAATGGAACAGAATGCCCAATAACAAAAGAGAAATGAATTTAACTTCTACAAAAAAAAGTAATTGCCAAACTTCTAAATAATATATAAACTTGAAATTCTGAAACTATAAAAAAGAACTATCTAAAAAATAATATTCAATATGTATTCTAAAGAAAAGAAAATCAAGGATTATATAAAAGCTAATTAATACAAAATGTACATATAAAATGAAAATAATTTTAGGAAAATAAAATATTCACTAAATAAATTAATAAATTTACAAAATACAGTATATAATACATAAAAGTTGTTTTTATAGCAGTATATAAAAAATTAAAAAAACCAAATTATATTATAAATTTAAACTAATTAAAGATAAAACACTAATAAAAAAAATAAAGAAATTAAATTGTTTTTTTAAATGAACAAATGATGATGAATGCCCACTGTAGGGCCGATTTTGATTCCAAGAGATGGGCATGAGGCCCATATTTACATCCAAAATCAGAGAAAAAAAAGTAAATCAAACGAAAACCAAAGCCATAACCGGTCAACTCCCAACTTCCGTTTCCAATTTTGATTTTCACGCGGTGGCTTCGACTCAAATCTTCTCTCATTTTCGGTTTCAATTGTCTCAATCTCTCCTCCATTTTCTCATCCCATTTCTCGGAGTTCTTTTTCTTGCTTCTGAGTTCTTCAATGGTGGAATGGGTTTTGAAAAATAGGTTTCAAAAGTTGGCTTCTGGATCTTGTTTTAGAAAAAGGTCGATTTGTTTAAAACGGTTGATGAAGTTTTGTGGTTTGTTAAATGGATTTGAAGAACCTTTGTTGAAGGAACAAGGTTGGATTCGAAGAAGAAGGGGATTCGGATTCCGCGGTTGGTTGGTTGAAGGTGTGTTGGGAGTCGAAGAATAATAAAAGGGTTTTGGGTTATGATTTAGGGATTTGAGGTTATTGAAGAGGAAGAAGATTTCAAAGAAGATGGAGTAGAGAAAAAAAATCACAGGTCGAAGAAAGGAGAAAGGTTTTGTGGGTCGCAGTTTCGCCGAAAAGAAGAAAGAGAGTTGTAGTTTGATTTTGTTCGAGTTTATTTTGGTGAGAGTTGGGGTTGGAGCAGAGAAGGTGTACAAAGAGGCTTTTTTATGGTTCGTTTGAAGAAGAACAGGGTGAGTGGTTTGGTTGTGGAATGGTGATGGTATCTAACAAATCACGGCGAGATTTGGGGTTTGAGTTTCGGAAAAGATGGAGATTGGAGGAGTTTGAACGAACAAGGTGAGAAGAGTTTCAAATTTTTTTATGTTCACGTTTGAGTGCTGGGTTTATGATGTTTGTAAATGAATTTCGATGTTGTTAAAGGTTGTGAAGGGCGCTGGTTTCGAAAACGGAGGGGGGAGATTTGTTTTGATTTCTGTTTGGATGAAACGGTTGATGGCGGTTTGAAGATGATTTATGGGAAGTTTATGAAGCTGATATTGTGTTCTGTTTTTGCTTGAGTGAAGGAGTTTGAATGAAGGTTGTTTCTGAAGTGGTTTTGGAAGTTATGGTCGAAATGATGAAGATGGTGATGATAGTTGGTTTTTGTGATGAGAAGTTTGGATGGTAGATTGTTCGATTTCTGGGCATTTGAGGTTTAAGGTTTGATTTACGTTGGAACAGGGGAGAACTGGGTTCGTGTTGAAGGTTAAAAAAAAATGGTGTTGTTAATGGAATAGTTCCTCACTCCTCTCTTCTTTGTTACAACATTCAAAAGACAAAAATCTTAAGATTATAAAGACAGAAAGAGACGAAAGAACACTTACAGAACTGGAGTGATACCACCAAATTGTCAATGCTGAAAGCAGATAAGCTCCCTCTCCAATCTCTCTTCTTAATTCTTTATGTGTATCTTGTATGAAGGTGAGTTGTGAGAGAAGGCAGCTGCTGCCTGTTAGGGTTTTCTTCTGAGTGAATAATGCTGTTTATATATATCCAATCAATTAGGTTTAGCAGACAATCTCTGCCACACCTTCTGAAATTTCTGCTCTATTATGGTTGTATTTTTTTTTTGCCATAGTTTGCTTTATTCCTTTTTGATGTTTAAACCTGCTGTGAAACTGCTGTCATTGGTGTTTTTGCCATTTTTGTGAATATGTCTCTGTACCCTGCAATTGGTGTTATATTATGAGTTTGTTGCATTCCTGTTCTCATCTCCAAATTTCGCGATTGCATTATTGACAGGGTACGTGATAATAAATGCTGAGGCCTCAGAATAATTGTTCCCAGAAAACCCTCCCAAGGCAGTAGTTGGCTCAAGGGGGACCTTAAATGCACTAAAGCATGTTTCTGTAGAAGTGTAATGCTGGAAACAATACTCGGCGTGTTCGACACCTCCATAGTTGTCATAATTGTCAGGGTCCATTTGAAAATACTGCAAAACGCTTTGGGTGGCACAGTCATCACCTAAAGGCTTCAAGCAAATGTCGCTCAGAGATACGAGTAAACCAGAATAATTTGCACGAATTCCATCGACTTTTTCCTGTATTTCGAAAAGCAGCTGAATATTGTCGTCTGTTATGATACTTGGTGGCTTGCCATGCTCAGATTCAGGGATTGTGGCTATTATGAGCTGTTCGATTCTGTAAAATGGAGCCAGGTGGCTATCAAAAAATCTTTCTCTTCTGCTGCCTTACTTCCTCCACTGTATGTTCAGTAACAAGGTTTATACACAAAACATGATTCATCTGGCCAATTCTATGTGCTCTCTGCAAAGCTTGTTTGTCCACCTGAGGGTTCCAATCTTGCTCGTAGAATATAACAGTATCAGCAGCCACAAGATTCAAGCCAACTCCCCCGGCTCTTGTTGAGATCATAAAAACAAAAGCTCCATTTTGGCCAACTTCAAAATTCAGGCCTACATTAGCTGATGAGTTGCTGAAACTTCTTATTGCAGCAAAGCGCTCCTCAGCCCTAATTGATCCCTCAAGACGTTCGTAAGAATACTTGCGTAACTCCAGAAAATCCTTCTTCGTAAGGTTCAGGTTCAATACCCGGAAAGAGATAAGGATGGCTGCATGCTTTTCTTAGTTGCATCACCAAATATAAATCAATCTAGCATCTGCCTCCAGGCATACTGGAACTAGAAGATTTGATAAAAACATAAATGAAAAAAAGCAAAAGCTTCACTAACAGCATTCTGTAGTGATTGATGATTTGACATCCCAGAAGATAGTGCAACTAGCTTTGGAAGTTCCTTCCTCAGGATTGACATGTGGACCCTTTTTGCCGGCTGACAAGGGGTACTAACACAGTTGTCTCAGTGAGAGGTGGCAGCACTAAACTTCCACACTCCATAAGCTTTGATTTGGTTCGTCGAAGCGTAAAAGCAGCCAACACAACTCTCAGGATTTGAAGTCGCTCCTTAACCTTTGGATAACCGTTAGCTGAGGTAAGATCACTGATGTCAATTCAGAAAGGTTGTCCTGAATAGGTGTGCCAGTCATCAACAACCGTCTTGGCATGATATAGTGATCTTTGAGAACATTAAATAAAACACTTGATGGGTTTTTTAGCCTTTGGGCTTCATCGATGATTGCATACTGCCATGGTATTTGAGAAAGAAAATCCTTATCCATCAGTGCAATATCATATGTTGTTAACAGCACATCAAAAGGCAAAGTGGTATCATGTGTTGGCTTCCTTTATTTTGTAATTATCCTAAAGTTTTTTTTTTAGTAATGAATTGTAACAGTGGGTCCCTTTGTGAACTCAAATCGAATCTTGCACACTCCCAATGTTTTCTCACACCATGCTTAATCGTGTTCATCTCTTAATCCTCGATTTAAAAACTTGGCGATTTAAAAGAAATAACAAAACTTGAATTAATCTCGAGCGACAAAACCAACCATGAACTAAGATTAGACCTTGGATGGATCATAAAAGAATCAAATTTTGGAGCTAACCACTTGAATCAAAGCACTCGAATACAGCCATATCCTTGCACCTAAAATGGCTCAAGACACAGGTGATTTGTAGGCATTCCAATTTGTATGGACACAAATTAAATCAAACTTTGTTTAAACTAAGCCATTAGTACACACATTTGACCTGATACTTTGAACTCCACCTTATACCATCACAAACAACAAGTAGAAGCAACATATCTTTTGATTTTCATATTAATGGTTGATGGAAAGATGCACAGACAAGGGATAAACATGTATGACAAATTTGGGGTATGACAGATGCCCCTATCTAATTGGCTTGGACGAGTAAAATGAATTGCTGCAGTGTTCATTTTTCAAAACGGAAGTCAATTAGATACAAAGAAGACCCTGAATTTGTCCAGAAAGAAAGAAACTGCTTGGGAATTGAAAATGTTGGTGTACTTCCGAGTAAACTGTAAATTACAGGAGAAAGGTCGTCATCAACAAAAGGGTGATGGAAAGAAATGAACACATCTCTTACTACCAAAGGGCGGTAGAGCAAAACACAATCGCACAGTCTGACATCGACGAAATGCCAGATCTACCACCAAGAGGATGACGGAGCGAAACTCACATCAAGCAATATTGCGCACTCTATCATTAATGACTATGATAGACCCACCACCAAAAGGATGACGGAAAATATGCTAGTCATGACACCAAAAGGATGCTAGACCCATCACCAAAAGGATGATGGAGCGAAACAGAATCAACCCTAACACCAAAAGGATGCAGGGAGGATAAGCTTCTCGGAAGAGATTGACACTTATCGCTGAAGATGGATAAGCTTCTCTGAAGAGATTGCCACTTATCACTGAAGATGGATAAGCTTCTCTGAAGAGATTGCCACTTATCACTGAAGATGGATAAGCTTCTCTGAAGAGATTGCCACTTATCGCTGAAGATGGATAAGCTTCTCTGAAGAGATTGCCACTTATCGCTGAAGATGGATAAGCTTCTCCGAAGAGATTGCCACTTATCACTGAAGATGGATAAGCTTCTCTGAAGAGATTGCCACTTATCGCTGAAGATGGATAAGCTTCTCTGAAGAGATTGCCACTTATCGCTGAAGATGGATAAGCTTCTCTGAAGAGATTGCCACTTATCGCTGAAGTCTGCTGGAGACAACTCACTGGGGAACGCCCATGATTTATTGAAGATGCCCCTGTCTGGGCCAAATTGATTTGAAGATCTTGATTAACCACGAGGTTGCAATACATCATGCAATACACCCATGGTTTTGAAAAGATGCCCCTGGCTTGGGCTGAATTTTGCTTTGATAATCTTGAATTCCATGGGAGGACCCATGGCTTTTGCAGATAATGCCCCTGACTGGGCTGCTAATTGCCTTGTAGCTCAATAAGTTGCAAAACTTCGTGGGGAACACCCACAGTCTTGTGGAAGAATGCCCCTGATTGGGCTCAATCTTGTCTTGATATCTTCTGACTCTCGTGGGAGAAAACCACGGTCTTGCAGGAGGTGCCCCTATCTGGGCTGATGATCTTGGAAATCTTCGAAATTGATCCTGGATCTGATCTCGTATATGTAAATGTTTGATGATAATGATGCTCCATAACGAATGGAGATGCAAATGCAAATGCTAACACGCGGTGATGCAAGAGCTGAGGAAAGTATGATGTAATCATAGGTATGTATATGATGCAAGATGCTTACGAAGCAAGATGCTTATGAAGCAAGGTTCTTATAATGTCGACTGCGATGCGTATGATGCATATGATTGCGGACGGGCAATAAAAATACAGGTGCCGACATGGCGGACTTTGGTGGTGGGAAAGTGAAAGATAAGCCTGACTTCCCGACATCCTCTATTTGTGATGTATAAAGAACTTGGATGTGTTGAGATTTTCGGCTCATGGCCTGCTCTGCCGGGTTTGACGACCTTGCCAGTCAAGTCGTTACGAGATTTAGAATGATGTTCCTGTGTACTCCTTAGAGTCATGGTCACCCTTTAGTTACCTCAAGAGGGTAAGTTATCCCTTAGTCTAATTTACCATAATGTCATTATATGCAAAACCTATCATCAAATAAATGAAACTTGCAACCAAACGGTAAATAAAAACAGAAAAAGCTTTGATGAAAGTAATTTTATTGATGAAAACCCATAAATGGGAAAATTACAAAGGGAGGCAATTCCTGAAAGAGGTAACTGCTTTTAAAAAAGAAAAATAAAGACTGAGACAATGTTGAAAATGGTCCCTGCCAAGTTTCAAATCCGCTATGGCCCATATGTCTCTGAAGACCCTTCACGCCTTGCTTTTGAGCCCAGAATCGAATTGATCTTTCTCAGTTGAGAGCTTGATGGTTACGAGGAATAATTCACACGTCTTTTCAAGATGCAGTTCTGCCTTTTTGAATCCCTAACTTTTGCCTAGGCCGCCTTTTCAGGTTTTCAGCCTATCAGGATACTCCCTTTTTTTTAGTCCCTAATTTTGCCTGAACCATTTTCATGGTCCACCAGGACGCCCATTTTTGCGTGGATTTTCTTTTTGGGTCCACCGGGTCTATCTTTTAGGCATAATATTTTTTAACTGTATCTGCATTCACAGGGGATGAGAGATCGTCACCATCCATGGTTGATAGGATCAAGGCCCCTCCGGAGAAAACCTTCTTTACTACATACGGACCCTCATAGTTTGGTGCCCATTTTCCCCTTGGATCGACGTGAGTTGGCTGAATTTTCCTTAGCACCAAATCTCCTGCTTGGATGTGTCGTGGGCGAACCTTCTTATCAAAGGCCCTTTTCAATCGTTTTTGGTATAATTGTCCATGACAGATGGCCGTCATGCGTTTCTCGTCGATGAGATTGAGTTGGTCGAGTCTGGCTTGTATCCATTCGGCCTCATCTAGCTTGACGTCTGCTAAAATCCTTAAGGAGGGAATCTCTACTTCAATGGGCAATACTGCTTCCATGCCATATACGAGAGAAAACGGGGTTGCCCCTGTGGAAGTGCGCACTGAGGTGCGGTAGCCATGCAACGCGAACGGCAACATCTCGTGCCAGTCTTTGTAAGTCTTTACCATCTTCTGGACGATCTTCTTGATGTTCTTATTTGCCGCCTCAACAGCTCCGTTCATTTTAGGGCGATAAGGTGTTGAATTGTGGTGTTCAATTTTGAAGTTTTCGCACAACTCTTTCATCATCTTATTGTTGAGGTTTGAACCATTGTCTGTAATGATCTTGTTCGGGATTCCATATCGACAAATGATCTCTCTTTTGATGAAGCGAGTCACCACTTGCTTAGTGACGTTGGCATAGGATGCCGCTTCTACCCATTTGGTAAAGTAATCGATGGCCACTAAGATGAAACGGTGCCCATTTGAAGCGGTTGGCTCGATGCGTCCGATTACATCTATACCCCACATAGCGAAAGGCCAAGGCGAAGTCAAAACATTCAGAGGGAGAGGTGAAGTATGGACCTTGTCTGCGTAAATTTGGCACTTGTGGCATGATTGGACATGGAGACAACAATCCGTTTCCATCGTCATCCAATAGTATCCCGCCCTCAAAATCTTTTTAACCATAGTATGACCACTAGCATGTGTCCCAAAAGATCCTTCATGCATTTCATTTATGATACGTTCTGCCTCGTGTTTATCCACGCATTTGAGTAGAACCGAATCGTAATTCCGCTTGTATAACACGTCACCACTGAGGAAGAACTTTGAGGAGAGCTTTCTGAGGTACTTCTTGTCAGTGATAGTTATGCCTTCTGGGTATTCTTGGGTCTCCAGATATCGCTTGATGTCATAGAACCAAGGATGATTATCAGTTTTAGCTTCTTCCCCCCCAGCCGCTAGGCAATAAGCGGGTTCGTCCAAATATTCTAAACGGATGGATGGCGCCTCATTCTCCCACTTGACTTGAAACATAGACGCTAGTGTTGCTAGAGCGTCAGCCAACTGATTTTCTCCTCTGGGAATGTGATGGAAAGTGATCTCATCAAAGTACGGGATTAACTTCAAGACATGATCTCTGTAAGGAATTAACTTGAGGTCCAATGTTTCATACTCCCCTTTAATCTGGCATATGACAAGCGCGGAATCTCCATAGACTTCTAGAATCTTGATTCTATTATCAATGGCAGCTTCAATTCCGAAAATACAAGCTTCATATTTGGCCATGTTGTTAGTACACTTAAAGCATAATCTGGCGGTGAATGGCAGGTGAAAGCCAGTTGGAGAAGTGATGATTGCCCCAATTCCACAACCTTTGGCATTTGCGGCACCATCGAACACGAGCGTCCATCGCGATCCTGGTTCGGGTCCCTCATTTGGGTCTGGCGTGGCATAATCTCTGGCAAACATGACGTCTTCGTCGGGGAAATCGAAACGCATAGACTGGTAGTTGTCCATAGGTTGGTGGGCAAGGTATTCAGAGAGCACACTTCCTTTGATAGCTTTCTGCGTAACATACTGGATGTCATACTCTGTTAACACCATTTGCCAACGAGCCACCCGCCCAGTGAGAGCGGGCTTCTCGAATATGTATTTGACGGGATCCATCTTGGAGATCAACAAAGTCGTATGGGTGAGCATATATTGTCTCAAACGTTTTGCTGCCCAAGCCAATGCGCAACATGTTTTCTCGAGCATCGAATATCTCGTTTCACAGTCATTAAACTTCTTGCTGAGGTAATAGATTGCATGCTCTTTCCTGCCGGTTTCATCATGTTGTCCTAATACGCATCCCATGGATCCCTCTAACACAGTCAGGTACATGATCAGGGGTCGTCCGGGCACCGGAGGCATCAAGATCGGCGGTTCTTGTAGGTATTCCTTTATCTTCTCAAAGGCTTTCTGACAGTTATCGTTCCATACCACGGCTTGATCCTTTCGAAGTAATTTGAAGATGGGCTCACAAGTGGCCGTTAGATGGGATATGAACCTGGCGATATAATTCAACCTCCCAAGGAATCCTCGGACCTCTTTTTCAGTTTTGGGAGCCGGCATCTCCTGGATAGCTTTGACCTTATCTGGATCGACTTCAATCCCTTTCTGGCTCACAATAAAACCTAGCAATTTACCAGATCTTACACCAAAAGTGCATTTGTTGGGATTTAGTCTCAGCTGGAATTTCCTTAACCGGGCGAATAGCTTTCCCAAGTGGATAAGGTGCTCTTCCTCAGTCTGGGATTTCGCAATCATATCGTCTACATAACACTCAATCTCTTTATGTATCATGTCATGGAAAAGAGTGACCATTGCTCGCTGATATGTTGCGCCTGCGTTCTTGAGTCCAAATGGCATAACCTTGTAACAGAAAGTTCCCCATGGAGTGATGAAAGTCGTCTTTTCCATATCTTCGGGCGCCATCTTAATTTGGTTATATCCAGAAAAGCCGTCCATAAATGAGAATACAGAAAATTGGGCTGTGTTGTCCACTAGCACATCAATGTGTGGCAAAGGGAAGTCATCTTTCGGACTCGCTCTATTAAGGTCTCTATAATCTACACACATTCGCACCTTCCCATCCTTTTTAGGTACTGGGACAATATTCGCTATCCATTGCGGATAGTTGGATACTGCCAGGAAACCAGCGTCCAATTGCTTTTGTACCTCTTCTTTGATCTTGAAAGACATCTCTGGCTTTGTTCTCCTCAACTTTTGCTTCACCGGCGGGCAGCCTTCCTTGAGAGGTAGTTTGTGCATCACGATCTCTTCATCTAGACCGGGCATATCTTTGTAAGACCAAGCAAAAACGTCAACATACTCTCGAAGCAGTATTATCAGTTTTGACTTAATCTCTGACTCCAAAGCTGCGCCTATCTTGATTTCTTTGGCATCCTCCTCAGTTCCCATGTTGATGACTTCGACCTCTTCTTGGTAGGGCTGAATGACCTTTGACTCCTGTTTCAATAGTCTAGCTAGCTCTTCTGGGAGATCACAATCTTCCTCGCAGTCTTCGTCGGCTTGGTAGATCGGGTTGTCAAAGTCATATTGGACCATAGCGGGGTCGTTATTGACAGGAGCAAGGGAAGATCTGCACGATGAATGACTTCATGCTTTATTATTATTTTTTATATTTTTAGAAAAGGTTAACAGAAAAAAGAAAATAAAACAAAACATTGTCTTTCAAAGATAATTTTACGTGCAAAAAGTAAAAAAAGGAAAGAAAGAGAGCGTAATTGGATGCGAAAGTTTATTTATTGATGATAAGTTATGCTTTAAAAGCAAAAGGCCCTACAACATGATACATATGCCTTGGGCAGAGCATATGATTTTTTTTTTTTAGATAAAATAAAAGGGAATTACTCGTCTACTAGAGTAACTTCGGGGATTTCAATGACTCTCCAATTGTTCAAAGTTTGATTAGGCGCCCTAGGATACACCATACACAGCTTTTCATGATCTTCGGCTTCAGTTTCCAAAAACATGACTTGACCATCGACAAGGTGGCCTCCACTAGTAAAAACCAACGGAGTTGCAAGCTCTTTGCCCTTATCAGTTGCATTCTTTTGCTTGTAGCCTAGACCAGCTCCATTTTTGTTGACGGGCAATTCCAACACCCTGCCCCATCCTCGCGGATGTCCTTCCTCTATCACCGTCCTCGCGTCTTTCCAAGTCACTATTGAAGATGCTGGCTTTTCGTAAATCATTTCAACATTGATCACTTCAAAAGCTTGAAACGGTGTCTCATGCACCTCATTTCCTACTTCCACATAGCGGAAAGAAGCAAGGTGGCTCACAAGAACATCTTCCTCACCCTCAATGATGACCATCTGATTGTTAATCATAAACTTGATCTTTTGATGCAAGGTTGAAGTTACAGCGCCTGCGGAATGAATCCACGGACGACCAAGAAGGCAACTGTAAGCGGGGTATATATCCATTACGTAAAATGTAATGATGAAAGTATGAGGTCCGATCTTGATCGGGAGGTCAACCTCGCCTACCACAGTTCTCTTAGCTCCATCAAATGCTTTTACAATAGTTTGACTCGGCTTCATCACCAGTCCTTCAATTGACAGCTTGCACAATGAGCTTTTGGGTAATACATTCAGCGATGATCCAGTGTCAACGAGCACCCTAGAGAATACAACATCCACACATTCGATGGTAATGTGCAAGGCCTTGTTATGATTTTTACCTTCGGGAGGTAATTCACTATCATTAAAGCTCAAAATATGGCCTGATGCAATATTTCCCACCACTTCTTCAAACTGTACTACTGATATCTCCTCTGGCACATGGGCTGCCTTCAAGAATTTCAGCAATGCTTCTTGATGGGCCTTTGAACACATTAACAATGACAGCATGGATATCTTTGAGGGCGTCTGATTGAGCTGATCAATCACTTTGTAATCGCTTTTCTGAATGATTCTTAGAAACTCCTCCGCTTCATCATTCGGGATGCCCTTCTGTTTAGATGACTGCCCCTGTTCATTGGTGCTTGGTATGGCAGTACCTTTCCTTGTATTGTCACTGCTGTTGACAGGAGGTGCAGTTGGGGCGAAGATTCGGCCACTTCTAGTGACGCCTCCGGTTCCCACAATGTTCCCTACAGTCTTCTTTTCTTCCAATACATCTTTCTCTGCCACCTTCTGTCCGTTGAGGAAAACAGTTTCATCGTATAACCAAGGTACAGCTTTGGTGCTTTCGTACGGAAAAGGAGATGGGGTCGAAATGACAAGCTGGTTCATTGATGGTGGAGACATAGGTATCTTAACTGGATCAAATGGGATCTGCAGCGGGATAGAAGTATGTCCGTACATATTGTCCCATTCTTCCTCATCGCACGGTATGGTCAATGGTGTGCGGTTCGAATTGTCAACTGGGATCCAAAGCTCGTATCCATCATCATATGGTATCTCCAATGTTTCGAACGGAATTTCAAGAGTAGCAAATTCCTCAATCTTTGATAGTTGTTCTGCTACTAATACACCCTGCTCCATCAGGCCTTGTATGCCCTTCTTCAGCTCAGCGCATCCTTGAGATCCGTCCATGCAAACATGGCAATCAATTGGACATCCTGGGTAAATGTTTTTCAACATGAGTTGCTCCTTAATAGTGGAAAGTGGGGTCCTCAATTTCTCAATATCCGAAATTAATCGGATCCCCTTAGAGCCTTCAATCATGTTTGTTGAATGGTGAGGTGGCATTGGGTTAGATTTGATGTTCGGAGTATTTCGGGTAAAGTTTATCGCTTTGGAGTCGATAAGATTTTGCACAATGTATTTTAAAGCCTTACAATTCTCGATGCTATGGCCTGGGGCGCCAGAGTGGAACTCACATCTCGCATTTACATCGTAGCCGTAGGGAAGAACAGTAGGAGGATCTTTCATTTCCCTAAGTTGAACGAGACCTGCTTTTAACAAGAACGGAAGCAATTTGGCGTAAGTGGACGGAATTGGATCAAGCCTCCTTTCTGGCTTTCTCTGCCCTTGATACTGATTTTGTCTTGGTTGATAGGGTTGTTGTTGTCGATTTTGCTGAGGCGCAGGCTGATTTGCCGGAATAGAAAGTGGTTGCTGTGGAGCGATGGCAGCAATGTGGTGATAACCTTGGTGAGTTCTCCTTCCATTGGTGAACACTGCACTAGCTTCGCCTTCCCTTTTCTTAACGAAGCCCTGATAAGGCTTCTTGACCCCGCTTGCAGATCCGCCTGCATTCTGAATTTTTCCCGCCTTCATGAAACTCTCTAATCTCTCTCCAGCCATAACGAGTTCAGAAAACACTGTGGATGTTGAGGATGCTAACCGTTCAAAGATCGGTCCTTGTAGCGTGCCCATGAATAGGTCTGTCAGTTCTTTCTCCATCAGTGGAGGTTGTACCCTTGCAGCTACTCCCCTCCATCTTTGCGCGAAGTCCTTAAAACACTCATTTGGCTTCTGAGTCAAATTCTGAAGCTGCATACGATTCGGAGCCATGTCAGTATTATACTGATAATGCTTCACGAAAGCGTCTGCCAACTCTTTCCAGCTTCTCACGTTGGATCGTTCAAGGTGCATATACCATTCTAGGGATGCCTCTGTTAAGCTATCTTGAAAGAAATGGATTAACAGCTTCTCGTCATCAGAATAGGCGGCCATCTTCCTACAGTAAGACCTTATGTGGGTCTTAGGGCAACTGTTACCCTTGTATTTCTCAAAGGTTGGAATTACAAACTTTGGAGGTATCTTAACTCCGGGTACAAGACATATTTCAGCGGCATCCAGTCCCAAAACATCGGGGCCTTGCAGTGTTTTCACCATCTCCTGTAAAGCATTAAACTTCTTCTCTAATTCGGCGGTCTGTGATCCATACGCTTCACCTGAATTCTCATAGAAACCTTCATGATCGTCGTACTGGACTTGTGTTGGGATCGTAGTACCATGAGGATGGGTCGTACCGACTGGCGGAGGGACGGTGTTGATAGGTACGGCGCCGGCAGAAGTAGGAATTGCCCCAACAGGGGTTGGGGTGGCATCCACAGGAATTGGAATTGCCCCACTTGCATTGGGAACTGCACCAGCCAAAGTCTGATTAGCGCTCCTCTCCGCTGCTTGTCTCATCTCCTCTTGACTTCTGGCCATATTCTGGATCACCTCCATGAGCTGATTCATTTGCGTTTTCATGCCTAGCATCTCGCTCCTCATAGTAGCTTGGTCCTGCTCTATCTGATCCATGATTCTCTTCTGGCTATTCCTTGTGTTATACCGATGCCGTGAAGTCAGCTTGCCTTACTCTTTCTGAAAGGGGTAAGCGGTGTGTAAGATCGGGTTGTAGGGAATGCAAAAAAAAAGAAAAAAAAAGCGCAAACGTATGCGAAATGCTCGAGAGACTTTCGAGGCTTGTGATTATCATTGGTATCATAGAATCGTGACTGAATAATAAGGAAGTGCACAATTTGGACCAAAAAGCAATCTTTCATTAATTTTTTAGAAAAATTCATACAGACAAAAGCTGAATAAGCCGAAGCTACAAGTCGTGCTACAAAAGATAACTGAATAACTAAAATTCTCTCTTTTGGAGACGTTCTTCAAGCTTCTTCGTCTCAAACATGAACCTCCTAACCATTTGGTCGCAGAGCTGGATAAAGTGGTGAACAGAAGGGGGGATATCATTTCCTTCCAGGTCTTGAATGGCGCTTTCCAACCTCCATGGGATATCACGGATCATGAGGTTGCAATGCTCCACCAGATTGTTGTACCTAGCACGACACATATCTAGAGTCGACTGGTAATAACAAATGGAATCCACATGGGTGTCCAACAACTCATTGAGTTGGGCCTCCTTCTCGAGCCACTGCGCACTATCTCTTTGCAAAGCCTCGAAACGATTCCTCCACAGAAGGGCTGTTTCTTGGGCAGTTTCCAACTCTTGACATTTGTTATTCCACAGGTCAGACGTGACATATGAGTCTCTCAATGCCTCTTCTTTGAGTCTTCGTTCATTTTCCACTAGGGTCAAGGCATTTCTCAGTCGTTCTTCCAGATCCCCAATATCGGCCTCAAGATTCTCTCGTACTTCCTTCTTTTCGGCAGAGGCTATCTCAAAGAGGTGCCACGCCCTATCACAAGAAGCTTTGGTGTCCTTTAAGCGTTGTCGGAGAGTTGTCAATGATGCATCAGCCCCTTCATAACCCTGTTGGTACCTGACTCTCAGATCCGTTTCTAATTTTAGCTTCTTGCTACTTTCAGCTGCTTGATCCTGCTCAAACTCCACTTTTCTCTTGTATTGACCACTCTCCACCTTTGCTTGGTGGACTTCATTCTGAAGGTCCTGGTTCTCCTTAGTCAATCTCTCCACTATTAGCTTCAGTTTTTCATATTCTTCTATGGACACATGAGTGGGAGCAGGAGGTGCTTCTTGCATAGAGGGCTCTAAGGGAAATGGTAACGATCTTTCAGCTACTCTAGCTAGTAACCACCGGTTGTATGGCTCCTTTGCCACGCAATTCTTCGCTTTTAACTCCTTCCGCCCCTTTGTATGAATCTTACCCCAAGCCTTAGCAACCTTCCTGACAAACGCAGGGTCCTCTGATGTGGCTAGCAAAAAGAAACTCTGAATCTTCTCTGCCTCGGGCTCGCCCTCCATAGCATAGCCCAATTGACGTAACGCCATGACTGGGTTATAATTAATACAACCGGCCCTACCGATCAAAGGTACATTACCGAATTCTCCACAACTGAAAATGATTTCCACATCATAGTACTCAGGAGAGTACCAAGCAATATCACTAGCTTCCAGAGACATGATGCGTTGAGACCATTTTAATTTCTTCTTGTTTTCCATGAACGGCCCTTTCTTGGGTAAATGAGAAACATACCACTTGTATAGTAGGTGAGAGCAGCATTGGATCATTCCCGCCTTCTTTTCACTCCTCCAATGAATGGAGTGATAAACATCGGCAAGGAGTGTAGGGATGGGGTTCTTCTGCATGAAGAGAACGATGGCAGTGATGTCTATGAAATTATCCACATTTGGAAAGAGGACAATCCCATAAATCATTAGAGCAACGCTTATTCCGAACTTTTCCCAATCTTCATCCACCTTGTATTGAGCAGCCTTTTCTAGCAGAAATTTCAATGGAAAACCTTGAACACCCCCTTTACTGGTTAGACCCTCTTTGACTTCCTCTTTAGTCATACGTAGAGCAAGAGCAACGGTAGGAGGTTTTGGTTCTTCTTCCAAGCCTGTGTATATAGGTTGATCCTTAATCTTGATGTTCAAAATGTGAGAATATTCCTCAAGAGTAGGGGCCAACTGATAGTTTTGAAAAGTGAAACATCTGAGAGGTGCATCATAGAACTGAGCCATAGCGAACAAAGCCCAAGTATCGACCCTAGAATGAAGGAGATCAAGCAGTTTCCCATACTTTCCCTGAAAGTTGATCTTGATGGCCTTTGGCACGTCAATCAGAATGTCTTGAATTAGTTCCAGCTTTGGTTCTCTAAACTTGATGGAGTTTGTGCTTCGCTTTCTTTGGTCAGTCATTGTATTCACCAATACCTGAGATAATCACAGTCTCTTAAGTCCCTTGATATGCGAGAAATGATATGCAATGCAATGTTTTATGAATGCAGATGATAAAGAGCACAAAACGAGATCAAGATCACTGGTCCTGCAAAACAACATAAAATATTTCTCCCATCGGGTGGGTTATCTATTGGTTTGTAAGAGGGCATCCCAAAGGCTTTTAAACAAAGTCCCATGCACTAGCCCTCGAAAGTTTTCCATCATAACGACTACTCGTAAGACGGTAATCCCTTCAAAGGATGAACACAGAGTCATGTCTTAGCAACCCTTGGAATAAGGTTCTACAAAGGTCCTCAGAGTCGCGGACTCCCACGTCGGAAATAAAGACGTCATTACGACTACACGTAAGACATAATCAATCCAACGGGGTCTCATCTGAGCGGTGGAATTCGATCCAACTTAACGAGTCCTAAGTCTCGCAAATCAGAAAGAACCCACCTCCTATCTTAGTGTGTACTTGAAAGCTCGGGTAGAAAGCTTTATCTCACAAACCATCCAAATAAACCCAACAGTTAGTGAACATAACATAATAAGAAATAAAAGCAAATAAAACACAAACACGACAAACAAATTAGGTCTGGCTCGCTAGCTGTCCCCAGCAGAGTCGCCAGCTGTCGCTACTCGAAAAATGCGTCGCGCAACGACGGGAAGGCGAAAAAGATAGACAGAAGAGTCGCCACCGAACTTTATTTATCCCGTGAGGGGAAAGGAAAATATCGAGAAAACCTTAGGAAATAAATGGATAAGATGGTCTCGCAACCAAGAACGGGTTCGGAAGCCGGTTATGCGAGGGGAAGGTATTAGCACCCCTCGCATCCATCGTACTCGATGGGAACCTTTTGTTTGTCGACATGTGAATTTATTTGCTTAAACATTATGCTATAAGAAGAGTGTTTCACTGGGTAAAAGAAGGATTAGAAACAGGAAAGTTAGGAGGGAAGAGAGATAACAGAGGGGAGTGGAGAAAGAACGGACTCGGTAGGACTTCGCGGTCCTAGGCCTACGTATTCTCAATAGGTATGAGAAAGTCAGAGTCGACGTAGTTCGGGGAACTACAGATATTGGGGGAATGTGCTCGGCAAGGATTGTGGCCCTTGTGCCTACGTATCTTTACTTGAAAAAAGTAAAGAATCAGAGCAGCCGTAGTTCGGCCTACGGTGTGTTGATGTTTTTATGGATGATGCTATCGTGCGCATTCTAGCGGTTAGGTGTTTTGCTGCTCGCTCGTTGGAGACTTAGGCATTACCTGTTTGCAGTAGAACGGACGTAACATATCCTTTTTGAAAGATTGATTAGTTTTCGCCACGCGGGGCAAGAAGTCACGTTTGATTGATTGGATTGTTTTTTTAGGGGGGCGAGACAGGTCCTCGGATAGTAACCCCTACGGGTAGTACCCAATTCATTGTCTCAAAGTTTTTGTTATAAAAAGGTGTGGCGAACGAGGCGTCTTCGTATTGAAAGACGAGCGTCGAAACCACCCTCACTACAGTGGGCATCCCAACACTCGGAGAGGAAGAAGACTACACTTAATCCTCTCTCTTTAATTCAATGCGAAGAGAACTTCATTCTCTTATTAACGATGATTTAGGTTTTGAATGGTAAGTGCTTTGCGACAGAGAACCCTACGGTAAACGTCAGCACTCGGGATAGGAGAAGGCCTACGCCTAACCACTCCACGACCATTCAAGTTTTTGTTGCGAAAAGATTTGAAAATGCACTCGGTACAGGACCGAGGTTTTAGGTGTGAAAATTGTGGAAGGAAGTTGTGAAAGCGAGATGGTGGATAAAGAGATATGTGATGGATAAAGTTACGTCTTCGTATCGAAATACGAGTATCGGGACCACCCTCACTACAGTGGGCATCCCATCAATCGGAGAAGAAGAGGTCTACACCCAATCTTCTCTCTTTAATTCGATACAAAGAGAAATCAATTTATTACTGAAAGTATACTCGGTACGAGACCGAGGTTTTATGAGGAAATGTTGGAAGCGTCTTCGTATTGACAAACGAGCATCGAGACCACCCTCACTACAGTGGGCATCCCTACGCTCGGAGAAGAAGAAAGTCTACACTTAATCCCCTCTTTTTAATTCAATACAAGGATGACTGGGTTTCGAAGATTTGTTCGACAAGGTTTTTTGAATCGATTCGGGACAAGTAATGAAGAGAGAAAAGAGGTGGTCTCAGATCCAACATTACTCATCAATAATTTGACTGGTAATGAATTACGGAGGTCTCGTCATCGACCCAAAAAGAGGAAAATGGAACAGAATGCCCAATAACAAAAGAGAAATGAATTTAACTTCTACAAAAAAAAGTAATTGCCAAACTTCTAAATAATATATAAACTTGAAATTCTGAAACTATAAAAAAGAACTATCTAAAAAATAATATTCAATATGTATTCTAAAGAAAAGAAAATCAAGGATTATATAAAAGCTAATTAATACAAAATGTACATATAAAATGAAAATAATTTTAGGAAAATAAAATATTCACTAAATAAATTAATAAATTTACAAAATACAGTATATAATACATAAAAGTTGTTTTTATAGCAGTATATAAAAAATTAAAAAAACCAAATTATATTATAAATTTAAACTAATTAAAGATAAAACACTAATAAAAAAAATAAAGAAATTAAATTGTTTTTTTAAATGAACAAATGATGATGAATGCCCACTGTAGGGCCGATTTTGATTCCAAGAGATGGGCATGAGGCCCATATTTACATCCAAAATCAGAGAAAAAAAAGTAAATCAAACGAAAACCAAAGCCATAACCGGTCAACTCCCAACTTCCGTTTCCAATTTTGATTTTCACGCGGTGGCTTCGACTCAAATCTTCTCTCATTTTCGGTTTCAATTGTCTCAATCTCTCCTCCATTTTCTCATCCCATTTCTCGGAGTTCTTTTTCTTGCTTCTGAGTTCTTCAATGGTGGAATGGGTTTTGAAAAATAGGTTTCAAAAGTTGGCTTCTGGATCTTGTTTTAGAAAAAGGTCGATTTGTTTAAAACGGTTGATGAAGTTTTGTGGTTTGTTAAATGGATTTGAAGAACCTTTGTTGAAGGAACAAGGTTGGATTCGAAGAAGAAGGGGATTCGGATTCCGCGGTTGGTTGGTTGAAGGTGTGTTGGGAGTCGAAGAATAATAAAAGGGTTTTGGGTTATGATTTAGGGATTTGAGGTTATTGAAGAGGAAGAAGATTTCAAAGAAGATGGAGTAGAGAAAAAAAATCACAAGTCGAAGAAAGGAGAAAGGTTTTGTGGGTCGCAGTTTCGCCGAAAAGAAGAAAGAGAGTTGTAGTTTGATTTTGTTCGAGTTTATTTTGGTGAGAGTTGGGGTTGGAGCAGAGAAGGTGTACAAAGAGGCTTTTTTATGGTTCGTTTGAAGAAGAACAGGGTGAGTGGTTTGGTTGTGGAATGGTGATGGTATCTAACAAATCACGGCGAGATTTGGGGTTTGAGTTTCGGAAAAGATGGAGATTGGAGGAGTTTGAACGAACAAGGTGAGAAGAGTTTCAAATTTTTTTATGTTCACGTTTGAGTGCTGGGTTTATGATGTTTGTAAATGAATTTCGATGTTGTTAAAGGTTGTGAAGGGCGCTGGTTTCGAAAACGGAGGGGGGAGATTTGTTTTGATTTCTGTTTGGATGAAACGGTTGATGGCGGTTTGAAGATGATTTATGGGAAGTTTATGAAGCTGATATTGTGTTCTGTTTTTGCTTGAGTGAAGGAGTTTGAATGAAGGTTGTTTCTGAAGTGGTTTTGGAAGTTATGGTCGAAATGATGAAGATGGTGATGATAGTTGGTTTTTGTGATGAGAAGTTTGGATGGTAGATTGTTCGATTTCTGGGCATTTGAGGTTTAAGGTTTGATTTACGTTGGAACAGGGGAGAACTGGGTTCGTGTTGAAGGTTAAAAAAAAATGGTGTTGTTAATGGAATAGTTCCTCACTCCTCTCTTCTTTGTTACAACATTCAAAAGACAAAAATCTTAAGATTATAAAGACAGAAAGAGACGAAAGAACACTTACAGAACTGGAGTGATACCACCAAATTGTCAATGCTGAAAGCAGATAAGCTCCCTCTCCAATCTCTCTTCTTAATTCTTTATGTGTATCTTGTATGAAGGTGAGTTGTGAGAGAAGGCAGCTGCTGCCTGTTAGGGTTTTCTTCTGAGTGAATAATGCTGTTTATATATATCCAATCAATTAGGTTTAGCAGACAATCTCTGCCACACCTTCTGAAATTTCTGCTCTATTATGGTTGTATTTTTTTTTTGCCATAGTTTGCTTTATTCCTTTTTGATGTTTAAACCTGCTGTGAAACTGCTGTCATTGGTGTTTTTGCCATTTTTGTGAATATGTCTCTGTACCCTGCAATTGGTGTTATATTATGAGTTTGTTGCATTCCTGTTCTCATCTCCAAATTTCGCGATTGCATTATTGACAGGGTACGTGATAATAAATGCTGAGGCCTCAGAATAATTGTTCCCAGAAAACCCTCCCAAGGCAGTAGTTGGCTCAAGGGGGACCTTAAATGCACTAAAGCATGTTTCTGTAGAAGTGTAATGCTGGAAACAATACTCGGCGTGTTCGACACCTCCATAGTTGTCATAATTGTCAGGGTCCATTTGAAAATACTGCAAAACGCTTTGGGTGGCACAGTCATCACCTAAAGGCTTCAAGCAAATGTCGCTCAGAGATACGAGTAAACCAGAATAATTTGCACGAATTCCATCGACTTTTTCCTGTATTTCGAAAAGCAGCTGAATATTGTCGTCTGTTATGATACTTGGTGGCTTGCCATGCTCAGATTCAGGGATTGTGGCTATTATGAGCTGTTCGATTCTGTAAAATGGAGCCAGGTGGCTATCAAAAAATCTTTCTCTTCTGCTGCCTTACTTCCTCCACTGTATGTTCAGTAACAAGGTTTATACACAAAACATGATTCATCTGGCCAATTCTATGTGCTCTCTGCAAAGCTTGTTTGTCCACCTGAGGGTTCCAATCTTGCTCGTAGAATATAACAGTATCAGCAGCCACAAGATTCAAGCCAACTCCCCCGGCTCTTGTTGAGATCATAAAAACAAAAGCTCCATTTTGGCCAACTTCAAAATTCAGGCCTACATTAGCTGATGAGTTGCTGAAACTTCTTATTGCAGCAAAGCGCTCCTCAGCCCTAATTGATCCCTCAAGACGTTCGTAAGAATACTTGCGTAACTCCAGAAAATCCTTCTTCGTAAGGTTCGGGTTCAATACCCGGAAAGAGATAAGGATGGCTGCATGCTTTTCTTAGTTGCATCACCAAATATAAATCAATCTAGCATCTGCCTCCAGGCATACTGGAACTAGAAGATTTGATAAAAACATAAATGAAAAAAAGCAAAAGCTTCACTAACAGCATTCTGTAGTGATTGATGATTTGACATCCCAGAAGATAGTGCAACTAGCTTTGGAAGTTCCTTCCTCAGGATTGACATGTGGACCCTTTTTGCCGGCTGACAAGGGGTACTAACACAGTTGTCTCAGTGAGAGGTGGCAGCACTAAACTTCCACACTCCATAAGCTTTGATTTGGTTCGTCGAAGCGTAAAAGCAGCCAACACAACTCTCAGGATTTGAAGTCGCTCCTTAACCTTTGGATAACCGTTAGCTGAGGTAAGATCACTGATGTCAATTCAGAAAGGTTGTCCTGAATAGGTGTGCCAGTCATCAACAACCGTCTTGGCATGATATAGTGATCTTTGAGAACATTAAATAAAACACTTGATGGGTTTTTTAGCCTTTGGGCTTCATCGATGATTGCATACTGCCATGGTATTTGAGAAAGAAAATCCTTATCCATCAGTGCAATATCATATGTTGTTAACAGCACATCAAAAGGCAAACTGGTATCATGTGTTGGCTTCCTTTATTTTGTAATTATCCTAAAGTTTTTTTTTTAGTAATGAATTGTAACAGTGGGTCCCTTTGTGAACTCAAATCGAATCTTGCACACTCCCAATGTTTTCTCACACCATGCTTAATCGTGTTCATCTCTTAATCCTCGATTTAAAAACTTGGCGATTTAAAAGAAATAACAAAACTTGAATTAATCTCGAGCGACAAAACCAACCATGAACTAAGATTAGACCTTGGATGGATCATAAAAGAATCAAATTTTGGAGCTAACCACTTGAATCAAAGCACTCGAATACAGCCATATCCTTGCACCTAAAATGGCTCAAGACACAGGTGATTTGTAGGCATTCCAATTTGTATGGACACAAATTAAATCAAACTTTGTTTAAACTAAGCCATTAGTACACACATTTGACCTGATACTTTGAACTCCACCTTATACCATCACAAACAACAAGTAGAAGCAACATATCTTTTGATTTTCATATTAATGGTTGATGGAAAGATGCACAGACAAGGGATAAACATGTATGACAAATTTGGGGTATGACAACTGATACCTGGGCCCAACGAAAACACCTCCCAAAAACTGCATTGAATAATTCACGAACTGGGCTTTGCTGATATTTGAATAATAAGGCCCAAACAAAAAAAATGGTTAAAAAACTCAAAAAAGTCTGAATAATAAAGTGTTAATGAAAATTAAAGTGGATTAATGCTCAACAATTAATGAAAGATTAAAACTAAACCCAATTAAAGCTAATTAACAAGACTATTCAATTAACCTAATAATATCTAATTAAAACTAATATTCAAAAACCTATTAATTCTATAATATCTATTAATGAAAAATCTATATTCTATATTAAGAGAAAGAAATCTATTCTATTAAAATTCTATGAAAAACTATATTATTTATTTAAAAGAAAACCTCTTATTAATAAAAGAAAAACAAAACTATATTCCTCTATTAAAATGATTAAAAACTATTAACACTATTTAAAAAACTATTAATATTCTAAAAATATTCTATATTATCCTAAAAAAATCTATTAAATCCTAAAATGATTAAAAATCTATTTAATACCTAATATATTCTAAAAATGAATTAAAAAAATATTAAAACTATTAAAAACCTATTAATATTCTAAAAATGCTAAAAAATGATTTAAATCTATTAAAAAATCTAAAAATGGTCAGTAAAATCTAGAAAAAATCACAATAACACCGAACGACACATAACACCGCGAGAGCGCATCAAAATAGCCGGTAAAAATCAAAAGACACCGAAATATCCCAAAAATACGATTCTATCTATCTGAGCTGATTAAAAACACCTGAAATGCGAGACGAGAGCTGTGATCCAGATAAAATCAAAACAAATGAGAAATGCACTGTATGCGATATGCAGATGCGAATGCGGTTATGCATCGAAACATAGGACCAAATACGGGACCCGGTTGGTCAAATTTTAGGGTGCAACAGTTATGTCCCACTAACTTGCATTCTTTTCCTTCATCAGTTGTAAGAAATAAAATTTTATAGTCGAGAGTTCCTTTCAAATACCTTAGTATCCTCTTCGTGCTGCTAGGTGTGATGCCTTTGGTTTCTGCATGAATCTACTTACCATACCCATATTGTATACTAAGTCAGGCCTTATGTGACAAAGGTACCGAAGTGACCCAATAAGTCTTCTACATTGGGTTGGGTCGACAACATCTTTATCTAAATCTTTCGACAGTTGCATTCTGGGCTCAGCTGGAGTCGAAGTTGGATTGTAATCTTGCATCTTAAATCTCTTGAGTATTTTTCCTGCATATCTTGTTTAGTGCATCATCAAACCTCTACCAATTTTGTAGAATTCAATGCCAAGGAAATATGAGAGATTTCCCAAGTATGACATTTCAAATTCCTCACTTAGGTCATGTTTGAAATCTTCGATCTCCTTCTTGCAACTTCCTGTTATCAACAAGTCATCGACATAGAGATATAGTATAAGCAATTCACTATTGCTTCTCCTTACATGTACTTCATACTCGGTCGTGTACTTCACAAATTCCTTCTCCCTTAGAAAGCTATCAATCTTCTTATTCCAAGCTCTTGGAGCTTGCTTAAGTCCATACAGGGCTTTATACAGGTTGTACATCTTTCTTTCTTCGCCTTGTTTCATAAACCCAGCTAGTTGTGCAACATAAACTTCTTCGTCTAAGGGGCCATTCAGGAACATACATTTTACATCCATTTGACATGTGTTCCAATTTTTCATGTTTGCTAGACCAACAAACAACCTGATTGTTTCGATCCTAGCAACAAGTGCAAAAACTTCGTCGAAGTCGATTCCTTCTTTCTGAAGAAATCATTTTGCCACAAGTTTTGCCTTGTGTCGAGTTGCTTCTCCTTTAGGATTCAGCTTCACCTTGTATACCCACTTCACATTGATTTCCTTCTTTCCTTGAGGAAATTAAATAAGTAACCAAGTGTTGTTGACTTCGATGGACTTTAGTTCCTAATTCATTGGTTTCACCCAGTTCGAATCTTTCAATATCTCATTTGCATTGACTGGTTCGACATCTGCATAGAAAGCATAGTGTACCATCTCACCTTCTTCATTGACTATATCATCTGATGTAATCACATATTCATGTAACCTTGCAGGCATGTGTCTTATTCATTGAGGTCTGCCTGGGCCTGCTTCACCTCGGACTTCTTCTTATCAAACTTCTCTTTTGACTTCACTAGCTGGTTCTTCATATAAGATTCTCACTGAATCCTTCTTAACATTTTCAGTCCAATCTCATTCCTTAAGCTCATTTATGATCACGTCCCAGCTGGTCACTACTTTCTTGTTCACTGGGTCGAACAACTTGTATCCTCTAGTCGAATGATATTCTATCAAGATGATTTGACTCGATTTGTCATCAAGTTTTCTACTCAAGTGGTCTGGAACATGTTTATGTGTTATAGATCCAAACACTTTCAAATGACTTAGGTTAGGCTTGACACCATACCAACATTCTTCTGGCGTGATTCATTCTAGCTTCTTCATCGGACATCTATTCAAGATGTATGTTGCAGTCGACACATCTTCTCCCCATAATTCTTTTTGGTAGATGCTTGCCTTTCAACATACTTCTCACCATGTTCATGATGATTCTATTCTTACTTTTTGCAGTTCCATTCTGATGTGGAGTGCAGGGTGGCACCACCTCATGCACAACCCCTTCTTTCTCACATAATGCATTGAAATCTTTCGGCACATACTCTCCACCACCATCAGTCCTCATAATCTTTATCTTTTGACCACTCTGTCTTTCGACTATAGATCTGAATTTGGAAAATACCTTAATCACTTCACTTTTCTTCTTGATCAGATAAGTCCATAGTTTTCGACTAAAATCATCTATGAACGTGACAAAGTATATGTTACCTCCAATCAAATCCACTTGGATAGGACCACATACATCAGAGTATATAACATCAAAAATTGCCTTCGAATTTCTTCCTGCATCCTTGCTGAAGCTATTATTGTGTTGCTTCACCTGAACACATTCTTCACACACTTCGCTTGGAATGTCGATTTCTGGTAATCCTGAAACCATATTTCTTCTCTTTAAATCTTTGATGTCTTTAAAGTTGAGATGACCAAGTCGATAATGCCATATCCATTCATCTCAACTGGTTACAGTTGCAAGACACTTGTGCTCTATCACATAAAGTTCAATCTTGAAGGTTCTATTCTGAGATATAGGAGTCTTCAAGATTAACCTTCCTCCTGAGTAGAGAACTCTCATCATCTTGTCTTTGATCGACACCTTGTAGTTCTTTTCGACCAACTGCCCTATACTGAGAAAATTACTCTTCATGCCAGGTATGTACAACACATTAGAAATTACTGACCTCTTGCCAACTTTCCTCATAATCAGAACATCACCAATATCTTCAGATGCTAGAGTATTGTCATTTGCAAATTTCACCATATTCTTCATTGAGGGCTTCATGTTAAAAAAACCAATCTTTCCTATTAGTCATGTGTGATGAGCATCATGAGTTCAAGT
Organism: Lathyrus sativus; assembly: GCA_963859935.3. NCBI lineage: Eukaryota > Viridiplantae > Streptophyta > Magnoliopsida > Fabales > Fabaceae > Lathyrus > Lathyrus sativus. The sequence continues at coordinate 489,287,101 of OZ012739.1, read as the reverse complement.
ACCATTGGTCCTGCAATCTTTCTTCATCTCTTGTTGTGACCATCAACAACATCTCTTCTTCTTCATGTTTTGCCAGCTTTACATTAGTTTCTTGATTCTTCTTCTTTTCTAGACATTCACTAAAATAGTGACCATACTTTTGACAATTGTAACACTGAATTTGACTTTTTTCAAGTTTTCGACTACCACCTCTTCCTCTACCTGTAACACCACCTCTTAGGTTGACTTAGTTCCAAGGTTTTCTCTGATTCGACCAGTTTCCTTCTTGCTGATTTTGACCAGTCGAATTATTGTAGCCTCCTCTGCCTTTGTTGCCATTCCAACTTCCTTTGCCTTTATTTTCTTTTTCTGACTGCGCCTGCAAAACTATATCACTCTTTGACTTTTCTGCAGCTCTTTCAGCCATCATTTGTTCATGAGACTCAAGCGTCTCTTGAAGCTCTCCCTTTGTTAATGCTGACAAGTCTTTCGACTCTTCTATGCCTACTACGACATGGTCAAACTTTAGAGCCAATGACCTCAAGATCTTTGTAACAACTAATCTTGATGTCAACACTTCTCCACATATCTTGATTTGATTCACCATTTTAGTAACTTTAGTGAAGAAATCAGTTAAGCTTTCAATTTCTTCCATCTGAAGCAATTCAAACATTCTTTTGTGAGTTTGTAACCTCACCTCTTTCACTTTATCTGCGCCTCCAAATGATTTCTCCAAGATTTCTCATGCTTCTTTCACTAATTCTACATCACTAACCTTCTCAAAGTTATCTGGATCAACACATTGATAGATTATAAAGAGAGTTTTATAATCTTTCTTCTTCAATTTTTTGTATGCAATCTTTTCTTGATCCATCGCATTTTCTGCAACCGGTGTTACTCCTCTCTTCACAAAATCTCAAAGATATTCATAAGAGAAAACCGCCTTTATTTGCTTGCACTGATTCTCATAATTATTGTTCTTGAGAATTGAAAGGTTCGTCGAAAAATGTCTGTTTGGATGATTCAGTGCCATCGTGATTTTCTTCCCTCGAATCACAACCGAAGCTCTAGATATCAGATGTTGAAAATAATCCAAAATCTTTTGAGAACTCCTAATCAATCTTGATCTCAAGAAAGATTACGCGCAACAACTTTAATGAAAAACAAAAAAGAAAGAAAGAATTTACAAAATCAACGAAAGAAGAAAATAAATTTTAACTGCGGAAATAATACCCAATCCAACTCTAAAAAAAGATTTAAATAAAGATTAAATTGAAGAAATAATACTCAAATGAGCCTTAAAAAAAGAAAAAAATAAATCGATAATAACGACAAAAACAAATTTAAATAACACAAGACGATCTTCAAGGAAGATCTATTCTTACTTTTCTACCCAAAAAACTTAAACTTGGTTTGATTCACCAACAAATTCCAAAACAAACATTGGGATTATCTCTTATAGGAAAGCTTAAATAACTAAAAAGGATAGTCAACTTTGCACTTATGCGCATGAGCTCTATGTGCTACCAAAAAGTCATTCCCACTAACCCTGACTAATTAATAAGTATTTCTGCCTAAGTCTTAAAAACCAAAATTAATTTGGTCAGAATCCAAACTTTTACAGCTATCAAAGTTTCAAACAACTTCCTTCACATGCTCTTCAATAAAAACAAAATCTATTTTAAATATTTGTGTGTATTTTTGAAAAAGTCATAAATTATTATTATAATTATTTTTTAATTTTTTAGACGAAAAGAGGTGGAAGCACAAAAAAAACAAATTATATATAAAAATTAGTTAGAAGTAGAAATTTAAATACAATCATTAATAAAGAAGATAAATTTGAGTAAAAATTTGCTCATTAATAAGACCTAAATCACACACCATGATGACAAGTGCATATGCATATGCAGAGATATTTGACTCACAGTAAATTGGACAAACGTGCACATTCCAATCCAATTGAAATAACTGTTAAACTTATTTTATCAATTGCATTTCAATTATGCTGCCTTATATAGAATCCAAAATATTTTCAACTATCATTTTAGAATTTATATGAAGTTTAATAACTAAAAATCTAAACTATTATTTTATTTTTTTTGTAAATTTTACTCCTAGTACACCCTAAAATTCATACACTATAAGAATTCAAATTTTGTGAAACTTCCAAACCACTCACCCGGTGCAATCTCTTAAAAAACCATCAGATTTAGTTATCAAGTCAGTCTTATTAACTTCATTTTCGTATTCAATCTCACCAAATCTGAAGGAAAAAGATACCATCTTATTTACAGTCTTTTGAGGCTACATATAGGGGAGAAGACTATATTAAATATTTGTTATTTATCTGCAAGGTTTTATATTACACTCGCGGTCGTGTTATAGTTGTCTAAAAAAATTTACGATTTAAATTAAGACATATTGCGATGCTAATTATTTTCGTTACTGTCGTTGCAGTATGAATTAACTACAATTTGTTATTTAATACAAAAATAATGAATAATAATATTGATATTATTGAAATTGATACGTTTTCAAACCATTTTCTCACAACCGTTGCGGCGAGCTTTTTTTTAAAAATCTTGTTTATGTGTGTTTGAAATCAATTTTATTTGTGTTTGTTATATTTGACCATAATTTGAAGTTTCTGACATGAATCACGAGACCACAAATAATGGTATGACGTGGTTATCCCAATCGTTGTGCTGATAACTCTTTCTGCTTGCTTTGTTTATGCTTTCATAGCCACGGCTGCATTTAGTTTCTCTCTTGCAGTACTGCCATATTTGAATGGAAGAACATAAACAAAACCAGGGAAAATACTACAGGCATGTAAAAAATTATTTTGAATGGATTATGTAAAATTAAATTTTCACTAAAATTGCATTAATTCATATATATATATATATATAGAGAGAGAGAGAGAGAGAGAATGAGATTAAAGTAATGCATTATTAGTGCAAATTAGTTTTACACCATCATTCAATAAAATTATAATACACAGTTGTATCATACAAATATTTTAAAATTAAATTAAACGTGTGATTTGACGAAATATATCTTCGTAATTAGTCGATGGTATAAAAATATTTTATTTATACTGTCAGTGTGTATTCTTTTTCTTTATTTTAAATTAGTTCTAAATGGAAAAATTAATTCTAAAGTTAAAATTTTATAATATCTATCTTTGTTAATGGTGCAGTGAAGGCACATGAACTTCATGTTAAATTGTAGAAGAAATGAAACAAGCTTTTCAAAAGAGAGAGATAACTCATAAAAAGATAAATTCTTTATTCATTAATTGACAATGTTATAAAGTACAATAATTAATATATACATTAGATAATAACTATCAAATAAATTAGTTACAATCAAATAAATAAGTGTAACTAATTGTACTTGTATAAGGCCAAGAAGGAATGAGCAATATATTATGCTAACATTTTCCTTCAAGTTGGACTATGGACACCTTAAACAATTAACTTGGATAAAATGGAAGATAAAGATGGTGAATGCAAAGGTTTTGTAAAAGCATCTGCTAACTGAGACTTCGTCGAAACTGACAGCAGGTGAAGTAACTTGGACTGGAGCTTTTCACGAATAACATGACAGTCAAGTTTATTGTGCTTACTTCGCTCGTGAAATGTATGATTTTGAACAAGGTAAACAACAAAGTTGCTATCACAAAACATAGGTGCAGGTTGAGGAAATGTATCTGGAAGTCTTGGAAAAGGTATTGTAACCATTGCAGCTCACAAGTCAACGATGCAAAGGCTCGATATTCCGCTTCAGTCAAGAACCTAGACACAATATTTTGTTTCTTGGATTTCCATCAAATTAAGGAGAAGCCAAGAATAACACAATAGCCAGTAACAAAACTTCTAATATCAGGATAACGAGCCAAATCCGAGTTAGCAAAAGCATATAATTTGAGATTACTAGAAGTTGAAAACAACAAGCCTTTTGCAAGAACAACTTTTAAATACGAGAGGGTTCTTGTGGCAGCTTGATAGTGTGGTAGCAAAAGACAAGAAGCATATTGGCTTAAGTGTTGGGCAACATAAACAATATCAGGTCATGAGATTGTCAAGTAAGTTTGTCTGTCAATCAATCGTCTATAGCAGGTTGGATCCTCTAATGGCTGACCATTCATTCGCAGAAAGTTTGGTGTTAGGGTCAAAGGGAACAACAAATGGTTTTTAGGCAAGCAACCCACTATCTTCTAAGAGATCAAGAGTGTACTTCCTCTAATTGAAAAAAAATCATACTTTGAACCTAGCAATATCAAAGCCAAGGAAGTATCTTAGTTGACCAAGATCTTTAATCTTGAAGGTGTGATCTAATAAGTGTTTGATAGAGTGAATTCCATATATTGAATCACCGGCTAAAATAATAGCATCCATGTAAACCAACAGAGCCGTGAAACTATGAGAATTAACCTTGACATATAAAGAATGATCAGCCTTGGATTGAGAATATCCAATAGAAAGAAGAAAATATGATATCTAGGCGTACCATTGACGGCTAGATTATTTTAAACCATAAAGAGACTTATGAAATTTACTAACTTGAGAAGCAGAAGAAGTAGACATACCAGGAGGAACATTCATGTAAACTTCTTCATTTAAGTCCCTATGGAGGAAGGCATAATTAATGTCAATCTGTTTTAAGTGCCAGCCTTTAATTGCTACAAGAGACAAGAGAACTCTAACTCTAGTAATTTTTGCAACAGGTGAAAAAGTGTCAAAATAATCAAGGCCTTCCATGTGTGTGCATCCCTTTGCTACCAACCTAGCCTTATACCTTTCAATGGAACCATCTGCCCTATATTTTATTTTGTAGACCCACCTACACCCAATAGGCTTTTTAGCCGGAAGTAGTTCAACAACATCCTAAGTGTGATTCTCAGCAAGAGCTTGTAACTCAACATTCATAGCATTCTTCCAATAGTCAAACTTAATGGCTTGATCAAATGTTTTTGGTTCAGTGTTAGATGATATGGCACAACAGAAATGTTTATAAGAAGGAAGACATTTATCATATGTAAGAACTGAAGATAAAGGATATGCAATTGTAGAGTGATTCGAATGCAATGAAGGATATTTATTGGCAACAGAGTAACAATGGTAATCTGCCAAGTAACTTAGGTGATGACATGTTCTAGTTGAATGACTTAAAGGATGAGGTGGTTTATTGTTAGCAGAAGAATTGGTAGGAAAATGTGAGTTAATATTGACTTGATCATTGGGAAGCTCATCAGATATGAGATGACTGATAGGGCTAGAAATATATTTGTTAGGCAGGGGTTGGGTAGATTGGCTTGGACCTACAGTATTAGGACCTGTAGTATCAATGAGAGGATAATGAATGGGACTGTTAGATAAAAGGCTACTATAACCTGTAATATCATTGATAGAATTATGAATGGGACAGTTGGATAAAATGATATCAGATTGATTGTGGTCTGTAAGGCTGAGTGAGTCTAAATTATGGATAGGAGGGGGATCAGACTCACTATGTTGGTTATGAGAGAGAGGTGATGTGACAAAATTATGAAAGGCATCAAATGTGTCACTTTCATGAGAAGTATTATGTAAGTCATTTTCATGAAAAAATGTTATGTCAGTGGAAGTAGCAGATCTTGGCAGGTTAGACATGTCATCAAGGATAGGGTAAGTGTGTTGATTAAGTTTGGTTGGTTATGGTTTGTGGTGACATTCTGGTTGGGTTTGAAGGGAAAATTATTGTCATAGAAAATATCACTCCGAGAAACAAAGGTATTGTGATTGTGCAAGTCATACAAGAAATATCCTTTTGTCTCATCCTTATAACCAAGGAATATACATTTTCGAGCCTTAGGTTCAAATTTGGTTCTATGGGCTTGTAAAGTTGTGGAAAAACATAAACAACCAAAAACCTTTAAATGTATCAATGAGGGTGGCTGAGTAAATAAGAGTTCATGAGGGCATTTTAATTTTAGCAAAGGGGAAGGTAACTTATTGATTAAATGGATGGCATGTTGGAGACAAAAATTCCACATGTTTAAGGGGATATTAAAATGAAAATATAAAGTCCTAGCAACATTCAAAATGTGTTGGTGTTTTCTCCCAACCACCCCATTTTGTTTGGGTGTTTCAACACATGATTTTTGGTGTATGATACCTTTGGACAAAAGGAACTCATATAAAGCAACAAATTATGTGCCATTGTCTGTTCTAAGACATTTTAGGGATGACTTGAATTGATTTTCAACATAGGCTATAAATTGTATGATGCTACTTTTAACTTGGTCCTTTGTCTTAAGAAAAACAACCCAAGTATATCTACTATAGTCGTTAACAAGTGTTAAAACATATTTGTGTCCTAAGAAGGAAATAGTAGAGAATGGACCCCATAAATCAGCATGCAATATTTCAAAAGGTACACAAGACTAAGTATTACTATAAGGAAAAGGTAACTTTTTCTGTTTTCCAAAATGGCAAGATTCACAAGGATTATTATTGTTTTTATATGGAATAAAAGGAAACAATCTTGCAACATTTTTCAAGCCTATATCAGACATGTGTCCTAGTCTAAAATGCCAAAGATGACAAGAATCATTAGTAGTGGAATTATAAACTGAAGATTATGGTGTAGAGTCAAGAACATACATCCTCTTTGCAACTTAGTAGTACCAATCATTTCTTTGGAAAGAATCTGCATGATTTAGCAAGTATCAGCAGTGAAATGCACAGAACAATTATTATTACTGATCAGTTTTGCAATGGAAATAAGGTTGACATGAAAATTTGGCATATAGAGTACATTGTGCAAAGTTAGATATTGTGAAACAATGACATTGCCATACACTGATGCAACAATGTGAGAAACATCAGGTAAGTTTACATGAACAGGTATGATATTTTTGTAAGTAATGAAAGATATTTTGTCAAAGGAAATGTGATCTCTTGCACCTGTATCTAAAATCCAGAGATTGGCAATCTTACTATTATGAGTGGTTGAGTGGGAATTCATGGAAAATGGGGAAGTAGAAATGGAATTGGCTTAAGGACTTAGTTTGGACTGTTGAAGCAACTCTATGATATTATTGTACTGCTCTTGAGTGAATTCAAAAGAAGATGTAGCTGAACTTTGTGAGGAAGAATCAGAGGCAATGTTAACTGCAACAGCGGGTTGATCAATGTTGCCAGCACTTTGAGGTTTACCTTTCCCTTTAAATCCAGGTGGAAATCCATGCTTTATGAAACAAGTTTTAACAGTGTGATTTATTCTTCCACAATGAGTACATACACGGTTATGACCACGAGCACCACTAAAGCCTTGTGTCTTCCCTCTAGAATAGTTAGGTTTGCCATTGGAACTACCTGAATTAGTCTGAACTTGAAAAGCAATAACTTCTTTAGTGTTATTACCAGTAGGATTCGCAACAGATACAAACTTATTCATCCCACGTTCTTGTTGAATAACTAGAGAAATAGCTTTATCAATGTCTGTTAAGGGATTCATCGTCATGATTTGTGACTTGGAGTGCGTAAACTTTTCATTCAATCCCTTTAGAAAATGAATCACACAATCTTGTCCACGATACTTCCGAATCGATGCAATCGCACCACACGAGCAAGGAATAATGCAAGAACAAGCAAGAATAGGGCGATATTATCCAATTCATCCCATAAAATTTTTAGCTGAGTAATGTAGTTAGAAACATCAAGATTACCTTGACGAAGCTTTGAAAGCTCTGATACCATGTTAATGGTGCAGTGAAGGCACATGAACTTTATGTTAAATTACAGAAGATTTGGAACAAGCTTTGAAAAAGAGAGAGATAACTCGTAAAAAAGATGAAGTGTTTATTCATTACTCCCTCTGTACCAAATTATAAGTCACTTTATCAAAAAAATTATCTCAAATTATAAGTCACCTTACATTCCCAATGCAATATTAACAACATTTTCCCCAATACACCCTAAAGTATTTATTATTATTTATTCTTTCAACTCTTTTAATTTATCTCTCTTGTATAATTATAAGGGACATTACTGTAAATTCATACACAATTTGTCTTTTCCATAAAGTGATAATTAAGTTTCTTAATTCGTGTAAAATGCCCAAAACGTCTTTTAATTTGAGACGGAGGGAGTAATTGGCAATGTGATAAAGTACAACAACTAATATATACATTAGATCATTGTTAGAAAAGATTTATATTTTATAAAACTTAGTGACTAAGCTTTGTTAGAGGGTAATTTAGTACTTCAGTATGTTGCCTATGTGACCCTAGTTTTCTGTGCATAAATAGTCTAGTGGTAGATGTCATTTAATGTGATTTCTTTCTTACAACTTTGTAGCCGTCATTTTGCTGAGTATAAATATATTCTCCCATTCTATTCATCTCTTTCAACCTTGTGCACCAACAATTGGTATCTAGAGCTCTGGTTCGGATACACATGGAAACACGCAAAACACGAGTGAAATAGTGAGGCGTTGTGTGGTTGATTTTGTTTCTTGAATTCGTGTTAAATCTTGAACGGAATTGTAACAAAATCACATTTTCTGATTCTGCGGGATTCGAAAACATTGTGTTTGGTGAGATCTAAGTGATTTCACAAGGTTGACAATGAACAGAAATGGTGGTCTAGGCATTATGCTTCCAGTGTTTGATGGAAAAAACTAGACTTGTTGGATGACTTAGATGTGTGTACTGTTCGGTGCTCAAGATGTGCTTGATCTTGTCACTCAAGGTTATGTTCCAATAACAACAAATGCAATAGAAGAACAAAAGATTGCGCAGAAAGATACGAGGAAGAAAGATCAAAAAGCATTTTTCTATATCCATTAGTGTGTGGATGCAAATGTGGTTGAGAAAATCGCTGATTCAACGACGGCAAAGGCTGCGTGGGATACACTGGTCAGGTGCTATGGTGGTGACACATCAGTGAAGAAGGTGAAGCTTCAGTCCCTACGAAAGTAGTATGAGAATCTTAACATGAAGAACAATGAGAAGGTATCTGAGTACATCTCCAGAGTGATTCTGATCATTAATGAGATGAAAGCTTGTGGAGAAACCCTTTCTGAATAAGTAATCATTGAGAAGGTATTGAGATCCCTTACGCCTTCAGTTTGATTATATTGTTGTAGTGATAGAACATTCTAAAGATCTGAGCACCATGAGAATTAAAGAGTTGTAAAGTAGTCTAGAGGCAAAAGAGTTACGTCTGACTGAGAGAACTTATAAAAGGGAAGTAGAGAAACAGACTCTGAAAATAGCTTATGGTAAGAAGCATCAGAAAAAGTCTTGGTCAAAAGTCAGGAGAAGATCTTATGGTGTTCAGAAGTCATAAACTTCAACTTATGATAGGCAGAAGAATTCTCATAAGGGAAAAGAGAGGTATGGCAAGAAGAAGATCTAGTGTTGTTGTTGTAAGAAGTTTGGCCATTTTGCTGCTTATTATTGGTCAAACAAGGAAAGCAAGTTAAAAGAAGAAAATATAGCCAGAAGTTCTGATGATGAATCTGTGCTACTATTGGCTTCTGAATTTGATGATACAGATTTGAGAGACTGGTGGTATATGGACACTAGATGCTCAAATCATCTTACTGGAAATAAGAAATGGCTGGTTGACTTTGACTCTGGTAAGAGGACAAAGATCGGATGTGCTAATGATAAACACCTCAACGCTGAAGGTATGGGAAATGTTAGAGTCATTCTGAATAATGGGAAAACAACATTGATTCAGAAAGTGTGGTATGTACCTGTTGTACCCCAAAATTTGACCAACCTTTTCTTGGCTTGTGTTTCATTTTCATGTCATTTGCATTTGCATATCATTTACCGCATACTGTGCATTTTGTCAGTCGAAACGGATTATCAGGATTACAGCCCCTTTGCTCGCGTTTCAGGCAATTCAAACCAGTTCGAATAAGGAGATTTATTTCGGAATTGAGTGGAGTTTGTTCTCTTTCTGTTGGTTCGGTCTATGCTGATTTCGGTGGCGTTTCGGTGTTCGCCAGATCTTTCCGTTTATATTTCACTGCTTTGTGCGATTTTATTCTTATTTTCTGCTTTTTGTAGCTTTATAATATAACTGTTGATTTTATTTAGATTTTGTCTAGAGAATAGGTTTTTTTATTTTAATATATAGTATTTTAATAGTTTTATATTTTTGGATTATTTTAGGATATATAGATTTTTAAATAGAATTGCAATTAGAATTTGTTTTTTTAGAATAGCTTAAAATAGTTGTTTTTATTTAGAAATAGAAATAGAATTTTATTTGTTTTTAGAATAGATTTTATTTTATTAGTTTTTAAATAGAATTATCTTTTTTGGTTTTATAGAAATAGATTTATTTAGATTTTATTAGGATTTTAATTAATTAGGCTTTATTAATTTAAATTTGTTTTTAGTTTAGATTATTTTTAATTAAGTCAGCTTTTAATCATCATTTATCATTAACCATCACTTAATCAGACAAGGGCCACGTGTCATCTTCCTATATATGCTATTATTATTCATTTCCCCTACCTTAAAACAACCCTAGCCGCTACAGTGCCTCACTCCAAGCACTATTCATCATCTGCTACCCTTAGACCAAAAAAAAAACCCTAGCCCTTGTTGCACCCCAAAATTTGACCAACATTTATTTACCCATCAAGTGTTTGAAGGTTGATACCTTTGTCAGAAAGCTCAAGAGATCCTCAGAGGAATTGGTTGAAACCAAGGTTGTGTGCCTTATAACTTGAGAGTTGTGGGGACTCCTCAGATGATTCTGAGACTTTGAGAATGGACTTGAAGCTTTAAGAAAGCCTATGAGATGTCTTGAAAGTCATCATGAAGCCCAGAGAGGTCATTATGCAAGAATTCAGAAGATTCAGCCATGAATGGTAGAATTAGGGTTTGACTGGGTCAACCCTAGGTCAACTGATGATTTGGAGAAGGTTGAGACCTCATCCAAGAGCCATGTGATCATGGAATAATGTATTGAGATACTATAAGGATGATTCCTAGACCAACTTGTAACAGCCCAAATTTCATTAAATAATTAATTATAGTAATTAATTGATTTAGTGGGATTTTTATTAATGTTGGAATTAATTTTTATTAATTGGAATTAATAGATAATTGAGAAGGAAATTGGAAGGAAGGAAAATAAAGGAATATATAAGAGAGAAAGAAAAGAAAAGAAAGATAGAAAAAAACATTTGGAAAGAAAAAGGAAAGAAGAAGAAAGGAGAGAAAGAGAAGAGAAGAAGAAGAAAAGTGGAAATCATCAAGAACCAACATCAAAGCTCCGATTAATCGAGGTAAGGGTGAGAAATGTTTCTATTTGATCATTGTATGATGTTATGTATGTTGGGTTAGGGTTTTGGTAGAGTTTCCATCACTTTCCATTAGGGCAAAATGTTGGATAATCGGTAGATTGAGGATTTAATCGGTTGAAAATGAGTAATAATGCCGTAGAATAGTCGGGTAACATGTATTGATGCTGTTTATACTGATTTGGATGTGTAAGAGAAGGTTGATGATGGATTGGTGAAGGAGAAGACAGAATAGGGTTCTGTTCTGCGCAGGTTCGCTGGCTCTCGCCAGGCGAGCGAAGGCGAAGCTTCGCCAGGCGAAGCCTAGCGAATGTTGGCGAATAATTATATTTAAGTCCCAGTGGACTTCGCTGGTGGGTTCGCCAGGCGAAGTTGGATAGCGAAGGTTCGCCCAGCGAAGGTGCTGGCGAATGGTGGCGAATGAAGTCAGTAGCTACTGACTTGGGCTCGCTGGGAAGTCTCGCCAGGCGAAGGCCAGGCGAAGGTTCGCTGCGAGGGTTCGCCAGGCGAATGAAGGCGAATGTGACAGTATATTTTCTTTGCTGTGTTATCCAAATGGTGATTGTTTGGTTGATACGCATATGTTTATACTTCTATGTTATGAATGAGTATGTGAACTATCATGATAACATGTGTTGTGGGTAGCCTTCGGGCGTGAATCCTAGAGTTGTGAGATGAATGATTAATTGTAATCGGTTAAAATACATGAGAACATAATGATGGTTATGTGTGTATTAATTGATGAGTTGTGAATGTTTGATTGTTGTGTGAATGCATGGGAACATATGTGATATGTGTGCATTGTGGTTGAATATGATGATGTGTGAAATGAATACATTAATAAATGTTGGTTATATGTTGTATGTGCAATCATGATGAAATTCTCGAAGGGGTGAATTATTCGAATGCATGGGATTAAGACGCGGGAACGGTCTTAAGTGCATTTATTGTGATTGGTTGATTGTACATGCATCATTCAGTCAAGAGGCAATGTCTGTTAGTTTCGTGGAAACTAGTGGCTTGTCCCAAACCTAGAAGGGTGGGTTTGAAGCCTAGGGGACGGGCTTGGTTGTTATCGGTCTAGAAGGGTGGACCCGGTTTAAAGTAAAAACCGAAAAATGATAACAAGTTATCGGTCTAGAAGGGTGGACCCGGTTTAGAGTGAAAACCGAAAAAAGATAACTAATGTCGGTACCGCATAGCATTGAGTTGCATTGGACATGTTGAGTCACATTGCATAATATTGTTGTTGTATAATTGTGCTTGTGAATGATTGTGAAATTAAGCATGAAGGGATGTGCTTGTGAACATTCATAATGTTGATATATGTGAACGCGATATAATTATGATTATGAGAATGAAGTATGGTGAGAAATGTGAATATGTGTTATATGACTACCTATATATATATAATCTTATGCCTTGATTATTATGGTTATATTTCTCACCCTTCTGCTGTTTTATAATGCTCTATGAGGCATTGCAGATTAGGATGCTGGAGTCCTTTTGTGAAGAATAGTCTTCATTCTTTTGAGTCTACTGCTCTGATATGTAACACCGGGTAGTTAGACTAGTATAGTCATTCTTTTGTGATACATTGCGATGTATCAGCTTATGTGGTTCTGTAAATCTAACTGATATGATATATTAATTTAGATAGCTTATGTGTACGTGGATTAATATTTTGAAAACGATCAAATGATTTTATCTTCCGCTTAAATTGAAAATGTTACATATTTTATGGAGCAAATTGTGAAAGTGTTTTATTGGTGCAATTGTGGCATTCTTCTTTTATACCTTATTATAAAACCTTTTTACTCTGATAACTTGTATGTGCTTAATTGTTTTATATGCATTTATTTGGGGTATAGAAGGGGGTGTTACAATAGTGGTATCAGAGCAGGTCGGTCCGTCCGGCCTAGTTGTTAGAGTGTTTTCTTCCTGTGTGTTATTGATATGCGTGTGTTGCATTATCAATATTGGTTGTTCTTACGTGGTTCTGTGGTTGGAATTAGTAAGATGGTTGCAGGAAGGAACGACGAAGCGATTGCGGAGGCATTGACGAGATTGGCGGGGGTAATTGGGCAGAATCCTCCGGCCAATGTGAATGTGAGGAATCATGCTGATGATGGATTCCGTGCTTTGGGGAAATTCCAAAAGAATAACCCTCCGGTCTTCAAGGGAACTCATGAACCGGACAAGGCACAAATTTGGTTGAAAGCTGTGGAAAAGATTTTTCGAGTTATGAATTGCTCGGATGCACAGAAGGTGCAGTTTGGGACTCATATGCTCGAAGAAGAAGCTGAAGATTGGTGGCGGTATGGTTATTGATACTCCTGCTATGGGTTCGGTAACTACACCGTATGTTTGCTTGAATTGCCCGTTGAGTATTTTCGGTAGAGATTTTGGGATAGATTTAGTGTGTCTTCATTTGGATCAACTTGATGTCATTCTTGGAATGAATTGGTTAAAATTCAATCGTGTGTATATTAACTGTTTTGACAAAACGGTTACTTTTCCCGACTCGGATGTTGAAAGGGAATTGTTTATGACGAGGAAACAAGTGAAAGAATCGGTGCAAGATGGGGCTAAGGTATTTATGCTTATGGCAACTTTGAGGACTAGCGAAAGTGAAGAGATTGATGCTTTGCCCATTGTTAGAGATTTTCCGGAAGTATTCCCTGAAGAGATAAAGGATTTACCGCCGGAGCGAGAAGTGGAGTTTTCGATAGATTTGATTCCTGGAACTAGTCCGATATCGATGGCTCCATATCGTATGTCAGCCTCGGAGTTAAAAGAGTTGAAGAGTCAACTTGAGGATTTGCTTGAAAAGAGGTTTATTCGTCCGAGCGTGTCACCGTGGGGTGCCCCGGTGTTGTTGGTTAAGAAGAAAGAGGGTTCTATGAGGCTCTGTGTGGATTACAGACAGTTGAACAAGGCGACTATTAAGAATAAGTATCCACTTCCGAGGATTGATGATCTGATGGACCAGTTGATTGGTGCAAGTGTGTTCAGCAAGATTGATTTGAGATCTGGGTATCATCAGATCCGTGTGAAAGCTGAGGATATTCAGAAGACGGCCTTTCGGACGAGGTATGGACACTATGAGTATTCCGTGATGCCATTTGGTGTGACTAATGCACCAGGTGTATTTATGGAGTACATGAATAGGATTTTTCATCCTTATTTGGATAAGTTTGTGGTGGTGTTTATCGACGACATCTTGGTTTATTCGAAGAGCGAAGGGGAGCATGCCGAGCATCTGAAGATTGTGTTATCTGTGCTGAGGGAGAAGCAGTTGTTCGCGAAGCTTTCTAAGTGTGAGTTTTGGTTGGAGAAGGTTAGTTTCCTTGGTCATGTGATCTCGAGTAATGGTATTGCGGTTGATCCGTCGAAGGTTGAGGCGGTGTCGCAATGGGAGACTCCGAAGTCAGTTTTTGAGATCAGAAGTTTTCTTGGTTTAGCCGGTTATTATCGGAAGTTTATTGAAGGATTTGCCAAGTTATCGTTGCCGTTGACGCAGTTGACTAGGAAAGGTCAAGCCTTTGTCTGGGACGCCAAGTGTGAAGCGAGTTTTCAAGAACTTAAGCGAAGGTTGACGACATCTCCTGTTTTGATCCTGCCAAATCCAGAAGAACCATTCGTTGTGTATTGTGATGCTTCTTTGATGGGTTTAGGAGGTGTGTTGATGCAGAATAACCAAGTTGTAGCTTATGCTTCGAGGCAACTCAAAGTGCATGAGAAGAATTATCCGACGCATGACTTAGAGTTGGCCGCCGTCGTGTTCGTGTTGAAACTTTGGAGGCATTATTTATTTGGCGCAAGATTTGAAGTGTTTAGTGACCACAAGAGTTTGAGGTATCTTTTTGATCAAAAGGAATTGAATGCGAGACAAAGAAGATGGCTTGAAATTTTGAAGGATTTTGATTTTGGCTTGAATTACCATCCGGGTAAAGCGAATGTAGTAGCGGATGCATTGAGTCGGAAATCATTGCATATGTCGGCATTGATGGTGAAAGAGTTAGAATTGGTTGAGCAATTTCGAGATTTGAGTTTGGTATGTGAGAGAACTTCTTTTGGATTTAAGTTGGGTATGTTAAAGCTGACAAGTGGTATTTTGGATGAAATTCGAGAAGGACAGAAATCAGATTTGAGCTTAGTTGATCGGTTGACTTTAATCAACCAAGGCCAAGGTGGTGATTTTCGGATTGATGAGAATGGTATTATGAGATGTCGAGATCGAGTTTGTGTTCCAGATGTGGTTGAGCTTAAGAAGAGTATCCTTGAGGAAGGACATCGTAGCGGATTGAGTATTCATCCGGGTGCTACTAAGATGTATCAGGATTTGAGGAAAGTATTTTGGTGGCCTAGTATGAAGAAGGATATTGCGGAATTTGTGTATTCTTGTTTGACTTGCCAGAAGTCAAAGGTTGAGCATCAGAAGCCATCGGGTTTGATGAAGCCGTTGTTTATTCCTGAGTGGAAATGGGATAGTATCTCCATGGATTTTGTATCGGGTTTGCCGAGGACGCCGAGTAATTTTGAGGCTATTTGGGTTATCGTGGATAGGTTGACTAAATCTGCTCACTTTATCCCTATGCGTATGGATTACTCTTTGGAGAAGTTGGCTAAGTTGTATATTGAGAGGATTGTGTGTCTGCATGGTATTCCGTTAAGTATTGTTTCGGATAGGGATCCGCGGTTTACTTCGAGATTTTGGGAGAGCCTGCAAAGTGCTTTGGGTACTAAGTTGCGTCTGAGTTCAGCGTATCATCCTCAGACAGATGGTCAGACGGAGAGGACGATTCAGTCGCTTGAAGATCTTTTGAGAGCTTGTGTATTGGAAAAAGGAGGAGCTTGGGACAGCTACTTGCCTTTGATTGAGTTTACCTACAACAACAGTTTCCATTCGAGTATTGGTATGGCACCATTTGAGGCGTTGTATGGTAGGAGGTGTAGGACACCATTGTGTTGGTTCGAGTCCGGAGAAAGTTCTGTTGTTGGACCCGAGTTAGTTCAACAGACTACTGATAAGATCAAGATGATTCAAGAGAAGATGAGAGTTGCTCAAAGTCGTCAGAAGAGTTATTATGACAAGAGGAGGAAGGCACTTGAATTTCAAGAGGGAGATCATGTGTTTCTTCGAGTCACTCCGATGACAGGTGTTGGTAGGGCGCTGAAGTCGCGCAAGTTGTCGCCGCGTTTCATTGGTCCTTATCAGATTTTGCAAAGGATAGGAGAAGTGGCCTATCGTGTGGCTTTACCACCGTCGCTTGCTAATCTTCATGACGTATTCCATGTATCTCAGTTGAGGAAATACATTGCGGATCCGTCTCATGTAGTCCAAGTAGATGATGTGCAGGTGAGAGATAACCTGACTGTTGAGACATCACCTATGCGGATAGAGGATCGGAAATTGAAGCAGCTTCGAGGTAAAGAGATCGCTTTAGTGAAGGTCGCGTGGGGAGGATCGGCTGGTGGAAATGTTACTTGGGAGCTTGAGAGTCGGATGAAAAAGTCTTATCCAGAACTGTTTGAATCAGGTAACATTTTCGAGGACGAAAATTCCTAAGTGGGGGAGGGTTGTAACAGCCCAAATTTCATTAAATAATTAATTATAGTAATTAATTGATTTAGTGGGATTTTTATTAATGTTGGAATTAATTTTTATTAATTGGAATTAATAGATAATTGAGAAGGAAATTGGAAGGAAGGAAAATAAAGGAATATATAAGAGAGAAAGAAAAGAAAAGAAAGATAGAAAAAAACATTTGGAAAGAAAAAGGAAAGAAGAAGAAAGGAGAGAAAGAGAAAAGAAGAAGAAGAAAAGTGGAAATCATCAAGAACCAACATCAAAGCTCCGATTAATCGAGGTAAGGGTGAGAAATGTTTCTATTTGATCATTGTATGATGTTATGTATGTTGGGTTAGGGTTTTGGTAGAGTTTCCATCACTTTCCATTAGGGCAAAATGTTGGATAATCGGTAGATTGAGGATTTAATCGGTTGAAAATGAGTAATAATGCCGTAGAATAGTCGGGTAACATGTATTGATGCTGTTTATACTGATTTGGATGTGTAAGAGAAGGTTGATGATGGATTGGTGAAGGAGAAGACAGAATAGGGTTCTGTTCTGCGCAGGTTCGCTGGCTCTCGCCAGGCGAGCGAAGGCGAAGCTTCGCCAGGCGAAGCCTAGCGAATGTTGGCGAATAATTATATTTAAGTCCCAGTGGACTTCGCTGGTGGGTTCGCCAGGCGAAGTTGGATAGCGAAGGTTCGCCCAGCGAAGGTGCTGGCGAATGGTGGCGAATGAAGTCAGTAGCTACTGACTTGGGCTCGCTGGGAAGTCTCGCCAGGCGAAGGCCAGGCGAAGGTTCGCTGCGAGGGTTCGCCAGGCGAATGAAGGCGAATGTGACAGTATATTTTCTTTGCTGTGTTATCCAAATGGTGATTGTTTGGTTGATACGCATATGTTTATACTTCTATGTTATGAATGAGTATGTGAACTATCATGATAACATGTGTTGTGGGTAGCCTTCGGGCGTGAATCCTAGAGTTGTGAGATGAATGATTAATTGTAATCGGTTAAAATACATGAGAACATAATGATGGTTATGTGTGTATTAATTGATGAGTTGTGAATGTTTGATTGTTGTGTGAATGCATGGGAACATATGTGATATGTGTGCATTGTGGTTGAATATGATGATGTGTGAAATGAATACATTAATAAATGTTGGTTATATGTTGTATGTGCAATCATGATGAAATTCTCGAAGGGGTGAATTATTCGAATGCATGGGATTAAGACGCGGGAACGGTCTTAAGTGCATTTATTGTGATTGGTTGATTGTACATGCATCATTCAGTCAAGAGGCAATGTCTGTTAGTTTCGTGGAAACTAGTGGCTTGTCCCAAACCTAGAAGGGTGGGTTTGAAGCCTAGGGGACGGGCTTGGTTGTTATCGGTCTAGAAGGGTGGACCCGGTTTAAAGTAAAAACCGAAAAATGATAACAAGTTATCGGTCTAGAAGGGTGGACCCGGTTTAGAGTGAAAACCGAAAAAAGATAACTAATGTCGGTACCGCATAGCATTGAGTTGCATTGGACATGTTGAGTCACATTGCATAATATTGTTGTTGTATAATTGTGCTTGTGAATGATTGTGAAATTAAGCATGAAGGGATGTGCTTGTGAACATTCATAATGTTGATATATGTGAACGCGATATAATTATGATTATGAGAATGAAGTATGGTGAGAAATGTGAATATGTGTTATATGACTACCTATATATATATAATCTTATGCCTTGATTATTATGGTTATATTTCTCACCCTTCTGCTGTTTTATAATGCTCTATGAGGCATTGCAGATTAGGATGCTGGAGTCCTTTTGTGAAGAATAGTCTTCATTCTTTTGAGTCTACTGCTCTGATATGTAACACCGGGTAGTTAGACTAGTATAGTCATTCTTTTGTGATACATTGCGATGTATCAGCTTATGTGGTTCTGTAAATCTAACTGATATGATATATTAATTTAGATAGCTTATGTGTACGTGGATTAATATTTTGAAAACGATCAAATGATTTTATCTTCCGCTTAAATTGAAAATGTTACATATTTTATGGAGCAAATTGTGAAAGTGTTTTATTGGTGCAATTGTGGCATTCTTCTTTTATACCTTATTATAAAACCTTTTTACTCTGATAACTTGTATGTGCTTAATTGTTTTATATGCATTTATTTGGGGTATAGAAGGGGGTGTTACACAACTCATCATGATTGAGGAGTTTGAGAAGTTTTAAGCTAGAGTTTCTAAGGATTGACAGTGTAAAATCCCCTAGTTTGATCCCTATCTTCCAGGCAGTTTTAGCTCAAGATGTGATTGTCATCTCATCTTCCCCACAACATGAATGTTGTAGATATTGTTCTTAGCTTTAATTTGAGTGGTAGAAGTCCTTGATAGGATTTGCAGAGCTCAAGTTATGGTTTTGACAAATTACAGGTCATCTGAGGTATGTGAATCTGGGTCCTTGAAAGTCACCCAACTTGCAGACAACTTTTTCCCTAGTAGGATGATTCCTATGGTCTCTTGGTAAACATGAATGTTGAAGAGCATCTTCTTATATTTCTATAGAGTACTAGAAGTCCTTGATAGGATTTGTAGAACTCAACTTATGGTTTTGACAAGCCAAGGGCATTTTGGTCATTTGGAAGTTATAGGTCATTTCAAGCATAAGGCCATATCTCCTACTTCCAAGCTTCAAATGGAAAAATCTTCAACATCAAACTTGCTTAGAATGATGTTTTAAGGCTATTAGGGAGGTCATGAGATGTTGAAAAGGCTTATATAAAAAAGTGATAAAAATGGCCTAAAAATGAGGTATAAGTTAATTCAAGTGAAGTTGAAAATCATAAATCCCAAGCTATAAGTCCAAACCATGTCATATAATAGTTCATTTTGACTCCAAATGACATTCTAAGAACAATGGTTCAGCCACAATTTTGGTTTGAGGCTTGCATAATAGGGTTTCTTTGTAAAAGTCTTGCTTGCATAATAAGGCACCAAACCAAAACAAGGAAAAGCTTAATAAGCAAGGAAGAGATGCATGGTAACTTGTCCAAAATATCATTTGGGGATAAATTCAAGTTGGTTACCAAAGTTACAAGGGTTTTTGCATGAGATACCATGATATGAGAAGTGAAAATGCAAATTACCATGACATGAAACCTTCAAGTTCTTACTAGATGATTCTAGGAGGTTCTAGACTTTTCTAAACCTCTCTATATAATGTTTCCAACTTGCATTGGTGCAAGGTTGGTGTTAGTTGGTGTTGATTGTGGTAGAGAAGAGAGATTGAGATCAAAATTCCTCATTTGCAAATCATATTCAAACTTCATATTCTTCTTCATTACCATTCCATTTTTCTTCACAAATCATCTCCATAAACATTTCTGAGTGTGTTCATATTGATTTGCAACTCCATTGATGAAGAATTGAAGGAGTTCCCATTGAAATTGCAAGGAAGCAAATTGCATTGGATCTTGAAGTACAAGCCCTCTCCATCAAATCTCTTGCATACAGAGGAAGATTCATCATCTAGGGACCATTCTTGAGGAGCTACAAGGCTTGGATTGAAGATTTTCACCACCTACCATTTCAAGAAGCAAGGTATGCAAAACGTTTCTACACCTCAATCTAGGCATGGCTAGGGTTAATTATTAGTGTGAAACTGTTAGAGACAATTAAGTGGTCATTTTTGATGAGTTTGAGACCAATTGAAGAAGTTTCATTAATGGATGTCATTTCTTGATGGAGCTAGAATGAGTGATTTAATGGATGATAATGCTAGATTAATGGTTGGTTTTAATGAGTGCAACATGAGGATCATTTTCATGTAGAGAAATGAAAGTTTGGTTAAGGTCGAAAGTTGATGACATTTTGAAGTTCATGATGTTCCCCATTCGGTTTGGATAATAGAGGCCATGTTAATGGAAACCAAGATCACAGTTGTATTCTGCGTGGAAAATAGAGCAAATTTGGTTTTTATACTTTGAAATTTGGTGGAGAAACGAAGCCACACGAGTTGTTGGAATTCTGTGCATGGCATGTATTTCCATGGTGACTTTCTGAAAACCCTAGGTCTAAGGTTGAAGAAGACTCCACTACCGTTGGATACGCGCGTGACTTGTTGACTGGAGAACGGATTGGACGGCCCAGATTTGAAACGAGGATGAGAGGGAAGAAACAACAGCTAAACGCTGCGTTTCACTTAACCCAAATTCTGGGCTTAAGTAATTTTGTCTATCCCCACCCCCATCAGGCCCAATTACATGTTTTCAACTATAATTCATTGCTATTTTCACCGCCGGTTTTGCATTTTCTTCAGTTTTTTAATTGTTTTTTCTGAATTAAGATGGGCTCAGGCGCTTTGTTATCCAGACCCCCCATGTCTGGGCCTAAGTTGAAATAAACTGTATTTCGTTGCTGCTTACACCCCATGTTCATTTCCATTTTATTTTCATTCCAAATTTTATTTCACTTTAAAAATTCATATTAAATAGAAAAATCACTATTTTTCAATGGGATTTTTTTTCCCACTTTCCATTTTTTGTCAAGAAAAATATGAAATCATAAAATTACCATTTTATTTCATTTTAGTATTTTTTGCATATTTTTCATTTTAATTGCTTTTTAATGCTTTTATATTGATACCTTAATTTGTAGAATTTAGTTAGCGTAGTTCCCTTAGTATTTTTAGGTCAATCTTTTTAGGGTAGTTAGATGTATGTTTTAGGTTCCCCCTGAATTAATTTCATATTTTTTTGATAATTTTTTAGGATAGTTTTGATTAGGTAATTCTAGGTAGTGTAGAATTAGGTTAAAACTTCAACATAGGTCCATAATAATTTTAGATTTTGGGTTTTTAGGACAATTTAGACTATGGGGCATATATGGGCATTAAGGGTAGGTATGTAGTATCCCTTAGAAATTATATTAGGATTTAATATAATAGTATGCTATTTTTAGTTGATTTTTGTATTGAATGATTGTTTGTGTTGCCTTTAGGGCATGTTTGTTTAGTTTGCTTTGCTTTGTTGGCTTGGAAAGCTTGGAATCTCATTGTGGAGCACTGTGGTGCATAGTAGAAGATTGGAAGATGCTGAGGAGCTTGAGAGCTTGTTCTTCTTCTCTTTTTTGTTGTTTTAGGGTTAGGAGTTAGGAAGAGTTTAGATGTAGATAACTTCTTTCTCAAGCATGGATGGTATCATTCACCTCCATTCCTCCCTATGATTCAAAGTCCTTCCAGGGTATACACCTCTCTCCTTTGGAGGGATAAGTAATGTACCTAGGAAGTAGAACTTTTGAGGGAACCCTTCATTTGATGTTGAACCCTTAAAGGTCAGCTTTGGTGATCAATAAGCAGTTCAATATCCCCCAGCTTATCCAGTAAGTGTTTTTTTCTCTGGTTTGATTGTCTTGAGAGATGCAGAGCCTGAGCATGAAGATGAAGAATTCATTTAGGAGTATTGAAGAGGATGAATCCTCGAGATTTCCATTCCAGATGAAGCTTGAAGAGCATGAAGATCAAGTTGATACTTGAGGATCCCTGAAGATAGTGAAGCCTGAAGGTGGAGCTGATCAAGAAGCTGAAGCTTAAGGGAGAAGATGAGTTGAAACTCATGATGTAGGGTTGAAACCTGGAAAAGCAAATTGTTGCCTGTCAAGAGATTGAAGTCTGAAGACTGAGTTGCTGGTGGAGGAGCTGAGGCTTTCTGTTTCTTCTTTTTCTTTTCTGTATTGCTGTGTTTTGTTTGACTTATTTGATGCATTAGAATAAGCTCATCTAGAATAGGTAGAATCTAGGAGCATGATTGCATTAGAGGTTGGGTTGCTCCCTCTGCTTGTATTGTTATTGCGTGGCTTTGCTTGCGGGTATTCGGTAGAGCCCAGCTCCCTTGCCCATGTGGTTTGTTTGCCTGATGGCATTTCATTTATTTTTATTTGTATGATTGCAGTTTACTGTTTATTGCTCGATAGCATGTTGTTTATATTTCAGTATGATTACTGTTATTTCATTCTGGCTTGAGGTCGAGACGAGCTTGTGGAGGCTGAAGCCCCACACACATTTCCTCCCTCACTTGCATTGCATGCATTTTACTGTAAGCTGATGCTTTGTCTATTTTGGTGTATCATTGACATGATCCCTTAGGACTCTCATTTCCTTTGATAAGGATTTGATGATAGACTTTTAGGTTGAAACCTATGCATGACAACTTTTAGGAGTTCCCTGTTCAAACCTCAACCATAGGATGAATCCATGGCATGATAACAGTAAGACTTGATAGTCTCCCTCCTAGTTGGGCCTGTTCTCTTCTCATCTCAAAACAGTTTAAGATACAGTAATCATGAATGATTTCTTTCGTACGTTACGAGCCTTAAGCTATCTGAGAAAGGATTGTGGGAGAGTTTCTTTTCCACAGTCTGGATGTTTAGTATGGTACCCTTTGGGTGACATGCGACACATTCACTCTCAGGTCATAGTCTCTAGTGCGGTTGAAATCGCAAACACAATAAAAGACACTTCTTTCGTAAAAGACAGGAAATAAATCGTAGTTTCCCGAACTACGTGAGCTCTAATCTCTCATGCCTGTTGAGAGTACGTAGGCACAAGATGGCGATGTCTTGGCGAGCTACCTTCCCCCATAACCCTTCGTAGGCCGAACTACGTTGACTCTGATTTCTCATTCTCTGATGAGAATACGTAGGCATAAAGCGCGACGCTTTGCCGAGTCATTTTTCTTTTCTTTTTCAGCCAGCCTTGATAGGTAGATAGAATAAAACCAACCCGTCCCAGTAAACACAACAAGCGAGGATCCCGTCGAGTACGATGGACGTGAGGGGTGCTAATACCTTCCCCTTGCGTAACCGACTCCCGAACCTAGACAATGGTTGCGATGACCTTGTCTTACCCTTTTTCGTCAGGTTTTTCCGATCGTTTCCTTTCCCGCTCTGAGGGATAAATAACGAAAGGTGGCGACTCTTCTGTTGTGCCGGCACCTTATTTTCGCGAAAGCGACAGCTGGAGACTCTGCTGGGAATCGAACCCAGAATCTCTGGTTCTCTGGTTCCCTATGAGAGTCATTCCTAACGCTTGTATGTTTACTTGTTGGGTTGCGTTTATTTATCGCATTTTACTTCTCGCACTTTATTTCCCGCATTTTATTTTCAGTATAATATGATTATTTGTGCTGTTGTGGGATGGGAGTTCTGATGAGTGAGAAGCCAGACCCAGGCTTGAGTGCACTATAGACTTAGAGTGGAAATTAGTGGGCGCGTGCTTGCTTTGCAGGCACTAGTGTCTCATGAAATCCATGCTCAGACGAGGTTCATCCGGTTGGCTTCACTTTCAACCCTTTGGGTTGAGACGGTTGCTGGTTTGGTGGATTGTCGACTCTGGGGACCGATCATTTGTGATTCAGCTAAGTGAGGCCGCTTCATGAGCTGGTGATGCCACACCTTCTGGGTATCGTATCACCCCTCTTGAAAGTCTGTGACGCTGATGAACGCATAGGATGCCGTACCTTGAGTCAGTTTAGGTCCATACCTGTGAGTGGGATTGGGTTTACTGCAGGAAACCTTGACCTTCAGATTACCTGGTTTTCTTGACAGTGAATCAGTTTTGTTGGTACCAGGGTTCTCAGTTGCAGATTTGTTTGTTCTTGATAGAGCAGGTTTGGATCAGAGGATCTTATCATCGGGTGTTTGTCTGTTCTTGATAGAGCAGGTTTTGATCAGAGGATCTTATCAGCAGATGTTGTTTGTTCTTGATAGAGCAGTTTTGGGGTCTGAAGATCTCATCAACAGATGTTGTTTGTTCTTGATATAGCAGATTTTGAGTGGGGTCTGAAGATCTCATCAGCAGCTGTATGTTTGTTCTTGATAGAGCAGATTTTTGATTTGGGGTCTGAAGACTTCATCAGCAGATATTTCTTGATCATACATCCGAGGTCCTTATTATCAGACATTTGTTCTTGACAGGGCAGAATTTTGATCCTATGTATATGGTCCTATCAGATGGTTGTTCTTGGCAGATCAGATCTGTAGTCCTACACCGGGGTTTTCTTCTCATCGGTGATTATTGATACAGAATCTCCGCAGCACCAGTTACCCGGATATATTATTGCGTGACTGCATTTTGCATTAGTTTGCATGTTCATTTGCATTCCATTAACGTGTGTCTGTGTTGCAGGTACCGTTTCCCCGATCCAGGATTTCTTGCCTCCTATCGTATTGTTATGGCCTCTCTCAGAAAGATCGTTGCGTACAAGTTCCCGACCCCTGATGTGTCGAAGTTGACTGGTTTGATAGCTCTAGCAGGTGATTCTGTGAAGGACGAGTTCAGAAAATCTTATGGTCGGTTGCTCAGTTTGGTTTGCAAGCCTTCTGCATTCAAGTTGAATGGGTTGCATGCTCTGTTGCAGTTCTACGACCCTTCGCTAAGATGTTTCACTTTTCAGGACATTGTTCTCGCGCCGACGCTAGAAGAGTATGCTGATTTGCTGGGTGTTCCTATCAAAAGGCAGGTGCCTTTTGTCCATATGGATGTTGAGCCTGATCTGGCTGGTTTAGCTTCTTCACTTCATTTGGACGCCTCTGAGTTAGTATTGACTAGTTGGAACAAGGTTCTTGGGTTCTCTTTGCAGTTTCTGGTGGTTAAGGCTCAGCAGTGTGCCAAGGACAGATGTTGGGACGGGTTCAATGCCATCCTCGCTTTATGCATATATGGCATTATCCTGTTCCCCAACATGCCTGATTTTGTAGACTTTGATGCGTTTCACATCTTCGCTTCAGGGAATCCAGTCCCTACTTTGATCGGAGATGTCTATCACTCAGTCGACTACAAGAATGAAAACCGGAGAGGAAAGAATGTCTCATGCTGCGTACCGTTGTTGTACAAATGGTTTGATAGTCATCTGCCCAAGAGGGGTCTTTGTGCCTTGTCCGCAGCCACAACTGAGTGGCCTGAGCGTCTGATGAGTTTATCTGCAGAAGATATTGATTGGTTCGACAGAGACAGGTTGGGTACTGAGGTGATCTTCAGTTGTAGCGGGTTTCCTAATGTGCCTCTGATAGGTAGGAAAGGCTGCATAAACTACAATTCGTCGTTGCTGGTTCGACAGTTCGCGTATGCTTTGAGGACTCCGCCGAAGGAAGAAGAGGTACAGGAATCTTTGTACCTCACGGGTATTCTAGAAGGGGATTTGTTGTCCAAGCTTCAGCGTGCATGGAATAATATCAGTAAGCGAGGAAAGCCTTTGCTGGGAAAAAGCAACAGTCAAGCCTACCCTCCGTACTCAGCATGGATCAGAGCTAGAGCCAATGCTATAGGAATGTTGTTTCCTCATACCAAGCCAGAAAGCTCTCTAGCAGTCGAAGAGCCTACTACTGTGTCCATTCATCAGCATAACCAGGTATTAGCTGAACGGGATGAATTGAAGCGGGCGAACGCCGAACTGGAGAAGGAGTTAGCTCAGCTTCGAAGTGAAAGGAACGAGGCCGTTCATTCTTTCAAAAAGCAGACAGAGTTGGTGAACCAACTGGGTACAGACCTGGCAAAGCAGATAGCCGATCGTGAGCGCATGGGTCAAGACTTCAGGGCTGTTAACGACGTATTGGCTACGAAGAAGCAGCATTTGGACGAGGCATATCGGAGGATATCTAAGTTCAACCAGCACTGGGAGGCTTCCCTGGCCAC
Organism: Lathyrus sativus; assembly: GCA_963859935.3. Taxonomy (NCBI): domain Eukaryota; kingdom Viridiplantae; phylum Streptophyta; class Magnoliopsida; order Fabales; family Fabaceae; genus Lathyrus; species Lathyrus sativus. The sequence continues at coordinate 489,260,536 of OZ012739.1, read as the reverse complement.
CAGGAAAGAGCGGGAGGATAAGCTGATGCTGCAGATCTCCAAGCTCGAAGCCAAGGTGAAGGACAGCGAGCAGAGGTTTGATGAAGAAACCGCCCGCAGATACGCCGCCGAAGGCCAACTCAACAAAGCTCTGGCTAACCTGAAGGAGCACAGGCTGATGTTTGAGTCTAAGAAGCGGAAACTGGAAGATTGCTTCGGCGAAGGAGCATGGGAAAGTTCAGTTCAGGGACTTCAGTATACCATTGTGCAGAGGGAACTACTCGTCGAGGGGTTGCTCACTTTGCCAGATCATCTAAAGACGAAGGAGTTATTAGCAGAGTATCGCGCCCGTGGCCGTACTTGACTAGTTGTATTCCTTTTGTTTTGATCTTTGTTGTATGCTGACCATCACCAGGCCTGTTGGCTGAGGTCACGCTGTTGATTTGTACTTGCTGATGCTATGTACTGCCTTGATAGGCCTTTCCTTTATATATGAGATTGATGTTTCCATGATTGGGCTCGGACTTTTTATTATTATTATTATTATCAGCACTGGCACTAAGGCACTAGGATCGGGGGAAATCTCCCAAGCACACAGACACACGCATGCATCTGCATGAAGCATTTGCATGGCGTACATTTTGTTGTTTTTCCTAACCTTTAATGTTTGAAGGTTTTTTCAGGTTCACAGGTTCCAGGCTGTTTCCGGTGACTCCAGGATTGATCAGAGACTCATTCACCATTATTCAACTCGAGCTAATCAGACCAGGATCATGGATCAGGTGCAGACAGATGTTCAGGAGCTCCGTGAGCGGATGGATCGCTTTATGGAACTGATGCAGGTAGTCGCCAATGGTCAAGACCAGCTCCGAACTTTGGTTCAACCTTTGATCTCCAGGGTTGATAGTAACGGCATACTTCATGGCGGGGCTGTGCCTACTCCTCCACCAGTTGATACTCCGCAGAATGGTGTTCTTGTTGCCGGGGGCAACGGCAGTGCTAATGGAAATGTGATGGCCAATATCGGACTCAATGCGACGGGCGTCGGCAATGGGAGTCTGGGAGCTAATGTCAACATCGGGCCGGTCAACGGCAATGCTGGCATCGGGAATCTATTGGTGCCTCAACCGTGGCTTGAGGATCATCAGGATGATGTGTTTTCTCAAAGAGGTGCGGAAGCGGAGCTGAATGCTGAAGCGCGACTCAGATTCAAAGCACTAGAAGACAAAATGAGAGATATTGAGAATCAAAATGCTTTGGGCGTTGATATATCCAAGCTGGGGTTAATTGCTGATTTCAAGGTACCTCCTAAGTTTAAGGTGCCTGTCTTTGAGAAGTATAAGGGTATTACTTGCCCTCGTGTCCACCTGCGATCGTACTATAGAAAGATGTCTGCCTATTCCGAAGATGAGAAGTTGCTGATGCACTTCTTTCAAGATAGTCTTTCTGGGCCATCCCTCGAGTGGTACATGGGCTTGGAGCCCACTAGCGTGCGCACCTGGAAAGATCTCGCTGAAACGTTTGTCCTCCACTATCAGTACAATAGCGACTTGGCCCCGAACCGAGTCCAGCTCCAGAACCTTTCGCAGCGGAATAATGAAGGATTTAAGGAGTACGCCCAGCGGTGGCGTGAGTTGGCTGCTCGGGTTCAACCGCCGATGGTTGAGTGCGAGCTCGTGCAGATGTTTGTAGCTACCCTCCCGGGAATCTACTATGAAAAGTTAGTCAGCGGTATGTCTGGGACGTTCTCAGCTCTCATTACCATGGGCGAGCACGTCGAAAATGGTATCAAGATCGGAAAAATTCAAGGTGAATCATCCTCAGCTGGAGGAGGTGGAAAGAAACCTTACGCTAGTAAACGTCGAGAAGGCGAGGCGAGCGCTGTGACCAACGCTCGGAGAAAGGGCAAGGGCCCTCAGCAGCAGATAGCCAGTATAAATATCCCAGCAGCTCCGCAGCAACAGCAGCAACAGAATCAACAGGGATATAGAAAATACCAGAATCGGGCACCTTTGACAAACCGTCACTTCGAGGCACCGCCTATGTCGTACGCGCAACTCTTGTAGACTTTGCTTCAGCTTCAGTTGGTTCAGAAGAGGACGATGGCTCCCTTGTCAGGGGCACCTCCACCAGGGTATGACGCAAATGCCACTTGCGATTTCCATACTAGGGCACCAGGCCACACGATCGAGAACTGCAAAGCCTTTAAGCACAAGGTGCAGGACCTGGTAGATGCCAAGATTATAAACTTTTCCGATAATGTGCCCAATGTCACGAAAAACCCTATGCCGAACCATAGGGGAGGCGGCGTGAACGCCATTATCGAAGAAGAGAGCGCAGATCTGTTGACTGATGTCAAAGACCTAAAGACGCCGCTTAGCTTCGTCAAAGCTAAGTTGTTGAAGAAAGGGTTCTTTCCAGGATGCGGAGAGTTATGTATGGACTGTGCTGCACATTCTGATGGGTGTGAGCAGTTGGTAGAAGGTATCCAAAGTCTGATGACTGAGGGTATTTTGCAGTTCAGCCGGAAGGCTGAAAGTGTATCAGGAGAGGTCGTGTTGATGCAGGCCGATGAAGTCGCCACCATCACCATCCCTCGCCAACCAATAACTATTTCTGCGCCCCGACCGCCTACAATCACTATTACCAAAGTTGGGCCAATCCCATTCGAGAGCACTAACGTCGTTCCGTGGCATTATGGCGCCGAAGTCTATTGCAACGGTCAGAGGTTAGAGCTGGAGCCGTATGGGTCGACTATGCAGAATCTCGCAGGTATCAGTGGTATTACCCGTAGCGAAAGAGTGTTTGCACCTCCAGAAGTCGTGGCAGAGAAAGCGGTCAGAGCTGATGTGGCTGATAAGGGTAAAAGCAAAGTCGTCGAAGAGGTCCCAGGCGGGGTAGAGAAAGATTTGCTTGTTAAAGATGCCGAGGAGTTTATGCGGTTGATCAAAAAGAGAGACTACAAGATTGTAGACCATCTCCATCAGACGCCTTCGAAGATTTCTATTCTCAACCTGTTGCTGTGTTCTGAAGCGCACCGCAACGCGCTACTGAAGGTATTGAACGCTGCCTACGTACCGCAAGAGATATCGGTGAATCAGCTAGAAGAGGTGGTAGCCCACGTTAATGCTGGCAACGGGCTAGATTTCACAGATTTAGAGCTGACTCCTAAAGGGAGAGATCACAACAGTGCCTTGCACGTATCGATAGAGTGCAGAGGCACAATCATGTCGCATGTCCTGGTGGACACGGGTTCGTCGCTTAATGTGCTTCCGAAGAAGGCATTAATGAAGTTGGACACTCGTGGATTGCTTTGCACACCCAGTGATCTGGTGGTGAAAGCATTTGACGGAACTAAGCGCCACGTTTTCGGAGAGTTGACCCTGCCGATTCAAGTTGGTCCGGAAACGTTCGACACGGTCTTTTATATCATGGACATCATGCCTGCCTACAGTTGCCTCTTAGGTCGGCCATGGATCCATGATGCTGGTGCCGTGACCTCCACGTTGCATCAAAAGCTCAAATATGATGTCGGGGGAAGCATAGTAACCGTGTGTGGTGAGGAGGACATAAGGTGAGCCATTTGTCATCCTTTAAGTATGTTGAAATGGATGGCGAAGTCCATGAAACTCTCTGCCAAGCATTTGAAGTCGTCAAGGTGAAAGAGGTAGCTCTTGTCGTCACAGAGAATCAAGAGATGAATCTCTCCTCATTCAAAGAAGCTCGGGCCGTCGTCGAAGCCGGTTCCACCCCAGGCTGGGGGCATATTGTGGAGATACCGAACAAGCAGGATAAGTTTGGATTAGGGTATTCTCCTGAAGCTGAAGCTTCTTCTTCTTCGTCTAGCAGTGCGTCACGGGGTAAGGGGCCGATCCTATTTACCAGTGGCGGAGTGATCTTCGAAAGCATCAACGCGGCGTCTGAAGACAGCGGGAATAACGATTGTGATCTCGACTCTTGGATTCAGCCAAGCAAGTCGGGCGAGCGCCTCAACAATTGGACAATCAAAGATATCATCCAGCTGACAAGTGAAGAGATCCACATAACAGATGACATCGACTCTGGACCTTCTACGGCTCACTTCGACTTTGATTGCCCGATCTATCAAGCCGAGGAAGAGATTGATGAAGACGAAGACCTTCCGGAAGAGTTGGCCCGCTTGTTGAAACAAGAGGAAAAGGTTATTCTGCCTCACGAGGAGGAAATTGAGATCGTAAATCTGGGTTCTGAAGAGCTCGTCAGAAATGTCAGAGTAGGGGTTGCGCTGCAGAGTGATGTCAAGCATAGATTGGTCGAGATGCTTCGAGAGTATAGTGACGTCTTTGCTTGGTCATACGAAGATATGCCCGGACTTGACACGGACATCGTGGTCCACCACTTGCCGCTACGAGAAGATTGCCCTCCCGTTAAGCAGAAGCTTAGGAGGACGAGACCAGACATGGCTGTAAAAATCAAAGAAGAAGTCCAGAAGCAGTTGGACGCAGGGTTCTTAGCCGTCACCACTTACCCTCCGTGGGTCGCCAACATAGTGCCTGTACCGAAGAAGGACGGTAAGGTACGCATGTGCGTCGATTATCGGGATTTGAATGGGGTGAGCCCTAAAGATGATTTTCCGTTGCCTCATATCGATGTGTTGGTCGACAACACAACCCAGTTCTCCGTGTTTTCGTTCATGGATGGCTTCTCCGGTTACAATCAGATCAATATGGCGCCGGAGGACATGGAGAAAACGACGTTTATCACCCCTTGGGGAACATTTTGCTATAAGGTAATGCCCTTCGGTCTGAAGAACGCAGGGGCCACTTACCAGCGAGCAATGGTGACTTTGTTTCATGATATGATTCATCATGAGATCGAGGTTTATGTTGATGACATGATTGCAAAGTCCCAAACGGAGGAAGAGCATCTGGTCAACTTATTGAAGCTTTTTGAGAGGCTTAGGAAGTTCAAGCTGAGGCTGAATCCTAACAAATGCACTTTCGGAGTGCGGTCCGGAAATTTATTGGGGTTTATCGTTAGTGAACGAGGTATCGAGGTTGATCCTGCGAAAATAAAAGCCATTCAAGAAATGCCAGCGCCGAAAACAGAAAAAGAAGTTCGTGGTTTCTTGGGCCGAATAAACTACATTGCAAGGTTCATCTCTCAGCTCACGGCCACCTGTGAACCGATGTTCAAGCTTTTAAAGAAAGATCAGGCAGTTACTTGAAATGAGGATTGCCAGAAGGCATTCGACAAGATAAAGCAGTATCTTCAAGAACCTCCAATCTTGATACCCCCAGTGGCTGGACGACCATTAATCATGTACTTGACAGTTCTTGAGAATAGTATGGGGTGTGTTCTCGGTCAGCACGACGAGACGGGCAGAAAAGAGCATGCCATTTACTACTTGAGTAAAACGTTCACTGAGTGTGAATCTCGATACTCGATGCTGGAGAAGACGTGTTGTGCACTAGCTTGGGATGCCAAACGCCTATGACAGTACATGCTCAATCACACCACTATGCTAATTTCGAAGATGCATCCGATCAAGTACGTCTTCGAGAAGCAGGCTCTTTCGGGAAGGATTGCCAGATGGCAAATGGTGTTAACGGAATATGATATTTAGTACGTGTCCCAGAAGGCCATCAAGGGAAGCGTATTGTCTGATTACCTGGCCGAGCAGCCGATCGAGGATTACCAGTCGATGAAGTTTGAATTCCCTGACGAGGATATTATGTTTCTCAAAGCGAAGGACTGCGATGAGCCGTTGCCCGGCGAGGGGCCAGATAGGAAATCTCAGTGGAAATTGATATTCAATGGAGCGGTTAATTCCTATGGAAGTGGTATCGGGGCTATCATCACGACTCCCCATGGATCCCATATCCCGTTTACTACGAGACTGACGTTTCCAGTTACCAATAATGAGGCGGACTACAAAGCATGCATCATGGGTCTAGAAGAGGCAATTGATTTGAGAATCAAGAATCTAGACATATATGGTGACTCAGCACTTGTGATCAACCAAATTAAAGGGGAGTGGGAGACTCGTCAATCGAATTTGGTGCCGTACATGAATTATGCCAGGAGGCTGCTTCCGTTCTTCGATCGAGTGGAACTTCATCATGTACCCAGAGCTGAAAATCAGATGGTTGATGCCTTAGCCACGTTGGCTTTAATGTATAAAGTCAATTTTTGGAATGAGGCTCCAAGAATTGTACTTTCGCGTCTTGATAGACCGACATTTGTCTTTGCAATTGAGGATGCTGCCGACGGCAAGCCATGGTTCCACGACATCCAAACTTTCCTTATGACTAAGGAATATCCTGCGGGTGCGTCAACCCAGGATAAGAAGACTCTGAGGAGGCTGTCTGGAAACTTTTATCTCAATCCTGATGGAGTGTTGTATAAGAGAAACCACGACCTCGTGCTACTCAGATGTGTAGATGAGAAAGAGGCGAGTATGCTCATGGAAGAAGTCCATGAAGGCACATTTGGTACGCACGCCGGCGGGCATGCTATGACGAGGAAGATCCTGAGAGCAGGATACTACTGGCTGACGATGGAGTCGGATTGCTTTAGATTTGCGAAGAGATGTCATAAATGCCAGATTTATGCTGATAAAGTTCATGTGCCGCCGTGCCCATTGAATGTCATGTCCTCCCCGTGGCCGTTCTCCATGTGGGGCATCGACATGATAGGCAAGA